>OX104064.1:120181808-120349554 GCA_944474145.2 Dicrocoelium dendriticum
ACAGGCGCAATGAGAATGTGCCGCCAGTGTCGCATATGGGGGATCGCAAGGTAAGAACGGAGCTCGAATCTTGCAGGTGGGTTTCTGATAATCAGCAAATACCGATCGATAGGGCCTCCAGTGTGTGGGTGTGCTGCCTGTCGGCCAATATGTAGCAAAGTGTGCAGGTTGAGGTATACCAGTCTTAACGAGACGCGAGGAGTCCAAAGTGAAACGGATGAACTGACGTCCCCTTGAATGAACATGGACTTGTCGACTGTATTGGAGCGATGTCTTACGACTGTGTGTGATTTGAAACTAGAATACAAGCGACTACTGAAGCAAGGAGAGAGATGGCCAAGAATTGGGGATTGTAAATGGGGGGTAAAAGTAAAGTTGGAGCGTGAGGATGAGGATGAAAAAGCGCGAGGATAAGAAGGCAAAAAGACCTGAGCAGTAGCATCGATACCCTTATTCATCCTGGTCGATGCAGCAGATAGGGCGCCGTTGATTATCTTCTGCGACAGCCAGAGCATCAAGAAATTGTTAGAAGAGAAGTTTGTTTCTGATTCAGTAAGCCAACTATGATGTGAGTGCTGAAGTGAGATTGATCCAACTGAAACGGACCACATTTACATAAGAAAAATTGATGCACAAATGAAAGAGTAGTAAAAGGTGGAAAAAGAGGAGGAAACGTCAATGGAGAAAGAAGAAAGAGCCTGATCGTTAAATGGACAATTACCTGGAAAAAGAAAAACGGAATGCAAAAGCCACCTGGAATTCGCAACTGCGATAAGCCACATATAGCAGTTGACCAAGGAGTTGGCCCATTTCAAAGTTTCTGGCCGGGTACAAACTTGGTAATTCTCCTCAGCCCCTTTTACCACGTTATAAGTTGGTTACTTCAACGCCTCAAGCTAACTAAAAGCAGTGACCATTCATAATCCCATCGCATGCATTCAGGACTGTCAAATGTGATTTCACGAATAGCTAGCTTCCCACATTAGGGTAGCTAAACTACGTGCACCGTGAAATTTAAAAGAAAGGCATCCGCAGTATGCCGGTAAGCAGTATCAGCGTTTTGCTGCCGCGCAACCACCACCGGTCACACGTGGGTTAGGGACATCGCGAGGGTTGCCCTGTCCTTACGCAGACTCGAACCCGCGCCCTAAGATTACAAGACAAGCTCGTTAACTTTAGGCTACGAGCCACCGTGAACGTTTTGAATGTGAATGCTCCGGAGGTTGGCCTATGTTAGCCCCACATTGGAGTTAAAGGCGCCTCCAATGCTGTTTTGGAGGTGTTCAAAGCAAGAATAATGGCGATCATTTGCCACAGCCGTGCGTCAAATACAGTTTCCAGACCAGCAGCACAGCTTTCCGGTATACGTACTAGCATTAGGCTACATTATACTCACTAAAAGATAAGCTGCCATGGGCACAACAGTCATAGCTAATGCAATTCAGACAAAGAATATCCGCCAATAGGCAGTACTTTGACGAGTGTTTTCGAAGGAGAACTTGTGTGTGGTGACAACAATACGTTTGCAACAACGATGTTGCATGGCGCGTCCTAGACTGTACGGGCGTTCCTCTCAATAGGGTGGTATTGCTGCACCAATTTAATCCCGAATACTGTATGTGGGAGCAAGTAGAAATATAAATCTGTACAACTATCGCAATATAGACAAGGTTATAAAAAGCGTTTGTACCCCGTGATAATCGAAGCGTTCGACAAGCTTTTATGTCGGAACAAATATTAGCGAGCTTGTTCGCTAACATTTGTTCTGATGTCTACTCCTGAGATATTTTATAAGTTGTTATGTAGTATTTTATAATATCCGACTTATGGTTTCAGAGATTTCACAAATGCAAGATGTCATTTCTAGTGTGCGTTCGTTCTCTGAATCGAATGGCGCTGAAAGGTAAATCCAATAACGCTTTGAACTGTTGTCCAGACCTAGCCTTCACGACCTGTTCTAGCAGACCGTTTCAAAACATTTACCACTCTCCGTTCGAAGCATAGCGGGCGAGGTGATCGTTTTATATTCGACACCACAAGCTTTTACCGGTATCTGCGTACGTTATGTGGTGTTCGCAAATGAAGCAGCGGCTTCAACATGGGGTAGTCACCGAGATGTAATGTACGGTAGGTCATGATGAGAGCGACTCGCCCCCGACGACAGGACAAGGTGTAGAGTCTAAGTTTATTGCACCGCTCTTCTTACGATAATTCCCGTAAACCTGAAATGAGCCTGGTGGCGAAGTGTTGAACCCGTTCGATTTTTTGTGCCTCGCCTCGGGTGATTGGGCAGTATGAAGGTGAGCCGTACTCCAGTATTGGTCTTATGATGGAAGAGAAGGAACGAGTAGCGACCACTTCAGATCAAGTACAGAAACTGCGTTTGGTCACCCAAAGCAAACACAGCCTTCTACGATATAGTCTGTTGGTGTCGTCAACTGACTTCAAATCGCAGCGCGTGTATACCTAAGTCCTTCACGGAAGGTTTGGGATGTAGGGGTTGGCTGTCAGTGGTGAAAATTTGACCATCACGCTTCCTTAGGTTCATAAATACCGACTTGGAAGAATTGACTTGGAGACAGACTTCTGCAGGCCAAATGGAGAGGCGGTTGAGGTTGTGCTGGAGTAGGCTGCAGTAGTCTGGGGTGCTATTTTCTCTCCAAATCTTCAGATCGTCCGTAAACAGGGCACAAGTTGACTGAAGAAGCTGAGGTAGATCGTTGATGTGGATTAGGAACAGAGTGGGCTCCAGCACCGTATCTTAGGGTACTCCACTAGTAGAGGGATAAGTCAGTAAGAGGACCGTCGGTCTGTACCCTCCACTTCCACCCAACGAGAAAGTTCTGGATCTACTGGTGTAGGGATGCACAAACACCGCACATTCTCAGCTTGTGGAGGAGGACCTCAAGGTTTACCTTGTCAAATGCTTTAATAAAATTGATGTGGATTACGTCGACAGACTTCCCGTGATTTACTACGTGCAACCATTCATGCCTCGTCACCAACAGATTAGTAATGAAGAAGTGGCCTAGCACAAAACCGTACTGCACGGGTGTCAGTAGGTCTATTGAATGGAACAGCTGTCGTAGACCCTTCTTCACGATCTCGGTAACCTTGGTCAAAATAAGTGTCAAACAAACCGGCCTGTAGTTGCCCACTTTGTTGGGATCACCGCCCTTCGGAATCGGCTTAACTACTGAGCGTTTCCATTCCCAGTGACATTGGCTGGGTCATGTCTTGCGAGCAACGAAAACTACGCACTTTACTCGCTCGCACAGGGCCGCACTGGAAGAAAATGTGCCGCGATCAGTCTACCATGCGGCAGCGAGATGTCAAAGTACATACTTCCAATTTAATTATGGCTGGCCCTGTGCAACCTGCAAAAAACACGAAGCCATCCGTTCGCCAAGCTCAATGCATCTGAATTGTGAAGACTCGGTAAGTCCGAGTAAATAGTGGATCTCGGCTGCATCAGAAAGTCCGGTTCAAAGTGTCCAACACTCTGGAATTGCGAAAAACCAGGTTTCTAGAATGACAAGGAATGTTGGTAGAAGGAAATGGCGAGTAAAAGCGATATGACAAGCGCAAATGGGGAAACCAGCGATTCAGGAAAGACTCCTGCGAATGAGAGAATAGCTAAGGAAAGTGGGTAACTGATTCACTCCCATGTACCTCCACTTGAATGCTGGACGGAAAACGTTGAATAATTTAAACGACCCGGTTTATCAAAGAAGTTACCTGGGCCATCTGAATTTACCGGGAAAGCTAACAGCTGTCAGCATCGACCAGGCCGGACATGATATAGCTCTGATTACAGTGACTTTCCATCATACCTGCTGAGAAACAGCGGCGAACCACTGGTGAGAAGTTTGGTTGCGTCGTTGGACACTATTTGACAGCTATTAGGCGCCTCTACAATCTCCAAAAGGGAACGATAGATACCATGTGAAAATTGTCGTGGTCTGATCTCAATTACCTCTGAAGTGTTTACGTGCAGCATGCTGTGATGAGACCGGGCAATGAAAGTTACGCTGCATACAGCTACGGCAGAGGGATTATCAATCACATTTATACGCTTCGACGAGAGGCCGAGAGCCACCATACATGGACTATCATGGTGACCCCTAATGGCTTGAAGGCTGCTTCGAATCAGTTAACCACATCTGTTAAAGCGATGCCTGGTCTTCAGATACATCTAAAAAATTTGTTTCTTTACAGAAACCTCAATAATCTGAGAACAGTAGCTAGGGAATGAACTGCGCCAGAATTGTCCGATCTCCTCATAGTAATCGGTGACTCTCTCCTTCTCATTGCCATTTTAGTAGCGCAGTGGTCCCCTATGTCAACCGATTGCCAAGTATGTTGGTGCGCCGGGGTTGTGAATGCAAGAAGAGGTGGCCAAGCGATGACTTCATCTAGATGAATGAAGGCTCTTACTCCGAAGTTGGCCTTGGTTGGGACCTCTCGGCTCTCCGGTTGGGGACCAAAAGACGATGAACACGTTGGGCTGGATACACTTGTTGACATGGCTAAGAGCCGACCCAAATGACGGTTGTGTTGTTTCTTTGTCCAGCACCCTCCCGCCTAGTCTCTCCCTCCAATCACAATCTCAAGTAGTAGGAATAATATGACTACTTTACGGCACAACAGCCGGCTGTTAGCTCTCCGAAACGATGTCCATCCGTTACTGGTGACTCAGCCAGCATGCCACTGTTTCATGTTTTTATTATTTTCTTTTGTATTGCTGCACAATAGCTGAGGTGTATGTCACCTGCAGCTAACGTGTACAAAGATGAAATGATGATGATATGACATAAGACTCTTTGGACTGGAGTCGAATGACATGTAAGCGATGCCGAATGGATCGCTGCTTGAAGCTGAATGCTTCGGCATGCGTTTTGCACCTTCAAAGCAGGTAACATTGTTAGAAGACCTGGTCGATTCACTTCCAGTCCTCACTACCACCGAACCATCGATCAAAATGATTGATCGGTTCGCTTATATGCGCCGCTGTATTACTACCGAAGTCATATCACTAAAAAAGTAACCGCACTTATGCGCAATGCTCGTGTAGCTTTCTAAAGTCTCAGTCACCTACGAGAACAGCGGGGTGAAAACTTACGGGTTAAGAGAAAGGTTTACAAAGCTTTGATACGGTCAATCTTAGAGTATGTATCAGATATATGACTTTCAGTAGGACTAGAATAACATGACAAATTTTCACGGATGTTCTTCCGAGGTGAGTCCCTGATCCAGGATATTATACGTCCGTTGTAATTGCAATCTAGAACAGTCAGACCAGCACACGTGAATCACAAATGTGCTTTTCATTCTCTTGTGACTATTCCCAGCAAGGAAGTGAGTGAGAATGACATCTAAGTGCTTAGACTGTGGTAAACGCGTCATCTCTCGATCAAAGGGCACACAATGCTCTCTGGTGAGGGATGGCTGCATATAGCTTGCTGTAAACTTGAGGCTGATCTCCATGAATGCTTAAAACGAACCGATTACTTGCCTCTTACTCTTCCCTGTGAGTGTACTCGAAATGTGGTGAACAATAAGTCTCTTTTGGCTATCCTGACATCTGTATTACGACCATCGCCAAACCAGACGACCTCGCAGCCTGATAGTGTATCCTCGAAGCCCCTCTCTGTCAACATCCACCATCGCGTCTACTAATCCAGCACAAAATCGAAGCCGTCTACTCCACCTCAGAAGGGACACTACCATTACAAGGTAGCGTAAGCAAAAACCAGGTGGATGCAACCAAACCAACAATAAAATCGTAAACATGTGCGGCTGCAACAAACGTAAACGCTGTAGAAATATCAGCCATGAACCAGGTTAAAAGACACGATGAAAAATACAGCCGCAAAGCCTAAAGCAATAGCACACCGGCGGTAAATTGAAACACACTGGCGGCAAAGTAACGTTTTTGAGCGTGCTGTCTTTTTGAGGTTTTATTTTCAAAGGACAGTTCCGGAACAGTGTTTACAAGTGTCACGTAAAAAATTTGACTTTTGTCAAATTTCGCTTGATCCAAAGAATTTTGGATCATCGTTTTCCCCGGGATTACGTCGTACCCGTTTTCGGGTACTTACCAACCTCGTCCATCTTTTTCGGGTTCAGCCTCTGGCTATTTGCCCGGTATTTTTGTGTTTTGTAATTTGTTTTGCACCATGTTTAACCCACAACTATTTCTGTTGACTGCCCTGCAGGTAACAGCTTGTCGGTTTTACGTTTTGATACTCGTTTCACACTCTTTGAAAGCGTCATGTCGGATTCACTGAATACCGGCGCTAATGCGTCTTCGGCTGCATTGATCAGCGAATCTAATGCTGTATGCGGAAGCGGGAGCTGCTCAAAGCCCGTGACGGATGAGTCTGGTGCAATGCAGTGCTATGTATGCAACTGCTAGTATCATGAGACCTGTACCGATTTGAGCCCTGATCAGTACGCAATGTTTTCGACTAGCGATAGCATGCTGTTTAATTGTCTTCTATGCTGTCGCAATCAATCTATGCGTCTTGAGGTCACCGAGGAGACATCGAGCAACGTCGGGCTGGGTAACCAGCAGTTGTGGTCCTTCCTCATATCTCTTGATCGGAAAGTAGAGTTACTGATGAGCAATATGAGAGTCTCTATTGATGTCGGCTCATTGGAGGAAGACACGCAACTAACCTCAATTACTGTCGATGAAAATCCGACTGTTCGAAGGCTTGTTCGAAGGGTGTGGTGGGATGTCCCGCTTTGAGTCGGCATGCATTCTGTTTAAATGCCGCAGAAGCCCAATGAAGATACGGTTAACTCGCGAGTCCAACCCGCTGCAAAGTTGCTTGGCGTTTCATCAGACGCGATCCGAACTCTTTTTACCCTATGAGTCAAGTAAAGCTCGAGCTTTTATTCCCATTAAGTACAATGTTCCAATGGTGTGGTCTAAGAGCCCCACAGAGCTCAGGCGTGCGATTATAACCGTTGGTAAAACTTTTGGTAGAGGCAGGAACTATCTGCTTATGGGCGAATACGATGCACCCAGTGTCGACTGGAACCTTCTTCAGTGTGATCTTTACCAAGGGTCCTACAAGGCCGGCCCTCCCGGCGCTATTCACCTATGTTATCTGATCCAGCATGTTTTAACCTCAACCTGGATGATGCTGGGTCAAACACCAAATATCCTTGAGCTTGTCCTCGCACCGGCGCTCTCTGATGTCTATGTCCTGAAGATTCGCTAATCACTTGGCCGGAGTGACAATTGTACAGTATCCTTCGTTTGGGCAGGCCGTCTTGTCATCCACGACCATTTGTTTGGACATAATCGCTATGCCATATATCGCAGTCATACCTCGACTAATAATAGATAAAGAATCCTGAGTGATTCATTGGGAGATAATTGAAGAGCAAGCTAATCAGCATGAAGATTCTAATTGAGCTGCCAGTGTGAAGTTATGGGCTGTGACTTTATTCGGTGGCGAGGCATGGAACTTGTTAAGCCCAAAGATGATGTCGGTCATCAGAAAGGTTGTTCCTATCACCAAAGGCAAATCTTTACCTAAAGGTCCGCCTTGGATCGACCGATATGTGAGATTCCAGCTGGATAGACAAGGCAAATTGTGGGATGTATTCAAGTAAAAACAAGTTACATCAGACTTCTTGAAGCACGAGCTGATCAGAAAGATGTGCACACTAAAAAGAGCTAGAAACAGGCACAGTACGAACACAGCCTGGTCATGGAATCACAAAACTGCCTGATGAAACTGTACTCCTACCTAAGCGGAACACCAAGAAAGGTAGTGGTGTTGATGCTCTATCCTGACACGACGAAGACACAGTGATCTAGGAAGATGATGAGAAGGCTCATCGACTGAGCTTTCGGTACGCTTCGACCTACTTGGTGGAACCTTCGTTATTCCCTGACGATCAGCCAGCGAATTATCCTCCTATCGAGCAATTCGAAATCAATCCCGAGTTAGTCAAGTGACTCATGCTCGAATTAGACCCAAACTCTGTTCCGGGTCCTGATGGAATTCTCGCGTTATTCCTCAAGTTGGTAGCAGAGTACATGGCTGATCCAATGCAACGTGTTCTCTGGCGCTCGCTTACAGATGGGTGCTTATCCCCAGATTGGAAATTAGGAATTGTAATGCCCAAATACAAAGGAGGAAACCGGCACGAGCCTGAAAACTACCGACCGGTATTCCTGAAGTCAATACTCTGTAAGATCAAGGAACGAATCGTCAAGCGTGCCATCCACATCATTAACAACAGCAGTAAATCAGCCATTTGAACTGGTGCTTCGCTGCCATACAATCCTAATGACTTAGGAAATAAGGAATAAGAGGGAGAGAAGGGTTACCTTAATGCTCTAAGCAAAGATTCAGGGTTAAGGCGCCAACACCTTGTGTAGACAACATACCGTCACGAATAGCTGGCTATCGTGCAAATATAAGGCAGCATCAGCGAGATAGCATCCTTGCGGCTTTCACTGCCACGCGTCATAATCAGCCATTACCCCGCAGATAACTCAGCACCAACCACACTGTAAACAGACAATCCGATTAGGAGACGGCAGCAGACGCGCCACTGATGTCGGTTGCAAGCCATGTCCAGTAAAGTCTCGAGCCAAGCCCAAGGCGAGTAACGTGGGCTCCAGCTGCAAAGGCGCGAAGGACCAACGGCACCGTTTGGTCGTCAGTGACTTCATCTCCCGATGCCAAGTCAACTTCTGTCCACCTCGAGCTTTGTGCCCAACTACATATGGCAGACTAAACAAGGTCCCCTATGTAATCGGTAACCAGGCATAAGTAGCAAGTGCCCAATACAACGCAACCTATTCAGTGCTAGCGGTTGTTCCAAGGAGATAGCACAATCATCACTATTTAGAACTCGCCTACGCACATCATCGTTGCGGACACTCGGGTATCATCCGACACCAGTAATGCTTCACAGAAAACGATGAGCAGAGACTTGAAGGAGCATTAGACCTTTAGACCAAAGGGACAAATTTTCACTACCATAGAGCAGAACGGCCTGCACGGTGGTCTTGTATACACGGACATTCAGGCGGAGGGAACTCCCTCCTGTCGCCAAGTGTGCCGTAGGTTCAAAAAGGCAGTCCTAGCCTTTGGAATGCGTGCACTGACTTCAGTTTCTAAGTGCCCATCGGCCCTGATGCAGCTGCTCCAATTCCTCGTAGACAAGGGTTATGGGGCATAAAGTGGCTGGTGGACCTGCAGCAACACGTTGCAGTTTGAAGGTGCGAAGTGCATAACGAAAAATGGGGCCACTCTAGACAGGCTGTTCAGGTTGATTGTGCAGCCGCGACATCTTCAAAAAGCAAGGCGATATCGTCCGCATAATCAAAATTTTCTAGTCTTCCACCTGGCAGGACCTCAACACAAACACTGTGGGATTCCGCAAGGGAACATGCCATGATAGAGCCCACAACGAAATTGAAGAAAATGGAGAAATCGGACAACCGTGACGAACGCCAGTTTTTGTCAGACGGCTATCCAAAAGGTCACCGTAAACCCTCACGCGGCCTGTATTGTTCGAGCACAAAGGATGTTCACATATCTCTTGGGTACACCTTTTCGCGCAAGTAATTCCAACAGAATTGATCGTTAGACTGCAGCGATCGCATTCTTGAAATCGAGGAATGCAGCTATTGGCAGTCTGTGGTATGCGTGGCGCTGCTGTAGCACCTGCCACAAATTGAATATATGGTCTATACAACCAGGTGCTGGTCGGAAACCGGCCAGCTGTTCCCTAATCCGCGATTCCCGTTCCATAGTGAGGCGACGAACGAGATCGAGGCCAGTAACGTTGTCACAGTTGGCGTTAGGTTAATTCCCATGTGGTTAAAACCGTCTGTGCGACTGCCTTTCTTGTATATTGCCACTCTAATCGATTCGCTTCCTTTAACCGGGACATTTCCTTCTAGATAGGTTAAAAGAAGCAGGTCAGTACTTTGCAGATCTCACCTCCATCCTTAAATGGTGCAGGTGGGAGGGAATCCGGGCCAGCAGCACGAAAAGGATTGAGGGCTTTGATCGCGTTTCGGACCTCGGCCTCCGACGGAGGCTCTGAACTAACCGTCCAAGGCTCGTCCTGCATCACCTGAGTACGAAGAGGTACGGTAGCAGGGTCCGTTGGCGCTCCTCACTGTGTAGCTGTGCCTCTGCACTGTCCCTGCTTGTCTCACTGAGGTATGGTTTCCTGGGACCAGCGGTGCGTATCAGCTAGAGGAGTTTGCGATAAATGCCGGATGCTCCTGCCTTCTCCATTTCTTGCGCCCGACTAGTCGTCCAGACTATCTTGTCAGCACGGAGGCTCCGCTTTAGTTCGCGTGTAATAGCCCGTCTGGTTACATTGTGCTCAGAATGAGCCGGGGTGTTTCTTCTGGTTTCCAACAGGTTTACCGGCCTCTCGGATATCCTGCGGCTGGTGCGGTGACGATATATAGTGCTAGCAGCAGATGCTCTTGCGTCGCGCATGGCGGAGTGAAACTTCGGTACGCAATGCGTCTTGATAGATTTACCTGACCGAGGTCTGGGACAATTTCTCATTTGCCATTCGGAGGAGACGCCTAGTACTCCTCCTGGTAAAGTATATTGAGAAACGACAGCGTACAAAGGTATGATCAGATTCGACACAGGTATTCCAGAACGAGCGGCAATCCAGGATGGCACTACGCCACGTGTAACTTATGGCAATGTTGTCAATTTGGGTCCACCGCTGGTCAGCTACAGGTGGACGCCAAGTTGCACTTCGGTGCCCACTAGGTCTAAAAACAGTGCTACTAAGAAACAACTGGTGCTTCGCACAAAGTTGCAGCAGACACTCACTGTGAACTCCTGTGCGTTATCTCCCCCGCTAAGCATGGATTACGTGGAGCACGCGCCTGTATCTCTAATCTGCTTACTGCCAGAAAAGCATGGGTCAAAGCAGTAGACCACCGAAGAGGCCTAGAGGTTGTCTACGTTGACTTCAGCAAATCATCGGAAAAGGTCCCAGTCAAATGACCTCTGCTTAAACTCCAGCGTATTGATGTGACCGGTAACGTCCATCCATGGATTTCAGACTTCCTGAGTGGAAACTTCAAGTGAAGGTGAACAAAATATTCTGGCTCTGTGCCTATGACTAGCGGCCGGGAGTTGTCAAGCTCTACATTGATGACCTGCCTGCAGCTCTTTAAGCCGACTGTCTAGTCTATGCTGACGATCTCAAGCGATGCTCAAAAGTATTTAGCCTTAAGGACACTGGAAGGATCTAGACGGCGCTAGACCAGCTGCACGATAGGTTCATCAAATGGCAACTACCCGTAAACAGAGTCGAATGTGCAGTTTTCCCGATTGGTAACCTGAATTCATGCAGTACATAAGAACTTGGCGGAAATCTTCACAAAAATGTCACGAGAAAGATCTGGGGGCCAATGTGTCACGTGGCATTAGAACTTCACAGGACGCTGAAGAAAGTCGCGGTGGTAAACAGGATGCTGGGTGCTTTATGCAAGTCGTCCAGTATTACTGCGGCAAATTTCTGAAGCTTATTTACATTACATGTTCACTCGATACTGGAGTATGGGATTCCAGTTACCTATCCTTCCTGAAATCCAAATGTGGCTGGCTAGAAAGCGTTCAAAACATGGCACGAAATCTATCATGGCACCTCGACTTGGAAATCTGAACTTATTCCCCATGGATTATTATCGGCTCCGTGGGAATTTTTACACCTGGCGCATCCTAAGAGGGGAGGTCGGGAGTGAGGTACAAAACGCTTGCAGCTCAACGTAGACCTAGCGACACGGGACCTCAAACGTGACAAAAATTATTATGGTATCATAGCATGTATTCTCGGTTAGATCAGGACTCGATTGATATGTACTCCCGGTATTCTCAAATAAACTGGATCAGTTTCCATTGTGCTTGTCTAGCTGATACGTGTGCTCGCCTGATACGCAGTTTGTTTGTCCTACGCTTACTTTTCCTGAGGTGCAGTGTTGCTGACACGAAATATCTCCACAAGCTCTCCATAGTGAAAAGATTGTTCAGTGACCAGCGTTCGCTCGTAAAGGCAATGCTTGCGAAGGTAGACTAATTGAGTTTGCTTTAGAGAGCTATGATCGGAATGGGGAAATTGCCATGAGCGGGCAAAGATGTTCTTACCTACAATCGTGAGGAGCTGGTGATACAAGAAGCTAAGTTCCGATGAGACTTGTATAGGAGACGAGTACATGATATACTTCGTATAGCCGGGATACCTTTACACCTCGATATCAAAAGGGTGCATCGTGTTGGTAGCTGGAGAAAGACTGGTTCACTGAGTCAGCAAGGATTTGCCAGGTCAATTCTGGTTGGTTTGTGAACTTACTTACTTTACTTTACTGCGGCTAACTCATGCCACAGGATGAGCCGGCTTCATTAAAGTCGCGGATTGCAGCTGCCCGAGCGCTGCGGTCGGCGGCAAGCTCCACGCAGATATTGATCCAATGATTGCTCCAATGCCGAGCACCATGCACAACATGGAGTCCCGGAAGATCGACAACCGATTTCCCTGCAGCGAGCCACGTATTCAATGGTCCACCACGGCAACAGAACCAAACCTGGCAAGGCGAGGGCGTAACCACGACCTCAGTGAAGTCAGTGTCTAGACTGCGCAGGACGTGACTGAACCACTGAAGCCTGCGGTATTAGATGAGCGTTGTAACTTTCGGAAGACATTAACAGCGCTTACGGCTTTCGTCATTGGTGATACGTTCATGCCATCGCGTGTTCTAGATAAACCTTAGGCACCTACGGTCGAAGACATCCAGCTTCCGGGTGTCTTCCGGTCGCAGCGGCCATGTTACGCAATCCTAGAGTACAATGGCACGAATTGTTGCTGAGAATACTCTGGTCTTCGTTCTCAGACTAATTTCTTTCCTTCGCCACAATGTGCTTCACAGTTGTGAGAAGTCTGCTCTAGCGCTGTCAATACGATTCCGGATTCCGGACGTAGCCTGGTCATTGGGGAGTATAGCGGATCCAAGGGACTTGAACTCAGGAACAGGTTAGACGAATAGTCTATATAAGGAGAGCGACTTGACGGACCGGGTGGCTAACGATGAGAAGTACTTCGACTTGCTGATGTCAATTTCGAGGCCGACCATAGAGGCTGATTGGTTGACCCGATTTAGTAGTGACTGTAGTGATATAACATCTGCAAGGATAGCGATATCGCCAGCAACTACTAGATCTGACAGCCAGAAGTCAGGGGTAACTTGAACACCACGATAGTCCTGAAGGGCATGATGCATAATCCAGTCGACTGCGAAGTTGAAAAGCACTGGAGGACGTGGGAAACCCCGCAGTATTGATGTCGAATTCCTTTGCTTCTTCACCATAGACCCGAATCTGGGCCTTCTTGCAATGGTAATATGACCTCATCAAGTTAACGAGTTTCACCGGCAAGCCATTGGGAAACAGAATTCTCCAGAGTGCTTCATGGTTAACTGAGACAAACGTAGTTCGAAAATCAACGAAGCACACAAACGTTGGCTGCTGGAACTGGTAGCAGTGCTTGAATGCTAAAAGAAAAGTGAAGATTTGGTCATCACAGCCTCTGCCTGGATGAAAGCCACCTTGGTTATGGCGAGTTCGCAGGTTCTTCACATTGGCAAAGCAGGAAAGCAAGATTCGTACGGTTTAGGCAGCCAAATCGATTCGGCTAATCCCGCGATAATTAATGTACACAGCTCCTTAAGCTTTTTTGGCAGTATTATTATGGTATTACACGACGAAGGTCAGATTTCGGTCTCCCATATTGAGCAGAAGAGCTCGTGCAGATTGCTATAAGCTTCTCACTAGACGCGCTTTTGAAATAGACACTTTACTGCTCCACAAAACTTCTATCCCAACCGAAGGAAAAGTTGTCATATTCCTTCAATAGGGCGTTCTGAGCCCTTCGGTGTCCAAACAATGCGAGAAACTGCGATGCAAAAGAAATAACTCGTAGACGGTTGTATGCTCAACCGCCAAGTGGGAGGCCGATGTAAGGGAGGCTAAGGAAGCACTGCAGAGAGAAAGGAAAGTGCCGGAGTGGAAGAGAAAGGTAAGGATAACAGGAAGCGAAAGCGATCTACCTCTTACCTGTTAACGTGTTACCTTGACGTCCGTCGACCGGCTACATTGTCTCCCTTATGGCAGGCGCTGTCCTCAGCGCCCATAATAGCCCATACAGGCCCAAATTTTTCTACCTGCAAGAGGCTTTGAGCGCGGTATGGTTGGCTCGGATGATTCAAAAACAAGCAGCAGGATAGCAGAAAGTTAGCTATTGTCTCAAGGGCTACAATCTAGATTCGTGGGCTGTTGTCGTGAATTGGCAGGGTCACCAAATATGTAATATTCCTTCGGTTCGGCGTTCCGAACTCTTCCGTGCCAAAGTAGTACGACAAGCTGCAATGCAAAATAAATACCTCGTAGACGGTTGGATGCTCAACCGCCTAGTAAAAGATCGATGTAAAGGAGGCGGCTAAGGATTTACTATAAAAAAAGAAAGCGCCGGAGTGGAATAGTAAGGCAAGGAAAACAGGAAGCGGAAGTGCTCTTAATCTTATCTGTTAACGTGTTGCAGTGACGCACTCGGACCGGCTACAACAGCAGAACGCCAAAGACCTTGACAATATAACGTATTAATCCCCGTCAACAGACACTGTACAACTACTGCGGATCTTGGCTGTATTTATGGCTTTCCTACTGCTCTTGGACTTCTGGAGTTGGAAGGTCAGCTACCAAGATTAGTAGTTCCCCAGAGCCTTTGCCGAGGTGTCAAGTAGTTTTTCATCAAATTCAGGGACTAGAACAAACCAGAAGGTTCAAAATCGATGCGATAATCGCTAATAATGGATAATTCGCTAAAATAGTGGACTTTCCAGGCAATCCTTATTTTCTCCTGGACACCTCTCTTGAGATATTGTTCGAATTATACGATGAAAGCCTAGGATTAACTTGTAGCCTTTGGGACGGTGTCCTCTGCCTGTCGGTCCATCTCCTTCGGTGCCCGAGAAATGTGTTCCAATATTTGTATTCTGAATTATTTTCCAGACTTTGTGCAGACGTACACTGCTTCCTTTGGCAAGTTGAAGCTTTCCATCAATAAGTCGAAAGGGAGGTCGGTAGACCATGCATGTTCTGGTTGGCACACTGTCGGCCGTAGCCGGTTTGTAGGCCGTGCCCAGATCTGTGCGCCCACGATCACGTCATGCATGACCTTTCCGCACTTGCTTTTGATGGTCCATTACGTCCATTTCGCGTGGCCTTCCCGATAGTCAAGTACTCGCACCCTCAGTCCAAGCGTAAACCATCGGCACCGTGCTCCATGCTGTTAGTAAAATCCTGTTCCATTCTGCGGTTTCTTTCACCAACAGAGGATTCCGAGTGCGGTCGGATGGCGTCGAAAAGTATGCGGAGCGTCCTGTTCATCATAGCCTGTGCTGAAGAAACTCCGTCTGGCGCTTGTGGATTCGGTGTTGATCGGTAGAGGAAAAGGAACCGGTAAAAGACCTTCTCTATACGTCCCAGCTTATGATTTGTGGGGAGCTAGCTTGCAAGTATGGACAAACCTTTATACCTGGCCATTCGACTGTGAGTGAGACGGCGCGTTGCTTGCAGAACTCCGTCAAAGTTGCCGAAGTGAAGTGTGTGCTAGTGTCAGTTACCATTGTCTCAGGACAGCCGACGCTGCTGAAGGTTTGGCGCACTTTTCATACAGAAGCGTAGGTGGTTGTGCTCTCCGTGAGAAATAATTCAGGCTACTTGCTGTGTGAGTCCACTGTAATGGGGAAACTTCTGTCTTTGGACGGTCCTGCAAAGTCGACATGGATGTAGCCCCATGGCTAGGTCACTTTTGGCCATGAATAGAGTTCTGATTTTTGTGGCGCTTTCAAGACATTGACGCACTTTTGGCAGCCTTTAGCTCTTCCTTCTGGCTGTTTATTCATGAAGAGTCAGCATACGTAACTTCGGGTAAGAGCCTTCTTCCGGTGGATCACAGGATGCCCGGCGTGGAACTGTCGAATAACGCGCTTCTAAAGTGCCTTGAGGATGATTACTCTCCGAAAATAGTATGCATTCGTTAACAATAGAGAGGGAGTGCCTCCCCTGGAAGTACTGTTGCAACGCAGTAGATGGACATGAACCCGGCCAAGTTGTTTTGTGGAATTGTGGAACTTCCTTGAGTACTGACTCCCGAAGCGTTTCGGTTCGTATGGCTTCTGTGGTAACTGGTTGACCCAGAAATGCATCAGTTACCAGATATTTGCGGTCATATTCGATCCAAACCAAGGCAATTATTGTGTCCTCATGTTCTTGCTGATGGGCCTCATTTAGGCGTGACAATACATTCGCTTGGCCAATGGAAATTGTCGACTGGTATTGTATCGCCAAGTCGTACCCCAATAGGGTAAGAACCCAAGTAGTAGCCGGTTGGCTGTGTAGGTCGGGGTGCCCTTTCTCGAACCGAAGATAGCCAGCAAGGGTTCTTGATCTGTCAGAAGCTTGAAGCGGTGGCCGTAGAGCATTTTGTGGAATTTCTTGTCCACTTACACTATGGCCAATGCTTCTTTCTCAATTTGGCTTTAATTTCTCTAGGCCTTCGTAAGTGTTCTGGTTGCAGAGGCAATTGCCTTCTGGGATCCATCGATGTATGTGAGCGACGTTACTGCGTCATGCCCATGACTTTATGCACCTGTGGTTAGGACGAACTCTTTGGAGGGATCAAAATGAGTCAAAAGCAAGTTTGAGGCTAGCTATGTCTTGACCCGTTCAAAGGCAAGCTGGCATTCTGATGTCCACTTCCTGGTTTGGCTTTTGTCTATTAGCTTGCTTAACGGGGCACGCAGGCGGTGTACCTCAGGCAAGCATGCGCTGTAGTGGCTGATGAACACACAAAAGGAACTCAGGGACTAAAGGTCTGTTGGTGGAGGTTTTTATCTAATGGTTTCTACGTTTTCTGGATCTGGTCGTCGTCCATCCTTTTCAAGCATGAACCGAGGTACTTGATATCGGCGTGAAAAATGTGCAGTTATCCTCACGGATACGGAAACCGTGCGACTTTTGCAACCAAGCGCTTCCTCCAGGAGGTTATATAGCTCTTCAGGTGTTCGGCCCATCAATATAAATAAATAAATAAATATTTTATTCTCGACTATGCGAGACACGCCCATGGAGGCATGCTCAGATACGTACAACTGTACAAACATTTTATGGCAACTGTAACAGTGAGAGTAGAAAATCGTTCATATCAATGGCTGGAACAGTACAATAAATAAATAAATACTTTATTCTCAGTTTCATAGACACACCAACTCAGGCAGGATCAAGGTTTGAAAACAGATGTGTATCACGAGGATACATCGGGTTCAATCGTGTGTAGTTGAAATGGTGTCGGAAAGAGTTGATGTGTGAGTCTAGTAGAATGCCAGTATGTAGTTGTGGGCAGTGACTTTATTCAGTGGCGAGACCCATCCGCCACGTCGCAGTGTTGTTAAACAGACATTTGTGGCCTTTTATAGGGAGAACCGTTGCCAGGCGAAAACCCACCACGTCCTGCAACACTGCCGTAGAGAATTGTGAACATTAACGTTGAACTGGCAAAGCCGCTTGACGACGGTTTTACCTTCGGTTTTTCGCAGAGTAATGGCTTCTAATTTCCTCTGTTAGTTGGACAGGTAATTTGTTCGGGGTCGCCATGATTTTTGAGGTCGGTCGAGGAGACGGACATCGCGATTATTCTTCTTGTTGTATGTCCAGGTGAGCAAAATTTCAACTTCTCTGCTTTCCAGATTTTTCAGATGTAGAAAGTCTGGGAGTATGAGGATATGTCCAGTTCTCCATACAGGATAAGGGTTATGGTGATTGTAGTTCGGTCCTTTCGGAGTTCTACCATGCTCCATGTAAGTCCTTGTGAGTTGTTACGTCCGCCTTGGGCCAAAACTGTTCCTCAGTCCAATCCCAGACCTCCAAGAAGTTCCGGACCTCAGAGCAAAGGGAAAGTTAGGGACAACCGAGAGAAGACCGCAAGAACAGGCATGGAGTTGAACATTGTTAATGTCTTGTGTTACAACATTTGGGCTTGAGACAAAATCATATACACTGTGCAACAACAATTATGCTGAAAATGTCTTTTGAATATCCTATAAAACCCTTAGCCGTATGGGTGGATTGCTAACGCCTGCGTAGAGTGTAGCAGTCTGGAGATTCCCCGGTTTGCTTGTGTAAAATTCTAACCAAAATTCTTTAATTGTACACTTAGGCAACCGGTGTGGTTTGTTGAACTGCTTGCTGAGTTCGAATGCTTTACTTGCTCATCGCCATTTTTGCTTGGCGCTCGCTTCGGTTGCAACGCGCGACTGCTCTGTGTGCTGTGCTTGATCCGTTCCCCTAGCTAGAGCGTCCACGGTGTCGTTCATTTATAGCTAGCTAACAGGGAATCTTTTGCTGAACCAATAAAAGTTTCCCTGCAAATTGATCCGTCTTCTGGAATCGCTCTCTGGGCTCCCGGAATAGGCAACCCTCTAAATTGGTGACCCCGAATCCGGATCAACCTCAGCGCCGGATATTTGGAACTTTTCTCTGGTGAGCTCGTTCCATTTATTTTTCATATTTTCCGGTTTATTTTTGCATACGATAGCCTATTTTTCGCGTCATTTTTTCAAGCCATGGAATCTGTAGACCATAAGGTAGAGTCTCTACTAAGCGCTGTAACTCTCTCAGTTCCACCTTTTTGGGACATGGATCCTGTTTTGTGGTTCGCTCATCTGGAGGCTGAGTTTTATAACCACAGAATCACTTCCGACTACGCGAAGTATTGCAAGCTCCTGTCCTATCTCCCCAAGGAGATATCAATGCAGGTTCGTGACGTCATCATTTCTCAGACCGATAACCGCTATGAGGCTCTGAAGGAGGCCACGATTAAGCGTGTTATGCCCTCTGAGAAAGTTCGCCTGCAGCAGCTTTTCAGGGATCTGCAATTGGGCGACAAACTGCCCTCAACCCTGCTACGCGAGATGCAGCAACTCCTTGGTTCATCAACCATGGACGAGACTTTACTTCGCGAACTATGGCTACAGCGGCTACCGGAAAACACACAAGCGATTCTCGCTACAGTGAGCTCCGTTTCGCTCACTCAACTAGCAGACTTAGCGGATCGAGTTATTGAACGATCACAGCCACAAGCCGACGCCAGCAAGGTCCATGCCGTCGCGTCCCAGGGCACTTCTATCACTGGCTTACAGTCAACCATAGAAGCCCTGCAAACACAAGTTGCGACACTTAGTCGCCAGGTGCAACAGCTCACTATGAACCGTCGTCGTCATAGCCGCTCAAAATCGCCCTCCAAACGTTCTCGGTCTAGCAACAGGCAAGTTAGCTGTTGGTATCATCAGCGCTTTGGTACCGCAGCTCATAAATGTGTCAAGCCTTGCAACTACGCCGAGCAGCAGGGAAACTGCTCGGCCGGTCGGTAACGGCGACGGACGCGACCGGCCAACACCAAAGTCGCCTCATCCGTGTTAGGGATTTAACTTCCGGCACCGAGTTTCTAATCGACACGGGTGCAGAAGTTAGCGTTATACCCCGTAGCTCAGATGAGGTCGTCTCACCATCGCCGACCAAGCTGCGTGCCGCCAATGGCACACCAATCGCAACTTTCGGCGAAAAGCTGCTAACGCTCAACTTAGGCCTCCGGCGAACCTTTCGCTGGCCCTTCATAATCGCTGCCTTTGCCCTTCGCCATCATAGGCATAGACTTTCTTCAACGCTTCGATCTCATCGTCGACGCTAAACGGAAGAAGCTTATTGATTCTAGGACACAGCTCAGTATTATCGGGACCAGCGCCAACGTGGCTGCTATCACTCCCATTCGTGTCCTACCTCAAGCTTCACAGTCTTTTCTAGAACTTTTCAGCAAGCACCCTAAACTCGTTCGCGTCCTGAACGACTTGTCTTCTGTGACGTCAAACGTCATGCATCACATTTGCACTAAGGGCCCATCTGTTTCGGCCCGCCCTCGCCGACTAGCCCCGGACAAGCTCAAAGCTGCTAAGGCGGAATTCGAGCAAATGCTCGAACTGGGAATAATCCGCCCATCCAAAAGTCCATGGGCATCACCATTACATATGGTGCCGAAGAAATCCGGTGACTGGCGCCCCTGTGGTGACTACAGGGCACTTAACAAAGCGCCAACAACTTTCGACTATGGTGACTACGCAGCTCGCCTATCTCATCACATGCGACAGCTTCAGCCTGTGCAACCCAGAGCACAGAGCTTGCGTACAAACGTGGACGAACGGTTAACTACTTGCACGCACGTGTTCGTTCGCACTGACAGCGTACGCCGACCACTTCAGCCTCCTTACTCTGGTCCGTACCGTGTCGTACGTAGAAGCGACAAAACGTTTACCATTGACTACAATGGTAAGACTGAGACGGTCAACGTCGATCGACTCAAGCCAGCATACCTTGACAAGTCTGACTCGCCGGTGCAACAAGCACCTTCACAGCCCGTGCCATCACAGCCGGCACCGCAAACGCAGACGAGTCAGCCCGCTCCAGCAGAACCGACAAACACAACCGACAGCACTCCTACCCGCCCTACTCTCAATCGACGCGGTAGGAAACTCAAGCCTCCAGTTCGTTTTTCAGACTTTGTCAGTACTTACTATTTTACGTAGAACGTGCCTTAGAAATTTTCTGCTCTTACTAAACGTTTTTGAAAATCCACAAAAAAAGACCAAAACGTTTTGAAACTACCAAAAAAGAGCAAAACTTTTGAAAACCCAAAAACAGCTTTGCACGTTTTTCGCTTTACACTCTTTTGTGTATTGCTATGCATTTATGCTGCTTTTTCATTTTGCTTTCCATATACATCGTCGGTTGGTTGCACCTCGGTTTCACTTTCCGCTGGATCTCCGCACGCCAACTGGAAGTTCAACAATCTTCCTGCTCAACTGCCTACGTGAACTTTATTAACTGTCCCCCCCACAAACAGTTTTTTTTACCGTTTCGACACCGTAGGGAGGACACGGGTGGGAGCCCGCTAGGGTCCGATTGCATGGTTCTCCCCCAGCAGCTGCATCGGGTTTCACAACCTGGTCTCGCAGAAGGCTGGCCCGCGACGGACAGTCCTCACGTAGATCGAAGGACTGCTTACACAGTCCCTTCTGGGAGAGGGCTATGTAGCAGTCTGGAGATTCCCCGGTTTGCTTGTGTAAAATTCTAACCAAAATTCTTTAATTGTACACTTAGGCAACCGGTGTGGTTTGTTGAACTGCTTGCTGAGTTCGAATGCTTTACTTGCTCATCGCCATTTTTGCTTGGCGCTCGCTTCGGTTGCAACGCGCGACTGCTCTGTGTGCTGTGCTTGATCCGTTCCCCTAGCTAGAGCGTCCACGGTGTCGTTCATTTATAGCTAGCTAACAGGGAATCTTTTGCTGAACCAATAAAAGTTTCCCTGCAAATCGATCCGTCTTCTGGAATCGCTCTCTGGGCTCCCGGAATAGGCAACCCTCTAAAAGAGACAAGAGCGTTATACCAGTAAGTAAAGTACGAAGTATCCGTTTCGTATGAGCCAATAATTGCGTGCCGATTGTGCAAAGAGAGTTAGGATATTGGTAGTGATTGTCAGGTGCATTAACAGCACGTAGTTAGCGTAAGCCGAGAGGGAGGGCATAATAAGCGAAAATAAATAGGTTTCCGCGAGAGAGTCCTAAAGGTCAATTGGTGGCAGGGCAGCGAAAGGATTGGATGCAGATATGCTAAGGGAATAAAGGTTATTGAGATACGGAGTGGCTCCTAACAAGCACTGGATCATCGCATATGCATGGGGCCAAGGGCCACTAGCTAATTCTGAACAAAGAAGCCGAATTTACGGCGATCTACAGATGGTGGCGCTAGGAGAGACTCAGTGGTCAGATGTAGCCATTCCAATCAGACGCTTGGTCAATACTGTTTGCCTACAGGGTTGCTGAGTGTATCAACAGGCCAGTGAAGGTAAGTGATAGGTCAACAGATCATCCGAACTGTGACACAAACAATCCGAGAGAATGAACATTGTAAGAATGGAGCGAGCTCCCGATATCCGCAAAATTAATTGGAAGCTATGGCGAAAAGCTACTGTTAACCAGAGATAGAAACTCTAGAAAAGAATGTATCGGTGGCTGGTGTAGCCACCTAAGCAGCGGCTCTAGAAATGCCCGCTAGCATGGTGTCCATCAAATGTTGGAAAATGACTGGCACCGTTTTTACACCAAATAGCAAGCGGTTGTATTGAAACAGCCCACGATGAGTGGTGATCGTCATCAACTCCCTCGAGACTTCGTCAACATCCACTTGAAGGTAGGCATCGGATAGATGAAGCTTAGCAAAGCACTTACCACCATTCAGTTTTGCAAAGATATCCTCCGGTACAGGTAATGGGTACTGTTGGTTGTCCAGCGCGGTGTTGAGGCCAGTTGAGAAGTCAGCGCGGACGCGTACCTTGCCATTTGCCTTCTTTACTGCGACAATAGGTGCGGCCCATTATGAGTAGCTAACGGCTGTGATGACTCCGGCACTTTCCAATCGAGCGAGTCCTTGACCAAATGTTGACATGGCTGCACATGGTACTGGTCTTTTTGTCTTGAACACTGGTTTGCACCTGGTCGCAAGCTCAGTCTTGCCTTGAATTTTGTACAATGGCCCGAGCCATCTTGAAAGACAAACGCAACCTTTTCATTCAGCCTATGTGCCATGTTTTCGACGGACTTTGATGATTGGTCTGGACTTTCTCGGACGCGGCTACAGATCTGATTCAAGGGAACGTCAAGGAGCTGCAAATTTTAAATCCAATCGAGACCAAGCAGACTCATGTTCTGCCAGTCCGATATGTTGCAGGTTCCAGACTTTTCTTGACATTTGAAAGCAAGCTTGAAAGTAAGTTCGCACACTAAGTTTAACACACCGCCGGATGCGTTATGTGAAACATTCTGAGATGACCATATTTGGCCTCTTTGTGTGATTCCATGTGTTCCTGAAAATAATCGTGATGTCTGAAGCCCTGTCAAATTGCAGTATTTTGGGATCCCATTGATCAACCCACTGATAAACCATCGTCTCGGCTTACACTCAAGTTTGGATGCGGTAATTATGAAAAGACACCGCGCCACCCTTCCTAGAATTCCCCTTCCGATAAGAGTTAACTTTCTTCGGCTGTACCTGACCGAAGAAGTCCTCCTTATACCCACGCTTATAGCAGATTTGACAAATATGACGTATGAACGGAAAAAAGCGCGCGAAACGCCATTCGGCCAGCATGTTGTGGGCGGTTTGTTCGTAGACCACTTGCAGGGTATGCTTCGGTTGACAGTCCTGACTTTTCTCTCGAAGTTCACAGTACCTGGTGTTGCCAGACTATTCCGTTGGACCATGGCAGTGTCATGTTTTTGAGTGAGTAGCCGCTTGCGTTCGCTTACGGGGATCTTCAGTGTCAGATCAGGATCCTGATTCAGCTTGGCTAAACATAGCGCGTGTGGATCTCAACCTCACTGGGCTGGCTAGCCCAACAACCTCTTCGTTGTGCCAGCTGGGTGGTTCGGGATTTTCCCGTTCCAGCAAATGGTTCGGCGGCAGTGTTCCAGGATGTGGTGGGTTTCCGCCTGGCAAGCGTTCTCCCTATAAACGGCCACAAGTATCCGTTTAACAACACGGTGAGGTGGCGGATGTAACTCGCCACTAAATAAAGTGACTGCCTCTTCCGTTTTCCGGAGGATCATTCACACATCACGGACGTCACCTGATTCAAAGCGTTCCATTGATCCCCTTTGCTGGCGAACACAACGAACAAAAGCAAACACAGTCACGTTTATCTACCCACTCAATATGTCCCCTTACAAATACACAGTTAACCACAGTTTTACATCTCAACACACGCATAAATTCCTATGCTATTGGTCAAAATGTACTACTTTGTGCAATTGCCGATCATACATGTCTGTAATACCATTATCACGCCCTTGATGGTGTGCCTCGCAGTGACCAGAATAAGCTATTTATGTATTTATTTATAGAGCGCTGCTGAAAATAGGACACGTAAACTGCTCGTCCTTTAAAGAGCGTAGTTTGCTACACTCACACTCACGTGTTACCATGTCTGCTAGACCTCAAAAGTCGTCCGATTCCTGTCTGACTGTTTCCAGGCATTAATAGGGAATGCTAAACAGGGATATTGACTCACAAAAATTTCCTTCAGCTGCGACGCTGCTTTCGGCTCTCTGGGCAGTATATGGTTTATGAACCATGAATGTTTACTTATTCTAAGCTTTCGTAGTAGCAATCACACCTTCCGGAGTTCGTCTTAATGAACGAAATCCGTGCGGAATATGTCTTTCCAGAGCTTGAACCACGCTTCGAATGCGCATCCAGTATCTGCGTAATAAGTGAATTCAGTAATTACATTCGTGAGAAGATCACCAGAACTCGCCTGCATGTCGCACGTCGCTGCCCCTGTTGTCTGCAAGCATTGTGTTAAATTTTCGAGCATTTTCATTTGTGTCTCCGTTACAGATTGCTGTTGAAAATGCAGCTTTTGAAACTTTGCGGCAGCATAATTCATCACCTTCCAATTTTCTCTGTCGCCATTTGTTGTAATCTCACTAGATGCAATTCCGAAATGGACACTTTACTGCTCCACAAAAATTTTATCCCAATGAGCTTGACAATATAACTTACTAATCGCCGTCAACAAACAATATACAAGAACTGGCTGCATTTATAGTTCTCTTACTGACCCTCAACTTCTAAAATATAAAGGTCAGCTACTAAGGTTAGTGGTTCACAAGAACTTTTTGCCAAAGTTTTAGGTGGTGTTTAGTCACGTGCAGAAAGTAGAACACTCCAGAACGTCCGAATCCGATGCTATTATCGTTAATGATGGATTATCACTAACAAGGTGGATTTGCTAGGCAATTCTAACTTCCTCCCGGACACAACTGGCCAAGGAGGGCTGGTAGACAAGGCGTGTAGATTTGCGCCTAATTCCCGTGCCCACCCATGAGCATTTTTCTGCACCAGCCGACGAACGACGTCTGCGGTTTCTGTACGCGATGGCAGTGAGCAATCAGCATCATATCGTGACAGAATTAATGCTGAAATGGGTGTCGTGATGTGCAGTGAGAGATTAAAGTGGTCTCTAAAATATTCTACATATCTGGAAGCTTTTCCTTCCGTATCGCGGATGATTTTGCCTTCTGAATTACGTACTATCGGTTGTGGTGAATAGCGCTTTCCGAAAATTATATGGACCAGAGGAAAAGGATGACGCGTTACTAGAATTAGACGCAGCTACTATATTGCCTGCGATCTGATACCAGTAGCAGTTGCAATCATTCCGTGTTGAGCGGGTTGCCTCCCGTCCCAAGCGGTGGTGGTCTGAGGCATTCATGAGACATGCTTCTCTCGCTTTAGCGGAAAAGCAGGCAGTATCTTTAGTGATCCAGTACTTCACACGCTTTAAATTAGAGCCCAGGATAGATAAAGCGGCGAGTTAAACTGACGCTTTTAGCCTAGACCAAGGAGCGTCCAAAGATCCTTCTTCAAGTACGAGGCGTGGTGCAATGGCGGATTGTTCCGTTTCTATTTATGCTTCAAGGTCTCATTAACAGTCAGCATTTTCCAGCGGGGCAGTGTCGATACGCTTTAGAGAAAGGGTCTTTCGTCGCGTTGCCAAACGGAGTTTGAATTTGGCGCGCAGGGGTACGTGGTCCGTATCACCTTTATTGCCCTTTTCAGCCTCGCTGTACGCTTGACGTTCATCGATGGAGGACATCTAGCGGGATCAGATCGCGATGTAATTTAGCTGGCTTGCCGTACGACCATCGTTGCAGTACCACGTAGATGCTTCCTGAAATGCTAGAAGTGTAGTGGTTACGCACAACCGGTTAAGTTCAGCGAAGCTGAGCAAGCCGTCTCCATTATCACAGCTCTCTTTAAGGGAGTATCTCCCGCGGATGTGACGTGTTTGATCCTTCCTAGAACCGGTTGGTGCATTCTAGACCCAGAAATAATGAGGATATCGGTTTTGGAACATGGTTCACCACTGACTGTAGAATATCGCAAAATCCGCCTGTGTTCCTTTCTGCTGAGGGTAGGGTCATTACGTAGGCAGAGATTATGTTTAGATTCATCAATGGCCGTGGAAGCGTGCAACTGCGTTTTTAGCTGGCACTGGCTTCCATGCAAAGAGAGCTTTGTGTGCCTGGCAAATGCTAGCCATGGCGACCCCTTGATCGCCAGAATTATCCTCCGGCCCAATGTGACAAAGTCAACTTGAGGTGTCTAACCAAGGTAAAAAAAAACCATAACCAAGTATTTGCGATTCTGACAGGCACGTCGATCTGGTAGTCATGTAGTTTGCGCATCGGCAAAGCTTGGCTGCCACATCCAACTGGGTTCTGACCTTCCAGCATCCATTAAATAGTGGGTTCCGGGGATTGTTGCACCCAGCTAGCTAATTTGTCATTTTGGCCACTGGGTTAACGCAAAGTGCGTCGCTTACCGGGAACACCGCAGCCTGAGAAGAATCGCGGGTAAAGGACGTGTCATGAAGTTTCGTGGGGAGTAAGGGTAAGTATGAGGACCAAACATCATCCGGCTTTTGTTCGAGGGTTCACCTCTAGCCTCTGCACAGCCAGGTGCAAAGCAGCAGGATCTGGGAAAGTATCTTAAGTTCTGGCCGTGGGATCAATAGTCGATCTCATCCGCTCAGTTGTCAGGACTGGCGTTGCATGTGGGTAAGAAGTCAACGAGAATAGTATTCCTGGATGACTTCAACTGGTTTAGCCCGCCTGCCTGCTGGTTGACGGGCGTGTGGCCGCTGACGCATGCAAGTACCTGCTTGGAGCCACAGGTGACAGCTAGATGGAGACCAAAGATAGGCGGACTATCTCGGAGAGTAAGGTAGATCCCCTAACAGAGATGCTACTCCTCCCTGGCACCCCGGAGTTTAGGAACCTTGTTCATAGAGACCAACTGCTCAACATTGCCGGCATAGATACGAGGCAGACTAATGGCCGGCATCAGGTGGCAGCGGACACAGAAGGCGCACAAGCTAAGTTCCTTAGGTAAGGTTGGTCAGGAGACACTAATAATTGCTTTGTTCGCGAGTCTGAGTCATTGACAAGGGGTGTTTGGTTATTTGATCCTCATATTGCAGTAGTGCCTACCATAGGTAACTGCTCTACTGTCGAGGCCGTCATTCGCTCGGGCAACCACACTACAAATGTACCACCGGACGCATTTACTTTAATAGTTGCTACTGCACAAGTAATTTTACCCGGAGGTACTAACAGTCATTTGGTTGTATACCGTGCGTCGTCGGCTACTGGGGCTAACGTCAGTCAACAAGACGCTACGAATGCATCAAATTAAACACGGTCGTGACTGCACTCTTATCACAGCGACTGTCATTGGCTCTAATCTTCGAACTACACGGGTTACAAGGGGAATAACTCATGACCTGCAGGTGACTATGATAAATACTGCATCGGATGGTACATGACACCTAGCTCGTTACCCGAGGATAGAAGCGAGGGTGCGGATAAGATTTTACAGGTAGTATAGCCAGGATTGGTGGAAGCCTTACGTATAATACAAGCCGCACCATGGCCTATAGTTCATATTTGCGTCCCGCGGATCGGTATGCAGAACAAATATTAGGAAATGATAGAGATGAACTTTGCAGGAAGCTCGAAGTTAGCCCTGCTAGACCTATCAAGTTAAAGAGAAAGAAGGTCGGGTGTCAACACAGCAAGTCAAGTCGGTTGAAATCCGACAAGGCTTCTAGTGTTGATCTACGGCAGCCTAAATTTGATCCAACATTTCAGACGGCAGCTGGTGATGAAGCGGCGGCAAGGAACAGGTTGTCCCCTTATGTGTTGCGTCCGAGGGAAAACAACCACCTCAGGATGGCCTGAGCGCAGGATGTACTAAGGGATGCAGTGTGTGAAACAAATGACGGTGGTTGCTGGGACGCTCTGATCGTGCTGCTGTGACAGATACATTGCTTCCATCGAGCGGCATGAGTGGCGAATGCTATCGCGCAGATAGTCATGACCATCAAACTGGAAAAGGAGCAATATTATTCGTATAACACCAGTATAGTCACCGTGTAGATCCACTTATCATAAGTAAAGCGAACGTTCAGGTGTTGTGTTGCTAATTAAGGATGAGGATCAGATTGTAGGCATGTAAACTCAACAGTCCATCTACAAGACACAGAGCCAAAATAAGACAATGGAGATTAGCGGATAAGCAAAAGTCAACACGTTATAATAAACGCAGCATGCTAGTTTAATGTGTGCAACACACCCCTGCTAATATGCCACAAGAAAAATAGAACATTTTGAAAAAATATAGAACAAAACATTTTTAGTTTGTTTGTCACACGCCGAATTTTCTCCCATTTTGTATTTACAATGTTAGTAGTATTAAACATGTTAATCAGTACAATACTGCAAACACTTCTTCCACTGATTCCGGTTGCTGGTCATGTCTTCAAGAGTCTTAAGCCATTGGCACTCCTCATATTTGGGTTCCCAGCCTGGACGGCGTACGGATCCAACAGCAACTAGGCACGACGTCAGCGGTTCCATGTGCTGCCGCCACCCTGCGGTCGCTTCCAGCCAGGTCTTTGACGAGCAAATAGAGCGCGACGCAGTAGACGCTCAGTTGCCATGCGTAGGATATGACCGAGCCAGCTTAACTGGCGCAACAAAACCAGTTTGTTGAAGGAAGTACCTGCATTCCTCAAGATGCGACGTCGAACGTCATTACAACTAACTCGGTGTTGCCACCAAACACGGGCGATCCTCCTTAAGCGACCGGCAACGTAGGCAGAAAAAGACGCATATCTTCCACGCAAATCTGCCAGGACCCGCACCCATACAAAAATACAGAGCGAACTGATGCGCTGTAAATGCGGCACTTTAGAGAGAATGAGACGCCACGACGACACCACAAGTGCCTCCGATTGACAAATGCTGATCGAGCTTATCAATACGAAGAGAAACTTCTTTGTTGATAGTGCCGTCAGCAGAAACACAGCTCCCGATGTAGACGAAACTTTCTATCTGTTCAAGCTGTGCAACTTCGAGAGTGAGCACGGAAGCAGGTGAACGCCAATCCTTGAGCAGTACTTCACACTTCGGTGAGGCGAAGCTCATGCCATACTTAGACGCTTCAACTGCCTAACGATCCAGAATGAGTTGCATACCGTGAGGATCGTCACCAAGTAAGGCGATATCCTCAGCATAATCTAAGTCGGTCGCGCGCTCACCCGGTAGAAGCTGTAAGCCAAAATGTTGGAAACCTTCTATGGCATTCCACAGAACGTCATCGATGGCAAAGTTGACGAGGAATGGAGACATAGGGCACCCGTGTCGCACACCGCTATTGACAGCAAATTGCAAAGAAAGCTTGCCATTTACCCTCACTCTGCTGAATGTATGAAGGTAAAGTGCTCGTAAGATGGCGGTATATTTCTCTGGCACCCCCTTCTGTAGCAAGCAACGCCATAAAGCAGGTCGATCAACGGAGTCAAAAGCGGCACGTATGTCTAGGAATGCAACGATAGTGGGCCTGTGATAAATGTGGCGCTGTTCAAGGAGCTGGCGGAGCGTGAAGATTTGATCTACGCATCCGCGGCCAGGACGGAAACCAACTGTTTCTTCGCGGTGGCATGATGCACGTACTGGGGCTAGTCTGCGAAGCAGTATGGATGCCAATAGTTTAGATGCAACCGAAATAAGACTAATCCCGCGATGATTTGCACATGCAGTGCGAGCGCCTTTCTTGAAAATCGTGACAATAACTGATTCGCTCCAAGTGGAGGGCACTTTGTCTGCACGTCAAATTTTTGCAAACAGCGCGGTCAGCTGGTTAATGATCGCCACACCGCCGTACTTGAATAGCTCCTGAGGAAGTCCGTTTAAGCCAGCAGCCTTAAAGCGCTTCAAGCGTTGAATCGCGAGGCAGACTTCTGCCTCGCTGGGTGGATTCAATGGGACGAGCCAGGTTGGACCAAAAGGTGTACTGCATGTACTGATGAATGGTGGAGGCCAGTTGAACTGCGAGTAGAAGTGCTCGGTCCAGCTGTCCATACGCCTCTGTTGGTTGGTGATCGGAGACTCATCCACCTCACAAATGACCTCACTGACACCAGGCTTCCTGAGACCAGTGGACCGAAAGAGTTGGAAAAGCCTGCGAGTGTTGCTAGAGAGGACAGCAGTCTCCATCTCTAAAGCACGCTCAGACCACTATATTTCGCGATCCTTGCGTAGGCTTTGCTTGAGCAGCCGGTTGGCAGAGCGGCGCCGCTCGTTACAATCTGATTCTGCAGGGATATCTTTGCGGCGTTCGACCAGCTCCAGAGAACGAGCAGAGATCCAAGACTTCAAGGGTCGTCGAGTTAGGACGCAGCATGACTGTTCAGAAACGGTCATCGCTTTCCGTATACAAGTCCAGTGTTGTTCCACTTCTTGCGGTGGATTGCAACTGAGTGTATATGCCAGCGTAGATTGATAGCTCGCCTGGACAGAGGAATCAGTTAATCTGTTTACATTAAGCTTCCGGTTCCTCGTGTTTCAAGACTCTCCAAAACACATAAAGATTTTCGCGCAGACCATTGCAAGATCGGAGTCAACGAAGGTAGACCAAATGGACCTGCAGTCCAGTACGCTGCCGCGCCATCTGACGCTAATTGCAGTATGCCCAATTGGAGACCACGGTTATGTTGGCGAAGGGAGGCGCCACGTTGCGGAACGCTTCTTTGTACGCCTGAAGTTAGAGCTCGAAAGAAACAGAGAGTTGTCCTCGCACAATGTGAGAAGCGTCTCCGTTATCAGAGTGGTTCTCCTCGAACGCTTGCTGACCACTAACGTGGCGTTCGTATGGTAACCGTCGGCCAACCCGTGCATTAAAACCCCTAACAAGAATAACGACATCCGACTTTTAGCATTAGTCGAGAGCTGATGAAGATCTCGGTAGAATTCGTCCTTGACCGAGTCGCCACTACAGGCAGTTAGAGCGTACAAGGTGACCACAACCAAGTTGTCTCTCTTCGCGGTGCCTGTTGATTCTACATGAACCCAAAGCCGAACTGCATCTAGTCGGCTGTTGTTCGGGAACCAGGCCAGTAGTGTCGCCTCGGCCTTGCCACTCAGTGCTATACCTACGCCAGCCAAACCCGATGAGGCCGCTTCTGGATCTCCAGAAAACGCGGATGATATCGGGTTTCGTGGTCAGTGGGGGATGTTAATGTAAGCACGGCGCTGTGACCTTGCAATCGGGTTGCTGAAAGGCAGCAGATATCAATGTCCAGGGAATCTAGGGTGCGCGCTATGCTGGCTTGCTGTCCATTTTGCATGAGTGTTCGAACGTTGAAGCAGGCAAGACGGAACGAGGATCAGGGACGAAGGTGAGCCATAGGTTGAACTCCTTGAGCTGCGGAGCAACCGAAGCAGCCAGATTGTTGAACACATGAATCGGGTAACAGAAGGTGAGGATTGTTAACAAACAAACAATTGAAGTGTGATGAAGTAGCGTGAAAGTGAGTAGCAGGAACAGTAACTGATGACCACGTTGTAATACAGTCCATGGTTTTGCGAGAGGGCGTGATACTACCCGGTTGCCCAAGCCGAAGAAGGGAGTCGACTTAGGGGATTCCACCCGGATCTTTTGGCTACATAACCTACCCGCAAGACAGTGGGGCGAAGTTAGGGAATCGCGCCGGTTGGGAAGCATTGACTGAATGACCGGTTCCTGCGTCTTTGTTTGGTAGATTACCAACCAGGCGCCTAATATTCCCCATGAAGTCAGCAAAATTGCTGCAATACCATGCCCCTCGGAGGTGGAACATTGTCGCCGAACATTTTGCTGGAACGGCGCACACGCGTACCACCCAGCTGGCACCACGAGGATTTCGGCAAACCAGCCGGTAGTTTTGCAAGGCAGCTTGAGACTACCTGTCATGCTGACTCTTATATCACTGCCTGGTTTGTGCACCGTAAACAGAAAGACGCAGAAGAATTTTACACCACGATACAGTCTCCGCTGGTGGTCAATATTTGATAGTTGTCAGCATTTAAAGGCCAAGCCCATTGCTTCCACCAGTTAATCACACTGATGGTATATTTGGTAGGTGTTGCTCGGTTGCCCCTGCTGACCAGCTTTACGTCGTTTGCAAAAAACCACAGGGGTCTTCAAGAAGAGGAGCCAAGTCGTTTCTAAACGTAAGAAACACTAAGCGACCTAGTACCGATCCTTGGGGAACGCCACTGCAGCTGATGCCCATACGAGAATTCACAACCCGTTCTAATTCGGTATGTTCTACCACGTGGGAATTCCGACACCCAAGACAAGAGCTTGGAATGCAAGCCAAACTATGTCAATTTCTCAAGTACCAAAGCGTTAGTAAAGTCTGGATAACACATTTTCACCCGAATCCCGTCACCATGACATATAGTAATGTCATCTAGAATGCAGAGCACTTCATTTTAATGAGACCGCGCTGTTTCGCTCTAATTAACCTTATGTTCCGCCAAGTGCTCACTAATCCGGTCTCTTATAAGCCTAACTGAGCACTTGAGTAAGGCAGGTTAGACTGACAAGTCTATAGTTAAGAGGCTCCGGTTTGGATGTACTTGTGGATCGCGACTATCGTTGCCTCCTTCCGGTCTTGTGGCAACTTGCATTCCTGAAGCGACAACTTGAATAGTTCCATACCTGGATGCTGAAGAATGTCAGCTAGTAGCTTGACATACTGGATGTACATTTACACAGCCGGTTGGTTTGAAGGAGTTCAGGTTAGCTATTACGGTGAAGACGGCTGGTGTAGTCAGAACGAAGTCCTGCATCGCATAAGCGCTTACAGGTTGGCTGCGCTGGTGCGGCCCATCCAATACATCTCTTTTGTAGATCTTAGAAGACGCAACACCCCGTCCGAATTATCCCCGGTTTCTACAACCTGACTGCCATCTTCCATGGTTAGGGTGACTCTTGTCTACACGTAGCTACAACAACACTGGATTACTTGTTGCATACTTGCCTAGCCTTAGCTCTTTGAATATTTATCCTGCCCTTGCAATTTGACAACCGTATTCCAGCCTTTTGTCTACTGCAACCATCGTCGAAATCTTTTCCGCTTTCCACTTCACCTCTGGTGCTCTATCGATTCTCCTCCACTAAGAGGCTGGCTAGCCGAACAACTTCCTCTAGGTGCCAGCTGGGTGGTTCGGGTACATCCCTTTCCAGCAAATGGTTCGGCGACAGAATTCTAGGATTTGGTGGGGTTTGGATGAGAACCGCTCTGATAACGGAGAAGCTTCTCACATTGTGCGAGGACAACTCTCTGTTTCTTTCGAGCTCTAGCTTCAGGCGTACAAAGAAGCGTTCCGCAACGTGGCGCCTCCCTTCGCCAACAAAACCGTGGTCTCAAATTGGGCATATTGCAATTAGCGTCAGATGGCGCGGCAGCGTACTGGACTGCAGGTCCGTTTGGTCTACCTTCGTTGACTCAGATCATGCAATGATCTGCGCGAAAATCTGTATGTGTTTTGGAGAGTCGTGAAACACGAGGAACCGGAAGCTTAATGTAAACGGATTAACTGATTCCTCTGTCCAGGCGAGCTATCAATCTTCACTGGCATATACACTCAGTTGCAATCCACCGCAAGTAGTGGAACAACACTGGACTTGTATACGGAAAGCAATGACTGTTTCCGGAAAGTCTTGCTTCGGCCTAACTCGACTCCCCTTTGAGGCTTGGATCTCTGCTCGTTCTCTGGAGCTATTCGAATGCCGCAAAGATATCCCCGCGGAATCAGATTGCAACGAGCGGCGCCGCTCTGGCAACCGGCTGCTCAAGCAAAGCCTACGCAAGGATCGCGAGACATGGTGGTCTGAGTGTGCTTTAGAAATGGAGACCGCTGCCCTCTCTGGCAACATTCGCACGCTTTTCCAACTCATTCGGTCCACTGGCCTCAAGAAGCCTGGTGTCAGTGAGGTCATTTGTGAGATGGATGAGTCTCCGATCACCAACCAACAGAGGCGTATGGACCACTGGGCCGAGCACTTTCACTCGCAGTTCAACTGGCCTCCACCATCCTTCAGTACATGCAGTAAACCTTGTTGTACACCCTGGCTCGTCCCACTGAATCCACCTAGCGAAGCGGAAATCTGTCTCGAGATTCGACGCTTTAAGCGGTTCAAGGCTGTCGGCCTAGACGGACTTAATCCGGAACTACTCAAGTACGGCGGTGTGGCGATCATTAAGCAGCTGACCGCGCTGTTCGCAAAAATTTGGCATGAAGAGAAAGTGCCTTACTTTTGGGGCGAATCAGTTATTGTCCCAATTGTTAAGAAAGGCGCTCACACTTCATGTGCAAATCATCGCGGGATTAGTCTTATTTCGGTTGCCTCTAAGCTACTAGCATCCATTCTGCTTCGCAGACTATCCCCAGTACGTGAATCATACTACCGTGAAGAACAAGCTGGTTTCCGTCCTGGCCGCGGATGGGTGGATCAAATCTTCACACTCCGCCAGCTCCTCAGACATCGCCACATTTATCACAGGTCCACTATAGTTGCATTCCTAGACATACGTGCCGCTTTTGACTCCGTTGACCGACCTGCTTTATAGCGTTGCCTGCTAAAGAACGGGGTGCCAGAGAAACATACCGCCATCTTACGAGCACTTTGCCTTCATACATCCGGAAGAGTGAGGGTCTATGGCAAGCTTTTCTCCCAGTTTGCTGTCAATAGCGGTATGCGACAGGGCAGCGCTATGTCCCCATTCCTCTCCGACTTCGCAATCGAAGACGTTCTGTCGAATGCCCTAGGTTTCCAATATTTTGGCTTAGAGCTACTGCCTGGTGAGCGCGCGACCCACTTAGAGTATGCTGATGATATCGCCTTACTTGGTGACGATCCTCATGACATGCAACTCATTCTGGATCGTTTGGCGGTTGAAGCATCTAAGTATGGCATGAGCTTCGCCCCATCGAAGTGTAAAGTACTGCTCAAGGATTGGCTTTCACCTGCTCCCGTGCTCACTCACGAAGGTGCATAACTTGAACAGGTTGATAGTCTCATCTACCTTGGGACCTGTGCTTCTGCTGACGGCACTATCAACAAAGAAGTTTCTCTTCGTATCGCTAAAGCTCGATCAGCATTTGTTAATCAGAAGCACTTGTGGACTCGTCGCGACGTCTCATTCTCACTAAAGGGCCGCATTTACAGCGCATCAGTTCGCTCAGTATTTTTGTATGGGTGCGAGTCCTGGCAGATTTGCGTGGAAGATATGCGTCTTTTTCTGCCTACGTTGCCGGTCGCTTAAGGAGGATCGCCCGTGTTTGGTGGCAACACCGAGTTAGTTGTAATGACGTTCGACGTCGCATCTTGAGGAATGCAGGTACTTCCTTCAACAAACTGGTTTTGTTGCGCCAGTTAAGATGGCTCGGTCATATCCTACGCATGGCAACTGAGCGTCTACTGCGTCGCGCTCTATTTGCTCGTCAAAGACCTGGCTGGAAGCGACCGCAGGGTGGCGGCAGCACATGGAACCGCTGACGTCGTGCCTAGTTGCTGTTGGATCCGTACGCCGTCCAGGCTGGGAACCCAAATATGAGGAGTGCCAATGGATTAAGACTCTTGAAGACATGACCCGCAACCGGAATCAGTGGAAGAAGTGTTTGCAGTATTGTACTGATTAACATGTTTAATACTACTAACATTGTAAATACAAAATGGGAGAAAATTCGGCGTGTGACAAACAAACTAAAAATGTTTTGTTCTATATTTTTTCAAAATGTTCTATTTTTCTTGCGGCATATTGGCAGAGGTGTGTTGCTCACCTTCAGCTACCATGCTTTGATGAGTTTGACGCAATGACTTTCTCCGGTCTTTTCAATTTTTTGGCTTGGTTGGTTCTATGTCTTTTTGATAGACTGTTGATAGTGCGTATATATGTACTGTCTTAAGCCTTCAACTCAAAGCCGCTATGTTGTCAACATAGCTCGACAAGTACTGTTTCTCCTCTGGGGGTAGTGTGTGAGAGCACAGGATCCATGGACGAAATAATCTTTTGCTTTAGCAGCGTCCGGCTTCGTGTACCAGTAAGCGTTAAGAGCTCAGAGTACTTCGACGTGATAATAGATTCCTAAATTCACACTGGAATAAGGGAAAAAGAAAGCTTCGCCACATTTCCGTGTATCTGCATGGACTATTTGCTTCTGGTTAGTAGCTGAAATGGGTATTCATAAGAATTCGGGGAAAAGAGCCAACCACAATTCATCCAGATCTTGTTCGAAGTCCTCTATATTTGTACATTCCAGCAATGCAGAAGAAGTTTATTCCAACACTGCCCTACACCAGATGAGAAAAATGTAACTCATATAACGAGCGTAGATTTCTGCTGTTTCAACTTTAGACTATGGCCCCGCAATTAGTCCGACGTAGCTGGTTCAAGGAGATCGTTTGGCGTGAGACCGCTGAGACCGTTCATGATCTTGGAGGTCACTATTAAATCCAGTCACAATCTGCGTCTCCCCATTAAGTAAAACACTAGGTTGGCCAACCGAACCTTATACGGTAATCACCGCTGGCATTCTATCATCCACCTGGTCAGTCGTCGCACATTCTCAGCACAATTTACGTATTTCAGTAAGAAGGGCGCCCAGGCCAGAACATTTTATTCCAAACGTGGTCAGATGGCACCAGCGTGTCCGCAAAGATGATGTTCGTAGGCGAATACTCGATGGTGATAAGCAAGCTAGCTCCCCAGAACAACGGATAGCACTGAATAAGTTGCGTTGGCTCCGGCAGGTGTTACGTATGCCTTGTCACCGCTTACCTAAAAGGGCCTTGGTTAGTCTGCCAGGTGTAAGGTGGCGCAAGGCGCGCGGTGGACAGAAGTTGACTTGGCAGCGGCAAATGAAGTCACGGAAGACCAACCTGGGCGCCGCCCGTCCGCTTCGCTTTCCGGGCTGGAGTCCACGTGACTCACCTTGTAATTGGCTCGAAAATTTACAAGACATGGCTCGCAGTAGACACCAGTGGCGCGTCTGCTGCCGTCTCCTAATCGGATTGTCTGTTTAAAGTGTGTTTGGTTCTGAGTTATCTGCGGGGTAATGGCTGATTATGACACCTGGCAGTGAAAGCCGCAAGGAAGCTGTCTCGCCGATGCAACCTTATCTTTGCACGATAACCAGCTGTTTGCGACAGAATGTTATCTACACAAGGTGTAGGCGCCTTGACCCTGAATGGTTGCTTGGGGCATTAAGGTTTTCAGGTAAGTCCCCCTTCGCTCCCTCTTCTTATTCTTTATTTCAGATATCCTCGTGTTTGTATGGCGGTGAAGCGTCAGTTAAATTGGTTGATGAACTGCTGTCAATGAAGATGATAATGATGGTGATGGACAGACTACTGCTTTATAGAAGGAGAAAGACATCTGGCCTGATAAAATTCAAAGGTCTTCTGAATCGAAATAACTCCTGGCTTGCCTTAGTAACGGCTTGCTTACATTGCGCTGATGGCTTGAAGTTATTCGTCCGATTATGCCCAGCCCACGTGATTTGATAGCTGATTGAATTGTCGCGGACCCAAGTGGTGCTTGCAGTACCATATCTGTGCCAATCTGAGCCAAGATGTGGCATTTTCTAGCCGTTGAGGGCAGATCCCATTAATGTGGCTATTTAGCAACAGTAGCCAAATATTTAAATGGAGTAACCGTGCCACACTTTCCAATAAACTTGAAGGCATCAGCAAAAATATAGGAGGGCTCCTCAACTAAAGGAGCCAAGTCATTTATGAACATAAACTACAGCGGACCAAGTACTGAACCCTAGGAACCCCACTATGTGCAGTACGGGTGCCAGAAATGACGTTTCCAACCGTACCATTTCCCACAACAGAGGAACGCGGACAGCCAAGAAAGTAGTTGAAAGCGTAGTCCAAACCAGGCCATCTGTTTCAGCCGAAAGCGGCAGTTTATTGAGTCAAAAACTTAACTGATGTCAAAGTAACATATTTGTACCGGAATCGCGTTTTCAAGGTACTGGGTTATTTGGTTAACGAAACACAGCAGTTTTGTGAGGCATGACTTTTGCCTGACAAATCCATGCTGTTCCGCTCTGATCCAGTTATGGGCAGTAAGATACTAACAGATTCGATTTTTGATAAGCGTTTCCAGCTTAGCTTTTCAATTGTAGGTTGGTCAAACCAACAGGCTGGTAAGTATCCTGCAATGATTTCAGACCCTCTTTATAAATGGCCACTACAACTGCCTCCCTCCCATGCTGTGGTATTATTTCTTCACGAATAGACATTGCAAAGTTCAAGGACTGGAAGCTTGAGCATATCGGAAAGTGACTTTACAATGGCTGGATGCACATTATCAGAACCAGTGGATTTGTGAGGGTCTATGTCTTTCAGTAGAGAGAGGACATCTGCTGCAGTTAATTTGATTTCCTTCGTTTCCCTTTGCTTACGCTATGCAGCTGCAAAGGGGTTTGCATAGGCATTCTTCGCTCCATGAACTTTCCGGAAAACACGCAGTAACTCCTGCGCTTTACCTAGGTCTTCCGTAACCTGAAGCCCGGCTGCTAAGTTTAAGTTACCAACAATTGTTCCTAAAGAAGACTTCGACAGCACAAAGCTGTAGCAGCGATGCCGATTCGCCTTTACATTAAGCGCAGTCTAGGTTAGTACGGGTATATGACCTGTCTCCGCTATTTGACAACCAAGTTGCAATATTTTGTGTAGCTCTGGCAGTATCATGGTATCGTTTACATAGAGCAATACGTCGTTTCCGCGCTCGGTTAGCTCTTCGTCATCGCCCAGGTGTCTTTCCAGGGTGGTGTATCCTGCGTAAGGTAACAAATTTCTCTAGCAGCTGCGTGAGCCCACTTTTGGCCACATGCCACATCTGTTCCATGCTTGCCTCTGTTTTGTCAGGAACCCAACTTATACTCACGGCTCTCCCTCAGAAGCATGGTATGCATCCGGCTGAGATTCCACTTCATGCCGGGATCATCTGATATCTTCGGCAACATAATGGAAAAAGAAAGCACACAATAATCACTCTTACCGATGGGAGCTCCCGCGGTAATGGCCGACAACGCACCATGTTTCGTGAATATGCCATCTAAGGAAGCGGAAGTAATCCCGCCACGACTTCTAGTTGGAATAGCAACGTGTTGCGCAAAGGCGTGTTCATGCACACACAACACTAATTCTCATTTCAAAGAGTCTTGTTTGTTGATCGCATGCACCTAGTCGGCATGCGGTAGGTTAAGGTCACCACATATTATATATCTTGGCGCTGAAGGCGCAGCTTGTTTTAACAGCTTCTTTAGAACCTTGTCTTCTCCTTGCATTGAAACTGCGCTGCGGTAAACAAACAATTAATTCGACCTCACCCCCACTATCCCAAAACATGAAGTGACTAGAATAATTGGGGTATATATGGTGTAGGGGCATCTAATAACATTTAGGAGAACGAATAAGTAAAACCCTTACGTCCACCTTGGAACCCGGGACGGTCATTCCTGTATTCCGAGACTTCAGTTAGGAGGCACAGTTATTAAATGATTCAAAGAAATCCAGGTCTCGGTAATAGCAACCACACACTCAACCGAAATCAGAAAACAGTATTGTAAATGGAAGTTTAGTAGAAGTAAGGGCAATGGTACATCGGCAGTCCACACTGGGTAGATATCAACTGCTTAGTTTTGCAGTCCCCACGTTTTAGCTAAGCACAATCTTTTTGGACCAATCAATAAGCGTCACTGGTTTGTCGGAAGATGTGCACTCACGCACTAGCGCGCACAATGCGGCTCCACAGACTAGGTAGTGTAACATGACATTGACGCGCTCAACCTCTGCATCACATCTTCCACCTTCAGTTGGAGCTCTCCAGCCTGGAAACGATCGACCGGTCGGCGTCGGCGCTCAGAGCGCCGCAATTGTGACTCAACTACCGGTTCAGCGTCACGCACGTGCATGTCGTTCGATGTTTGAGCCGGCTGCTCTGTCTCGGCAACTGTTTCTGTGTCGGACCATCACGGTCGCACGTGATCCAAATGGCCCTTTCACACGTTGTTGTTTTTCCGAAACTTGTGGATCAATAGATCCATGCAATAAATCCAATCGTGAACGCAGTCGACGGCCAAACATTAACTCAGCAGGGCTTCTGCCTGTGGTCTCGTTTGACATGTTTCGATACGCGAACAAGGAACGAACCAAACGCACACGCAGCGGAGCATTTGGTTGTTTTATTAGCAGTTTCTTCACTGTTTGTACGGCTCTCTCCGCCAGCCTATTAGAAGAAGGATGATAGGGTGCAGTTGTTATGTGTTTAATGCCGTTCGAGTTGAGGAAGGTAGCAAACCCAACACTAACGAAAGCTGGTCCATTGTCAGATAATAATGTCTCGGGAAGGCCAACTGTTGCAAACGTTGTGCGTAGTTTTTCTATAGTACAAGCTGAATTTGATGAAACAAGAATATGGGCATCAAACCATTTAGCATGGGCATCGATGATTAGCAAAATCATCCGACCTTGGTATGGACCGAAATAGTCAACGTGGACTCGTTTCCAGGGTGTTTCTGGCCACTTCCAAAGTTAAATTCGTGCATGAGGAGCGGCGTTTCGGGACTTCTGGTAAGGTCTACAACTTCCAACCATCGCCACAATATCACGGTCCAATTCAGGCCACCACACATAAAATCGAGCTAACGACTTCTTCTTTGCAACACCTGGATGCGCAGCGTGTAGCTCGTTAAGGAAACATGACCGAAATTTCTTGGGGACAATAAGTCGTGCGCCTCACAGCAGGCATCCATTCTGGAAGCTGAGTTCAGACCTCCTGTTACGGAAGGGCATGAGTTCTTTGGGGGAGTTGTCCGGCCACCCAACTTGGACATAGCGTTTGACCAGCGATAGAACAGGGTCTCTGTCAGTTTCCTGACCTATGTCTGTACATGTGACTGAGGAAGCATTAAAGTGCTGGACCAGATTTACGTGCTCTTGTGGGATAAATTCTTTCGGTGGTGTCTCTGATAAGGGAAGCCGGCTAAGAACATCAGCGGTGGTATTCTGTTTGCCTGGGACGTACTGAATTTCGTATGTGTACGCAGAAAGGATAAGCGAACAACGTATCATTCTAGGTGAAGCCATTTGTTGAATACCTTTCTCGTGACCGAGGAGGAAAGCAAGGGATTTATGATCTGTATGGATCACATAAGGTCGCCCGAGTAAATATTGGTGAAATCGAGTGGTGCCGAGATGACAGCGGCTACCTCTCGATCAAGTTGACAGTAGTTCCGTTCTGCTGGTGTCAGGGTTCTTGAAGCATAAGCAATGGGACGTTGAGAGCCATCCAGTAATTTGTGCATTAAAACAGCTCCGAGACCGTAGGGTGAGGCGTCACAAGAAAGAACAAAAGGCTTCTGCGGATCATAATGCACCAGAACATCTGTAGATGCTAAGTGCTTCTTGACCGCTTTGAATGCGTTTTCATGAGTATTGTTCCAATTCCAGCTTTGATTTTTACGTAACGGCTGGTGAAGCGGATGTAGATGAGTTGCTGCCAATGGTATAAACCTGGAAAACTGAGTGACAACACCGAGGAGCGATCGCAATTCATGAACATTTTTGGGTGCTGGCGCCTCAAGTAGCGCCTTTGTCTTTTCTTCCAGTGGGCACAATCCTTCACGTGACAGCCGATATCCCAGATACTGTACACTCGGAACAAGGAACTCACACTTTTCTCTTTTTAGAACCAAACCGGAATCCGATAGCCGCTTCAGGACGACGTCCAACGTAGGTAACTGCTCGGCGGTAGTGCGTCCAGTAATTAAAATGTCAGCTAAGTACGCACATTTGTTTGGTATATCTTTCACAAGTGAGTCAAAAATACGTTGAAAAATAGATGGAGCCCAGCTTATTCCAAAAGGCATGCGTATATAGCGGAATAATCCGAGATGAGTATTAATGGTGGTGTACGTACGTGATTCCTCATCGAGTTCAATTTGTTGGTAGGCACGACTCAAATCTGGTTTTGTAAATAGATCACCAGAGGAAAGGGAAGCGTAAATGTCTTCAATCTTTGGTAGCGGATATCGGACTAATTCTAACGCTTGGTTTATGGTAACCTTGTAATCCCCGCAAATTCTTATCATACCATTGCTCTTCATTACTGACACATGGGGGCTTCCCAGTCTGAATACTGGACGGGTTCAACCGTACCTTCCGACTGAAGTCGGCGCAGTACACTTTCGACCTTATCACTGAGGGCATAAGGGAACAGTGCGAGCTTTCCAGAACCGCGGTTTTGTTTGTGGTTTCAATAACAGAGGTGCACTGTAATTCTTTAAAAGTCCTGATCTCGACTGATCCAATAAAAGTGCAAAAGCTCGGATAACTGCAGATTGTCTTTCACCAGGTTGACGTTCGACATTATGCCAGGAAAGCGTTTAATTCCATCGCGGCCCAGGATGTTTGGACCCGGTCCTCCAGAAACGTACACACACATATGACTCGTTGAATTACGGTAAGAAATGCGTGCATTGAAGGTGCCAAGCACATTCACCATCTGTCCCGTGTAAGATCGCAACTATATGTTCGATGGACACAGCTTTGGAAGTTGGGATAAGGCGTCTGGTCGGATCAAAGTGACTGCGGAACCGGTAGCAAGTTCAAACTCTACCGCTTGTTCGTTCACTTGGACGGATACGACAAACGGTTTTTCTGCTGTACTGGTGCAATTAAAAGCGGTTGTGGTGTTACCTTAATTCTGGTGTAATTCCTCAGTAATGCAGTCTGTAGCCTTAGATTGTTCGTGGACGAGTGATTTTCGCTTGGAAAGACACACTTTCTGAATATGACCCATTTTTTCACAAAATCTGCATAATAAATGAATGTCCGAACAGTCAGTCGGGGACAATTGATTCACCCCGCAACGGTAACAACGGAATTCCTTGCGCTGTGCAGGGCGAGGTAAGGCATGTCCACGGTTAGTCTGGTAGACCTTGTTTACGTCATGTGAGACTGATTAATTTGAAGAGGGAAATGTGGCTAGTTCCTAATCGAGGTTGGCACGCTGTCGGACTATATCACTTGCTTTTTCCCACGTCAATAGCGTTTCATCTTCGGAGAGCAGACGTTCTCGTGCCTTCTCATCGAAAACCCCCACGATTAATGCCTGTAACAGCATCGCTTCTTCGAACCGGGCTGGAAGGATCTGATCATAGGCGCAGTCAGTGCGAGCAGTAAGGAGACGAGAGATAAACTCATTTAGAGTCTCATTTGGCTGTTGTCGCATGGTGCTGAATTTATACCGAGCAGTAAACACATGGGGCTTTTCTCCTCATAATCGGTCCAGGGAATAGAACACAGCTTTTAGGTCTCGCTTCGTATGTAATTGTAAACTGTCGAAATGTCGCCGGCCCTCGATGACGAGATGGTGGCGTAGTAATTTAATTTTCGCTGCATAATCAATCGTGCAATTTTCACCAAGGAGCAGAAGCAACTCAACGCAGATAGTAAATGTACGTTTCCACTGCAACCATTGTTGCGTAGTAGGCCTTCCAGTAGAAGAATTCCAAAAGGGTTGGGGAGCGGTTATTGAATTCGCCATGAAAAATCAGAAGAACCTCCATCGCCAAATTGGTACACTCAACCGAAATCAGAACAACAGTATTGTAAATGGAAGTTTAGTAGAAGTAAGGGCAATGGTACATCGGCAGTCCACACTGGGTAGACATCAACTGTTTAGTTTTGCAGCCCCCACGTTTTAGCTAAGCACAATCTTTTTGGACCAATCAATAAGCGTCACTGGTTTGTCGGAAGATGTGCACTCACGCACTAGCGCGCACAATGCGGCTCCACAGGCTAGGTAGTGTAACATGACATTGACGCGCTCAACCACTGCATCACCACCTTGGAACCCGGGACGGCCATTCATGTATTCCGAAAATTCAGTTAGGAGGCACAGCTATTAAATCATTCAAAGAAATCCAGGTCTCGGTAATAGCAACCACACCAACGCCACCGTATCTCAAGCCCTGCGCCCCTACTTATTTTTAAGCTATAAGCATTCGTGTACCATACATTTATTGGTGCCTGCTGCAGGGTGTTCCCGCACTCAAGTTCCCCGCGGACGCAGGGCCCGAGAGGACAGCCCGTTTTTTGGCTTGCGTGTAACAAGAGTAGCCGAGGCGAAAACATGAATCTGTGGAGACGGTACACGGCTGTGTGAGTTAGTATTAAGCTCACCTCTGGCTGTTCTGGTGACTTGGGTCGCAACTTGCTTTTCGTCGGGATTTGCTGTTGAGCTGAGCTGGTGTAACAATAAATCATACGAAAGATCGCTATCACTTAGCACCAGACAGCAGTCTCAAAGGAAAAGTTGGTCAAACAACTCTATGGAATAACACCATAAATGAGTATACACCGTTAGCTAGAGTGGCACTTTCTCAGGAGCACTGTGGTAGCAAACCGGGTGATGGCTCTTTTGTTCAAGAGCACCGTGTAAGTTAATCTGCGGAGGTGTAGAAGCGATAAACAGACAAGTTCGTGATTACCCTCCTTTTGACACCCTTTTGAGTGAATCGGAGCGAAACCCCTTTTCTTGTTGAAAAATTGGAGACCGTACTCCGTTTGTGACTGCTGAACGTGTGTTAAAATCAGAAAGTGCAATTTCATAATGGGCAGCAGGAAATAGGCCTGATAAAGTAGACCTGAACTCCGTGGTTGGACGCGGGCAATCGCAATCATCTGATGCTGCCGATCTTGATCCTGCTGCAATAGAACTGGCATCTTCGACTGTGGACAGCTCGACAGTGAATGGTACAAATCGAGGTCAACTAAATGGAGTCAATGGTGTCCATGTTGGTAAGAAGAAGTAACTAGCGTAGTCCGGCCTATTCAAAAGATAACAAATAAATATTTCGCAAATGAACCATGAACTTAGCCCGGTTGAAGCTGAAAATCAGGGCCCAACGCGTTGGCCTTCTGCTATAACCCTGTATTGACCCAATGATTCGGGCAACTAAGGTAGCCCATCGTTTTGAAAATGTCTCCAACTTCGTGCTATCTTTTCGAGTCTTACGCCTGAGGGGAAGCTTTAAGATTGCATGAAGAGGAAGGATCAGCCAGGGGAGCGTAATAGGTGGTACACAAACTGTAGCAGCATAAGGAATAAGTGGGGAGGACTGAGGGTAGGTTACAAACTTGCCGATATAGTTGCAGTTACTGAAGCTTGTCTTACCCAGAGTGATCCAATCTGTAACTTACTGTAGCGCGGACAGTCCTGGCCATCAGACAGGTGGGGTGCGCTTTTGCTTATCAAGAGCCACTACTCGAATTGGCAAGCTCACTTCTCCATGTCAACACCAAGTATTCAAGTCGTATCATGTTTTCTGAGGTTGGAGTGAAAGTTGGAGATCATTATTTGCGAGTTTCATGGCCCGTCTTCTATGCGAGTGGAAGATAAGGAGCATAGTAGTTTGCTCATTAATGCAGCGGTAACCACACCGAACTTCGTGGTCATCGGTAACTGAAACATTCCGCATGCAGCTTGGGTCCATGCAACGAACACGATAGCTACTCTCGGGCGAAACCTGGTAGAATTGGTGCAGTAGAAAGCTTGTGTCCAGAGTGGTTATTATCAACAAGGAGGCGGCTTGGTTGTATTCCTTCAACACTGGACGTTGTTCTAAGCAGATGTGGTCACTTAGCAGAGGTACACGCTGAGGCTCACATCGGTGCTAACTTTCTCGTTAACGTCATGATATGAATATCCGCCTGTCGCTGCGTCTTATGTAATCAGGCACTGAACTATCTAAAAGCCGTATTGTATGCCTGCGCTCCTCCCCTTCACTGTCCTCCCACCACGAAACCTTTCTTGGCTTGCTTCTGCAGCTCAAACATAACTCAGCCTAAGCCTCCCTATTCTGGACGTTCAGTTATCCATTACCCGCCCCATGCTTGACGCTCATTTCTTCACTTACTCGACTGTGACAGCTAATTACTTGTAGTTCAGCCCTCTCACCGACTTCTCCCTGCTCAGGCTTCCCTAATTTTATTACATTAGCACCACGGCATGATCTCATCATCTGCGCGCAGCCGCGTCTTCGCCTTTTATGCTCTGAAATATTTAACAACTACATCGTATGCTTGCGCTTCATCTGTTTGCTGTCCTCTCTTCATAGAACCTTTCTTAACTCTCTTCTCTGGAGAAAACATAATTCATGTGGCAGGCGCACACTTGCACTATTGCCTCTACCTTCTAAAGTCCATTTATCCGTTGCCTGCTGCAACGTCTGTGATGCCTGCTCAGGTAGGATTCCAGATCTTTCACTGGCGTTTTCCAGCCCAGTTTACCTTGGTACTAAAACCTTAACCCCATAACAGCACTTAATATCTGCGCGTCTCTGACTCATATGCTGCGGGGTCCTCAGCAGACTTAATTTATGCATGAACTCCGACTGTTTGATATCCTTCCATATAAACTTTTCAGCTTTCTCTAGCACTCCTTCCAAATTTTCAAGTCCGTGCTCAGCGGCTCCTTAGCCTCTCTATTCGAGACGTTCTCATATCCCTTAATTGTTGTAACGTCTTCGACTTTTTCACCTGTAAGCGTCCAGCTTTTGGACTACCTTTCCCAGACTCTTTCCAAAGTAGTAATATCCCAGCACCATAGCATAAATTGAGAACATATACTCCGCCCTGGTTCAGCATTATATGATATGACTCCCTCAAGCAACCCACTGTACGCTAGCATTCTTCTTGACTGTTGCCCTTTTTATATTCGACCTTCTAAGCTCTCGTCTGGCGACCTTCTTTAGCTCATCCGGTCAGCGCACAGCTGCTTCTTGCTAGATGCACAGCTGTCACTCGTCTATGTCACTTAATTAATAGTAGTTCAGCATTCTCACTGGATGCTCCTGGCTTAGTCTTCCCTAGTTTTGTTCCCTTAGCACCAAAGCATGAGCTTATGGTATGCGCATCGCCGCGTCTTCGCCTATTTTTGCTCTAAAATATTTAAGAGCCTTAACGTATGCCTGGGATTCATCCATTCTTTGTCCTTTCTTCATGAAGCCTTTCTTTGCTCTCTTCCGTCTTGTAGGCATATCTATATATTCAGCGCAAGCCGCTTTTTTGTCTCACCCTTCTTACTGTTCATTTATCCCTTACTTGATGTATTGTTTTAGACCTTATTACCTGCAATCATCCAACTCTCGGGCTAGCATTCTCTGGCACTATCCAGCTTGGTACTATTATCTTAGCACCTTACCTGCTGCGGTTAGGCCTCATTGCTCTGATACTCTAAGCAACCTTACTCTACGCTTGCATTTCGGCTATTCCCTGCTCTTCCGTCAGTTAATGTTTCTTAGCCTCTTAGTTCTTCCCTCCTCTCACTTGGTCAGCACACAGACGCCCGTTAGCTTTACATATCTAGGTTTTCATTTCTCCCCATTTTCTTAGCACCCTAGTATGACTTGTTTCTCTGCGCGAAGCTACATATACATTTGTTCGGCACGTTCGCTTTCCTTTAACTGATCTATAATACTTCACTTCTATTGATGAATCCTTTCTCACCTAGTAATCTGGGTCAGTTCTTGCAGCAAAGGTTTCAACACTTACCTTCGTTGGAGGTGAGCTCTCATAGGCTTTTCCTATCGCAATAGGCCATAGCACTATACTCCTAGTACCTTCGTGTCGTCCATCTGTTTTGATCACCCGATAATATTTACTCAGCGCATGAGTCATATCTATCCGCTTACTTACCACCAATTGACCTATGAATCTCTTTCGATGTAGGCTGGACACCAGCCGTCCATCCACCATTCAAACGCCGCTGGTCCCTGAATTCTGCTTTCTGTCTTTCCACGCAATAGTCGCATAATAGTAAACTGATACTGCGTTTCTGCTTAATGGCGCAACACTCCGTATTCCATGTAGATAGTAGCAAACAACTTATAGGGCCATTGCTTATGAAAAACATTCAAAAGACACTTTCAGCACAATCATTGCTGCACATTGTACATCATTTTTCTCCACTCTAAATGTTATACCATAGCAGTTTAACAATGCTTGTTTTCACGCTAGTTCGTTGGGGCCTTGGTTGTCTCTCACTTTCCCTTTTCTCCGAGGTCCGGAACTTCTTGGGGATCTGGGATAGGACCAAGAAACCGTTTTTGTCCGGGACAGGACAACCAATAAGGACCTATGAAGCACATGGCTGTACAAAAACGGATACAACTGCACTCACTACCATGACCGTTGTCCAGTGATGATAGCTGGACTCGAGAACTTCACACTCCTGAAAAGCCTACATACTCCTGAAAAATTCAGAAGCAAGAAACTGACGTTTCGCCCACCTGGAAACTTACAAAGACGATTCTTCGTGAAGCCCCCATCCTCGATTCGCCTCAGCCATTATGGCGGACTTGCCCAAGATACCTGATCAAATAACAGAGGAAATTGAAGGTCAGTTGACTGCGGATATCTGAGGGTGAAATCAGTCGACAACCTGGTTTGCCAGTTGTATATTAGTGCACCGACAAATTTCTGACAGTGTTCCAGGACGTGGTGGGTTTCCGCCTGGCAAGCCTTCTCCCTATACAAAGCCACAAATGTCCGTGTAACAACACTGCGACGTGGCGTATGTGGCTCACTACCGACTAAGTTCACTGCCCAGAACGAAGTACTGGTAAGTCGGCCAGAATCATTATTCAATATTGCCCTGACAGTTTCAATAATAAGTTACACCATGCTTATATGTATCGTCTTCATTACACATGTAGTGCCCTGACTGTTTACACTACGCACGCTAGAATTCAACGTTTCGTCATTCAGTGGAGATTCTATCCCTCATGACTACTCACACAATTTTTGCAGCCTGCACAACCTTTGGCTTACTGCCGACTACACTCATAGCAACGTGTTTGTCGCGAAGCAATATTGCAGGTAATTATTGATCGTGCCTTGCTTGGTGTGTCTCGACAAATTCGAGAATAAACTATTTATTTATTTAAATAGGTCACCAACAAAATGCTGACTTGTAAGGAACTTGGGCCGCATTTACTTCACTCAGTTACGAGACCGAGCTCTGAGATAGACTGGTTTCCCGAAAAAGAACAGGCCACATTAAAGCACCGTTGAACCTTGCATAAAAATGGGCATGTCCAGTTATTAGATAAGTTTGCTCCGTTGAGGTCTATAAGACATGGTACCAAGCCGCCTTGGCGGCGGCGAGGAATAGATCGGGTGATTAAGCGACTGAACGATTCTCGGAAAAAGCTTCAGGCGTCTGGATGCAATAGACAAGGCAGCATTACAAAAGATGCAGAAATTTAGCAGTAAAATTGCAAAGAAAAGCGAAGTATTGCTTTGAGCTTCGGCTAGCACAGAATGCGAAAGTGAAGCCCGAATTGTATTACAAGTACATTCTGACAAAAGCCATTGAGAGATGATGTTGGTAACCTTACCATGGAGAACGGAAGTCATGCTACAGAAAAGGCGGATAAGTTAGAGGTTCTGCTGCATGGCCTTCAGAAAGTGCATCGTGCAGATGAGGACGTCCAGTCCTTTCCCAAGCACGTCGTCAAACCGGGAGTACAATGCCAGCCACTCCGCTACCAGTATCAGAGGTCATTTGCTTACTTGCTAGCTTAAACCCAAACAAATCGGCGGGACCAGACAATGTGCATCCCGCGACTGTCAAACCACTCGCTGACACCCCAGCACCCAGTCTGGGAGCTCTGCAACAAGCCAATTGGAGAAGGCAGATTATCACAAGACTGGAAAAGAAGCATTTGTAATGGCGATACATAAGGGAGGTACTAAAACTGTAACCGTCAACTATAGGTCTGTCAGCCTCACAAGCGAGATGCTTAAATGTTTGGGGAAGCTTAGCAGAAGCCGAATTTGTGAGTACTTAGTTGCTCATAGCTTGGAGTGGAGCAACACGGCTTTGTCAAGGAGAAGTCATGTCTTACAAACCTGTTGTACTTCTTGGATGAAGCAACACGTCGCTTTGATAATGAGAGTTCAGTAGATGTTTGCTATCTTGACTTCAGCTAGGCCTTTGCTTCGGGAACCACTGTTTCACACTAATGGGACTGGCTTGGTTTAAGTTTCATCCTCCATGGTTGACTTGGCTGTCGGCATTTTTTGGAAAGAACCTTCCACGTTAAAGTCGGTGGTGTCATCTCAAGTATAGGCACAGCTCACAATGGAGTTCCCCAGAGCTCTGTTTTAGATCCCCCGTTATTCCTCATATTCATAAATGACTTAGCACGTCTTCTGGATGACCTTTGTTACATATTTGCCGATATCCTGAAACTGGTTAGCTGGGGTAACAGAGACACGTTGTCCAAGGATCTCTGCACTGTAGCAGTGGTTTTTCGTATACGATTTGCTACTTAACGCGAGTAATGGCCAGTAGTGATGGAATTACAGTGCAAACTTCTACTGGACCCCTGATATTGCATCCTGTTGATACAACAGGGGAGCTAGGTTTCATTATTGCGAATAAGTTCAAACCCTCAACACGCTCTCAGAATGCTGCGCTTCCGGAAGTTTACCGCCTTAGGCGGACCTTATGTACACTAGCTCGGAAGTAGTCTTCCCATTATATAAAGCGGTGGTCCGACCCCACTTAGAAACTGTGTACAAGCATGGGCACCATAGCTCTAGAAGCAAGTTATTGATATAGAGAAGAGAAAAATCCTGGCGGCTAAAATGATGGATGGCCAACGTTAACAGCAGTAGGATAAACATCTAAAAAGCTAAAATTGTTTTTCATGGAAAGGCGGAGATTGAGAGGTGATCTAATAGAGCTGTTTTGGAGCTTGAAGTGTCTTGACCCCACCAGACAACCTGAGAGGTCATCACCTTAGGCTCACGTATCGTAGATGTCGACCAGCTTTCAGGGGGAAATACTTCGAAAACCGCGTTGTCGGCTGCAGGAACAAGCTTCGCCTTTCGTTGTCAAACCATAAAGTGATTGACGCCTTCAAGTTAGGTCCAGACAGGTGTTGGTTAGACCGTTTAGCAGAAATATTGTAAACTTAAATATGCTTGTTGCAGCGAGCTCATGAAGGATGAACGTAAAAGCTTGCTTCTGTTTGCGTCGCTCCTTTGCAACGTAAGAAATTCAATTGGAAGTCGAAGTACCGGGGGCCCTTGGTTGATTGCTGATGCAGGAGTCAGGACGCTCGTTAGGCAGAAGCCTATACAGTTCCGGGAAACTGACCTGACCTGAGCTGCCTTCCGGTGCATAATCGACCATATTAAACACAGGCCTCTCAGTGGTACTTGACTGGGACGACTTCAGGCTCTTAGGAACATCGTCGGAGAAGGTTTACTTATACTCAAAGACTGGATCAATAGTAGTTGCTGATGTACTCAATTTGGTTCCCCTAAGTTAACAGCAGCCGTCGTGCTCAATCCTTGACATACCACCTGAACTACCCCAAGCGGAAAGTTCGGGGCAACACTACTCTTCAATATATTATTGGAATCATTCAAAGAAGGTACTCTGAGTAGCCTCCAGAGAAACGAGGGTTGCTGCAGCCGCGTTTCGTGAAGCGGTAGAAGTACCCACCCGAGTAGAGTGAACGCCGTGAGCTCCACTTAACATATTAGTAACACCGAGTTGGTGGTTCAATTGCTGGTTCACTGGTACTGCAGGGCCGAATTGCACATTGTGCAAAGGTGCAAATGTGGGGCCGTTTGATTGCACTATAAGAAAATTGTGTTGCTTTAGGACGTCCCGTGGTGCAAATGGTACATAGCAACGAAGTTACCTAGCGACGTTGCCAAGGAGGAGGAATGTGCAAATAGCTTGAAATAGCTGGAAGGTGTGGAGGAAATTGGATTGTGTGTGGATTATGATACCACAGAAATGGGTACCGGTAATGGTGCATATGCATGACGTTTGTTTTATTATTTCGGTGGCCATACTTGTTCTTTCTGCAACCGCTATGGTTGTGGATGGTAGTGAGCTGTTCAGGTCTTTGGTTATTGGGAAGTAGGAAGTGTTGAAGATATTGAGGAGCAAGTAGAACTTTTACAGATTGAAGCCGTATTTTTTCCCTAGTTTCCTCGAGTCTGCTGCGACGTACCAGCGTGGAAGGGGGAAGCAGTTGCCGGATGCGGACGGCTACGGTTATATGCTGTACCGTTGCGTACATTGTCAACGTTCTGGATCGCGTGGTAAGAGGTGAGTTACTATTTATGGAACACGTAAGCTGACGCATGTAGATACAAATACTACAGGTGCAAGGGGCGATTTTCGGTGGTTGTGAAGGAGGGTGAATATGGCATGGCAAGTTACTTTATGATCCATAGTCATGATTTTCACTTGGGTAACCCCTGCCTGTATGCACGCAACCGTCGGCTGTCATCCCCGCCGCAGCAGAAGGAGGTGCTGCGTTTGATGGACAATATTCATAGCTCGCGGATTTGAGGCGCTTCATCTCTCAGGAGTACTGCAAAAGTTTAACCCTTATGGACCTAAGCAACCTGCGCATTTGTCATCAAAAGGGAACGTCGTGTGAAGTGTCTGAGGTGGCAAAGACGTTAGAAGGTCAAGGTGTTTGCCGATTGGTGTCTGAGGGTAGCCAGATTAGGTATGTCTTCTTCTCTTCATCTGTAGTCTGTGGCATGGTTCAGCATTATGGCGAGGTTTTATTGTGCGATGCAACACATCAGTTAAATTATGGTTGGTACATTTTGTGGCGTATCATTTTGGTGGACGTCACAGGTCTAGGGATTTCTTTCTTCTACCCCCAATTACCGGATGAGACGTCCTATAGCTATGGGCAAGCGGTGGAAGGGATTTGGGAGATGGTGACTAGCAGCATACATTGCCGCACGATGGTGCCGGATAAATGTGCTGCTCAGTTGCGAGAGTTTCGACGTTTGTACCCCAGCGCGAAGATGGTGTTTTGCCGGTACCATGTTAAAGTGGACATGGCTAGATGTTGCGGTTGCATCCGTGGGATATCAGATGCTTGCCGAATCCAGAAACGCGTGTGGCTTCATAACCTGATATATCCTCGTGATGCATCGGTATTTGAAAGATTATTGAAGGCGGTGCGACGTGGCAATCCGGAATGCTACCGGTATTTGTGCGCAACGTGGCACCGACGCGCAGACACTTGAGCGGCTCACAGACAAAGGGATGCTGTGCTTTTTGGATGCCATACGACAAACAGGGTAGAGAATGAGAACAAGCATCTTAAGGAGTATTTGTCAGAGAGGTCATCCTTGCTCACTCTGTTCACCTGCGTGGTTGATAGGGTAAGCAGTATCGTGCACGAAAGAAACAGCATAATAGCTAGGCGTTGCATGAGCGCAGTTTCTATTCCATCGGAGGTGTCCTCAGTGGCTTCGGTTTTCGCACAGCTCAGCGATTTCGCAGGGAATGTCTTCATAGCCCATTTTCGTGCATCCACCGTTCTGGGTTGTCGGTCTGATGGGCCTTATTGGTTAGTTACCTGTCCTCGTTCGAAAGTGCGTCGGGTATACATAACACGCGGCAGTGAATGCGATTGCGAGTTCAGTCGGCAGTGGCGGCTCCCATGTGCTCACATTTGTTATGTGGCGGCGCTTCACGGACATTCCGCGGAGGACATACTACATGGATGTCGGTGGATTGCACCCCGGCAACCTCCCGCAGGCACCTCAGACTGTGTTCCGTGGGATAATGGTGTGAAGCTTCTGGACCGTCAGGTAGCGGAGAGCAATGCGGTTGTAAGCCGTACCATAAAACTTCGCAAGACACAGGATGTTTGTCAGACATCGGCACGCAATTGTGCAGCTACGGATCGGAGAACTTCTCCGCGGCGTTGAAATTCCTGAAAATGGTTACGTAGCTGATGTCCAAAGAAGGCAGTTTTCAGTTGTAAGGTCGAACGCCTAAGTGCCCTGTACCCCTTTTACTGGATACGGTGGCTAACTTCTGGATGTTAAGTGGCTCGCCGACGCCGGGCACGTCGTAGGATGGCACAGCGGTCGCCGTAGGGAGGACGCCGGGAGGAGATGTGCCGCACCACGTGCAAGCAACGGAGGGGAAGGACTGGGCCTTGTCATTTCAGCGGCAACACCGGTTCCCTCCACATCGGCAACAAGGTCCAGGAATGGTAAATCGCCCCTTAAATGCCGCGTGACGCAGGTGAGGCCCAGTAACAGCGCGCTAAGGGGCAAAGACTTCCGGAAGCTTCACACCAAAACGTCCTTCCTCTGCAGGGTTCCCGTTAAAAAGAAACAGGATACTCAGGGAATCCGTTCCGAGGACGTCTACGGAATATGTCAGCAGGAGGATGATGTGCAAGTTCGCGGGGACGCGGTGCATTGTGTTATGTGCGATGCGTGCTCCCAATGGCACCATGAGTCCTGTGTGCTATGCTGGTGACGAGGAAGTCGGTTGCTTCTCTCGCTCGTCGTTTTGTCTGTGCCACCTACGGAGACGACGTTGCATGGCACGCGCTGCAGTTAGGCCTACTTTTCACTCCCTTCCATCAACCCCGTTTTGTTATGGCAGAGAGCATTGCAGCTACCCGTTGATGGGAATAGGTGTGAATGAAAAGTGAACAAAGTGCCGTGAGGGTCGCTGCTTCGCTGCACCATTATACGCCGGTAGGTTTCCCATTTCCCCTAATAAACCATGATTTAGGTCCGCATCATCGGGCTCTCATTTCCACAGCCAACCTTCCCTGCCAGGGAAGGCGTCCCATGGTACCTCCGATGCAATGTGTTGGTTGCATGATAGGTAGGGGCCGGTTGCGTTGCTTATCAGCCTTGACCACTCTTTCAGAACCAGGGAGACGTCCCTCTCAAATCGCCGTGATACTGCGCCAAGCCACAGAGTCACCTCTCAGGTGATGCCTCCTCCATTTGATGTCTCCTTGCCACATAGTCGCGTGTCGATTTTCGCTTTGAAACATAGCTTCCCTTTCAGAGCCTCTGTGATATGCGGCACACACATATCCTTCCGACTTAACACCGCCACTCAACCGCCTCCCATGTATGGCCTCCGCCATCCCATGCACGCTGCATACGTAGTCGCAGGTGCGGTTTGTTTTCCACGATGACTTCTGTTTCAGACACAGTGATGTGCGCGGAGCACAGCCTTGCAAGGTACCACCGCCACAGGGCAACTTCCCACCTATCGCCTCCACCATTTGATGCATCATTCATACGTAGTCACAGGTAACCTTTGTTTTCCATGATCACTTCTGTTTAGCAGGGAAAGTGAAATGCGCCGCCCACTGCCTTGCAACCTCGCACGGCCACTGCAACGCCTCCCGCGTATCGCCTCCGCTATTTGATGCGTCATGGAAAGCTATGCACAGGTGACATCGGTCTTCTATGAATACTTATCTTTCACAGCTCCGCTAACGCCCAGCCTATGGCCTTCCGACAACGGGATAGCACTGCGTGTATTCCCACGTGTCGCCTCCGTCCTGCCGATGCATGGTATGACATGTCTCACCAGGTTCGCCATGACAGCAGATAAGTACCTATGCGGTAGTCGCCTTCAATTCATAGAAATGGTACGCACAGCCACCTCCAAGCGTCCCACCACTCTTAGCCACCGTCGGCATTGCCACCGTGACATTGCCAAGTGAGTTAACACTTCCGTACTCCGATTCTACAGCGCAGCTTACCTCGTTAGATGCAGTGCATCCGGTTGCCGCCTCCGAGGGAGAGTAAGTCGCCGTAGCACGTCCATTTCGTATTGCTGTTTGCTCCGTAACATCAAACTATTCGTGAACGACCTAACGGCACTTTTCAGGGCCACCCCCTGTGCTATGGCCTCGCGTCTCCCCTAAGTGGGTTGCAGCACGGGGCACATAGATGCAGTGGTTGGGTCCGTAATCGTCGGAACATTAAATTTTATGCCCGACACACGCAACTATACTTTGTGCGTCCTTCCTTTGCAGGTACCCCGTGATGATGTTCCACAGAAATGTACCGACACGTGTATAAGGGATTCGCGAACCATTTCTCAGTGTTCTCGCTTCGTGGGTAACGAGACATTAACCAGCTCACCCGCCAAGTCGGGAATATTTGTGAATGGTTTAAACATCATACGTCACCGGTACCGCAGCTTTCCGTCATACGGTTTAATACCCTACTGCCTTGGGCCGTTGTGAAGGATAATGCCAGCGTGTTTCTAGCATGCGGTGACACTTGTGGTGGAGGCTCGCGGGAATACCACTCCCAATATACCATAGTGAGGATATGGCCGTCAAGGAAACAACCCGCGATACAACAGGTTAGTAAACTATGGTAAACATGGCATTCCTACCTGTCGCTTGCATCTGTTCCACCATGCACTGTTCTCCATTAACACCATTATACCATGACGGCCATAGCATTACTTTCACGGCTTCATTGCAGCTTCATTATCTATATATATTGTACGTCTGCTCTCGTTCATGATGCACGTTTTCAGGTCCGCCTCAGCATTTGGAATCACAATAATGGGGTAATGCAGTGCTATTCAATGCTGACTTTCCACTTCATGGTGAGATTGCTTGCTTTCTTGCAAGCACTCATCCTGCATAGTAATAGGAAATCCTATTCCACTGGTTTGCCGTAATCCCTCGCTCCACCAGATCTACGCCCATATAGTGATCGGATAATAGTCACATATTTCTGAGGGACACCTTTCCTGATTACACAGTCCCAAAGTGCATGTCTATCCATCGAATCAAATGCACCTTCGATATCGAGGAAGAGGACAACGGAGGGCCGCCAATATATGTCACGGTGCTCCATCAAAGGACGCCATTTGATTATGCGGTCAATGAATCCAATACCTCGATGAAATCAAACTTGATCTTCCGGAATCCGGCTTTCACGGGTGACAGTCAGTTTGTGAAGGATGGCAGAGGCAAGCTGTTTGGAAACGATGGAGATCAGACTGATATGTTTATGGCTGAGGCATTACGATCGCAAGCCGCCTTTGCAACTTGGGTCTAGGACAGAGCGGCTGCAATAGGTTAGGGCAGTATTCTGCTCTGAGAGTTTGACTAGTAACTCGTGTAACCCATCCGCAACAGCAGGTCGCCGAATTCGAATAAAGCTGAAGGAAGATCATCAGGTCCCGCGGCTTTATATAAGTTCCGCAGTTTCATTTCACTTTGGACTTTTGAGCGAGAAGGTGGATCCAAAGAGACAGCTCATGAAGCAAGGCGACCAGTGGCGGGCGTGAAATGTAACCATTTCGGCGGATTCAATTGCCTTTTAAAGTGATCAGCCGAACCCTCTAAGCGTTTGGATAAATGGTGGGTAGGCTGTCAACGCTCGCCACGTTTAGTTTTACTAACACCAGGTCTCCCAGTTGCCGTAAGACATCTTCAAGATTGATAAGTAACAGCATGTGCACTAGCCAAAAGTCGTTGGCGAGTGCTGCAATGCATTTTCCGCCTACCCGTGCTGCGAAATCTTAGGATGGGCACTTTCTTCCCCAATTGCCCACTTCCTTACTGCACCATGGCACTAATCCACCCCACGTACAGCGGCGGCCATGTGCTGCATCATTGACACATATCCACAGGTACCATGTCTTCTCTATGACAACTTCTCTTTCACAGGCACAAATATATGCGCTACCGATTGACTTCCCACCTAACTGCGCCACTGAGCCTCCTCCAAGGTATCGCCTCTGCTTGCCATGCCATGCCATGCCATCAGATGCTTCAAATGGTCCTTTTGTCCCCATTACGCACGGCATGCGTTTGTCCTCATGCACCGTTTGTTTCACTTACCCTGCTAACCTTCCTCACATTGGGCGGCTGAGGTACCTCACTGACGCACGGAAGGTTTCAGAGTACAAGTTTTCCTCCAACGACCCCATTTACCTGGAGCCGCAAGCGGTTAACCGTACGTTCCAGCATCCCCGCAACGTCAGTTACCCCACACAGAAAGGTAAGTCACTAATAAACACCGTAATTAATGCCGGATCTCTCCATTTCAGGTATCTTGTGAAGTATCCACAAACCTTTTCTCATCGTTCTCGCTTCCTGGGTAACGAGCTTTCAGGCAGCTCACCCTTGATGTCGGGAGTATTTGTGAGTGGTTCAAACATCATGTGTCACCGGTGCACCGACATTTTGTTCTGTATTTATGAAGCCATTTCATTTCCCCTTATGAAGCATAACGTCCACGTGTATCCTTGACGCATTGACGCTTGCGACACGCGCCTGCCAGAGTACCATTCTCATGCGCCAGAGTTGAGCCATCAACCTCAATGAAACGGGTTGCCATAGCACAGGTTAGTAGCCTCTTGTACACGTCACCCTCCCACTTGCCGCGTGCATTTCCCCATAGACTGTGCCGCTTTACCACTGCTATACACCGACAGGCATAAGGTTTACTACAGGGACTCATTTCAGGGTATATATCTATGTGTTATACATCACGTTTCCTTGTAAATCTTTGAGTAACCGTAACATCGACCAACTCAATGTGAGTATCGTCGCAATAGCGTGAAGCCATATACGTCAGCCGTAAGCCACCACTACAACTATGACGTTAACCACCTTGGCCACCTGACATCCACATGTACCCTACGTAAATGCTCCTTATTACTTCGTTCCAGGGTCTTCACCAATTTACTTCATCGGCGTGCACATCTCGTGTTCCCCATGCATGCCCCTTTTCTATGCCTTGCCATTCCTCGCACGCTCGCCTACCTGTTAGGAAACTTTACATTTTGTACACTGATATATGGTTCTTGCTTATAGGGAAGGGTTGCACCGGCGCGATGTCCGTGTCACCCTCCAACATAGCTTCCGTGTTATACGCCTGGAGCGCAGCACTGTAATACAAAGTGCTCTTGTTCCCCTTTGAAACATTGTGGGCCGGCTGCATTGAAGGAACCTGCACCCCTCCACATGCCTCCAGCTCTGATACATTTGGGTTTGCCCTGCATACGCGATGGTTCGTTGTACCTGCTGGTGGTGATGCGTTGAAGTTAAGCTGCAATTAAATGTGATTCGGTAAATCTGGATAGGTGCGAAAGGAGTAACTGCGATGACAGAGGCATCACTGCGTGCAGGGTTGATAAAATACGGAATAAGAAGCTCAAATTTGAAAAGGAATTACGAATAGCAGACATTTTCTATTACCGTAATGAAAGGTTTATAAATGGGTAATTGGAAATGAGCATGCACTGAGCAGCATTTATTATTAGTGTCTGTGAACAAGACTATTTAGTTTTGCAAAAGCTGGGCTGGTAGGTCGAATTTGCTGCGAAGTGCTAAGCAAGTAGGAATAAGCTGAAAAGTCTTCATATGCCCAGATTAATATGTTAACTGCATATAACAAGCCATAAGCTGTTGCCGAATGCTACAAATTATATTTACATAAATATATAACCATATATATATATATATAACTACATATACCTTTATATATGTAGGTGTGTATCTTTGTATGTAGTATCATGTATCGTAATGAAATGTATGTACGTAGGTATGCATGATTATATACGTATATATGTTCATAAATGCATAGGTGTACGTATATATGCCATATACCAATAGTTCTATATATATACTTATATATAAGCCGGGCGCTGTAGTCCAGCGCCAAAACCCGCTGCTTTGCAATAAGGTTTTTGAACCAGTTTTGGTTGAGCACCATAATCGTTCTCCTGTCTAGGTCTGAACAACCTGACAGTATTCTGCCCACGCAATACAATGAAACTTTCCTACAATAATTTCTTGATGCTCTGGCCGGCGCAGAGGATAATAAACGGCGCCCTATCTGCTGCATCGAGCATGGTGGATAGGGGTATGAATGCCACTGTTGAGGCCTTCCCGTCTTCTTTACCCCTTCTTGCGCTTCTTCATCCTTATCGCCCCGCTCCAAATTTACTTATATCCCACATTTTCCATCCCCCAATACTTGGCCCCCCAGCTTACTTCAATAATTGTTTGTCTTCTAATTTCAACGCACGCACAATCAAAGGGCCTTGCTCCAATCCAGTTGACAAGTCCATGTTCAACTAGGCGGACAACGTCAGTTCATCTGTTTCCCTTTGGAGTCCTCGTGTATCGCTAAGGCTGGCATGCCTCAGCCTGCGCACTTTGCTGCAGCCTGGCCAACAGGCAGCACTTGCCCGCACACTAGAGACCCCATCGATCGATATTCGTTGATTAGCAGAAACCCACCTGCAAGTTTCGAGCTCCGTGTTTACCCCGAGATCCCCAAATGCGACACTGGCGGCACAATCTCATGGCGCCTCTCTGGTGTTGATGCAGCTTCAAACGCCGGTCAAGTTAGCGTCGGCATTGTCTTGAGTTACCGAGCTGAAGCTGCCCTGATTGAATGAATCCCAGTAAACAGTAGAATGTGCGCAGTTAGATTAGCTGGTTCGTTCCGTGCCACGAAGTCGCGCGGGGACAAACGTTGCTTGTTTGGCATTGCTGCCTAAGCCCCTACAAAATGTAGCACTGATCCAGTAAAAGATGATTTCTATCAGCAACTGCACGAGCTCCTTCGTTACAGAAGAAGCGCGGATACTGTGTTGTTGGCTGGCTATCTAAACTCCCAAGTCGGAACATGGTCCTCTGATAATCTTCATCTGGGCGGCCAACAGTGTGCAGGCTCCCGTAATGATAATGGTGGGCAATTGCTACAGCTGTCTAAAGATGCTCCTCACTTGCTCGCGAGCACAAACTTTCGACACAGCACCCGCAGAATTGTGACTTGGCGGCCACAACCCTCGATCCAGCCATGGACGCAAATCGATCATATCGCGAGCAGTTACCGCTGGAGAGGCTGTGTCCAAAATTGGCGTTCGAGTTAAAGCACAAGCGTGGACTCCGACCACGCAATTGTCTGTGCCGACCTTTTGGTGCGTTTCGATGGACGTCCGCCACGTCGATGGCGGCGGGTTGACACCAGCCAGCTCGCAAAGCCAGATGTTCTGAATGTGTACCAAAGTGCGCTGACATCTGGGCTGGGTGAGCGACCACTAAACACCGTTGAAGATCCCTGGTCGCATATTCGTCAAAGAGTGGCTATTAGCAGGCATGTCTTCAGGTGGCAAAGCAAATTGCCAAACCGGACCGTGGGTCTCTACAAAGCCTCTGGAACTTATTGATGCTCGCCGACGTATTCCGGCTGGAAGCGAATACAATGAGATGCGCAAAAGCTCAGGTCAAAACTACGTGCTAGCCTGAAGAAGGACCGCGAAACCTGGGGGTCTCATCGTGCCTCTGAGATGGAAACAGCCGCTGTTGTTGGTAATCATCGTACGTTATTCCGTCTGCTACGGAAAACAGGCAGCAGGAAACCTGGTGTTAGCAAAACCATAAAAGAAGAGAAGGGGCAGCCGATCCGCAGCTTGTCAAAACCTTTGGAGCGTTGGGCTGAACAATTTGCAAGGCAATTTAACCAACCTGAGTTATCGCTTTCTTCTTTGGGCATTGAGTGCCCGTCTTCTCGGATCCGCCTTCACGCGCTGAAGTAGAACGTAAGATCAGGCTGTTGAAATTGCATAAGGCCGCAGGGGCAGATAGAATTCCCCAGCCCTCTTCAAATTCGGGGGACCTGCTCTAGTAGATGATCTACACGAATTGCTAATAAAAGGTTGGGAGCAGGAGACAGTCCCGACAGACTGGAACCGTTCCGTCATTGTCCCAATTTTCAAGGGATGCTCCCGTTTGGAATGCAGCAATCATAGAGGGATCAGTCTGATTTCGATTGCCTCTAAATTGCTTGCCTCTGTCATTCTCCACAGACTAACTGGCACTCGTGAAAGCCAGATTCGTGAACAGCAAGCCGGATTTCGTCGAGATCGGGGCTGCATCGACCACATCTTTACATTGCCTCAAGTGTTGGAGCACCGTCATGTTTATTGGCGACCCACCACTGTCGTGTTTCTTGACATAAAAGGTGCCTTCGATTCAGTCGATCGGTCTGCCCTTTGGGACTCACTGCTGAGGAAAGGTGTGCCTGATAAATATGTAAACGTTATCAAGGCGCTGTACGCGCATAGTTCGGGCAGGGTGAGGGTTTATGGCAAACTCTCACCACTTTTCAGTATAGTCAGCGGTGTGAGACAAGGATGCCCGCCGTCACCTTTCCCCTTCAACTTCGCTATTGATGAAGTCATGGAAATAGAGTTCGCTGGACACGACCTAGATGGTGTGGAGCTACTTCCTGGTGAGCGACTTCTTGACTTGGAGTATGCGGACGATATTGCCCTAATCTGTGACAGTCCCCAACATGCCAAACAGCACTGGACCGCTTAGCACTGGCTGTCAATCGTTTTGGACTATGCTTTGCTCCATCGAAATGCAAAGTACTTCTCCAAGATTGCTAGGGACCCAACCCTGCGCTAACGCTTGGTGGTGATCTGCTAGAAGTCGTTCGGAATTTCAAGTACCTGGGCAGCTATATTAGCACCCGTGGGATTGAAGATGCGGTTATGAACCGTATAGCAAAAGCTCGAGGTGCTTTTGCCAATCTCCGCCACCTGTGGCGCAGACGCGACATTACTCTCGCCCTCAAGGGCAGAGTTTACAACGCAGCCGTCCGTTCAACTCTCCTATACGGCTGTGAAACCTGGCCCATCAGGTCGACAGACATGAAGAGGCTCGTCACATTCGATCATCGCTGCCTTCGCAGCTTAGCTCATGTCTGGTGAGAAAACCGCGTGAGCAATGAGCGGGTTCGACGTCGCGTATTTTGTGCAGGAAAGCGCGTGAACCGTTCAGCACCATTATATCACGCACCAGGGCCGGACTGCTTGGCCACGTGTTGCGCACGCCAGCACACCGACTCCCGCGACGGGCATTGTTTGCGTGTTGTGGGTGCGATTGGAAGAGGAGGATGGGAGGCCAAGTGATGACGTGGTCGAGAGAAATGAAAACCCTCACTTCGAAGTTGGCGTCGGCTAATGCATCCCGACTGCCTGGTTGGGGTCCTAATGACGGTGAACACGTTTGGTTGAACACAGTTGCTGATAAGGCTTGGAGCCGGCCTCAGTGGCGTTTGGGTGGTAAGTACCTTTGTCCAACCCCTCCTGTTTAGCATCCACATCCAACCACGATCGCACTTGTTAGGCATAATAAGACTCGCTTTTACGGCAGCCAGCTGTTAGCTCTCCGGAACACTGTCCATCCGTTCCGGGGGACTCAGCGTGCGTGCCACAGTTTGTTTTTTCTTTTCTTGTTTTTGTATTGCGGCACAATAGCTGAGGTGTTTTCCACCTCCACCTAACGTGTACTAATGATTATGCACATAAGTATGTATATATATTTGTAAATGTATATATACAGATATATATATACATCCATATCTAAATACATAGCATATTAAGACGGATGAGTATACATTTATATATGTGTGGATATACATATATATATGTGCGTATATACACACATATATTTCAGAATCAGGCATACAATTGGCCCATTTTATATACAGTTAACATATTTATCTGGGTATATGAAGGCGTTACAAATTATTCATATTTGTTTAGCACTTCACAACAAACTACACCTACCAACACAGCATTTGCACAAGTAGATATTCTCTTTCAATAATATCAATAATAAATGCTTTTCACCACATGATCAGTTCCAATTACGCATTCACATTCACAGCATTACGGTAAAGGAAGCTGTCTGTTATTCGTCATTCCTTATCAACTTTGATCATCTTATTCTCTATTTTATCAACCGTGCACATAGTGATGCCTTTGTCATCGCAGTTACTCCTTTGGCACTTTTTTAAATTTACCAAATCTCATTTACTTGCAGGGTACCTTCAAAGCATCAGCCATAAGGTTCACCTTTATTAATTACATATCTCTGTTCATTAGGAATAAAGTAGGTACATACGTCACCTTAAAATGTTGTATTTCATGTCCTCCGTGAACATTATTGTGTAATTAACATGCCGGGTATCTTTCTCAACCATTTACCCGCTCCATTGTAAAAAGTGATTTCCGTTTACAATAGACGGTCAGTTTAAGTTTAACTGCATGCAAAATTTCAAAGCGTTCCCTAAGCAGAAATATCCCTATATTTGTTGAACTCAATTTTCACACATTCACATCTGTTGATTTTCCGCCAACATTTCGGCCTTCCTTATTTTACTCACTTTAACCCAGTAAAACATTTCTACATCATATCCCATGTACTACCATAAAGCGGTTTATAATATTTGTGCTAGCTATCCATGGTACTCATAAGGCAAATTATTTACGCCGTAAAACTGATGTGCCATTTGGCACCAATGAAATTTAAAGGTAACCGCCATAGTGCAATCAAACGGTCTCCACGTACTTAACTAACACATTCTACATAGGCTGAAAATAAACGGCGCGATTTGGTACAGCAAGCTGCTCTCAGATGCTAATGAGCAGTTGAGTGATGAAGTTTAAGTCCAAGCGGGACTGAAAAGATTGGATTTTCCAGTGAGTGTTCCTTCTTTAACGGGTATTGAACAAGGGGTTGGCAGACGTAGAAATACGGATGGGCCTAAAACAAAGACAGCATCGCATCCTGTCCATCCCACTAATGCCCACGTATGGCTTCAACGGTCCCCGCTGGGCGGGCTCCTTGAAGTAAGGATGGCAAAAGTGAGCTCAGAAGACAAAAATAAAAAGCGGAAAATATTAGGCAAGTAGAATCCCAAGGTAGTTAACTCATTAAAAAAAAGGGGAAATTGTATGTGAGTCAGATAGGAAAAAGGAAATGTTTGGTTTTTGCCACTTAAGCGCATCGAGCTGCCGTGCAAAATCCTAAACCGTAGTTTCCATAACTACCTGATTTAGAAGCGAATTCCAGCGATCTATATCTCGGTGCGTCTGAGGAGTTTTCGTCCTACTTTTATCAGACCTTCGTTTATGCAGTTTCAGTGGATGACCGCGGAGAATAGGTCACATAGCGGGCATAAATAGACCACAGAATTCAGTAACGGGTCAAAGCAGAATGCCAAGGCGTTAGGCCCTGATTTTCAGCTGCAACCGGGCTAAGTTCTTGGTTCGTTTGCGAAATATATATTTGTTGTCTTTTGAATAAGCCGGACTACGCTAGTTACTTCTTCTTACCAACATGGACACCGTTGACTCCATTTAGTTGACTTCGCTTTGTACCATTCACTGTCGAGCTGTCCACAGTCGAAGATGCCAGTTATATTGCAGCAGGATCGGGACGGGCAGCATCAGAGGATTGCGATTGCCCGCGTCCAACCACGGAGTTCAGGTCTACTTTATCAGGCCTATTTCCTGCTGCCCATTACGAAATTGCACTTTCTGATTTCAACACACGTTCAGCAGTCACAAACGAAGTACGGTCTCCAATTATTCAACAAGAAAAGGGGTTTCGCTCCGAGTCACTCAACGGGGTGTCCAAACGAGGGTAATCACGAACTTGTCTGTTTATCGCTTCTACACCTCCGCAGATTAACTTACACGGTGCTCTTGAACAAAAGAGCCATCACCCGGTTTGCTACCACAGTGCTCCTGAGAAAGAGCCACTCTAGCTAACGGTGTATACTCATTTATGGTGTTATTCCATAGAGTTGTTTGACCAACTTTTCCTTTGAGACTGCTGTCTGATGCTAAGTGATAGCGATCTTTCGTATGAATTATTGTTACACCAGCTCAGCTCAACAGCAAATCCCGACGAAAAGCAAGTTGCGACCCAAGTCACCAGAACAGCCAGAGGTGAGCTTAATACTAACTCACACAGCCGTGTACCGTCTCCACAGATTCATGTTTTCGCCTCGGCTACTCTTGTTACACGCAAGCCAAAAACTGGCTGTCCTCTCGAATCCTGCGTCCGCGGGGAGCTTGAAAAGGACATTTGAGTGCACAAACACCCCGCAGCAGGCACCAATAAATGTATGGTACACGAATGCTTATAGCTTAAAAATAAGTAGGGGCGCGGGGCTTGAGATAAGGTGGCGTTGGTGTGGTTGCTATTACCGAGACCTGGATTTCTTTAAAGGATTTTATAGCTGTGCCTCCTAACTGAATTTTCGGAATACAGGAATGGCCGTCCCCGGTTCCAAGGTGGATGTGGGGTATTTTACGTATTCGTTCTCGTTAATGTTATTAGAAACCCCTACACTATATATATCCCCATTATTCTAGTCATTTCATGTTTTAGGATAGTGTGGGGTCGGGTCGAATTAATTGTTTGTTTACCGCAGCCCATCTTTGACGCAAGAAGAAGACAAGGTGCTGAAGGAGCTGTTAAAACAAGCTGAGCCTTCAGTGTTAAGATTTTTAATATATGGTGACCTTAACCTACCACACGCCGACTGGGAGCATGCAATCAGCTAGCAAGACTCCTTGCAAGGATGCTTAGTTTATTGGGTGCATGAACACGCCTTTGCGCAACACGTTGCTATTCCAACTAGAAGTCGTGGCGGGATTACTTCCGCTTCCTTAGATGGCATATTCACGAAACATGGTGTGTTGTCGGCCATTACCGCGGGAGCTCCCATCGGTAAGAGTGATTATTTTGTGCTTTCTTTTTCCATTATGTTGCCGAAGATATCAGATGAACCCGGCATGAAGTGGAATCTCAGCCGGATGCATACCATGCTTTTGAGGGAGAGCCGTGAGTATAACTTGGGTTCCTGACAAAACAGAGGCAATCATGGAACAGGTGTGGCATATGACCAAAAGTGGGCTCACGCAATTGCTAGGGCATTTCTTTCCCTAATTGTCCTTTTCAGGTTCCAGCGGACAGCCTAAGCCCACGAGCCAAATTCCTGAGGTAAGTTTGGTCGGAAGGCGCTAATATTCGCTATGTTGGCTAGTCTGAGTCATTGACTAGAGGTGCTTTTTTATTTGATCCTCACATTGCAGCAGTGCCTACCGTAGGTAACTGCTCTACTGTCGAGGCCGTCATTCGCTCGAGAAACCACACTACAAACGTACCACCGGACGCAGTTACTTTAATAGTTGCTACTGCACAAGTAATGTTACCCGGAGGTACTAACAGTCACTTGGTTGTATACCGTGCGTCGTCGGCTACTGGGGCTAACGTCAGTCAACAAGACGCTAGGGATGCATCAAATTAAACACGGTCGTGACTGCACTCTTATCACAGCGGCTGTCATTGGCTCTAATCTTCGAACTACACGGGTTACAAGGGGAATAACTCATGACCTGCAGGTGTCTATGATTAATACTGCATCGGATGGTACATGACACCTAGCTCGTTACCCGAGGATAGAAGCGAGGGTGCGGATAAGGGTTTACTGGTAGTGTATCCAGGATGGGTTGAAGCCTTACGTATAATACAAGCTGCACCAGGGCCTATAGTTCATATGTGCCTCTCGCCGATCTGTATGCAGAACAAATACTAGGAAATGCCAGAGTTTAACTTAAATAAATAAATAAATAAACGTTTATTCTCGACAATGCGAGACACACCAGTACAGGCATGATCATGATTAGCTAACATAGTGTGATCAAAATGTACAGAGTACATGTGTGGCATAACAGTGAATGTAAGTGTATGGGTGTATATATGTATGTAATTGTCTATGAATGTAGCTTGTATTTTTGAAGATGCCGCAGAATTCTTGACTGTTTGTTATCGGTAGGAATGTGAGAATAAGCGATCGATGTCCGGGAGTTGGATACCATTTTCCGGATGTCCATGGCCCAGTGACTTTATTTTGTGGCGAGTCACATCCGCCACGTCACAGTGTTGATAAGCAGACATTTGTGGCTTTTTATAGGGAGAACGCTTGCCGGGCGAAAACCCACCACGTCCTGGAACACTGCCGCCGAACTATTTGCTGGAACGGGTTAAACCCGAACCACCCAGCTGGCACCACGAGGAGGTTGTTCGGCTAGCCAGCCACTTTGCAGGAAGCTCGAAGGTAGCCCTTCTAGACCTATCAAGTTAAAGAGAAAGAATGTCGGGTGTCAACACAGCAAGTCAAGTCGGTTGAAATCCGACAAGGCTTCTAGTGTTGATCTACGGCAGCCTAAACATGATCCAACGTTTCAGACGGCAGCTGGTGATGAAGCGGCGGCAAGGAATAGGTGGTCCTTTTATGTGTTGCGTCCGAGGGGAAACAACCGCCTCAGATTGGCCTAAGCGTGGGATGCACTAAGGGATGCAGTGTGTGAAACAAATGAGGGTGGTTGATGGAACGCTCTGATCGTGCTGCTGTGACAGATATATTGCCTCCATCGAGCGGCATGAGTGGCGACTTGCTATCGCGCAGATAGTCATGACCATCAAACTGGAGGAGGGGCAATATTATTCGTATAACACCAGTATAGTCACCGTGTAGATCCACTTATCATAAGCAAAGCGAACTTTCAGGTGTTGTGTTGCTACTTGAGAATGAGGAGCCGGTTGGAGAACTTGGTATGAGTCTACGGCAGCCCGTCCTACATACGAGAGGTGGAGCAAGAGCTTGAGGACTATTGAGGCTCGCGGTGGCTGCTGCGCCTAACGTCCTAATTGTTGGTTAGCTAAAGCTTCCTTATTCTGTTTGGCAGGGCACCGCATACAGAGCGGATGCCCTGGAACAGGAGCTGACAGCTTGGATGCACGAGAACTCCTTTGAGCAATACCTCAATGTATCCATCGGAAGCCGCACCTGGAGTGTCTAATCACGTTGGATGCTGTGATCACCAAACAAGTTCGACTGGCATAGCTGCAATTGGAAGCACTTAAGGGTAAGAGTGAGCAATACAGTCTCCACCTTCTGCTTAAACATACCGAAGTTTGCAAGTATACCTCGGCTCTCGAGAAGCTTCATTCGAATTAGCTATAGGAAACTAAGGAACAGAAACCTTTAATACAACTGGATTCCTGATCAGGAACAGCCGTCTTTGGAACGGAGGTGGCACTTGCATAAAACTGGTCTTGAGCAACTGCTGAAGTTGTTTGCTTCTCTTCGTCTAGTGAGACAAGTCAATAAGCCTCGGTAGTGGAGGAGAATCGATAGAGCACCAGAGGTGTAGTGGAAAGAGGAAAAGATTTCAACGATGGTTGCAGTAGACAAAAGGCTGGAATACGGTTGTCAAATTGCAAGGGCAGGATAAATATTCAAAAGAGCTTAGGCTGGTCCAGTATACAACAACTAATCCAGTGCTGTTGTAGCTATGTCTAGGCTAAAGTCACCCTAACCATGGAAGATGGCAGTCAGGTTGTAGAAACCGGGGATAATTCGGACGGGGTGTTGCGTCTTCTAAGATCTACAAAAGAGATGTATTGGATGGGCCGCACCAGCGCAGCCAACCTGTAAGCGCTTATGCGATGCAGGACTTCGTTCTGACTACACCAGCCGTCTTCACCGTAATAGCTAACCTGAACTCCTTCAAACCAACCGGCTGTGTAAATGTACATCCAGTATGTCAAGCTACTAGCTGACATTCTTCAGCATCCAGGTATGGAACTATTCAAGTTGTCGCTTCAGGAATGCAAGTTGCCACAAGACCGGAAGGAGGCAACGATAGTCGCGATCCACAAGTACATCCAACCCGGAGCCTCTTAACTATAGACTTGGTAGTCTAACCTGCCTTACTCAAGTGCTCAGTTAGGCTTATAAGAGACCGGATTAGTGAGCACTTGGCGGAACATAAGATTAATTAGAGCGAAACAGCGCGGTCTCATTAAAATGAAGTGCTCTGCATTCTAGATGACATTACTATATGTCATGGTGACGGGATTCGGGTGAAAATGTGTTATCCCGACTTTACTAACGCTTTGGTACTTGAGAAATTGACGTAGTTTGGCTTGCATTCCAGGCTCTTGTCTTGGGTGTCGGAATTCCCACGTGGTCGAACATATCGAATTAGAACGGGTTGTGAATTCTCGTTTTGGCATTAGCTGCACAAGGCGTTCCCCAAAGATCGTTACTAGGTCGCTTAGTGTTTCTTACGTTTAGAAACGACTTGGCTCCTCTTCTTGAAGACCGCTGTGGTATTTTTGCAAACGACATAAAGCTGGGCAGCAGAGGCAACCGAGTATCGCTAACCAAAAATATCATCAGTGTGATTAACTGGTGGAAGCAACGGACTTTGCCTTTAAATGCCAACAACCGCCAAATATTGACTACTAGCGAAGCCGGGATTGTGGTGTAAAATTCTTCTGCGTCTTTCTGTTTACGGTGCACAAACCAGGCAGTGATATAGGAGTCAGCATGGCGAGTGGTCTCAAGCCTTCTACTCAATGCCGCTACGCTGACAACAAAGCGCGACAAGTACTGTTTCGCATCTGGAGGGTAATGAGTGAGAGTACAAGATCCAGGGACGAAATGAGCTGCCGATTAGCAGCGTGCCGCTTCGTGTGCTAGTAAGCGTGAAGAGCTCAGAGCATTTCGACGTGGTATTAGATGCTTGTGTTTACACTGGAAGTAGAAAACATATATTCGCCATGTTACCATATATCTGCATGGACATCTTGCTTCTGGTTAGGAGCTGAAATGGGTATTCATAAGAATTCGGGGAACAGAGCCAACCACAGTTCGTCCAGATCTTGTTTGAAGTCCTTTATAGTTGTACATTCCAGCAATGCAGAAGTAGTTTATTCCAACACTGCCCTACACCAGATGAGAAAAATGTAACTCATCTAACGAGCGTAGATTTCTGCTGTTTCAACTTTAGACTATGGCCCCGCAATTAGTCCGACGTAGCTGATTCAAGGAGATCGTTTGGCGTGAGACCGCTGAGACTGTTCATGATCTTGGTGGTCACTATTAAGTCCAGTCACAGTCTGCGTCTCCCCATTAAGTAAAACACTAGGTTGGCCAAACGAACCTTATACGGTAATCACCGCTGGCATGCTACCATCCACCTGGTCAGTCGTTGCATATTCTCAACACAATTTACGTATTTCAGTAAGAAGGGCGCCCAGGCCAGAACACATTATTCCAAATGTGGTCTGACTACTGCTTTATACAAGGAGAAAGACATCTGGCCTGATAAAACTCAAAGGTCTTCTAAGTCGAAATAACTCCTGTCGTGCCTTAGTAACGGCTTGCTTACATTGCGCTGATGGCTTGAAGTTATTCGTCCGATTATGCCCAGCCCACGTGATTTGATAGCTGATTGAATTGTCGCGGACCCAAGTGGTGCTTGCAGTAACATATCTGTGCCAATCTGAGCCAAGATGTGGCATTTTCTAGCCGTTGAGGGCAGATCCCATTAATGTGGCTATTTAGCAACAGTAGCCAAATATTTAAATGGAGTAACCGTGCCACACTTTCCAATAAACTTGAAGTCATCAGCAAAAATATAGGAGGGCTCCTCAACTAAAGGAGCCAAGTCATTTATGAACATAAACTACAGCGGACCAAGTACTGAACCCTAGGAACCCCACTATGTGCAGTACGGGTGCCAGAAATGACGTTTCCAACCGTACCATTTCCTACCTCAGAGGAACGCGGACAGCCAAGAAAGTAGTTGAAAGCGTAGTCCAAACCAGGCCATCTGTTTCAGCCGAAAGCGGCAGTTTATTGAGTCAAACACTTAACTGATGTCAAAGTAACATATTTGTACCGGAATCGCGTTTTCAAGGTACTGGGTTATTTGGTTAACGAAACACAGCAGTTTTGTGAGGCATGACTTTTGCCTGACAAATCCATGCTGTTCATTGCAAAGTTCAAGGACTGGAAGCTTGAGCATATCGGAAGTGACTTTACAATGGCTGGATGCACATTATCAGAACCAGTGGATTTGTGAGGGTCTATGTCTTTCAGAAGAGAGAGGACATCTGCTGCAGTTACTTTGATTTCCTTCGTTTCCCTTTGCTTACGCTGTGCAGCTGCAAATGGGTTTGCATAGGCATTCTTCGCTCCATGAACTTTCTGGAAAACACGCAGTAACTCCTGCGCTTTACCTAGGTCTTCCGTAACCTGAAGCCCGGCTGCTAAGTTTAAGTTACCAACAATTGTTCCTAAAGAAGACTTCGACAGCACAAAGCTGTAGCAGCTTTGCCGATTCGTTTTTAATACTAGTATTAGGCGTGTCTCCACAATAAGAAAACCAAGCGGCAATATTTGTGTACCTCTGCACCAACGGCATCCGCCAGTCTTATTGAACCTTTTCCATAGAGCAATACGTCGTTTCCACGCATTAACCCCTCTCTCACACCACCTAGGAGGCTTCCCAGAGTGGTGTATTCAGCGTAAGGGAGCAAATTTCTCTAGAAGCTGCGTGAGCCCACTTTTGGTCAAATGCCACACCTGTTCCATGATTGCCTCTGTTTTGTCAGGAACCCAAGTTATACTCACGGCTCTCCCTCAAAAGCATGGTATGCATCCGGCTGAGATTCCACTTCATGCCGGGTTCATCTGATATCTTCGGCAACATAAAGGAAAAAGAAAGCACAAAATAATCACTCTTACCGATGGGAGCTCCCGCGGTAATGGCCGACAACACACCATGTTTCGTGAATATGACATCTAAGGAAGCGGAAGTAATCCCGCCACGACTTCTAGTTGGAATAGCAACGTGTTGCGCAAAGGCGTGTTCATGCACCCAATAAACTAAGCATCCTTGCAAGGAGTCTTGCTAATTGATTGCATGCTCCCAGTCGGCGTGTGGTAGGTTAAGGTCACCATATATTAAAAATCTTAACGCTGAAGGCGCAGCTTGTTTTAAGAGCTCCTTCAGCTCCTTGTCTTCTTCTTGCGTCGAAGATGGGCTGCGGTAAACAAACAATTAATTCGACCCGACCCCACACTATCCTAAAACATGAAATGACTAGAATAATGGGGATATATATAGTGTAGGGGTTTCTAATAACATTAAAGAGGACGAATAAGTAAAAACCCCACATCCACCTTGGAACCGGGGACGGCCATTCCTGTATTCCGAAAATTCAGTTAGGAGGCACAGCTATTAAATCGTTTAAAGAAATCCAGGTCTCGGTAATAGCAACCACACCAACGCCACCGTATCTCAAGCCCCGCGCCCCTACTTATTTTTAAGCTATAAGCATTCGTGTACCATACATTTATTGGTGCCTGCTGCGTGGTGTTTTGCACTCAAATGTCCTTTTCAAGCTCCCCGCGGAAGCAGGACTCGAGAGGACAGCCCGTTTTTGGCTTGCGTGTAACAAGAGTAGCCGAGGCGAAAACATGAATCTGTGGAGACGGTACACGGCTGTGTGAGTTAGTATTAAGCTCACCTCTGGCTGTTCTGGTGACTTGGGTCGCAACTTGCTTTTCGTCGGGATTTGCTGTTGAGCTGAGCTGGTGTAACAATAAATCATACGAAAGATCGATATCACTTAGCACCAGACAGCAGTCTCAAAGGAAAAGTTGGTCAAACAACTCTATGGAATAACACCATAAATGAGTATACACCGTTAGCTAGAGTGGCTCTTTCTCAGGAGCACTGTGGTAGCAAACCGGGTGATGGCTCTTTTGTTCAAGAGCACCGTGTAAGTTAAACTGCGGGGTGTGAGGACAATTACATACAAGCCGGTTATCGCCTTCCTTTAACGACCCCGTTTGCAAGGGATCTTAGGTTGTATAACTTTCGCGACATCCTAATTGTTGTGATGTTTTTCGATGAAAACTGCAGGTGTGTTTTAGCAAGCTGTCATATTTAATTTTATTTACTGACAATCATATTTGTAGCTATTTATAAGTATTAAGTTTCTTCAGCGTTTTTATTGAATGAAGGATGGTATTTACAGCGCTATATGCTGGATATATCATTTATAGGAGAGGGGCAGAGAAGAACATCAGCCACTGTACTCGCTTATTTTTGATTTTATCAAGTCGTTTGATGCGGTGATCAGCGGGGCCTTGCGGCTGGTTATGGGTAATTTTATTTGCCCTCGTATATTTTTAAGTTTAGTTGATTATCTGCACAATGGTAAGCGGGTGAGGATGCAGCTGAATAAAGAGACCACGAATGACCTTTTATTTGTTTCTGATGTGAAGCCAGGCTGTGTCTGAGTACCTGTCCTGCTCCAAATATTCCTTTACGCATTGATATCTTGGGCTGTTGATGCGACTTATGCTTATGGTGTTTGTGTGGAGCACTGTATTGATGATGGGTTACTGAACATCTGTCGATTCGGTGCCAGTACGCTAGTCCATGAGAAAACTAACCGATTGTTGCTGTTTGCTGACGACTGTGCGTTGTTCGCAAACAGCGCAGATGAGTTGCAGCACAGGACTAGTGCTCTGGCTTTGACAGCGGCCAAGTCCCGGCACAGCAACAACGCAAGCAAAAGTGTCTGTCACGGTCAGCCTGCACCGGAGGCGCAACCTGCAACATTGCCGGGAATCCGCACTGGTGATGAAGTACTGGAAACCATCTCCCGCTTCTGCTTCCGTGACAGTGTAATGTCAACTGCTCAGCAGCTACACAGTGAGCTGCTTATCCGTATATCGAAGGTAGCTGTGGCATTCAGGAACCTAGAGTACCTAGTGCGGAACAACCATCAGCTTACCATTAGCACGAAGCTGATGGTGTATAAACCCATGGTGCTGTCCGTTCTTCTATACGGCAGTGGAAGTTGGACGATGTACCAGCGGAATGTGCAATATCTCACGCGGTTCCATCAGCAGTGGTTGCGACGATTTTTCGCATCGGTTGGCGCGATTGCGTTGCTGTCACGGAAGTAAATAAATAAATAAATAAATATTTATTCTGGACTATACGAGGCACGCCCATGGAGGCATGATCAGGTATGTGCAACTGTACAGACATATTTTGGTAACTGTAACAGTGGCAGTAGCAACTTGGTCATATAAATAAATAGGTTGTTCTCAAATTCCTTGAGGCACACCAAATCATGCGTGATCAAGGTTTAAACGCAGTTGTGTATCACGACGATACTCCGGGTTCAGTCGTGTGTAATTGAAACGGTCAAGGCACCATAAGTGCATTGTAACAGTGCTTGTAGACAGAGCGGAACATATTCTTGCATGTGTCGGGAAGAGTTGAGATGTGAGTCTAGTCGACTTGTTAGTATGTGCTTGTGGGCAGTGGCTTTATTCAGTGGCGCGTCACATCCGCCAAGTCGCACTTTGTTAAGCAGACATTTGTGACGTTTTCTAGGGAGAACGCTTGCCAGGCGAAAACTCACCAAGTCCTGCAACACTGCCGTAAAGCATTTCGAACATTAATGTTTGACTGGCAAAGCCGTTTGACGACTGATTTCGTATTCGGTAATTCGCAGACAAATGGCTCCTAATTTCCTCTGTTAGTTAGACAGGTAGTTTTATCGGGGCCGCCATGATTGGTGAGGCCGGTTGAGGAGGGGAACGTCACGAATAGTCGTCTTGTTGCGCGTCCAGGTGAGCGAAAGATCAAATTTTTTGCTCTCTGGATTTTTCAGATGTATAATGTATGGAAGTATGAAGGATGTGTCCAGTTCTCCATACTGGACAAGGATTTTGGTGATTGTGGTTGGGTCCTTTTTATGTCCAATCATGCTCCATGTAAGTCTATTTCGGTGGTTAAGTTCGTCTTAGGCGAAAATTGTTCCTCAGTTCAATCCCAGATCCCCAAGAAGTTCCGGATCTCGAAGAAAAGGGAAGTGAGGGACAACCGATAGAAGACCGCAAAAGCAGTCAGGAAGTTGAACATTGGTACAGTCTTATGTTACAGCATTTGGCCTTGAGACAAAAGCATGTATATTGTGCAACAATAATTATGCTGAAAGTGCCTTTTGAATAGCTTATAGAATCAGCCGTATAGGTGGATTGCGGACGCTTGCGTAGAGACAGGGGTGTTGTACCAGTAAGTAATCTACGAAGTATTGTTTTGGTATGAGCCAAAATTTGCTTGGGGAAGAGCAAAGAGAGGTAGAGTATTGGTGGTGAATGCAAGGTGCATGGACAGCAAATAGCTAGCCTAATACGATAGGGAGCGCAGAATAAATGGAAATAAATAGGTTGCCGCAAGAGAGGTCTAAAGGTCAGTTGGCGGTAGGAGAGCGGAAAGGTTGAATGCAGATATGTTAAAGGAATAAAGGTAACTGAGATACGGAGTGGCTCCTAACCGGCACTGTGTAACCGCATGTGTGGAGCTTGCTACTTCTAAACAGAGGTGCCGAATTTAAGACGACCGACGGATGGTGGCGCAAGGAAAGACTATCATTGGCGAGAGGCAGTCATTCGAATCAGACGCGTAGTCACTAGGGTATGCCTATAGGGTCACTGAACGCATCAACAAGCCAGCGGAGTTAAGTGCTACAGACATTCCAGGAGAATCTATGCTTGAGAGACCAAGGAGGTATCCTAACCAGCTGAGAGGATTGTAACCTAAGACCACTAGTTGCTACTAAATGGAGATGCTGAGGTTAATAGGATTGCCGGATAATGGCGCAATGAAGAACCGTCGGTTGCCACATGTAACCATTGCATTGAGCAATTCGGTCAATAGTGGATTCCTACAGTGTCACAGAATACATCAGCAAGCCATCGAAGTTACGTGATGCAGATATTCTAAAAGATCATAGGATAGAGAAACAAGGAATGTCTACTTGTAGGTCCGGATATGCTCAAAGGTGCATGGAGCCTTCAACGAATCACTGTGGAAAACGTGATGAAGATAAGAGGAACAAAGGGTAACTGTGCGAAGAGAGAGAACTATTGGACAGCAACTGAAATAGCATTAAGCCTTCTAGTTATTGGTGGAGAGTTACGATGTCAGAAGAGTCAAAAAACCAGCGAGGGTAGGGGATGCAAACAATTAAAGAGAGTAAGTGTTGGAGAGGTAAGGAGTGACTCCTAGCGCAAAGAGGTATGCTGTCTTCATTGACTCACTGCAGCTGAAAGAGGTGACGTAGAAAATACGAGGAAATGATAATGATATCAGGGGAGAGAGATAGTACCGGTGGCTAGCAGTGACATTGGGGTAAAGCGTTCTAATGCTAGCGGATACCTAACGTGTCCCAGGATAAGTCAACAGGCAGCAAATATATGTGACTCACACAGTCCCATAGAAAAGTAAAAGAGTGCCCTTAGCATGCTCCGGCTATGCGCAGAGTTGGTTGGAGCCTACGAACGATGGCTCCTGTAAAAGAGAGGTGCCAGAGGTAATACGAAGAATTGAAAAGGGGCAATAAGGGAGGGAGAGTATCGACGACTAGCAGTGGCATTGTGGTGAAGCTTACTAGTGGCTAGTGGATAACAAAGTGTCCCAGAGTAAATCAACAGAGAGTCCCAAAGGATAAAGGTTGGAGATAAAAGAGTGTGGCTCTGAGCAAGCTCCGGAGATGCTTGAAGCCCACGACCACTAGTTGTTACTGAATACAGATGCTGAGATTAATAAGATCGGCAGACTGTGGCGCCATAAAAATTTTTTGGTGGTCAAATGTAATCACTGCGATAAGCAGATTGGTCTCTATTGGATTCCTACAGTGTCACAGAATACATCAGCAAGCCAGCGAAAGTAAGTGATACAGACATTCTAAAACCTTACAGGATGAAGGAACGAAGAATGTCTCCTAGTAGGTCCGGATACGCATAAAGATGTATGGAGCCCACAACGAATCAATGTGGAAAACGTGATGGAGGTAAGAGGAATGAAGAATAATGGTGCGAAGAGAGAGAACTAGTGGACAGCAACTGAATTCGCATTAAGCCTTCTAGTCAGTAGTGGAAAGTTATAGTGACAGAAATGTTGCGGCAAAGTGGAATGTATGCAGTGGACTGCATATTATTGCTGAGACGCTTGAGGTGGCTCGGGCATGTGAGCCGTATGGACGCGACGCGAGTACCGAAACAACCCTTATATGTTCAGCTGAGTACTGGGAAGCGGCATGTGGGGAAAACAAAATTTCGTTACCTGGACATGATCAAAGTGAGCCGCTTACGTTCTAAGCCGGATTGCAGGCCATGGGAAGGGAAGGCGGTTGATCAACCTGCGTGGCGCGATCAAATTACGGAGGCAGTTGCCGAAGTGCGCGAAAAGGATCTCTTACGTGCAGAGAAGATGCGGCAAGGGCGACAGCGGCAAGCATCGATTGGTTGTACTCCAGCGATATCGAGCGCATGGTACTGTAGTGAATGCTTGAGTCAGGCACGCCTAATCAGCCATGAGGGAGGCCACTCGGGACCACTAACGACGTGACGACGAGTCCCAGAGAGAACGTAGGCAGAACCGGCGCAGCGTTGTGGGTACGCTGCATTCACTTTACTAAGCGCGTGCTTGCCTGCCAAGACTATTTCTTGCAGGTGGTGGGATTGCAATTTCGTCCTAATGCTTTTCTTTCTCATATAAATGTCTACTACATACTCGCTTCTATACACTTGCACATGTATCTGAAGCCAAGGCTGTTTCACACTATCTTTCTTAGCCTTCGCATCAAGTGCAAGTTAACTTGCGTGACTTCTAAGTTCTTGATCCCACCTCACCCTGACCTTATGAACCTATACATCCCGCCTGGGATTAGCTCAGTAACGGCTTGTTCAGCACACCTTTCGTCTCCCTGACCTCGATAGGAGTTAGTTCCTATACTTTGTCTCCGGTTTTGCACCTTGTAATCCTGTTTGCCTATTTGATTGTCTCCCCGCATGTGTTGGACAGAATAGTCCCGTCTTTCAGCCTTATCTGGTCTCGTCTAAGCTGTTTCGCCTAACTTCTGACAGCTGGCAGATGACTGAGGTATACGGACTCGTGTTTAACTCTTCCACTTATCTTTTTTCCCCTGCTTAGATTGCTGTTCCTCCTAATTTTTACCCTATAGCTATTTTAAGGCGCTGATAGGCTTTTTCTTTGAGCCCCTTGTCCCACTCGCACCTCAACTGGCATGCTTGTTATAAGCCTGATGCGTTTGCCTCGCGTTGCCTCATCTGTCTTCGCTGTTTCCTTAACTTGCTTAAACCACTAGAGCTTAAAAGCCTGGTTTACATCATATTCGTATACATGCCGCCTGGGATTAGCTCAGTAACGGCTGTTCCATCACAACTTCCGTCTCCCTGCCCTCGGTAGGTGGCATTCCCTAAATTTTGTCTCAGATTTTGTGTCCTGGATCTCAACTTGCGTCCTCAAATGTTAACTCCGCGTTTGCTGGGTCTCATAGTCTCTTCTTTCTGCCTAATTCAGCCTTGTCTGAGCTCTCTCGCCTGTTTTATGACAGGTACTAGGTGACTGTGATATACTGACTCATGCTTGGCACTTCCACAGATTTTCCATTTCCTGTATTGATTGTTGCACCTCCTCAAAATTTTTCTCTAAAGCCTTTACAATTCGATGATACGCTTATTTGTTTGAGTCAAGTATACAGCTCTCGCCTCAGCTGGCTTGCTTGTTTTCAGCCGGGTGCGTTCTTCCCGCACCGCCTCACTTGTATTTGCTGTTTTCTTACCTCGCTTAGACCGTTGCGGATTAAAAGTCTGATTCACAGCAGATGCTCCCGTGGTATTTAATTTAACCTTAACCAGACCACAGTTATTTCACACCAGCCTTCCCAGTCTTATCATCGTGAGCCTATGTTAACCTGCATGGTTGCTCTTTTCTTTATCCCATCTCACTCTGACCTTACAAATATTTACATGCCGCCTGGGATTAGCTCAGTAATGGATGATTCCTCACAACCATTCGTCTCCCTGACCTCGACACGAGGCTTTTCCTAAATTTTGTCTCAGATTTTGTGCCCCGAATCTCTGCTGACCTCTTCCAATTTCATCCCCCCGTCTGCTGGGCCGCATAGTCTCTGTTTTCTGCCTAATCCAGTCTCGTCAGTGTTGTCTTCCTCGTGTTCTTACATCTGCTAGGCGACTGAGGTATAATGACTCACCTTTGTCTCTTCCGCTGCTCCTTTTATCTTCCCCTGCATTGATTGCTGTTCCTTCTCAATTTTACCCTAAAGCCATGTTAATGAGATGCTTCGCTTATTTGGTTGAGCCACGTATCCAGCTCTCGCCTCAGCTGGCTTGCCTGTTGTCAACCAGATGCGTTCGTCCCGCACTACCTCACGCGTCTTTGCTGCTTCCTTAACCCGCTTAGACCACTGAGGCTCTGTCCCTAGCTACATGACACCTCTCATTTCCCTTTCTACTGTCTGGTGCTTCTTCCTAGAATGCTGTTGCTGACCTTGAGTTTCAAACCGCTGGTCACATCTTTCTCTCTCACTTGTTGTTTGATGTGATAACTTGTCGAATTTTTTATATCTCTTTGCTATAGACACCAACCACCTTAAAACGTAATTTCAGGGCACCTAGTAACTATACATTAATCCCAGTTCCAGGCTTTCCTATTTAGTTTCTCTTTCACTTTCTCTTGCCACCGTCTCGTTTTGTTCTCATTCATCCTCCCATTCCTGCTGCTAGTTAGTAAGCAACCTTCGCCGGCACAGATACTTTAGATGGTTGCCGAACACAAAATACCAAATATTTTCTTCACCCTTCATGCGTTACTTTTACCAGTTTGTACCATATATGGTTTTTGCACCCACACCACATTTTGTCACAGGTTTCCTTGGTATACACTACTGTTCTCCTTTTATTTACCTTGCTCGTCACTTCCCCGAGATCTGGTGTTATTAACAGAAAGTTACCAAGTATCCCATCTGGCTTGTTGGTCTGCGACCGAATACACCTACAACGACAAACATTGATCAAATCAGAGCTCCAATCCACTCACTTCCATCCTGGTCTCATATCACTGGACAATTTGATCTGGATGTCCTTATCCAGAGGATTGGATCAGCCAAGGCCAGTCTACAAATAGCTTTTATCAAATGATTCTCACAACATACTTGAATAATCCCATAACTACCTAACCCTTGCTCCCGCCTCACAAGCTTCCAATCGGTCATTTATGTTGTGTCAGCGATCGCAGGCTTTCCAACGACCACGAAAACAGGACCTCCTAGTGACATCAACTGGGTTGTCGGGGCTATCCCGTTCCAGTAAATGTTTCGCATCAGTGCTCCAGGACGTGACGGGTCTTTGCCTAGCAAGCGTTCGCCCTATAAAAAGCCACTGATGTCTAATTAACATCACTGCAACGAGGCAAAGGTGACTCTTCTCTATCTAAAATCACGGCCCCATGATTACCCAACCAAACAACCACACCCCACCACGGACGTCTCTCAACCCTTCTCGTACTATCCACGCGATCAAGCATGATTTTATCGGCACACCTTCAAACTAGTATAACAGACGGACACATGCACTTCTACATACATGTATGGGTTCACAGCTTTATTGCTCATGGCTAACGCACTGTTTTATACATTCCCGACATTTAGTTGTACCTTTAACATGATAACACCTACATAGGCGTGTTTCGCAATGCACTGGAATAAAGAATTCATTTAGTTATTTAATTGCGTTAACATTTTCGTGTTTGCGGCATACCGTAAGATATACTTTCTGACCACATGAGCTTATTTTGGCTTCGGTTGTGAACAACTTATTTCATATGCCTATTAATTTATGAGTTCGGCTCCGTTTCCTTATGCATTACTTCAGTTATTTCCTTTGTTAGCTTTTCCCAAGTGTTTATTTGATTGATATCCCTGGGGTGGCTGCACTTGATATGCCCTTATACAATGTATCTATTTGTCTATTACTCACTACCTCGTCCACACTGGCTTCAGAAGACAGTTGGCCGTCGCTGGACGGGACGGCGTGCACGATCCTTCTAGCCGTATTGGGATAAAGGGTGGTTCTATGCACTCAGTGTGGAGCGGACTACTCTCCATCCACCGTCTTGTGTGCGCTTGATAAGAAAGTACAGCGTGCTTGCGTTTGCCTGTGAAAGAGTGTGGGCCGACGCCGTTGATGGAACGTGGCTCCAACCCATATGCCTCTCGGTCTTATTCCCTCGGGTTTACACTGGATATTGGGTTTGCGGTTGGAGCCGTGGGTAGTTAGCCTAAGCACCCATGGTCCATCGGTAGGCGCAGGCGTTCTGTGGCTGGCCACAGTGACAGGCAAATCCGAGAACGGATGCCGCCGGCCGTGCTGCATACGACAACCGCGTTATAACTGCAAATACCGCAGCTACCCATACGCCCGTTGTGACAACCAGTGCTCCTGCCACCCACGACGGATACACGGTTAGCGTTGCCACTCATTTTGTTGAGGGTGCTAGCAACCGCCTAAAAAGCAACGCCCACGAACTGATGTATTACAACAAGTGGTTCGAGAGAAACTCCGTGTTATACTACAGTGTTCGAAAGTCAACAGCAGCTGCCTCCAGCGAGAAAACACTGATAAAATGTCAGTGCCACGGGAAACGGTTTGACCGCCATAATAACGAAGGCACAAGACAAGACTATTGGATCACACATCGCGGGGTGTATTTCAAAGTCGGTTGGTTGCAGACTTAGTACAGCATAACCAGGTTCTACATGGCGCATAACCACTACCTTCTGGGAGACGAAAGATTAAGGTGATATAGTAGAAACCGTCGGTTACAGCCGGCAGAGCTGGAGATAATCAGGCTAATACTTGAATGCCGAAGCCGATGGTTCAACCTCCGGTTCTACGTCCGATCACAGTTCGGAAAATACTTGACGGACGCAGACGTCGGCAACCATCGAGTGCGGCCCAGATTCGGGCGCAACGATCCAGGTAAATCCTTCTGTTTATGTAGTTTAATAATGCACCGTTTGGCGATATACACTGGAGAAGGAATCGCAGTTTATCCAGCGAGGGCAAACTTGGGTTTGCACGACGAAAACAACCGGCGCACCCAATTCATCCACTTCACATTCGAGATGCTGGAACCGTACTTCCGGTTTCCAGCCTTCTGGCGCTTTGATAGCACCTTCTCCACTAACCAACAGAGCTACTTTTTATACCAACTGCTCATAGTCGATGGCTGTCGAAAAAGCTTGTCGGTTGCCATTGGTTCTCCCTGGCAGAGACAGGCCTGAGGTTAGAACCATCCTCGTCACGTTCGTGGAGTTTGTAGATGGTGGTTCTGGCGTCAAGAGCATCATGTCCGATTGTGCACTGGACATCGTTAACGCTGTACGTAACGTCTTTCCCTCAGCACATCATTTCTCATGTCGTTTCCATATAATTCGAAATATTATCAAAGGCTTTTCGCAAACCTCTTCATTCAGAGATTTTCAGCACGAGGTACACGTGCAACTTTTAGAAATATTTAGCTAGTTTGGAACTAATTCGTACTAATGGTCAACCATTATACCACTATATCACTTTCTTCATTCTGCCCAAGGCTTGCAGATGGGCCAACAGCAGTATGCCTGGTGCTGCAAGCTACGGCATACAGGACAGGAATACCATGGAGTCCATGTATCGATGCTTAAGATGGAACGGCTGAATGGGCTTATTTGATTGTGCAAAGCCATAGAATGTCACGGCTGAGCGCGACTTATTTGGTATGGAACCGACAGAAAGCGATATCGGATGCATCTCTTCACGACCTGCGTATTGTCGGTTATCCGGATTTGGACAGCTTGCGTCGCCGATTCATGCCGTACGCTATTTTTGTGGTGACGACTGACTTGAGTTCAACCTATTCGGTTGTGATTCTCAGCAGCCGTGAACAAGCAAATGTTTTCAGCGACCGTCGACTGGAGTTGGTGAACCGCGACAGCCGTACGTGCAATGCAAAACTAACGTCGGATTTGAACTTCCATGCAGACATCTGCTGCAGTTCGTACAGCTTAGCAGCTTGGATATCAACGAACTGCCGGTCAGCGGACTGTGGACAAGAGCGAATAACGGGGAATTTGCGGTTTCAATCGCGCCTTTGGACGCGCCAAAATTGGGTAGGCAAGAACCGAGCGCCATTTTGATATGGCTTTGAACGGCGTTGGTGCACTGAAGCAGCGGCTGCAACCAGCCCGCTTAGCCCTGTATGCCGCGCGTCGACGTAGTAGTTGTTTAACCAGCCGGCTGGCAAGAAATGCCTCAGTTCAGCTTCCCCTCCATTACACCAGGCTACGGACACAAACATCGTCAACTGCAACCAGCTGCCCGTTTTGACATTACTGAACTTGGATGCTGTAGCTATCCATCTGTAGGCATTTCCGGTGGGGCTTGTCAGATGTACAACAGATAAGGTGGGTTTAAGCAACAAATTGAATAGGGCACTTTCAGGCTCGGGTGAAGAAGGCACTATACCAGCGGTTCAACCTGGGGCACAGCTGTCTGCAGCTGTTTACGACTCAAGGCAGGAACTCCGGAATGCAATATCTGGCAAACCAACCAAATCTCCAAGGCTGCAAGCTTTGGCGCTGGATGAAGGGAGGTGCGCAGAATAGGGCTTAAAATATCCGGAAGAAAACGTAAGGCGAATAATGCGCTGGGTTCAATGCCCGTATCGTACAAGATGATACCACCGCAGCTGTCATCTGCAGCCCCATAATAACCGTTTTCTGATGCTTTTTCGGCGAACAGATATTTGAATGACAATGTGCAGTGAGTTCGTGGCCTATTGCAAGCCCGACTTGTCAACTTGCTTTTTGTGATGCTTACCTTCAGGTGCGCTAATGATATCGTTAAATATCCGTCACTTTACTAATGATTTCATTGCCACTTAACCATGAACGCCGATGTAACTTCATCTTCTGCTTTTCTTTACCACATAACGCTTACCCCTGATAATATGGTGCTGTGGTGTAATCAGTTGTTACTTGGGTTTAATCTGGCTCGGGTTGTTTCGTATAAGTGCATAATGATAGATAACAATTCACACATGATTTGGCTTTCCTTCCAGGGTAGAAACGAATAAGATGAAAGGGAGGTTGAATTCAGAAACCCCATTGTGCAGTGCAAAACGAATGCTCAGCTTAAACGGAAGTTGTAAGTTTCTCCATATTATCGCGTTGTGCAATATGCGCAAATATTACACGCTGTCAAGAAATGCATGGATAAATAATTAGTTTATTCTTTACTTTCTTGAGGCACAGCAAATCAGGCATGATCAAAAGCTACACTCCGTTATGGTTCGTCACAGGAACGGTGCCATGTATATAAACGGTAGCGGCCGAAAGAGGAACTGGCTGCGGAGATTGAGGAAGTAAGTAAGTAAGTAAGAAAGTAAGGCATCAACGGATGAAGATACTTTGGGTTCAAGTGCGCACAGTTTAAAAGTCAAGGCACGCTAAGTGTTGGGAAAGCGGCCTATGCAGACAGATGGTACCTTAATCTTTGTACGTAGCAAGTGGATATTGAAATATGGCTCTTGTCGACTTACCAGTAAGTAGTTTTGTGCAGTGCCTTGATTCGGTGGCGAATCACATCCGCGGTGGTCGACGCCAAGTCGTCACCGTGGACCGTCTACAGCCCAACTTTATGGAAGGAACCACCTCGCGTACTTTGTCTTGTAGTGCTAAGTGCGACGTCACAACTAACCGCAACGACTTTCAGCATCCCATTATGGTTCAACCAGAGAACCATCCCGGTCTACAAGCTTCCGACTTCCGGACACCTGGCGAATGCAGCCCGCCGCCCCTTATGAACAATAGCCATGATCGCGAGGTGCGTTAGCCCGATCGGTTCCAAGACTGTATAGAGTGTAAATGCATTTAGGTATGTATATATTGTGTAGAATGGCTTCGCTTTTGGTAGAATAAAGTTTTGAAACCCAACAATATATCAAAAAGCAAAAGCCCTTCTCTAAAAATCAGAAGCCAAACAATCCAAACACGGATAGCAATCGTTCTTCCTTTCTGGAGTTTTCTGAACGTGACTTTCTATTATCTTATTTCAACACGCCCCAACCCTCCATTTTAATAGACTGGCCCATATGAGCGAGCTTTATGAAAACTATGACTCGAAAGGTAGTCCTTTCTGCACAAGACGTGCGCCGCTTCCTTGCATAACTGTGGTTGCTTCTCTGGGGGACGAAGGTCGTTACGGCGGGGGTTGGGCGCGATGGTGGGTGAGACCACTACAAAGTGCACCGTTTGGTAGCAGCGGCGGTCAAATTCCTATTGTCTTTTTCTGGGTTAGCCGGCATTTTTGTCCGATAAGCGCGCTCCAACGGCTCGCCGAAATGAACACCGCCCTGCAGTCAATAAATAATAAATAGCTACGGCACAGCGGACTCCGACTTCCGGCGGACCCCCATTTGACACTAACACTAGCTAATTCGTACTCTACACAATTTTGCCGTACGAACTCCGATACAACAGTTATTTACGATATCGAAGGATTTCTATGTTCAGCCTTCTACGGGAGCTCTGTGGCGCACAAAAGGCTAAATGTTATCCTCCGTATACTATTTCATTGTTGACCATTTGTCCATTATTCTTGTTTTACTCTTCCTCGCAACTGACTCGACAATGACTGCGTTGTAATTTCTTGCGCCTACGTTTACTTCCTGGCTTGCTCCATCCGTCCGCGCCTTTTTGTAGTCCATGGAATACAGTCCACTGTATCCTACTCCAAATGCCTTCTTATATCCGCGCTTAATTCCCAGCATCATTATGCTGACCTCTCCATGGGTGAACGTGTCGCATTCTTTATTCCACATGGAAACTGAGCTAGTCATATGTGGGCAACCTATGTCGGTCATCATTGAAAGGGACGACTGTTTGTCAGTGCACGTTAGTATACAGCAAAGAACTAGGTTTTAGTTGAAGCCCGAGCTTTATACTAACCGAAAGTGCTTGGGAAGAAGTACAACACCAAGGCTAGATAAATGTGCGGTTATTGTCCTCCAGACACCGTAGTAGTAATGATTAGCAGTACAGCTGTTTAACGGTGTATCGCCCGGTTGCCTACTAGCCTTAACGGATAGTATGACAACCACGGAATCATACGGAATACAGAGCCGTACTAACCGATTTAGCCGTAGTAGGGTGTTTACCAGCAAACCGCTGTCGGCGCCAAGGGACACAAGTAATAAATAAATAAATGGTATATTCTCAGTAAAACGAGACAAACCGGTAAAGGCGTGATCGAATCTGCGTCCATGCATAGCTTCTTTGGAATGTTAAAACATTTCGTTTTAATGAAAGGTGCAAACGAGAAGATGTAGTCCATATGAGTGAGCACATTGTCAGGTAATAGTCAGACCAAGGCACATGATGGCGCTGGTTTGCACAAAAACCAGTCAAGATAAAAGTTGGGTGTAACCTCGCCATGCAGTGACCCTTGAGCACAGTAGCCCAAACAAGGGTTTGGTGCAACCAATGACCATTACAAATTCGGGATAATCGGTGCTGCATCAAAGCATTCTTCATAGTAAAATCAGTTATACAGGTTGGATGTCGAAGGCTGAGGACTCCGTCAGTGTGAAATGTTTAGCTGACTTTATTTTTTAGCGAATCACATCCGCCACGTTGCCGTGTTGTTAAGCTGTCATTTGTGGCGTATTATAAGAAGAACGCATACCAGGCAAAAACCCACCACGTCCTGGAACACTGCCGTAGCTTTCGTTGAACAGTACTGCTAGTCGGCTATACATCGTATAGAACGACTTTGCACACTGGTACTCGCAGTCGGTTGGCAGCCAAAATTCTTCCTCGGTTGGCCGAATGGCCTAGTAAGGATCCGGCAGTAGTCGTTGAAACCGGTCAATGATGCAAAAGAGTCGCAGGGTCGAATGATAAGTGATGCAGGTGAGTCAACACATTGTTAACAATGGCCGGCTTCTTCTATTATATTTTTGTCCGGCTCGCAAACCGTGTCCAGCTATCCACTCTGGACTTGTCATGGGAACGGGGAGTGTGGTTGTTTCTTATGGCTGAATATGTCCATAACAGACGAAAATACCACTCTCTGCAAAGTGAATTAGGAATTCCTTCAAATGTAAGTAAGTGTAACTGCCTCCATGGCCAAGTGAAAACTCCATGAATGACCATCGAAGATGCCACTAACACGATCGCAACGCCGTACGTGAAATGACATCAGAAAAGCTCCAGGGGACGGGAGCATCGGAATGTTTGAGGCAGTGAAGGTAATCACGCCAGAATTGTTTGTCTTTGGTTGTGGAATGGGGGATCCATGTAAATATATTATTCCAGGTGAGTAAATTGTGATCCTGTGAGTACGAGGCGAACTTAACTCATTTGTTTAGACCGCGTGAAGTTGGCGTCTCCAGAATGGCGGAAAGAGCACTATTTGTAACGATGTGTGGCTTCTTTTTCTCCCGGAGACAGGATCAAGCGTTTAAAACAGCTGGCTATTGAGGATGTGTCGACCAGTCCTAGTGCATAAACCTTCTTTTGGCCGAAGTAACTGTGGAAATCTCGGGAGAAAACGGACAACGGACAAGAGGCCGCCAAACAGAGAAACAGCAATGAATCAAGAAGCACTAACAAAGAATGGTGGCGCGAAACCACGCCTATGGTACATTAAAACTTATGTAATTTTGTTTAGCATACATGGTTTGCCAGCGCGTTCTTTACATCACATCGCTGGTGTGATTCAGACTACAAGCACTAGGTAGGAAGAAGGTTCTGCACACGCAGTATTAAGAGACCGATACAACGTAGCCTGTTGACAAAAGTTGAGCGAATGATGCGATGGTTGGAGAGAAACAGATAAACGGATGATGGTGACAGCAGTTCGAATGCGAGAAGCACCTTAGTTGCAACTAAGGACAACTAGGTTGAGGCCGAATGCGGGAGCTAACTAGGTAAAGCAACGTTCCAAGAGGGAAAGGAACTTCAAAGAAACAGCTAGGAGCGGATGAATGCGGACGGCTGTGCGAATAGTAATTCGCGAGAGTAATTATGCTAATGCGCTCATGATTCCATAGTCCAAAAGCTGTCAGAATCTAGAGAAAATGGTCACAGGGGGAAAAACTGCCGTGCATTGGGAGTCGTTATGCCACCTATGGTCTCACTAATAGACAAATGCGAACATGAGGTAAAGAGCAGAGGCATATGATGAGAGGTAAGATGAGCATTCTAATGGAATTACTAGTCAAGAAACACTTAGCAATGGTCCGAGTGCCGCCAGTACTCCGTAGCGAGGTCGGAGCGGAGGAGATCATACGCACGAGGCTAACTTGGATAGGCGCAATGAGAGTAATTCGTGGGAATAACAATGGAGCGCAATAACAGAGAAGGTCAGAAAAATGGAACATTGACGTCCGATAGTGGTGCATGCCGATGCAAACATGACTAAACTGAATTTGGTTGTGTAGTTATAAGAACAGTGAGCAGAATCTTCGAACGAAAATAGAGGTTGAAATGGTGTGGAAGTATAGATGGTTACATGGAGGAACAGATGGTGCGGCAGAATGGAAGGCAGTCGGCAAACGTGTAAGCACTGTTTGAGTGAAATCCTTATGATCGTACTAGACGGGTACCGAAGGCAGCGAACGTAATTTTTCTAATTAACCACATCGTTGCAAAACGCACTGGCGAGATACCACCAAATATAAGGTTTATTGGCAACAATGGTATAGAATATACATATATAAAACACGAGCGACGGAGGCACTGCGTGTATTCAGCTTAAGCAACGACGTCACTGCAGAATATAGTAGAGTAAAAGCACCGTATATATTAATCACTGCAAAATAAGTTATAAGAAGTCCGAAGCCAAAGCGTCATCATCATCATACACGTTAGCTAGAGGTGGGGAACACCTCAGCTACTGTGCCGCAATACACAGAAAAAAGAAAAAATGAATTCATCTGGGGCTAGCCGGCTGAGTTACTGGTAACGGATGGGCATCGTTCCGGTAAGCTACCAGCCGGCTGCTATGCATCAAAAAATATTATTATTCAAAATTATATAAGCCTAAATAATGAGATCGTGGTTGGAGGGGGAGGCTAAGAGGGATTGGGTGGGACAAAGAAAACCACAACACGAACGCAACTGAGGTCGGCTCCTAGCCATGTCAGCAAATGTGTCTAGCCAAACGTGTTCATCGTGTTTCGGACCCCAACCAGGGAGCCGAGACGCTCCAACCGGGGCCAGCTCAGAAATGATGGCCTTCATTCCGCTGGACCAAGTCATCGCTTGACCACCCTCCTCTTATTCCATCCACATCCCCGACTCAAGCAACGCACCTCGCGGGAGTCGGTTGGCTGGCGTGCGTAACACGTGGCCCAGCCATCGGAGCCTGATGCGTGAACGAACGATGTTGAGCGGTTCAGTTCCTTTTCCTGTGCCATAAACAAGGCGTCGGACACGCTCATCGCTCACGCGGTGTTCCCACCAGATGTGAGCGAAATTATGAAGGCACCGGTGGTCGAAGGTGGATCTTCAGGTCCGCTGCTTTAAACGGTCAGGTTTCACCACCGTACAGTAGGGTCGAAGGTACGGCTGCATTGTACACTCTACCCTACAGGGCGATAGTGATGTCGCGCCGCCACCATAACTGGCGAAGGTTAGCAAATCGCCCGGAGCTTTTGCTATACGTTTCGTGATCTCATCTTCAACCCCACGGGCGTTGATAAAACATCCAATGTAATGGAATTTTCGAACAACTTCTAGCCGATCCTCACCAACGGTCAGCGTAGGGGGCGGTCCGGACCAATCTTAGAAGAACGCTTTGCACTTCGAGGATGCGAAACAAAGCCCGAAGTGATGGACAGCAAGTGCTAATCGGTCCAGTGCCACTTGGCACGTTTGTGAGTTGTCACAGATCACGGCAATATCATCAGCATACTCTAAGCCAAGAAGTCGTTCTCCTGGGAGTAGCTCCACACCTTCTAATTCGTGCCTTGTGAACGCGATTTCCATGACTTCGTCAACAGCAAAGTTGAAGAGGAAAGGTGACAGCGGGCATCCTTGTCTGACGCCGCTGGAGATATTAAAGAGCGACGACAACTTGCCGTAAGACTTCACTCTGCCCGAGCTACGAGCATATAGTGATCGGATAATATTCACATATTTCTCGCGCACACCTCTCCTGAGTAGACAGTCCCAAAGTGCATGTCTATCCACCGAATCGAATGCATCATTGATATCAAGGAACACGACAATGGTGGGCCGCCAAACTATGTGATGGTGCTTCAACAACTGATGCGAAGTGCAGATGTGCTCAATGCAGCCATGACCTCGACGAAATCCAGCTTGCTGTTCACGAATCTGGCTTTTACGAGCGCCAGTCAGTCTATGAAGGATGACAGTGGCAAGCAATTTGGAGGCGTTAGAGATCAGACTGATTCCTCTATGGCTGCCGCATTCTGATCGTGAGCCTCCCTTGAAAATTGGGACTATGACGGAGCGGCTCCAATCGGATGGGACAGTTTCCTGCTCCCACAGTTTCATTAGTAACTCGTGTAAATCATCCATAAGAGCAGGTCCCCCGAATTTGAATAGGGCCGGAGGAAGATCATCTAGCCCCGTGGCTTTATTGAACTTCAACAGTCCGAGCGCACGTTCGACTTCTGAGCGGGTGGGTGTATCCAAAGGGACAGCCCACGGAGCAGGGCGCGCACTGGCCAGCGAGAAATCTAACAATTCCGACCGATGAACTTGCCTTTCAAAGTGCTCAGCCCAACGTTCCAGGCATTTTGATAAGTTGTGAATAGGCTGTCTACTCTCGTCACGTATATTTTCACTATCACCAAGTCGCCTGCTGTCCGTTTCGCTTATCAAACGGAATAACTCTTGATGGTTATCAAGGGCAGCGGCCATTTCCATCTCTGTTGCACGATGCGACCACCAGGATTCGCGGTCCTTCTTCAGGCTAGCACGGAGTTTTGCACGGAGCTCTTTACAAGTTTTATTGTATTCGCTTCCAGCCGGAATATGCCGGCGAGCATCTATAATTTCCAAACACTTTGAAGAGACCCAATGTCCATGTTGGCGATTAGACATACCACATGAGGATTTGCCTGCTGCTAGTAAAGGCTGGTGAATATGAGATGAGTGAGTTTCAATGGCATCCAGAGAGCGTTTATCCAACGCGCATGACCGCGTAATTTGATAGGCCTTCAGAACAGCTTGCTTTGCCAGTTGGCTGGTGTCATTGTGCTCACAACGTCATCGTGGGCGTCCGCCAAAACGCATTTACAGGTCAGCACATACAAGTGCATGGTCGGTGTCCACATCTGTGCTCTAAATTGAGCGACAGTTCTGGACGCAGCCTCTCCATCGGTAACTGGTTGCAATGTGCTCGATTTGCGTCCATAGCTGGTTCGAGGCTGGTGGGCACCAAGTCACCCTCCGGCGGGTGCTATGTCGGAAATTAGTGCACGCAAGAAATAAGCGAGCATCCTCACACAAATAAAGTAACCGCTCACCGTTATCATTACTGGAGCCTATACCAAGTTGGCCACCCAGACGCAGCTCATCAGTGAATAATTTTCCAACTTGAGCGTTCAGATCCCCAGCCAGCACTACAGTGTCCGAGGTTCTTCTGTGGCGAAGGAGTTCGTTCAGTTGACGAGAGAAGTCGTTTTTTACCGAGTCATCGCTACAGTTTGTCGGTGCATAGGCAGCGATAACGAATAGACACCTGTAAGCCCCCCGTGACTTCGAAGCTTTGAACAAGTTAGCCAATCGGACCGCACACATCCGGCTACTGATTGGAATCCGAACAACCAGAGTAGCTTGAGCCCGGGGTCTCAGGGAAATACCAACACCGGCTTGGCCGGTGCTCGAAGCTGCATCGTCACCGAAAAGGCGCAACGTGAACGTGCTGCTTGTGTCACCTGAAAAAGCTCATGGAGTGATCACAGAGCTCGAGTCTTGCAGGCGGGTCTCCGATAAGCAGCAGATGTCAATCGATAGGGTCTCTAGTGTTCGAGCAAGTGTTGCCTGTTGACCGATCTGAAGCAATGTGCGAACACTGAGGCATGCCAATCTGAAGGAGGATCGAGGGCTCCAAATGGAAGCCGATGAACTGGAATGGGCCGTTTGCTTGGACATGGGCCTGTTGGCAGGGCAGGAATGACGCTCCGCGTTTACATGTGAGTTGAAAATAAAAGGCAAGCGACTATTGAAGCAAGGTTATGGAGAGCCGAGAAATGGGGATTAAAAACAGGGGGATAATAGTGAAGATGGAACGGGACGATAAGGGTAAATAAGCGCAAGAGGGAGAATGATAAGTCCGGAAGGCTTGAGCAGTGGCATCTAAACCCCTATCCACCCTGCCCGATGCAGCAGATAGGGCACCGTTGATTATCCTCTGCGGTGGCTAGAGCATCAGAAATTTGTTTGAAGTGCGGTTCATTGTATTGCGTGGGCAGGATACTGTCAGGTTGCCCAGGCCTAGACAGGAGAACGATTAGGGTTCTCAACCAAAGCCTTTGGTTAAAATACCTGACCGCAAGGCAGCGGGTTTGGCACTTGGCTACAAGGAGTTTGTTTTAAGGAATAAGGTGCCACCCTAATTCCAACCCCCATCTTGGATGACCAGGAGGCTGAGTTTTCTGGCCTCTAACCATTGACCAATCCGGTATGAGTGGCTCTGAAGGTGCAAAAATGCACCACCCAGTATGGCTCAATGGATCACAGAGGCACACAAACCAGCGCACTACGGTAAGGTCCAGCCACATTGCTATGGAAGCCAAAAGACAGAAATGAATACTGGGAGGTTGTACCCAGCTCCAGTTATTCGGCTAACAATATAAAGCAACCGCAATGTGGTGCGATGACCTAAGTCATTGTGTACTACACGCAATTAGTTCTGATGAGGTTAAGTGTGCAACGAATTATGAAGCCTGATGTTAACGTAGCATGTAAGTGTGTAGGACAGATTTAATGCTCCTGCAAGTAAAATAAGTGAAGATTTGCTGAAGCCGGCATTGGAAGCACGCACTCTAATTCAGCTGTGCTTACTTTGTTAACAATGTAGCACCAGCACCTTGTTCTTCCACCGAGCAGTTTGCTGCGCACGAGGAGACATTTAATTTGTGTACGTATTTTTCACTAAACCAGACTGTGCTGTCGGCCCAGATACACGCAACCTACATAACGCGGCTATATTCGTTGCATAAAGCTTGTGTGAAGTGAACTATGCTGGTAGGGCACCGGTTGACTATGGTCCCATGACGTCGTACGTGATAAAATACAACGCTATCGGAGTAACAATGCCAGATGAATGTGCGGTCATTGCCCTCATGTATAAAACGGATTATCCACGCTAGATGACCGCGCAAACCATGGATAACTTCCTACCTAAGTAGCTCAGGTACATTTAGCTGAACAACGTTACTGCATCGGTACCCTTTAAAAGGGCGCGCAATAGCAGAGTATTGCCCAATAAGCCACCCAGCCTTATCGCTTTACCCTGTAAAGCTTTACGTTTAACAACATTTGCGTGGTTTTTATGACCTGTATACGATTAGCACAGAACATGTTGACCGTGGGTGACTGCATAAGTCCGGTCTATAAAGGTTTAAAATGATAGACGTCACAATTGTTCAAGTATGAGTCTGAGAAACCGGTCCACTGAATTAGACACGTTTGACTTAAGACTAAAAGTGGCCGCAGGTGCAAAACCCTGACTATCCGCTTATCCTCTCAGTAGCACCTGCTGTTACATGCCTTATTTTGTCTGCGTAAATGCAACTTGGTGCGTCTGCTAACGACCTGTGTGCTCCATACCCAATAAAACTCCGCATATGAGAACGGACGTTTCATGATGATCTGACCCCCGTGTCCAGTTTTCTTATATTGCAATCCCGCATATTGTCAACATAGTAAAAGCTTTCTAGTCAAAATTGACAGCTGTAAAATTTCGGTCATTTACCATGTTCCTATGATCATGGCTTGGTTTATCGAGCTGCAACTTCATTTGTTTATTTATTTTATAACACCTAGTGCTTCCGAAATGAGGGAAATAACATATAAATTTGATCTCGCGCATGCGCTCACACATCACGGCTTCGGAACTCATTGGGTGCAGTGTACGACAGGTACCACCATCGCAGTGCAGTTGTTTTGTTGCGTTTGGCCAGTTATCGAATCTGGTCCTCCCTAGCCGTATTTGGTCCTGCTTCTGTATCCTTATTAGTTACCATTGTTGCTTTGGCCCTTCGCACACCAAAGCATACCATTATTAGGACACACCGCTTAATGGAGCTAAGCCATGACCTGGCATGGTTGTCCGGAAACTCATAGCATTGCCGGTAGCGTGCTCCGGAAGCACGGAAAAGCGACGTGTGCTATGCTTGCCTCAAGTCAGGCCCGGGAATGAAGTATGTCGCACTCTATTTTGTACGCCAAATAATGTGTACATTTGCTCATTTCTGTAGGTAATTATGGATGCTATCATATGCTTTACTGACGCTTACGCCTGTTTTCAAGGATTGACGCTAAACGGGCTGGGTTAAATTACAGACCCACAGACACCCATATGACCTCACTCCGAGACAAAGTTCAGTGACTTCGCATGCCAGGCCGGTCGCGACCCTTGATCACACATCCACGTTGGAAGGTGAACTAAGTGCCTGCGCGGAATTCAAAGCTCACCTGTTGCGGGGTGAGCCGAGATACTTCGTACATGAACGAACTCTTGCAGCTGCCAAGTTTTGACCAGGTATGCGACATCACACACTGTCAAAGCATTATGTGTTACTTGTATACAGGTCAGAGTAACCACGCAAATGCTGTTACACGTGGAGCTTCATAGTCTATTATACAACTATAATGCTCTAACACATATTGCGCGATACGCTGATATATCGCACAACTTTTTACAGAGTACCGAGGCAATGACATTGTTCAGCTTAATGCAACTAAGAGACATAGGTGTGGACTTCTCTATGCTTTGCGCGTGCATCTGGCCTGCAAAATCCGTTTCATACATAAGGACAATGGCCTCAGAATAATTTGGCCTTATTGCTCTGATATCGCGGTAGCTTCTGTGGTATAATGTCATGAAACGATAAACAACCTAATCACTAGCTGCATATAATACAGCACGCGAGCCTGATGCAAAGGATATAGCCCTGACATGTAGGTTGTTTTTATCTGGGTCAACGGTACAGTTTGGCGTGGTACTAAATATGTACACAAATTAACTGTCACACACGTACACGGCAAGCTGCTCAGGGGAAAAACAAGTTGCTGGTGCTACTCCTGTCAACGAAATCAGCCCAGCTGATTTGCAGTGCGTGGTTTTACTATCACCTTTATGAAATGTGTACGTACTTCACGCGCAGGAGCATCAATACTGTCATACACGCATATATAAAACATTAATATCAGGCTGCATAATTCATCGCAATCATAACAGCAGCAGAACTAATTGCATACGGTATATGTATTGTATCAGCAGTGTCCCGGCAACCGGTATCCAGATACTGCAGAAGTGTCATAATTCTACAGTGGTAGAGGCGCTTCTCCTGCACTCTCATCTGCTATTCTCAGGTTTTATAACAGTCATTGAAGCATCAGGCACTGTTCCCATTGTATAGGGATAACTCCAACAGATTGGCGAGGGGGCGAGTGTGCACTTGCCTAATGTGACTGGCAGGACGTGTCCACAATAATCCCTTAAAAATAGGTGTTGGAAGAAGATGGAGAGATTTGCGCAGTTCCAACAAGATTGGCAATCACTGTTGTGTGGCATAGGGTGTGGGAAAACAAAGCTGCCGTGTAATGTGAATATGGTAGTTGGCGCTTAATTATGTTCAAGGCAGAAACGGGAGCATGAGTGAAAGTGCGGTATGAATAGACAGCATAAGGTTGTGAAGAAGTTGGGTACGTGTTGGTTGCAGTTGCATCGATCGTGTAAAGGCGACGTGGAGTTAGCGAATCTAGGCAGTAAACCATTTCCTTATGAAACGGTGCAGCCGACTCACACACAGAATCCAATATAATTAACTCATCCTCATTTCTTGAGTTTACGAGTACTAAACATTTTGTTCAGTTATCGATGTAACTCGGGCTGTAGGCTACGACTACATCTGCTGTTCCGGAATAGGCAGTACGTCGCTTTAGACTAACGTAGCAATGCACCAGTATAGTATCACTACCCCAAGACGCATGTCCCACTGACACTTTGGTTGATAGAATGCCCCGTAAACATTAAGTCAAGAACATACTACGCCATGGTTGGAGCGGTTACATGTTGCGTCCAGCCTCCCAAATTGATACATGCTAATAGACTTGCATACATCGTTGCATTCACTGTTACTCGGGCAGATTGAAAACTGCTGCAACAAGGTTGTATTTGCACAAAACCATGACGAATACTCACAAGTAAACATAAGTTTGCCGTCTCTATTACCCAAGGTATCAATGGTCAGTAAATACCCAAAATCCCTCCGTCGATTCCAGGATATCAGCTATTATGCATACTGTGTCTATAGTTACGGACAGTTATCCTCCTTTTGTATTTGAATGAAATTACGACTCACACCCCGCGTTTATGCACACCAGATTGCATGCAAACTGAGAGTCAAGAGGTGAGTATACCTTAACCTTAAAGGAAATATATGTGCTCAAAACAACTATTGCGTCGGCGAGGAAGAAGAGTAGACGCGGGATGTGCATTTGAATTTTTAGGGTCTTAGCATTCATATGTGTTATTGAGGAAGGACAATTAGAGTCTAATAGCTTAACAGATGAGGCAGTGAAGCAATTCATAGCAATTTGGCTAGCTGCAGAGATTGTGGGAAGTGCATGGCAGGAATTGTATTATGTAGTTGCGCTTTGACGTGCTTGATGCTGGGATAAAACTGCGGTGGCTCATCCTCACCTGGTATAAAAAGCGCACAATTTGCGGGGTATGAGTCAGTGGATCTTTTGGCCATGATATCTCAACCGACAACATAATTTTGAAAAACCTTGCAGTGCATAATAACCTTGGTAAGTGTGCATTTGTAAGGATCTCTAAGTAGTCAGGGAGGACAGACCCATGTAATTTAGCGTCAAATGAAGAAAGCATTCGGCTGAACGCAGTAGAAGGCAAGAAAGCGTCAGTAAAAGCGGTCATATAGCGGAGAAGTGGAAACGTCAACGACGTACATCAGTTGATGCTCGACCGTTGCTAAAAGAAAAACGAATTATGCCCAGCGATGTTATTGAGGTAAGACTGGCAAGTCCTTGAGCCGAAAAACCTAGGTAATATCTTGAAATCAGAACTAAGCATGAGGGGCACAGTGTGTTTGGACTGCAAAGTATACATCGTTTAAGTCTCCGACTTCTGGCAGTAGTCAGAAAAATGGAGAATGTTCAGACGACGCTATAATATAGCCTGGCTCAAAGAGTTACCCGTCTAAATGATAAAAGAAGGCAAACGTAGAGCGCGAACAGGAGAGGATGGAGCCGATATGGAGAAGACTAATGAGAAGAACTAGAAAAGCTTATGCGATCTCGTAATGTTTTGAACAGACCTTTGGACCTGTCGATGATACTTCGGTATGGTCTCTGTAGTCGGAAAGCAGGAGTCCATTAAGACAAGCCTAGAATGTCGGCTCAGGACGAGAGAAAGCCATATTATTAATGTCGGAATGCAAACAGAGAGAGTCGCAAACAGACATGTTAACGCAGAAAACGGAAATAATAATAAGGATGAAACATGACCAGCAGTTCTCCAATGGCGAAAGTAATAAAACCTTACGTCGGCCGAGACTACAACAGTAAGACGGCTAAAGTCAGAGAGAGGTCAGAAAGCAGGAGATGGTGCAGTCCAAACCCGATGAGTCATCAAGCTAAAGCTAAACCACTAAACTTCGGTGGGCATAATGGTTGAATTTCATCAGAAAAATGCAGCTTGTGACGAAAGTGTATATGAGAAGGCAGTTAGCCTGCCCAGCATAGGTCTCAGGATAAGGGGAGCCGATTATTGGGACTGAAAAGCCTAACTCGTTAACGTCCCTGATTTCTGGAGTTAGTCAGACAGATGGAGGCTGGTCAGCCGGGGCTAAATTAGCACAATGCAGGAAGAGTTATTAGTCCAATTGATAACAGAATGCAGGGAGTGCGAAAGGCAAAAGGCTTTCATAATGAGAATTAGGAAAGCCAAAGATATTCTAAGTGATCTAAATATACCGCTAGGTCTGCCGACCCAGGAGCATTAAGATCACAATATTCGGAAGGTTGGAGATCCTTGAGACGAGAATAAAATGTCAACCCATAGAGAGAAAGCCGTACCAGTAAGGTTTAAATACGTTCAGAGTGCATCAGTGGAAACAGACGCGTTAAGGAAGTAAATGGACATAATGATAAGGATGAATCATGACCACCAATGCGCTTAAGGTAAAGGACAACAGAGTGTTGGTCATCAGAGGTTAGATCATCTGGATCTCAGAATTTTAAGGGAGGTCCAAAAAGGAGACCGTTCATACAAAACCAGCTAAGTCAGCAAGATGAAGCTGGACCGCCAAATTAAGGTTGAATAGGAAGTGAGGAGCGTTATCGGAAAAAGCAGTTTGGGACGAAAGTGTCTACATGAGAAAGCAATTAGCATGCCAAGCTAATTGTAGGACTAGTTAATACTAGTCCGAGACGGTGCACATAAGTAAGCGCGGATATCAGAATGCAATTGGAGTCAGACACAGCGGACTGTATTCCATGGGGTACAAAAAACGCGGACGGTTGAAGCGAGACATGAGCGAACAAGTGAGCGCGGAAACTTACAAGGCGGACGAGCGTCGACGTGGTTGTAAGAAAGTTTAAACCAAGAAGGGGTAAGCTACAATATGTTAACAATTAAGTTGTACATGAAAGATAGCAGTTATCTTCTCGGGCGCTACAGAGCTCCACCCAGAAGGCTGAACATGGGAGGCCCCCGATTCCAAAAATAACTGTTGAATCGAAGTTACATCGGCCAAAACAAGGAGGGTTATCCCCTGGGACTGGACGACTCCTTATCACTAGTTAGCTGGCCTATACATCTCATCCTTCCTTCGGGAGAAAAAGAACCCACTCATCCTTTCAAATGGAGCTCTTTCAGCTCTTCTTTGGACGCCACTTCACGAGGTCTTATCAAGTGGGTTTAGCTCGCCTCGTACTACCACTAGCACAATTCACTTACCTGAAACAGCTGCATGGATCCCCTGTTACATGAGGAAGCCAAACAATGCTGGCGTGATTACCTCGGTTAGCTTTGCTCATTCTTACCGGTATCCAAAAAATTGGCTTCGGGACCATACATTTCCAAAAGAACACTCCGATTCCCCATTCAGCTGAAGCTTTTCCGATGTCATTCCACGGAGTTTTACTCTCGTATAAATGGCTTTCCGATGGCCCTTCATGGAGTTTTCACTTGACCATGGAGACAATTACACTCGCTTACATTTGATGGAATTCCGATTCCGTTTTACGGAGTTAGAAACACGTAAGGATCCCGCACTGGACAACGCAATGGTATTTTTGTCTGTTAAGTACGCATTCAACCACAAGAAACAACTGCAATCACCACCCCCATGACAAGTCAAGCGGAGATAGCTAGAAACGGTTGGCGAACCAGACAATTATATAACGGAAAATCCAATCTCTATTAACAATATTTTAATCACATGCACCCTTTATCATTCGATGCTGCGACTCTTTCGCATTATTGACCGGTTTCAACGACTACTGCCGGGTCATTACCAAGCCATTCGGCCAACCAAGGAATAACCTTGGTTGATAACCGACTGCGATTAATAGAGTGCAAAATCGGTCTGTACGTTGTATAGCCGGTTAACACTATTCCTCAACGGAAGCTACAGCTGTGTTCCAGGACGTGGTGGGATTTTGCCTGGCAAGCGTTCTCCATTTACAAAGCCACAAATGTCCGCTTAACAACACTGCAACGTGGTGGATAGGACTCACCACCAAATAAAGTCACAGTTAAGCATTTCACACTGTCACATTTCTTACTTCTACATACAACATGTGCAGCAGATTTTACTTTGACGAATGCTTTAGTGGAGCACAGAACATTCCAATTTTTTATTGCTCACGGATTGCACCAAAATCTTGGTTGGGCTCCTATGCTCATGGATTAGTACATGGCGAATTCACGCCCAAATTGTATCTTGACACAACAGTTATGACTGACTTTTACGCGCCCCGGCGCCATCATGTTTCTTGGTCAGCCCATTACCTGACAAAATGCTCAGTCGTATGAACTACGGCTTTCCTTTTATATCTTTCATTCAAACGAAAGGTTTTACCATTCCAAATAAGCTATGCTTGTATGCGTATTTGATCGCGCCTCAGAGTTGTGCTTCGTTGTACCGAGAATATACCATTTATTTATTTGGTTAGTTAAGGCAAATTCGCGCTGAGTAAAACGGAGCGAGCGTTCGTAACAAATGAGATTTCGCCGAAAATCCGAGTCCGCTGTGCCGTTTGTGATTTGTTATTTATTGATTGCAGGGTATTGCGCAATTCGGCGAGGCTTTGGAGCGGGCTTGTCGGACTACAAAATACTGGCTAGCCCATAAAAACGCCGCCAAGACCTCAACCTCAGCTGCTGTAAAACGGTGCACTTGGGAGTGGTCTCCCTCTGCTGCACCCCGCCCCACGCCACAACGTCACTTGTCCCACGGAGAAACAACCATCGTTTTAGGGAGAAGCAACCCTTGCCCCGCGAAGTGACACACCTTTCGCGAAGAAGCGAAACCCGTCCCGCGAAGAAGCGACACACTTCCCACGGAGAAGCGACCAGCGTTCGCACCAGGGTCCACGGAAACATTCCTCGTGTGGGCCAGTCGATCAAATGAGAGGGTTGGGACATATACAGACGAGAAAGCAGAAAAAGTACAAGCGCAGAAAACGCTAGATGGAACGGACGAATCATATGGGTTGAAAATTTTGTTTATTTGTATATTTTGTAGAAACCTTTTGGCGGCTTTTGATATTTTTGTTTGTATTCAAAACGTTAATAGACCAAAAATGGGGCGAATATATACAACAGCTACAAGGCTAAAAGCATTTACGCTGTACATAGTCGGAGAAACAAACCGGATTACGCACCTCCCTGCCACGGCGATTGGTCGTGGGAGGTGGAAAGGTAGATTGGGGAGATTTTGGAACGGCTTAGGATTTCAGACCGAGATCGTAGTCTGATTGCACTACACTAGGCTTCTGTAAGCTGGTGCGGTGAGTTGTGACGTTGCATTAAGCACTACTAGACGAAGTAGGCGAGGTCGTTAGTTCCATAAAGGCGGTTTTAGACGGTCGATAGTGACGACTTCGTGTTGATCAGCGCGGTCAATAATGTACGCCTTACTCGCACGATGTACCAATTTGAGAGGTCCTATGTACGGCGGCTGAAGAGGCTTCGAAAGCCGTCTGCGCAAATAAGGACGTGCGAACACGTAAACAGCTTCTCGGGCACATATACCGGTGCCTTCTGCGATCGAGGAGCGGGTGGAAGTAGCTCCGGCATCTGGGGAGCCAATCGATCAGTGTACCTTCGTAGTCAAAAGTGAACGTAGATGGGGCTGGTGCTACCAGCTGTCCGGGCAACCGCAGGGTTCAACCGTACACTAGCTGGGCTGGTGTGGCTCTGAAATCGGTTTTAACCGGGTTTCTTAAACCTGGCAGCACGAGAAGAAGTGTTACAGACCATGAAGGATCTGCGTGCGCACGTAGCGCTGCCTTCAACTGGCGGTGAAAACGCTCCACCATGCCGGTAGCAGCCGGATGTTACGCCGTCGTCCAAACGTGGCGACAGCCTAGATCCTTAAGCTACGTGGCAAACGTTGACGAGAATTGTCGCCCACGATCGGTAGTCACGATGGCGGGACAGCCGTATTGCGCTACCCAGGGCTCCAGAATAGCTTTCGCTACGGTTTCTGAAGGACAGTTATGTATGGGAAGAGCTTCCGGCCACCTAGTGATCCGCTCGGCACAGGTCCGTAGATACACTTAGCATTACCAAGGCAACAGAGTGCGTACGAGGTCGACGTGCAAGTGATAAAAACCTACGTCTGGCCTGGGAAATGTGCCTAATGGGCTTGTCGAGTGCCTGTGATGCTTCGCGCGTTGACACGGAAGGCAAGCAGCTGCTCAAGTACGGACACCCCGATTAACATTACGCCAAACGAATCGTGCGGTTACGAGTTTAACCGATACACGAATGCCTGGATGAGACAAGCCCCGTGCAACGTGTCGAACACGGTCTGCCGAAACTCATGTGGGATGACGGGGCGCGGCGTGCACAGAGATAAATCGCGAAGTATAATGCCGCCTGATGATGCCAGCGAAACCGGTCGTATGTCTAAAGAGGGAGACCTGCTTAGTTGATCAACCTCAGGGTTGTTGAGTTGCGCTGTGGCCATGGCTGCCAAGTCGATATCAGTGCCGGCGTCAGCGGAGATAGCTTGGATGCGGGAAAGTGCATCGGCGACGGCGTTTGCACAACTGAGTCATACCGTATATTGGTCTTAAACAGCGGTATAGTCAAGGTGGCGCGACTCTCTAGTAGAGTACCGGTCAGTTGTAGAGTCGAGCAGGTAAGTCAGGGGTTTGCGGTCGGTGAAGACGACCAACGAGCGGCCTTCTAGGACGTGTCGAAAGAGACGTATCGCTAGATATATGGCTAGTAGTTCTCTACCGAACGTGCTGTAGTGAGATTCGGTAGGTTGTTGGCATTTGGAGAAAAACGCTAAGGGATGCCACGTGTCAGCTAATCGTTGCTGCAAAACAGCGGCGAATGCCAGTCCAAGGCGTCAGTACTGAGGAAGAGGGGAGCGGCCGGATCGTGGTGCGCTATAGAAGCTATGTTGGCGATGGCCTCTTTCAGCGCCTTTAATGCAGCGCGTGCTGACGTGGGAAATTAGAATTTCTTGAGCTTCTCTCGGAGAAGGTCCGTGAGGGGTTGCAGATGCAGGGCGCAGTTGGGCATAAACACTCAGTAAAAGTTGACTAGCCCGCCAAAACGCCTGAGCTACTTGAAAGAATGAGGCTCGGGGTAGTCGATGATGGCTTGAATTTTTTCCTGCAGTGGCACGACGCCTGCAGCGGAGATACGGTGGCCGATGAAGTTTACTGAGTCGGCACCAAAGGAACACTTTTCTGCGTTGTTTGTCAACCGATGTTGAGATTAACTGTCGAAAGGCGTTCGTACGTATGGCATGTGCTCTTCTAATGCAGAGCTCGCGAGTAAAATGTCGTCGAGATAAGCATAAACGAAGTCCAAACCGCGACAGACTTGGTCGATGAAGCGTTGAAAAGTTTGCACAGCTTTTTTAGACCAAATGGCATGCGTAGAAACATGAACAAACGAAATGGAGTGGTCACGGCAGTTTTAGCCATGTCCGCTTCGGCTACCGGAATTTGGTTGTATGCGCATGCCAAGTCGATTTTGCTGAAGATACTTTTACCTGCCAGACTGGCGGTGAGATCCACTATGTGTGGGAACGGATAGCGATTAGGCGTGGTAACCCTATTTAGTGTCGATAGTCGCCGCAAGGACGCCAGTCCCCCATGACCTACCTCGGGACCGTGTGCAGAGGCGACGACCATGGCTGTTGGACGGTCTGAAGATACGGAGCTGAAGCATGTGGTCGAATTCGGCTCGTGCTGCAAGTAGTTTTGCTGGAGCAAGCCGTCTTGATCGTGCGCTACCTGGCTGAGCACGCGTGACTAGGTCCTGAGCCACCCCTGTCGTGACCGGCGGAGGCTCTACAGCTGGTCGTCCTAGTCGCGGGTCTTCAGACCGTAAGTTCGCATAATCTAACGGACATCGGCGATTCAAAAATGGGACTGAGTATCGGGGCATCAGTAAGAACGCCTACGACCGCCTGTTTAGTATGGTCCTCTAAAAGTCTGTGGCCAACAGCATCAAAAAGCAACCCAAAATGTCGGAAGAAGTCGATAGCCATAATCGCGAGGTGTACAGACGCAACCACGAAGACCCGCTGAAAATCTCGGCGAAGATTGAGGTTTAGGTTCATCACGCGCTGACCGAATGAAGCTATTGGAAAACCGTTGGCCGCGCGCAAATCTTACGTGGGCTCTGAGTGCTTGTCGTTAGCGGCCGCTGGGATGACGCCGACTTTCTCTCCCGTGTCGATGAGGAACGTGATGGAAGAACCTCAATCCTTAACGTAAAACAGGCGATTTGCTTAGTTATTGTCTGATACGTTTGTTATGTTAGTATGCGAGCTAATCGTTATACCTGAAGCAGCTGGGTCGTGCTCAGTACAGGGACCCCGACAACGTCTAGCTCTTCCACCATATTGGCGGTGACGCCAACATATTTTTTGACAGGTTTGGTATTATCTGACCGAGCAGCTAGAAGGAAAATGGTGCGCTTCCGTGTTTAACGAGACGTACTCAGTGCAGGCACATGCAAGCAGCAATTAACAGCAGCCAAAACATGGTCAGTATTTGACTGCGGCACACGCTGCTTTGAAGCCTTCACTGCTTCTATCCTGCTGCAAAGTGACGCAATTTCCTCGTCTTTATGGTCAGATCGGCATGACGACTGGGAGCAAACCTGAGATTCGGTTTTCATCGATCAGAATAAGTCACCGGAGCTAGTGGTCGTCTGCTGCGGAAGAAGTTCGAACGCAGCGTCTGCCTTTGTAGCTAATTCTTTCAGGTGTGTATCTATAAAAATGGACAGCATTATCGGCAATGGCGCTGGGAGACGTGCAAACCATAGCTCCTTTATCCCATATTTGCTCAAGGATAAGGGACCAGCGATGCGCTGAAGTTCGCGAAGCAACGCCGACGGCTTGCGATCTTGAGGCCTGAGACCACTGAGCTGTTCAACTCGAGTTTGTGCGCTGAGCTGCAACTTTTTTAAAATCGCTTGATTCATCGTTAAATACGTTGCCTCAGTTGATGGGAAGCGTAGAATGTCCACAATCAACGTCACAACTGACGAAGAAAGGCGCGGAACGAGCTGATTGTACCACAGACGGTCCGCCGTAATGCCCTCATTTTCCAGTTCGATCTCGCATATCGTAAACCAACTGTCGGGGCTGCGTTCCATGAGATATGGAACAGCCAAAGTAAGCACGTTTACGCTGTGAAGAGACTCCGATGCCACTCGCGAAATGTGAGTCGAAAAGATAAAGGATGAACAAAAGCATGATCAGGTTCTAAAATTACTCAGGAAACAAATGAATATAGGTATATAATCATAAAAGAGGAACAAACTCACGAAAAAGTACAAAAGACGAAATATTAGGTTGAATTCGCGCGTGAGAATCGGGGTCGTTAATTTGTAGGACTAGATAATACTAGTTTGAGACGGTGCACAATAGTAAGCGCGGGTATCATAAGGCAATTGGTGTCGAAAACAGCGGACTATATTCGATGGGGCACGAGGAAACGCGGAAGAATTAACCGAGACAAGAGCGAACACGTAAGCGCAGGAACTTACAAGGCGGAAGAGAGCCGAGCCGGTTGTGAGAAGAATTAAAACAAGTAGGAGCAATGTACAATCTGTCAACAATTAAATTGTACATGAAAGTTACAATTTATCCTTTTGGGCGCTACAAAATATCTCAGGATAAGGAAAACAGACTATTGGGACTGAAATGCCTAGATCGTTAACATGTCGGGTGTTTGGGACCATACAAAAAGCAGAAGACTGTTAAGATGACGCTTGATTGGAGCCAGGCATGAAGAATTGCCCTTCCTATTGATAAAGATATGCAAACAGAGTTTGTAAAACATGATGCTATATTAATGAGAAGTGGGAAATCCAAAGATATTCTCGAGGTGCTCTGAACATACCGTTAGGTCTGTCGACCCCCGAAGCATTAAGTTCACAATAGTCGGAAGGTAAGAGATCCTTGAGGCCGGACTAAACTGTCAACTCATAAAGAGAAAGCCGTATTGGTAAGGTCTAAATACCTACAGAGAGAATCGACAAGCGCGGACATCGTAGGAAGCTAAATGACATCGTAATATGGATGGGTCAAGGCCAGCAATGCGCTTGAGGCAGAAGTAACAGAGCGCTGCTCTGACAGACGCTAGAGCACGTAGATTTCATGAGTCGCCGAGGTCAGAAGGACGGAGACCGTTTAGACAAAACCAGATAAGTCAGCAAGATGAAGCTAGACCGTCAAATCAAGTTGGCAATATAAGCAATGAGTGTCATCAGAAAATAAGCCCTTTGGGACGGAAGTGGCCCTGTGAGAAGGCAGGTAGCATGCGGAGCGCGCTCAAGACCTTACAAGCCACTCTTCCTTTACAGCAAGCTTGCTTTGCCCGAAATGCGCTGTTGGCACAACATATGCATGTAGTTAAGCTAATGACTGATGCACCGGTGGGGAACGAAATCCTTCACGGTGTGGCGAAGGGCTTGGATCATAAACGTCTGAAAGCGTAACAAATAGGATGGATAGGTAAGATAAAAAGCGGAGGTGTAAGATCAGTGTACATATCCAGAATATATAGAAGTTATGTGAAATGTCGCTGAAGTCAACTTGCCAGTGTCAGATTTTGTGGTGGTGCTAAGGCCATGTAGATATCAGAAGCTACTAAACAAAGGTGCTACTTTATGCCGCGTGCCAAATTGTTTCCGTATTGTTGGTGGACAAGAGCTGAAGCACACTGAGTAAACGAACGCTTCAGCAATACGTCTACGACGTTGCACAGCCAAGCAAAGGCCTAGTGCATGGAGAAGAGCTTAAGTGAGCAAGAATGCAAATGATGCAGAGACGTTAGTTTGCGCAACATGATTCGTTAGTCCAGGTTTATTAGAAGCTAGAAATGGCCTGACGAAGCAATGGGTAGCTCCGGTTCTGATGGAGTAATGGAAGATTTAGATGGGCTTTGATGTCCAACGATGGTAAAATAAAAAGACATTTTTGGTGCTAATGCTATGTTGACATCTTGTTTATTTAGTGCATTTTTCTGTAGTCAGAATGTATGTAGTGTACAAATTAGACAAGACCCAGAGATGGAGCCTTTGATTTAGCCGCAGCGGTATTCCCCATGGCTCACTAATTTTTTCATCCGCTGGGAACACGAAACTGCAACCCACGGTATTTAGCGCTAAAGGCACCATCATAATGGCAAATTCACGTAACTTAGCGACGGTTAAATTTCACAATAGTCACAACCTCTTTAGTAGCATGCATTAAAACGCATTTGTACATTTACCTATCTAAATTTTGTGGTGATAGAAGCAGCTTGATTGGTAGCATTTCAACACGGTGCCGAATGCTTAAAATTGTTCACGGTGAGGATGGGTGCGCTAGCTGTCGCACTCGCTTAAGTGGAATATACACTATAATTGTTGCAAAAATGTGTAGCTTGCGTGGCTTCCTGCGCAAGGGTAGCCTACAAAATTTAAGACTTTAATTTGTTCTAAGCTTGAATATTCACAGGAATATTTCTCTGCATTCCAAAAGCATTCTTGGAACCTGTTCTATATTAGGATGTAAACCAAGTTTGCATACATTACCTCCTATAACCAAGTGTCCACTATAACATTCGTTCCCAATACAATTATACTACCGCTTTCCTTTCCAGGATACCATGCATTTCAGCCAATCATTCCAAATAGGGCATTTGGATTGAACCTAAACACGTACATCCAGGAGCGGTAAGCATTTTGTCGTCACATCTTTCATTACACGGACACCTAGGAATTGGCTTTGCATCGAAAAGTACACATTCAGCTGTATATTTAACCAATTGTTATTCGTTAACAAATTTTGCAATTTTCACCAGTGCATGAAATAACCATTACATCCTGCATTCCTCGGCTTCTTAGAGTTTCTTAAGGAACGCTATCAACATTTCAGCATTCAACGCAGAGTCGGCAGGCATATAGCTAGGGAACACAGAAGTCAGCTATGCAGGCGGACAACGGACCGGGACTCGAACTAATCTGTTATGGGCATAATGTGGTGAAGGTGGTATAGTCTGTTATGCTTAATGTTGGCCTTGTTGCTTTTTAACATTAGAATGTGTGTATTGGAGACATACATGAGTTTTTATGTCGTGTGGGAATATTAAAGGTGGTGCATTTTGACACTGATGTTATTCAAGTGGATAACAAAGTGCAGTTATTAGGTGGGGCGCGTCTTTGATAGCCACCATCATGATAGAGGATCTTGCTACGTTTGATCGTTTTGTCTGCAGACATTACCAAAACTTTAAGGACATGGTGGAGGAGGTGAAGAAATTTCAACTGGCTACTGCGACACCCTAGCATAAGCGCACAGTGGATTTTGGGAATCGGTACAAACGGTTGACGGGAAAGGTATGCCAGATGGCTAGCCATCCGATAATGTACAATGCCAGTTTTTGCATGGTAAAGGAAGCTGCGTTCGTGGTAAGCGGTAGCTTTTTCATTGGTATTTCTCAAAAATGGCCAAACAGATAAAGGATGCTTGACTACAATGCGAGGGTTTGCTTCGTGTTGTGAGGTGACTGTTACGTGCGTGGTGAAGTTTATCTGTGACAAAACCATGCTTTTCATTTGGGTGCTCTATGGCTGTATTCACAGAATACGCACTTGTCGGAGGCGGAGGAGTAAGAGGTTATGCGTATAAACTTAGTGTGTAAAAGCACCCTTGAGATTTGTCATTACAGGCACTGGAAGCATGGGCGAGTACTGACGGTGGACTACACAAAGCCGGTGACAAGCCTTCACCGGAAGCAACAGGCTGGGGCGGTGTGCGAGGTTACAGGATTGCTGGAGTAGATTACCCATGTCGGGTAGTTAGGGAAGGCGTAGTTAGCTATGTTTTCCTGCCGTCTCGCGTGGAATCCATAGCTGCGGGCTACTGCATGTTGCTATTGGCGGATGAGAAGCACCAATTAAATTATGGCGGCTACAAACTGTGGCACATATGTCAATAGATGTTACCGGATTGCGCGTTCATTATTTTTATGCATTGTTGCCCAAAGAGACGGCGCACAGCTACCGACAGGCGGTGGAGGCCAGGATGGCAATGTTACCTTATAAGGTATCAGCGAAAACAATTGTGGTAGACGCAGGACAAGTTTAAGTATGTGGCAATAGGAAGGAGACTGGTGGATGTCTTATGCTGATCACTGCTCAAGGGATTCCTGAGATTTTTCCACATTTGTTTACTTCTTACGTTCGTGTAGTCTCAGAATATAGCCTATCTGCTATTCATCCGCTTTCGAATTTTGAGTGCGCCCCGCTAAGGAAGGTACAGAGACTTCCCCGAAAGCCGTTCTGCAGCTTCCTGATCTCCCGTACACTAGTCGACTGCTACAGTAACATCCGTTCTCCCGGCTGCTCCGCAGTCGCCGAGGTGATCTAATCTACACTAGGCGCATCCTCCGAGGAGAACTTGGAAGTGAGTTACAACAATCCTTCCGGCCCAACACTGGCTGTTCCACACGAGGTCACAAGTGCAAACTATTTAAGAAAAGAGGACACAGAATTGGCATGCGTTAAGTGCCTGGAACGGCTTACCGGAAGAAATTGCAGACGCGCCATCCAAGGAAGTTTCAAGCGGCTGCTAGGCAAATATTTGCTGATAATGCTGTAATGTTGCAGATCACACTACAATTGCGACGTACCCTGAAGTAACGTCGTAATGCGACGATGCACCTCAAACCTTGCATGATACGGAAGCGATGGACTGACAATGAATTTCCCTCCTGTTCCCTACAACGCAATGAATTCCATTTCCTGAGCCCAACTGATCCACCAGGCTACCTTGTCATCACGTAGGTTCCGCTCAAGGTCGAACCTAACAAGCCTTCTGCTTACCTTGTGCTCAGCGCCAGTGAGGTACATTGTGGATTCCAACAAGCTTACATACCTCGCGGAGATCCAGCCATTGGTGCGGTTACAAGTTCAAGTGTGAATGGAATGATGAACTTTCCCGTGAGTGTTCCTGCTACGGCGGGTCGTTGAACCAGGATTTGGCAGATTTCGAAATACTGGTGAACCTAAAACAGACCGCATCTCATCCCGTTCAAACAAATAATGCATACGTACCCTGCCCTAGGAGTACTTGCTGGGCCAAGGGCGATCATGTGGTTTTGCCAGTGTAGCTATCGTACAGCAGTCAAGCTGAAAGGTACAATGCTATAGCAGACCTACGGAATGGTTTTTCAGTTAAATTATAAGATGCGTGGTGAGCAGTAGCATAGGATTGTGGTAGGGTGCGATCTTCCTACGCCGGCGGCCTGGGTTCGGACTATGGTCAGGTCAGGTCAGGTAAGGTAAGACAAAAGATAGAAGTTAGCGCCTAACGCGCGTACTGTTGCTTGTACCGGTATATGGAGCGGCTCCTGCACTTGGACGTTGGACTGACTCTGCTTACTTCTGCAAAAGTATGAAGCAAGAACAAGAGCAATATTTGCACTTTCAGGTGTCAGATCAAACTTGCATTATTTCAAGATATTTCTGGACGGCTTCTTCTAGTTGCTTTTTTCTACAGGCCCCAACCCTCCACTTCGACCAACTGGCCCGCAGGAGCAATATTTTTGAGGACGCTGACGCGAACGCTGGTCGCTTTTCGGCGGGACCAGTGTGAATTCATCTTGGAATGACGGGCGTTTCTTCGTGGGACTATTTTCATTTCTCTGTGGGATGGGTATCGTTTTGTCGCGCGGTTTGGCGCAACGGAAGACGAGAGCACTACAAAGCGCACCGCTGGGCATTAGCGGCTGTCAAATTCCTATTGGCTTTTCCTAAACTAGCCAGTTTTTGTAGTTCGACAAGCACGCGCCAACGGCCCGCCGAAATGAACATCGCTCCACAATTAGTCAATAATAAATAGCAAACGGCACAGCGGACTCCGACTTCCGGCGAACCCCATTTGACACTAACACTAGCAAGGTCAAGGTCACCCTGACAGGTTGGTTCGTTTCGCTCTCGACTGGTTGTATCTTTGTGGGTTATACATCTGGTACAGTCTACCGTCTGCCTACTAGAAATCTTTTATATCTACTCTGATATTTATAAGACTTCCGCCATCTGTTATTTTGCTTGGCAATATCGTTGTACCTTATTTGTTACTTCTCCCCTTTCCATTACTATGCTCCTTCGTGGCTGACTCTCTAACTTGGTCTTAAATGCTTGCGGTAAATAAAGGAATATCTACTAGCCGTCGTGTAAACAAAGCGAGTAAAATGGAACGCAATACAGCGACCAACGTGACCATGCCATGCTCCGTTAGGGTGATGGACGTATTTTCTTCTATGCGCCGAGAAATCGCGCAACTGCAACCGCAGTTGGCGAGTATGAAAGTGAACTTTAACAGCTTACAGCCAATAGCTGAGCGTTTAGTGGCTATTACAAGCCTAGTTCACCTTGGCAACGTAACGGATGATAAGTGCACCGAGACTTCCATGCGTTTCCTCAATGTTATTAGTACTGAGGTCATGGATCGGATAAAATGCCTCACGGAGGTAGTGGTCTATAATATACCTGACCGTTTAAAAGTTCACACCATCAAGAAGGTACTGATGGATATCTGCGGTCTAGAAGGTAATTTAATCAGTTGCACCAGACTGAGGAAAAGGGCTATTAAAACCCAATGTCCCGTGCTATTCAGGTTTGATACAGAGCGTTCGGACCGTAAATTCCTGTCATACCAAAAAGACTTTCGGCCGCACACAACCTTTGTCTTGTTAAAATTAGTGAACGCAAAGACAGCCATGCAACGCCGTTACGAAAACTTTCTGCATCCAAGCCTACTACTAATGAGCGGACTACTGGAATATCTTCTGATCCTCTGCAGGATTTTGTCACCCCGGAGTCCTCCCACATAGTTGATTTAGATGTCTCAGAGAATGTAGCTCAGGGTGAGATCAAGCAAGTGGTACAAAACCATTGCTCGGTGGCAGAAATGCTAAAACTGGAGGTTATGGATACCCATGACCCCAAGCGACTTTGGGAGATAAGTAGTTGTCCTGAGAAGAAACCCGGGACTTGTTCGCCTACATCCGAGTTTCCACTCGGTTGTACAGATCATCCCAATGGACCAGGAGGGCAAGTCGCAGAGGCATCATTCTCAAAGACGATAAACGCAGCAAGCTGCGCCTTGCCACCCGAAGTGCCCCAATTTGGTCGGCGAGCATCTAGTATGTCACCTGTCTGGAACCGACACACGCCGGCTCCTCCAACTAAACGGCCTCGCGAGCAAAATACACCATACTGCTCGCCTGCTACGGCCATACCATTCATTTCCGCGTCAGAAACAGCCAAGCCGGAAGCAGCACTGCACACGGGTACCAAAGGAAGAAATACTACGTTTAGTACTATTGCATTTAACGGTCCTGATGACACATCCTTGGAAGTGTTCAGGAGCTGGATTCTTGAGGTCAATGGAATCCAAAGAAACCCACCAGAGGTTGTGCGACTGAACAAAAGAATAAGTAAATTCGCGGCACCACTCGAATTAAGTACTAGGGACGAATCAACTCACCGAAGTATAATGACAAGTTGTGAAGAGCTGCGTAATACAGCAGAGCTGAAACAGCTATATTTTGGGCCATTGAGGGTGAACCGACGTGGGGGCCCATCACACTTCGAGCCTGAAGATCGGGTTTCTCACACCCATAGTGATCAACAGGTTCCCGTTCTATTCTCGTCTCAGAAGCCACACACACGAGAGCTTGAACCAAAATTTCCACCTGAAGCGGCGATGGCACCCAGAGCCAAACGGCCCGGCGTAAGGATGACTCCGAAAAAGTCACCGAAGGCAGCTACCCAAACCTCACACACTCATGAAACAGCAAAGTGTGAGGCATCCCCCAGCCGACATCCGAGTGGGGTATTTGGCCTTATACTACCCAGGTACTTAATGTACCCGAGGATCTTTCTTTGGATGCATTTACGAGAGCTATCCTTGCAGTATTTGGCTTAGCAACACGTTCGGTATGTGTTGAGAGACTACCTAAAAGAAGCAGTAAATTCCCTGCACCGATCAAAATATATTTTAAGGATGAAACAACTTTAAATACCGTCGTAACAAACATTGAACAACTACGCAGTGCAACCATGATGGATCAACTTTTTCCCAAACCGCGAAAACTAGCGGTAATGAAAATAGCCCGCGGTAACAGGGAAACAATCACACGTCCCATATCCACACACCGGGCTTCCGCAGCTAGTACATCACCCAATATTGTTCAAGATTCTTCTCACCATGTTCCAGATAGTCCGGACTCTGGAGTACCTACCTTATCCCACCGGTTCTTACCGCCACAACAATTACCTGAGCGGGCAAATTCCCTTTTTTCTACACCACAACACGCGCTTTTTTATCCCAGGTAGGGATGAGCCGCGACAAGCTCATCCCGACACCCAATACGTCACCAACGAAAAGCACGCTCTTACTTCTTTTGACCCAGTTCCTACAGCTTCTACAGCTGGCCTAGTAGCTCTTCGTGCTCCCTTTATGTCATCCATAAAACTGGGAGACACTGGCCAACTTTTCTCTATTATACTCATAAATGCCAGGTCGCTGAACAACAAGATGCATATTCTACGCCCTTTGGCTATTCTTGCTGGGCCTGATGCAATACTATTCACTGAAACATGGTTTGGGGTCTTTACGTTCGATGATTCCTTTTTCATTCAAGGCTACCAGCTGTATACACATTCGCGTACACACAAACGAGGTGAAGGGTGTGCCATTTATCTGCAGCAAAATTTCTCTGCTAATATCGAAGTCCTAGATAACACCGAAATATTGGACTCTATATGGATAACGCTTGATGCCATGGGACCCAAGTTACTACTTAGATGCATTTACAGGGCTCCTGATACATTACCTGTGAGTGACAAAGCGCTAATAACTATTTTTGAGCTAGCTGCGAGCCATCCATGTGCATGCAAGCTTGTGGCGGGCGACTTCAATCTTCCTGAAATCCAGTGGTTTCGACCCACTGCCACAGCGAAGTATAGTGGGCTATTAGCCTGAATCAACTTGGGAGGATGGGTGCAGCATGTATCAACGCCGACCAGGTCTAAACACTTGTTAGACCTCATATTTACCTGATATTTACACTGGGTATATCCAATATACGTGCACCTGTAGGCCTAGAGTTTCCGGGGAGCGACCACAGAGTGGTATACTGCTCGCTGTTTGTAAACATCCTGGCAATCTGTACGAGTAGATCAGAGGCCATTGAGATATACCGGCCGATAAGCTCCATAGACTGGCCCACATTTGCCACGATTATTCGAGCAAGGAACTGGGAACAGTTCTTTCTGTCCGACTCCCTGGAGCAATCGTCAGCAATATTTTATGGCGAACTGCATTATTGTCTAGACCTATTGGCTTCATTTACTCCTTTAAATAAAAGTTCAGGAAAAATTAGGAAGCAAACTAAGCTGCATGCAAGTTTGAGGCAACTACGACGTTCTTACTACAAGACGTTCAACTTTGCGCATGTGCTGAGAGCCAACGAGATTGCGAGCCAGCTATCGTCCAGGTCTGTATTGATTAAAACATCCCAAGAAAGAGCAGCCATGGCCAGTGCAAACAAAGCCAAGCACCTCAGCTGGCTGCTGCCTTCTTGCACTCCTCATTATGGAGCAAAGATCACTTCCATACGCGTCGGCCCTTGCAAAGCAAGTGAAGCTCCACGGACTATATGTGAGACTTTCAACTCTTACTTCAAAGAGTCCCAGTGTGAAGAACTGTCCCCGGTCACTAATGAGCTGGATGTGTCCACAAACCAGCTGCTCTCCACGGTTCAGTTCGATCTAAAAGGCATCCGTTCCGCTATCGAAACCATAAAACCATCCACCAAACTTGGTCCTGATGGAATTCCACCCATACTACTTCAGAATGGGGGCGATGACCTTTCCATACTCCTCTTGAAACTCTTCACACTCTCTTTGGAGAAGGGCCAATACCCATTGGCTTGGAAGCACTCTAGCATCACGCCGCGCCATAAAGGTGTCTCCCTACAGGAAGTCAGCAACCACCGACCCATTAACCACAAGTCTATTCTCTCACGTGTGATGGAGAAATCGGTTAAGCGTGCGCTTATGGCCTGCTTGAATGCAGGAGGCCACGTTAGCAGGTCACAGCATGGTTTTCTTAGCGCACGATCCTGCGCAACCTGCCAGCTTGATTTTCTCAACCTGGTCACTGGCGCGATTGATTCAGGTCTGGCGATTATTACGCTATACCTCGATATGCAGAAGGCGTTCGATAGGGTCCCCCATAAACGCCTATTACATAAGCTCAAGGCTTACGGTGTACTCACCCCTCTGCTTGACTGGCTTAAATCTTACCTAACCGGGCGTACGCAGTCCGTGAAGGTAGCACACTTTGAGTCCATCCCTGTCACAGTTTCCAGCGGTGTTGTGCAAGGCAGCGTGCTTGGACCAACCCTGTTTTTGATTTATGTGAATGACATCTGTAGCAGCCTGCGCCATGGTTGCCCATTCCTCTTTGCCGAAGATATAAAGGTCGTATATGTCTTCCCACCAAGCGCTAAAGTATCCGCACTACAAGAGATCCGTGAAGACCTGAAGACCTTAGAGTCGTGGTGTCAAAATTGGCAAAGGACGTTCTCCGCTGATAAATCTAGTATTCTGACCCCAAATGCTCCATATCGGATGGTGCGTTTACGTTGAATGGTACGCCCATCCAACTAAAAACGTTAGCTACTGACCTAGGTATTCGCTATTCTATGACCCTCAACTTTTCAGAGAATGGGCAGTATCAGGTTGCAAAAGCACGCAGAATGGTCTTCCACATAGGCCGCCACATTGACTTGGCTGAAGCACGGTTGGAGCTTTACCGCAGTCATGTTCGTCCGCAGCTGGAATATTGCCCATTTATCTTCAGTAATTTGCGGAAATCAGACGGCCTATTGCTCGAAAAGGCTCAGCGGCGGTTTACCAAAATAGTAGCCCCACAAGGCCTAGCGCTTAGTTAACTGCAGAGGCGTAACCATCTCAAACTCCAGCCTCTATGGCTGCGGCGCATTATCTTAAACCTGTGCTTCCTACATAAGTTAATATACCAAGCGGTGCACAGTGATATCCCCAGCCTGACACTGAGAAGAGGATCAGAATTCAACCTCCGAAACAAGCACTGCACAGTTGCCCCGCTGCCAGCGAAAAAGAAACTACGTTCATGTTTCTTCCTGGTCGCTTATGTAAATATCTGGAACAAATTACCTTCACAGCTGCGGGAGATTCACAATCCACAGTCTTTCAAGCAGGAGGTACGAAAGTTTATGTGCCTGGATAACATAAGACGCCTTTTCAACATCTGTGATTCTGATGACAACCTTTATGAGACCGGCCCCGATGAGGCATAGATCACATTTTGGTCAACTCTAGCGCAACTTTGTATTGCGCTCAAATAGGCTCCATGACAGGAGCATCTTGGGCTCACAGGTCCTCCCCATACTTTGCGGTCCCTGTCACACTACGTGAGAGATCTTGGCCCGATCAGTTGCACGCATCTTGCAGATGTTAGGACTGCTAATCCGACCACAAAAGGTATTCAGCCTAACCCAATAGGAGCTGAGCGCTTTACTGGCTCCCACCGACAATTAGTTAAATAGGAAGTCTTGAAATAGTAGACGCTACCGCAAAGGCAACCTGGAAACACTAATCGGTAGCTCAAACCCTTTGATAGCTCCTTCTCGACGCCCAGTTTCTTACTGCTCAACAGATCAGCACGTAAAGCAGCCTAGTACTATTGAATGGGAGCATCGTAAGCCTGTAGGCACTGACCAGGTAGGATATTGCATAGCAATGGGGAAGCAATCCGAACGGACAAACTTTACTTCACTTCTCCCTTCTCTTCTACACTTTGGTTCCTTCGTCTCCATCTTTACCCCTTAGTATTTTCCAAATACCTAGCCCACTTGGTCTCTTGCGAATACTTATACTTGTGACCCATGAGTCACGTCTACTAAAAACATTTTAACAACATTAAGCCTCATGTGAAATGCCAGGTTCTAGCGTTGTTGCCCTAATTGAAGCTTTTTCATTAAGTCTGAGCACTAGTTACTATAGTCAGCAGTTTCCAAACACTATCAGTAGGTAAGCCGCAAAATAAAAAATAAAGCTTTCTTATTGTTAACAATGAGCGCACTTTAAAAGTTCTATACCCAAGAATCAGATGTTTGCTCTCCAGTTTTACTCGCTTGGCCCCATATATTTAGCTTTAACTGGTATACATGTGCCTTTCGCTATTGTCAACACTAATAGACAGACATAATGAAAACCAGATCCTCTTTTTTAACTGCTTTTACTCGTAAAACACTCGCATTTTCAGATTTCATTTCACTGGCACGAAAACTAACCAACGACAGAGAGGCCCCTGTCACACTGGCTGGCTGGAGCACCAGAAACTTTCCATCACCACTTTTCTTATCTTGGCCGTCCGTGTGTCATTTATCTTTTAGCTGGCTCCAAAGCCTACCATGCGTTATGCGTAATGGCGGGTGAACGACCAGCTCCCACTGGTTTTTGTTACTATTCTTCTCCTGATTTACATTATCGCTCTTTGCTTAGGGTGCTAGAACAGCTCTTGCCAGGAAAATCACAAAAGAAATAGTCGGTGTGACATTAGAGTACCAGTTAATATTGCCAACTAGATGAACACCGCCGGCACTATCTTCGGAACTTAAAAATGGAGAAAAAATAAATCGAAATTCATCAAAGAACTGCACAATAGTGTGCATCTACACATGAGGCATAACAATACCTCAAGTATGAGCAAGCTCAACCACCAGAAGTAGAGTTGTTAAAGCCCAACCAATGTAGACCAAAACGGATTTCACGTCCAAATGCAATTAGCTAAATTTTACTAAATTTTCCTATGCTTATTCCTTTATTATTGGTGGCAGGCTACTATAGCTCACTGACGTTAGAGACAGAGCCTCATGAATACAGAAAATCGGAGCTAAGGGAGAAATCTTGTGATGTATAGCTAAGTAATGTGTGTATTTTGTAGGCCGAAATCTGTCAACGGATCTGAAAGATCCCCAGGGTTACTCAGGTAGACCTGGCTCGTGCGGGCTTGTTGTAAGCTTTAGAAAAGCTTAGAGGCTTAAAAATGCTAAACTCTATTTTACTGGTTGTTTATGTTGCTCAGTATCCACTGAAAATGGTAGCTGGGGCCTTCTAACCGTGAGTTAATTACAAGCTCCCCTGAATACCCATGTAGATATAATATTCCTTGCTGGATTTCTAGCGTTTTCGCGCAAGATCATCCTTTATCTGCATATATTTGTCATGTATGCCTGCAAAGTTTACTTTTCGGCCACCTGCGCAGTCCGTAGTTGTCGCAGGGTATTACGGGCTAATTAGAGCATTTCTGCATAGCTATGCCTCTCTAGAACATACGCCGCTTCCCAACTTTTTATATTTTTTCTTTTTCTGCTATCTGCTTGCAAAGCAGAAAGCCACTTTTAGCGAAAAATAAAAATGGCCTTATTCGTAGACCATCATTTAATTGCGAATAACTCGCAAACTACTGCACATATTGTGTTGCTTTTACGTTCAACGTATTCAGGCGCTAAAGCTGGTCCAGACCAGTGTAATTTTGTGCCACTATAAGCGGTATTCTAACTGTAGAAAGGCTTTTTCTTTTATCTGAGAATAACTCAGGTTAAAATTTTGCGCCGGAGAGCAATATGAGCGTAAGAGAAGTAGGGCTGTATTTTTTGTTAATTGGTATTTTTCTACTGAAGCACGCAGCTTTATTTTCTCTCTTAACAAATTGTTTCTATTTTTGTCCGCATTTATCGGAATTGTTTTCAACTTTTCGTATGCCTTATAATCCCTTCACTCATTTCTTCCATGTGCGCACAATTGGGGCAACTAAGTTGCCAATTAATGTGCGATCAATTTAAAGTGCACTTTCGGCGAATTGGATCTGTTCTAAGGAGAAAAGGCACAACTACTCCTCCGTGAAGTTTGCACAAAGGAACAAGGAGTTCAATATCGCCCGAAGGAACCAGAAACATGTCAAGGTGGGCGCCTGCGACCCAGTACCTGTATATCAAACAATGCCAACGCATTTGTAATTGCTGACGATGAACATATACTTATATTTTATCTACTTCCATGCATGAGCATCGGATTTATGTAAGCATTGATCTGAACCCTTTAGGGTGCAGCCACTAGCAGGTCTAGAAATATACCTATTTATTTATTTATTTACATTTGTACTCTGCACGATTTTGCCCTACGTACCCCGATTCAACAGTCATTTACGATATCGAAGGATTTCGATGTTCATCCTTCTAGAAGAGCTCTGTAGCGCCCAAAAGGCTAACTGTTATCCTCCATATACTAGCTCATTGTTGACCAATTGTCCGTTATTCTTGTTTTAATCTTCCTCACAACTGCCTCGACACATGAACGCGTTGTAATCCCCGCGCTAACGTATACTTCCTGGCTTGCTTCACTTGTCCTCGAGTTTTTGTAGCCCATCAAATACGATCAACTCTATCCGACTTCAACTGCCTTTTGATATCCCCGCTTAATTTCGCGCACTATTGTGTTCACTCATTCATGGGTGAAAGGGTCGCGTTCGTCAATACACATGCACGGTGTGAGCGGGTTGCCATGGTGGGTCCAGCCCCATGACATCCGGAGAAATTGTTAGCTTATGTTGTAAAAGAGCAGCAAATCGAACTAGCGTATTCCATATGTGCAGGGTGCGAACTTTTAGCACTGCCTAGTAGCAAAGGTCTTTAGGCAGCCTACGGTTAATGGGTTTAGCATCGGCTGCAAAATTTGGGTAGCAATAAAAGTGTAACCCTTTTCCGAACAGACTGCTGATATTTTACCCGTGCCCGTATGTAAATTACAGCTACATAGTCCCACTTTTGGCAACTGCTCGGGTTACATGTTGCAGCCAAAACGATTAAAATGCAGTGCAGGCATATGCAGTCATATTTTAGAACACAGCAGGGCAACTGTGTTAGTCAAGTGCAAGCGACCGATAGTTGAAAGCCCTGAAATGAGCGACTGTTTTGCAGTGCACTAAGTAGGCAGCGCTAACTAGGTGAGTAGCTGGTGCCCGAGCTTGTTACTCTAGTGTTAGTAGCACTAACTTACTACACAACAGTACTTGGAAGGAAGCAAAATACCAAGGCGAGATAAATGCACGGGTATTGTCTTCCAGACACCTTAGTAGTAATGGTTAGCTGTACGCCTCGTGCACTGGGCATAGCCCAACTGCCTACTAGCCTTGACGGATAGTCCGACAACAACGGTATGATATGGAATACTGAGCCGTAGTAACCGATTTAGCCGAAGTAGGATGTCCACCAGCAAACCCGCTGTCGGCGCCAAGGGACACCAATAATAAATGGAACAATGATGTCCGATGGTAGTTAGTGTCAATGTAAACTCGACTAAACAGACCTCCGTTGTGTAGTTATAACAACAGTGCGCCAAACCTTTGAATGAATATGGCAGTTGAATTGGTGTGGTAGTGTAGGTGGTTACGTGAAGGAACAGATGGTGCGGCAATATGGAAGGCAGTCGACAAACGTGTAGACGTTGGTTGGGAGAAATCTTAATGATCGTACTAGACGGGTACCGAAGGCAGCGAACAAAATTGTTCGCAATTAACCACCTAGTTGCAAAACGCAATGGCAAGAAACCACCACATAATGTTTACTGCAAACTGCCGTATAAATAATATATAAGCAAAACGACTGAGACAGTGAGTATACTTATCATAATCCATTACGCCTTTGCAGACCAAAGCAGAGAAAAAGCACCGTATATACCAATTATTTCAAACTGGAATATGATAAGTATGGAAGCTAGAGACATTGGTTAATCCTGAGAGGTTGTCCCCAGTTCCAGTTATTCGGCTAACAGTGTAAAATCACTGCACTGTTATGCGGTGCCTTAGGTTATTGTGCACTGCACGCAATTAGTTCTGCTGGGGTTATGAGTGCAACGAATTATGGAGCCTGAAATGAATGTTTCATGTATGTGCGTATGACGGTTTTGGGCTCCTGCAAGCAAAATACTGAAGATTTGCTGAAGGAGGCAGTGGAAGCACGCACTCTAAGTCAGCTGTGCTTACTTTGTTAACAGTGTAGGACCAGCAACTTGTTTTTCCACAGAGCAGTTTTGCCTCGTACGAGGAGATATTTAATTAGTGTACGTATTATTCACTACACCAGATTGTACTGCCGTCCCAAATACACGCAACCTACATAACACGGCTATATTCGTTGCATCAAGCTTGTGTGATGTGAACTATGCTGGTAAGGCACCGGTTGAATATGGTCCCATGACGTCGTACGTGATAAAACACAACGCTATCGGAGTAACAAAGCCAGATGAATGTGCGGTCATTGCCCTCATGTATAAAACGGATTATCCACGCTAGATGAACGCGCAAACCATGGAGAGGTCCATACCTTATTTGCACAGGTGCATTAAGCTGAACAACGTCATTGCATTCGTACCCTCTGAAACACGGGCGCAATCTCTGAGTATTGCGCAATATGTCAAACCATGCTATCTTTTGATCATAGACTGTGGTGCTCTATGTTTAACCACATTTTTGTGTGTATTTAAGCCTGTACTCTTTTAGCACGGAATACCTTGAACTTGTGTGATTGCGTAAACCTGGTGTACAAGTGTCCACGTTGATGGACATCACAAGTTTGAACTTATGAGTGAGATACACCGTTTCACTGAAGTAGACACTTTTCACCTAAGACTAAAAATGGCCTCACGTGCGACACCTTGACAGCTCGCTTATCCTCTTAGTGACAACTTTTGTTACATCCAGTATATTATCCGCGGACTACTTTTTGAGTCTGATAACGACATGTGTGATCCATTCTTAATAAAACGTCTCATATGAGAACGCAGCTTTCACAATGATCTGATTTAAACTTACAATGCTGTAGTATCGCCATACTGCCTATTGCTAACATATTAAAAGCCTCCTAGTCGTAATTGGCCACCGTCAACTTTCGGTCCTTTTTGACGTACCCTCAATCTTGCGGGAACAGGCTTGCCTTGCTTTGAGGAGCAGAAATTTCACTTTTTATTTACTTTGCAACAGCATGTGCTATTGGAATGAGGGAACTTCCATATAACTTTGAGCCTAGATATGTGCTTACACACCTCAAGACATCAGAACACATTGGATGTAGAGTACAACAGGTTACTACATCGCAGTGCGGTTGCCTTTATACGGTTGGCCTATTAAGTGAACTTAGTCCAAACTATCGGTGGTGCTTCCTGTTTCCGCATCCTTATTTGTCACCATGGTTGCGTTAGCTTATTCCACAGCAAAGCGTACCATTATAAACATTTAGAACACCCCTCTTAATGAAGCTCAGCTTTGCAATAGCAACGCAGCCATGCTATCAGCCATAGGCGTTAAAACTTGCATACAGACGTTGAGCTTGTCAAGGTCATGATACAATGCCTAGCCTGTGGAGCTGCATTGTGCGCGCTAGTGCGTCAGTGTCCGTCTCACGACTAACCAGCGATGCTTTTTGATTGGTTAAAAAGCAAGTGCTTAGACAAGATATGTGGACTGCGTAAAACTAAACAGTTGATCTATACCCAGGTTGGACTGCTGATGTACTATTGCCATTGCTTCTACTAAACTTCCAGTAGCAACACTGTTGTTCTGACTTCGGTTGAGTGTAACAATTTGGCGACGGAGGTTATGCTGATTGCTCATGGCAAATTCAATAACGGCACCCCAACCCTTTTGGAATTCTTTTACCGAAAGGCCTACTGCGCAACAATGGTTGCACTGGAAACGTACATTTACTATCTGCGTTGAGTTGCTTCTGCTCCTTGGTAAAAATTGCACGATTGATGATGCAGCGAAAATTAAATTACTACGCCACCATCTCGTCATCGAAAGCCGGCGACATTTCGACAGCTTACAATTACATAGAAAGCAAGACCTAAAAGCTGTGTTCTATTCCCTAGACCGATTATGAGGAGAAATGCCCCATGTGTTTACTGCTCGGTATAAATTCAGCACCATGCGACAACAGCCAAATGAGACTCTAAATGAGTTTATCTCTCGTCTCCTTACTGCTCGCACTGACTGCGCCTATGATCAGATCCTTCCAGCCCGGTTCGAAGAAGCGATGCTGTTACAGGCATTAATCGTGGGGGTTTTCGATGAGAAGGCACGAGAACGTCTGCTCTCCGAAGATGAAACGCTACTGACGTGGGAAAAAGCAAGTGCTATGGTCCAACAGCGTGCCAACCTCGTCCAGGAACTAGCCACATTTCCCTCTTCAAATTAATCAATCTCACATGACGTAAACAAGGTCTACCAGACTAACCGTGGACATGCCTTACCTCACCCCGTACAGCGCAAGGAATTCCGTTGTTACCGTTGCGGGGTGAATCACTTGTTCCCGGCTGACTGTTCGGACATTCATTCATCATGCCGATTTTGTGAAAAATGGGTCATATTCAGAAAGTGTGTCTTTCCAAGCCGAAATCACTCGTCCAGGGACAATCTAAGGCTACATACTGCATTACTGATGAATTACACCAGAATTGGATTAACACCACAACCGCTTTTATGTGCACTAGTACAGCAGAAGAACCGCTTGTCGTATCCGTCCAAGTAAACGAACAAGCGGTAGAGTTTGGTATTGATACCGGTTCCGCAGTCACTTTGTTCCGACCAGACGCCTTATCCCAACTTCCAAAACTGTGTCCACCGAACATACAGTTTCGATCTTAAGCGGGACTGATAGTGAATGTGTTTGGTGCCTTCAATGCACGCATTTCTTACCGTAATTCAACGAGTCATATGTGTGTGTACGTTTCTGGAGGACCGGGTCCAAACATCCTTGGCCGCGATGGAATTAAACGTTTTTCTGGCATAATGTCGAACGTCAACCTGGTGAAAGACAATCCGCAGTTATCCGAGATTTTGCAGAAGCATGCAGTCTTATTTGCTCAGTCGATATCGGGCGTTTTAAGGAATTACAGTGTACATCTGGTATTGAAACCACAAACAAAACCGCGGTTCTGGAAAGCTCGCACTGTCCCTTATGCCCTCCGTGATAAGGTCGAAAATGAACTGCGCCCATTCCAGTTAAAGGTATCGTTGAACCCGTTCAGTATTCAGACTAAGCATCGCCCATTGTGCCAGTAGTAAAGAGCGATGGTACGACAAGAATCTGCGGGGATTACAAATTTACGATAAACCAAGCGTTAGAATTGGACCGATATCCGCTACCAAAGATTGAAGACGTTTACGCTTCCCTTTCCTGTGGTGATTTATTTACAAAACTTGATCCGAGTCATGCCTACAAACAAATTAAACTCAATGAGGTATCACGCACCTACACCACCATTAGCACTCATCTCGGATTATTCCACTATATACGCATGCCTTTTGGAATGAGCTCGGCTCCATCTATTTTTCAACGTGTTATTGACTCACTCGTGAAAGATATACCAAACACATGTGCGTACTTAGCTGGCCTTCTAATTACTGGACGAACTACCACCGAGCACTTACATATATTGGCCATCGTCCTGAAGCGACTATCGGATGCCGGTTGGGTTCTGAAAAGGGAAAAGTGTGAGTTCCGAGTGTACAGTAGCTTGGCTATCGGTTGTCACGTGAAGGATTGTGCCCACTGGAAGAAAAGACAAAGGCGCTACTTGAGGCGCCAGCACCCAAAAATGTTCACGAATTGCGGTCGTTCCTCGGTGATGTCACTCAGTTTTCCAGATTTATGCTATCGGCAGCAACTCATCTGCATTCGCTTCACCAGCTGCTACGTAACAACCAAAGCTGGAATTGGAACAATACTCATGAAAATGCATTCAAAGCGGTCAAGAAGCTCTTAGCAGCTACAGATGTTCTTGTGCATTACGATCCGCAGAAGCCTGTTGTTCTTTCATGCGATGCCACACCTTATGTTCTCGGAGCTGTTTTAATGCACAAATTACGGAATGGCCAACGTCCCATTGCTTATGCTTCAAGAACCCTGACACCAGCAGAAAGGAACGACTCTCAACTTGATCGAGAGGCAGCCGCTGTCATCTCGGCACCACTCGCTTTCATCAATATTTACTCGGGCGACCTTTTGTGATCCATACATATCATAAACCCCTTGTTTTCCTCCTCGGTCACGAGAAAGGTATTCAACAAATGGTTTCACCTAGAATGGTACATTGGTCGCTTATTCTTTCTGCGTATACATACGAAATTCAGTACGTCCCAGGCAAACAGAATATCACCGCTGATGTTCTTAGCCGGCTTCCCTTACCAGAGACACCATCGAAAGAATTTATATCACAAGAGCTCGTAAACCTGGTCTAGCATTTTAATGATTCCCCAGTCACACGTGCAGACATAGGTCAGGGAACAGACGGAGACCCTGTTCTATCGTTGGTCAAACGTTATGTCCAAGTTGGGTGGCTGGACAACACCCAAAAGAACTCATGCCCTTCCGTAACAGAATTTCTGAACGCAGCCTCCAGAATGGATGCTTGCTGCGTGGCGCACGAGTTATTGTCCCCAAAAAGTTTCTGTCATGTTTCCTTAACGAGCTACACGCTGCGCATCCAGGTGTTGCAAAGACGAAGTCGTTAGCTCGATTTTATGTGTGGTGGCCTGAATTGGACCGTGATATTGTGACGAAGGTTGGAAGTTGCAGACCCTGCCAGGGTACCCGAAACGCCGCTCCTCATGCGCCAATGCAGCCTTGGAGGTGGCCAGAAACACTCCGGAAACGAGTCCACGTTGACTATTTCGGTCCCTACGAAGGTCAGATAAAGTTGCTAATCACCGATACCCATTCTAAATGGCTTGATGCCCATATTCTTGTTTCACCAAATTCAGCTGGTACCATAGAGAAACTACGCTCAACATTCGCAACATTTGGCTTTCCCGAGACATTAGTATCTGACAATGAACCAGCATTCGCCAGTGTTGAGTTTCCTATCTTCCTCAACTCGAACGGCATTAAACACATAACAACTGCACCCTATCATCCTTCTTCTAGTAGGTTGGCGGTGAGAGCCGCACAAACAGTGAAGAAACTGCTAATAAAACAACCAAATGCTCAGCTGTGTGTGCGTTTGGTTCGTTCCTTGTTCGCGTATCGAAACATGTCAAACGAGACAACCGGCAGAAGCCCCGCAGAGTTAATGTTTGGTCGTCGGCTGCGTACACGATTGGATTTATTGCATGGATCTATTGAGCCACAAGTTTCGGAAAAACAACAACGAGTGAAAGAGCGTTTTGATACTTGTAGCAAAGACAAGCATCTGACAGATTCAGATCCCATCTACACCCGCTTACCTACAGGCTCGGAGTGGGAGCCAGCCGTCGGTAAAACAACTAACGGAAAGATAATAGAAGCAGAGACTGAGGATAGTGGGATCGTGGGACGCCATTTAGGTTATGTGCGACCGAGATTGTCCGGCACAGAAACAGTTGCCGAGACAGAGCACCGAGCTCAAACATCAAACGACATGCACGTAAGTGATGTTGAGTCACAGTTGCGGCGCTCTGAGCGCCGACGCCGACCGGTCGATCTTTTCCAATCTGGATAGCTGCAACTAAAGAGGGCAAGTGATACAGACGTTGAACGCGTCAAAGTCATGTTACACTGCCTAGCCTGTGGAGCTGCATTGTACGCGCTAGTGCGTCAGTGTCTGTCTCACGACTAACCAGCGATGCTTTTTGATTGGTTAAAAGCAAGTGCTTAGAAAAGACAGGTGGACTGCGTAAAACTAAACAGTTGATCTATGCCCAGTGTGGACGGCTGGGGTACTATTGCTATTGCTTCTACTAAACTTCCAGTAGCAATCCTGTTGTTCTGACTTCGATTGAGGGTAACAGAGTACTACGGGTTACTACATTGCAGCGCGGTTGCTTTTATACCGTTTGCCTATTAAGTGAACTTAGTCCAAACTATCGGGGGTGCTTCCTATTTCCGCAACCTTTTTTTACTGTTGCTGCGTTAGCCCATTCCACACCGAAGCCTACCATTATTTACCTTTAGAACACCGCTCTTAATGAAGCTCAGCTTTGCTACAGCAACGCAGTCGTGCTATCAGCCATGTGCGTTAAAACTTGCATATTTAAACCATGTTAAGCACGCTTAGTAGCGACGCTCAGCTGTTTGGTAGATTAACACTCAGCACAGTTGTCTACAGGGTTGCTAACTTGTCTTATATCAAGAGGCTATTTTCCGTCTTTTTTAATCTCCCTCTTCGACGTACAGAATAGTTGCTGTATATGTCTAACAAAAGCTCCGACGCCCCTTTGTTCTACAGTTTTCAACCGGTGCATAAAACTCTTATACTAATAGTCTCGATGTCTCGGCTGGTAAACTGTGTACACATGTTCTGCATTAAGCGAACTTTCCGTTGGGCGCCGCAATCTACACACGCCGTTGCACTGATATTTCCGCCGCATCCGCTTATTCTGATGGTAGTGCGAGAGAAGATATCACGCAGTGCTGTTAACCAGGCGCGATATATTTGAGGCTAATGTCAACATAGATATTATGGTTTATCTGTGGACATCCAACACTGCAACCATAGCTAAGTCTGCATGTCACCCTCGAAGTTGCATGCAGCAAAACAACTTCATGGAATCGGTAAACTACTACATACTTTGCAAAATCGGTACCCCGAAGCACTCCGGAGGTACGGTCCACGGAAACATTTTCTCAAAGGTACCCTTTTGGTGTACATAAACAACATCCGGGACAATTAGCTTGTCGTGTGCGGCTGTCAAATAAGCGGCCTACTGTACGAGGACTTCGATACTGTAAACCCATGATAGCAGCGTTGTCTGGACACCCATAGCATTGAATTTTGCGTGATCGGAAGCACGGAAAAACAACGTGCACGCAACGCTGACTTCTCATGTCAGCGGAAATGAATCATGTCACACACCATTTTGTCTTTCCCATCAGGTGTACCCTGGATCACTTCTGCGGGCAATTATGGTTGTCAGAGTAGAACTTACTAACGCGTACGCCCGTTATCTAGGATAGCTGCTAGACCTGGGTTAGGTTAAAACTACCGCCTCACAGACCTCCATGGGACCTTACGCTGAGGCAAGTTGAAATGACTTTAACAGCAATACCACCATGCGCAGCTACACTAGCAAGGCCGGTCGCAAAGCTTGCTCACAAATCAACGTTGAAATGTGAACTGAGGGCCCACGCGGACTTGCATGGTCCGGTTGTTCCCGCATGACAGGATGTATAAAGTAAATGAACGACATCTTACAGCGGCCAACTATTGACTAGGTGATGTAATCACGCACTGGCAAAATTTTCCTTTCTAATTGTGTACAGGACAAAATAAACACGCAAAGGTGGTTGCACGTACAGCTTTACGATTTGTGATAAAACTAGAACCCTGTCTGTCATGTTGTGCGATACTCTGAATTTGCGTCAATTTTTTAACGGGGCACCAATTCAATCACGTTGTTCAGCTTAATGCAATCGAGTGACATAGTTATGGACTTCACCATAGTTTTCCCAGCCATCTAGCTTAGATAAGTCGGTTCATACTTAAGCACACTGGGCTCACATAGTTCTGGCCCTGTGAATCGTATATTCATGTATTTTATCTCATACTACTTCATAAGAGTAGAGGCAAGCTGTTCAATGACGGCATATTATATATAACACAAACCTGCTGCAACGGACAGAACAGTTTTATTTAGGTTGCGATTATCTGGGCCGGCATTTTATTTCGGTGTATCGAAGTACACACATGCAACATAAACTTGTCATCGTACAAGGTCAACCGCTTAGTTGGAGAACGGATTGCTGACGCTTTTCCTGTCAACCAGTTAGGTAAAGCTGGTTGAGGGTGCGTGCTTTAAATGTGGCTTTCAGCAACTCGTCACGTATATCACGCGCAGGAGCATCAACGCTGTCATGCACGCACACATGAAGCATTAATATCAGGTTCCATAAGCCGTCGCATCCATACCAACAGCAGAACAAATTGCATGTAGTGTACTTATTGTATTGGCAGCCTCTTGTCGTCTGGTCTCCAGATCCTGCCGCAGTGTCGTAACAAAACAGTAGTAGTGTCGTTTCTATTGCACTCTCATCTGCTTTTCTCAGATTTTCTAATGTATGCAGTGTAGCTGTAGGCACGGTTGCTAATCGTATAAAGATAACTGTAACCAGTGCAGGAGTCAGCCAAGTGGTCGAGAGCGGATGTGTGCACTTGCCGAATGCGACCTGCGCGGAGTGTCTTCGCTAGTTCCATAATAAAGGAGTTGGAATAAACTGGAGTTATCGGCGCAGCTTTAACCGGATTGGCAATCACTGATATGGTGCACAGGGTGCGGACTAACAAGAGCGCGGTGTGGTGCGATTATGGTAGTTGTCGCTTAATTATGTTCAAGGCAGAAACTGGAGCATGGGTGTAAGTGCGGTGTGAATAGACAGCAGCAGGGTGCGAGTAAGTTGGGTAAGTGTTGGGTAGTGTTGCAGCGATCGTCTAAAGGTGACGTGGAGCTAGCAAATCTAGACAGCAAATCAGTACCTTATGGAACAGTGCAGTCGACTCATACACAGAATTCGATATAAATAACTCATCTTCATTTCTTGAGTTCACGCGTACTGCAAATTTTGTTCAGTTAACGATGTAACTCGGGCTGTAGGCTACGACTACGTCTGTTGTTGCCGAATAGGCAGTAGGTCGCTTTAGACTAACGTGGCAATGCATCAGTATAATACCTCTACCCCGAACGCATGTGCAACTGACGCTCCGGTTGACGGAATGCCCCGTAAACATTAAGTCAAGAACATACTACGTCATGGTTGGAGCGGTTACATGTTGCGTCCTCCCGCCCAAATTGATACATGCTAATAGACTTTCATCCATCGTTGTTGCAGAAGGAGGCATTCGCTTTAACACGAGCAGGTTGAAAGCTACTGTAACCAGGTTGTATTCGTAAAAAACCTTTGACGACTAATCACAACTAACCATAAGTTTGTAGTGCATATTACCTAAGGTATCGGGTGTTCAGTAAATACCCAAATATTGCTCCGTCGATTCCAGAATATCAGCTATTACGCATACTGAGTATATAGTTACGTACAGTTTTCCTCGTTTTGTATTTTGAATGAAATTACGACTCACCCCACGTTTATGCACACCAGATTGCATGCAATGCCGATAGTCAAGAGGTGAGTATACCCTAACCTTAACATAAAAGGAAAAGTATTTTCTCAAAACAACTACTGCGTCGGCGAGGAAGAAGAGTAGAGGCGGGATGTGCATTCGAATTTTTAGGGTCCTAGCATTTATAAGTGTCGACGGGGAAAGACAATTAGTCTAATAGCTTAGCAGGTGAGGCAGTGAAGCCATGCATAGCTACTTGGCCACCTGCAGAGTTTGTAGGAAGCGCATGGGTGAAATTGTATTATGTAGTTGTGCTTTGACGTGTTTGATGCTGGTATAAACCTGTGGTGGCACATCCCCACCTGGGATAAATAGAGCGCAATTTGAGAGGTAGGAGGTAGTGGATCCTTTGGTCTAAGTATATGAACCGGCAGCATACGTTTGAAGATCGTTTCATTGCGTAATAACCTGGGTGCGTCTGAAGTTGAACGAAACTTTGTTTATTATGAATAGAACCCACGTTGCTCAGTGTCACTCAAGGTTGGTAAGCGGTTTCAGGTTGTTACCGAGCTGCAGCAAGAGCGTCAGAATTATTGAGATGCTAGTGAGAAACATGCATACATGCGTGAAGCCTTACACGAGAAGCAATAAAGTGAGTCAATTATTGAAACGTCAAGACCTTGCGTCTCACAAGGTTATTAAATGTTGGTAAGTTGCTATCAAGTAGAAGCAGGAGCACGGTGCCATTTGAGTGGGCCGTGGAAAGGCAATGCTCTGATGCTGCACCATACAGGCTCTTTTATATGCCTAACTTTCTTTTGATTGAACGCCGTACCCACCGTGTTTTGTCCCACGTTGTCTAACTAAAAGTTTTCAGGCTCCAGTTTGCACGACTGTGCTACCAGGGTATTACTTTTGAGTAGTAGCGCGACCGGTTCCGAGAATCTTTTGTTTAATGGTTGTCAGTTCCATGCAAAAGCATACTTGCATTGGAATATGTTTCCCGGTAAATTCCATTTGGCGCTTGCTAGAATGAAGGAGTATGGTTTACTTATCAGGGGATATGGAGGAACACTGGTCGTTTGAGTGGTTACTGCTCAATGTTCTGAAGCAGCAAGTAGAGGTCGCTCTGTGTAGCTGCATCTGATGTCACTTAGGAACGAAGGATCTTTATGTTAGGGTGCGCTCGACGTAATTTATATCGGCTAACGGTTCGTCCACGATTGTCTTAAATTCCACGGTTAGCAGCGTTGGAGCGTCTGGGATTTGAAACAGAAAACCAACCTATAATTCTGCGGCGTACCAATGAAGCACTCTGCCGGAACTCTTTACATGATCAAGACAATTTAGTGTAAAGCGAGCGATGGCTGTTTGGTAAAAGAAAGCCGGTCCTGTTCTACTTCACATCTGTCCAATTCCTTTGCATTGCATAGCATTATGGAGCAGTCTTCTACAAGGGGGCGTGCACAGAGCTTGTAAAGTGTGGCGTTAAAAGGCGCCAAGGATATCGTTCTATATATGCGTCCGGTTAATGAAATAGCGCTTGCAGTGCTGTAGGTAAATTGTTCCTTAAAGTTAAGTGACGTGGAGCGGTGTACTCCGAGTTTGTTTACTGCTTTGCAATTGCCTACTTTCTTAGCACTCAAGGTCAGCGCGTTTGGGGATATGTAGCATTCGTGACACCTGACACCGCATTCTTCAAGCAAACCTTCCCGCTTCCAGTTTTTGCCACGGATATCCAGTGCGGTATGGTCACTAGATATCAGAGCGACCGTACGATATATCCTACATGTTAAAAAAGATAAATAAAAAATAAGTGGCTTATCCTCGACGGGACGAGACTCGCGTGTGAAGTTAATCGTAGAGGGGTAAAATAAGTATACTCGTATAACAATGGTTTAGGGTTATTACTGCAAAAAGTAGGAATGAAGATAGTCTCAGATTTTACACACATACAATTATCGTGTAGTCATGGCGTCGAACTAGGAACTGAGGCTGGTGCGCACAGAAATCAACAACTATGTTAGCAAAGCCAGCGTTGCGTAACTTTTGATATGCGGACATATCTGTGCATGTTAGATGTAATACTTGCGGATACTTATTTCTGGGTGCAGAATCAGTGTGCCACTCCAGCTATAGCTGGCGTAACACACGGGATATATTTGGAGCTGGACGCTCGATGATAGCAAATGAAATGGGTTTTGGTTGTCACAAATCTACATAGCTACCAGTAGGCACGCAGCTGAGACGCTGCACAGCGCTTAGATAATAGATGTTCCAAGGTTGCTAGCAGACGACTGCTAAGTACGCTTATGAAAGGAAACCTTAAGCTAAATCCACACGACGTTTAACAGAAAAGCAAGGCGAATTCGTGAAGTAAAGCATAATTGATTATCGAGGCAAATGATTGCAGGGGCGCTGCGGCGCAACGTGGGATCCAGCGCTCTTGGTTAATTAGAATACAGCAGCTATGCTTGACAACGTATCAAGAAGCGGTTAGCGGGACCGGCTATCTGCTGCTGGCACAAAGAATAGGCATTCGAGTAAATAAATAATATATTCCCAAATACCTCGAGACGCTCCAAAATTAGCAGGATCATGACTTTACAAGTAACGGTTTCTTGATAGGGAGGTTGCTGTGCCCCAAATGCGCTGTTCGCACAATCCATATATACCAAGTAGCTAACCTAATGACTGATGCACTGGTGAGGAACGAAATCCTTTATGGTGTGGAGAAGGGCTGAGATCATAAACGTGTGAAAGCGTAACAAATAAGGTGGATAGGTAAGATAAAAAGAAGGAGTGTCAGTTCAGTGTACATATCCAGAATATATAGAAGTTATGTGAAATGTCGCTGAAGGCAACATGCCAGTGTCAGATTTTGTGGTGTTGCTAAGGCCATGTAGATATCAGAAGCTACTAAACAAAGGTGCTACTCTATGCTGCGTGCTAAATTGTTTCCGTATTGTTGGTAGACAAGGGCTGAAGCACACTGAGTAAACGAACGCTTCAGCAGCACCTCTACGACCTTTCACAGTCAAGCAAAGGCCTAGTACATGGAGAAGAGCTTAAGTGAGCATGAATGCAAACGATGCAGAGACGTTAGGTTGTGCAACTTGGTTCGTTAGTCCAGGTTTATTAGAAGCTAAAAGTGGCCTGACGAAGCAATGGGTAGCTCCGGCTCTGATGGAGCAAGGGAAGTTTAGGCAAGCTTTGATGTCCAACGATGGCAAAATAAAAAGAAAATTTAGTGCTAATGCTATGTTGACACCTTGTTTACTTAGTGTACTTTTCTGTAGTCAGAATGTCTGTAGGGTACAAATTAGCCAAGACCCCAGAGATAGAGCCTCTGATGTAGCCGCAGCGGCATCCTCATGGATCTTCGGCTTCAGAACCGGCGTGCCATCCTTGAGCAGCTTCTCCATTTGACAGATATTATCGAGCACTCAATTCAATCGCGATTGAGAAGATGGCGACTTGGGTTTTAGCCAAACGCTTGCCTTGCTTTCACGTTCAGCATTTCGTAGGTTTTTCTTCACCACTTCTGCCTACGTCTTGACCTTAGGCCCTTCGCTCTGGTCGACAAACGCCGGCGTCTCTGTAGGTGAGGTGGACTGTGCTCGATTACGCTTACCTGTTGGGGTAGCTGCGCTAGAAGCACATGAGATAAGGCAAGGAGTTGGTAGTGAGACAGCATCACTTTTGATCCTAGCTTGAGCAGGTGAAGCAAGCGGACTGCGCGCAGGCAGTCCGAGAAGACATCGTCTGTTGCTTATCGTAACAAGGCACAGGTCGCATAGAAGCTTGTGCCGGAAACGTTGGACTGCAGGAGAAATTCAAAAACTCATAGCCGACACCAAGGCAAGCTAAGTGGATCCACTCATCCCAGATGATGAAGTGCAAGGCTTTAAAGCGCGATGTACTCACTTTAAAACATGACAAGCGTTTGGGCGTTACAGCAGATGTAGCCCAGATAGTAAACCGATTGGTCACCAAAACGAACTTGCTTCGTTTTCCTTCGAGCAATATACAGCAGGGAACCAGAAATCACAACAGGTACTAACCATCTGTTTGAGCAGCTTGTAGACGCGTGGTTAAGTAGGTAACAATATTTTGAAATTTGAACTCCAACAATGTTATAATCTTTTCACTAGACGCGATTCAGGAAGCGGCACTTTACTGTTCCAAGAACACTGTAACTAGGCTGAAAATATACAGCGCGGTTTGGTACAGCAAGCCGCTGTCAGATGCCAGTGGGCAATTATGTGATGAAGTTCGGGTTCAAGTTCAAGCGGGACTGCGATGATGGGGTTCTCTCGTGAGCGTTCCTTCTACAGCGGGTCGTTGTACCAGGAGTTGGCAGACGTTGAAATACTGATGAACCTAAAACAAAGACCGCATCACACTCAGTCCATCCAAATAATGTCCAAGTAGCTTGCTTTAGCAGGCGCTGCTAGGCCGGTTGCGTGAGGTAATAAACGGATAACGTAAACTCAGAGAGCAAAAAGAGAAAGTGGAAAGAGCTAAGCACGTCGAATACTAATACTGTTGTGTCATTAAAGAGTGCTAGATACTGCATGTGAGTCAGTTAAGAAAAAGGAAATGTTCAGTTTTGCCACTTAAGCACCTCCAGCTGGCGCGCAAAACCATTAGGCGTAGGTTCCCTAACCACGTGATCTGGAAGCGAATTCCAGCGACATATACCTCGGCGCGATAGACGTGTTTCCGTCCTAATCCTCGCAGACCGCGTTTTATGCAGTTTCAGTGGGTAGCCGTGGAGACAAGATCAAGTAGTGGAACTAAGTAGCCCTGCGAAATCCGGGCCAATCTTGCCCGTCAACATACGGTGAGTGAGAGTGAGGTCCCAACTTATCCTTCGGTAGTGCATAGAGTACATCACCAAACGGAGCAAGATTCCAGAACGCGTCTGTCATCGTAGACCCTGCGCTAACCGAGTGCCCACATCTAACGTCCTCTCCAAAACCATTTTTCTCGTGATAGACACGGCAAACGAGGCTGGATACAATATTCCAGGTGGGCCCGGACGAATGCCGTGAATAAGTTCACAAACAATAGATAAGAAGTGCTAAATGCTTGTATTGTGCATTTTGTGTATATATATGGTCACAGATATCCATTATAATGCACCTCCAAACTGTACTTATGGTTTTTATTATGAAGGCCCTAATAACTGCAGTAATGCCTTTATTTATTTTAAATGTAAATTTTAGTTAAATATGTAAGTTGGTTATACAGTTTTGTACCATCGCATCTTGCACCTTGATTGCATATAAAATTGGGTATTCGTATGGTCATTCCAACGTTTATCCATGTTTAACAGAAATGGTTCATAAAATTAGTCTAGCTCCAATCTTTTCAGTAAGGTGTTACCTTTATTTTAACTCAAATTTTTATTACTTTCAGCGGTGCATTCATTCTTGTTAGATATCCAACCTTGAACGTTCAGCTAATTTTGCGAAATCCTACTACAAAATGTTCCCCAGGCTGTTGGTTAGGCACCAATAGAATACCCAGCCCAACCGAAGGAAAAGCAGAACAACAATGACCTTGACAAAATAACGCCTTAACCGCCGTCAGCCAAGCCTGTAGAACGATCGCCGAATTAGGCGGTGGTTATAGGTCGCAAACTGTCTCCGAATTCTGGAATTGATAGGTCAATAGCTAAGGTTAGTAGTTCCCATAGCTTTGGCCGAGGTTTAAGTAGTGGTTAGTCACCTACAGAATTTAGAACATTCCAGAATGTACAAAAGCAATGCGGTAATCGCTAATAATCGATCAAACGCTAAAATAGTGGATTTTCAAGGCGATTCTTATTTTCACCCGCACTTCCCTCCTGAGATATCGTCAGAGGTATACGATGAAAATCTAGGATTACCTTGCAGTCTTCGGGACGGCGTTCTGTGCCTGTCGGTTTATCTCCTTGAAAGAAGTGCCCGAGAACGGTGTTCCAATGTCTGTGTGCTAATGTTCCTTGCTTGATTGTGAGCATTATTTCGCCGCTTTCGTCGGCAGGTTATAGCTTTCCACCACTAAGTCAAACAGGCGGTCTGTAGGCATTGCTTGTTCTGCTTGGCACAACGTTGGTCGTAACTGGTTTGCATTCCGGACGCATATCTGGGCGCAAACGATCGCTCCCTAAAGGACATTCCCGCGCTTGTGTTTAACCGTCGTTGACATCCAGTTTGCATGAGCTCGCCGCTAGTCGCGCACAAGCACATTTTGTCTAAGTGTAACCTACAGTTTCTTTGCTTACTGCCACCGGTTAAAATCCTGTTCCATTCAGCGGTTGCTTTCACTAACAGTGGATTCCCTGCGCGGTCGGATGGCGCCGTAACTTATGCGGAGGTGCCGATTCATCATAGCCTGTGCTACAGCAAACCCGTCCGGCGCTGATGGATTCGGTGTTGCCCAGCAGAGGAAAGGGGACCGGTCAGCCAACTCCTCTATACGTCCCTCCTCTTCTGCGTTTCGGAGAACCCGCTTGAATGTATCGGCGAACATTTCTGACTATTCATCCGACTGTGTTTAAAAAGGTAGCGAGCGAATGTGCAGGAGGGCACGTTGCTTGCAGAACTGTGTAAAAGTTTCCGAAGTGAATTTTGTGCCATTGTCAAGACAGCCGAAGCAGCTAACGTTTTAATACAGCTTTGTTACCGTGGCATCGACGGTTTTGCTATTCATAAGAAGTATTTAGGCCAGTTGCTGTAGGTGTCGACGGTAATGAGGAAACTTCTGTCGTTTCTCGGTCCTGTGAGGCCGACATGGATGCAGCATTATATTTTCGTATCCTTGGTCCATGAGTAAATCTATACAGTTTGTGACGCTGTTGAGTCATTACTGCAATTGTAGCATCGTTTAGTAATTACTCCTAGCTGTTTGTCCATGAGCATACCGTGCACTTAAGAGCGGGCAAGCAATTTCACCCTGTTGCGCACGGGATGCACAGCGTGGAACTGTTGAATAAGGCGCTGCTGAAGTGCCTTGAAGATCACCACATTTCCCGAAAATAGCATGCAGCTGTTCACAATAGACAGCGTAGGTCTCCTCTGGAAGTATTGTTGCAACTCGGCAGATGGACTTGAACGTGGTCAACTTGTTTTAGAAAGCGGTGTACCCCTTTGTATGCTGGGTCCCAAGGCGTTTCGGTTTATACAGCTTCTTCGGCAACTGGTCGATCGTGCAACCCATCGCTTGCCAGTTATTTGACCTCCAGTTTGACCTCGACCGAGGCAACCATTGTGTCCTCATGTTCTTGCTGGTGGGCCGCAATTAGGCGTGACAGCGCATCCCCTTGGCCAATGGAAATTGTCGACTGGTAGTGGGTCTCGTTGTCGCACCCCATTGAGGTATGATCTCAACGTCGTTTCCGGTTGGATGTGTAGGCTGGGTTGCTATTTTTATAACTAATGCTAGCCAACAGTGGTTTGTGAGCTGTCAGAAGTTTTAATCCGCGCCTGCATAGTATTTTGCGGAATTTCTTGTATGCTTGCACTATGGTCAATGGTTCATCCTCAACCTGGCTGTAATTCCTCTTGCCCGTTGTTCGTGTTCTGGTGGCATGAGCGACTGCTTTCTTACATCCATCGGTATACCTGAGTAAAGCTTATGCACCGGACCCATGGCTTCATGCATCTGCGGTTAGGAAAACTTCCTTGGAGGCATCAAAATGTGTCAAAAGCAAATATGAGGACAGCGAGTCTCCACCCCAGCGAAGGCATTATGGCATCCTGATGTCTAGTTCCAGGTTTTGCCTTCCTAAAACAGCTTAGTTAGCAAGAAAAGCAGACAGTGAACCTCAGGTAAGAAAGCGGTGCACTGAATTATGAGCCCACAGATTGAATGCTAGGGCTGTAAGTCTATTGGAGGATACATTTTCTGGCCGACGTCCATCCATATCAAATATGGAATCTAGGTATTTGATGATCGGCACGAATTCTGTGTATTTGTCCTCACGAATCCTAAATTCTTAGGACGGCGCAAACCAGGCACTTTATTCAGGCGGTTAAATAGTTCCTTCGGTGTTCGACCCATCAATATGATTCCATCCAGCTATGCGGCAAAAGAAACGCCCGCCTGGTTGTTATCCATCAACCGTTATATAAAAGATACATAGGTATATTCCTAGACCGGCTGGAGGCTGCACCCCTAACTCCTCAAATCAATCTTTCCCTTAATCCTATGCTCTCGCATGGGAGTAGGTACAAGGTGCGTATATGTTCCCCGTCGGCAAGTACGAATGCCTTGGCCTCGTTTGGGGTACAGCTGATGTGGTCGTAGTCGCCCACCATGAACTTCTTCTGGTTACGTGGGACGATATTGAGCTCCTTGGTTTCCTTTGTTGGTAAAGTTGCGCAGAGCCGTAGTTGCGCAGGTTCTCTTTGGAACAAGATCCAGTTCACCACAACTTCACTTTAAATTCTTTGGACTAGTTTGGCCCGTTCAGTCGTAATAATTATTGGTGCTCATGTGGAAGCCGTAAGAGTGACGGAAGTATAGGGAGAATGATAGGGTTATAAATGATTTCGAGCAATACACATACACCTAAAACTGGTTCGTTAAACAACATGCTAAGGCGGCGCACTTCACAAGAAAAATACGAATTACCAAAAAATATAACCAAACCATTCGTTCGTCAAAACTTATCTCTAGCGCTATGCTTTAAGCTGAGTAGATCACAAAAAAGAAAAACCCTTTTCAAGGATAAAGTATTGCGCAAGTAGCAGAGAAATAGGCTGCTTTGGACAAGTGCTAGCCGCTGACTACGTTAAAAGTAAAAACATTGCCATACGTGCAGTAATTAAAGCGGTATTTGCAATGGAATGGTGGTCTACGAAGAACGCCATTATCCGTTTTCGCTAAAAGTGGCTTTCTGCTTACAAGTAGATATCAGAACAATGGAAAATATAAGAAGTAGCGAGGCCTTAGACGTTATAGATGGGAATAGCCCTCCAGCATTGCTCGATATGGCCCGTAATACCTCGCAGCATCTAAGTACGTTGTAGGTGGCGAATAGCAAATGTTCCAGGCATACATAGTAAATGTATGCAACTAGGAGATAAGGTTGGGCGAAAGCACGAAAAATCTAGTAAGGAAGGTTGTGTATGCAAGTGAATGCAGAACAAATTATACTTAACCTAGAGTAAGAAGGCCACACTTTCCCACTTGCAGTGGATCCTGAACCGCAACAACCACTAGGAATCCAGAGTTTAAGTTTTTAAGCCTCTACTTGGTCCTAATAGTTATAACTAGGCTGCACGAGCCAGGTCTGCCTGAATAACACAGGGAACCTTTTAGATCATTTGGCACGTTTTGGGCTGGAACATGCACGCATTTCTTAGACAAACACGGCAAGCATTATCGATTAGAACCGATTTTCTCTATTCGTGAGGCTGTCACCAACACCAGTGAGCTCGAGGTGCCTGCCGTTAATAATAAATAAATGGCTGGCGCCGTTTTACACCAAAGGGCAAGCAGACGTATTGGAATAGCCCAAGGTGTGGGTTGACCGTCATCAACGACATCAAGACTTCGTCAACATCCACTTAAAGATACGCATTGGACAGAGCAAGCTTAGCAAAACACGTACTACAATCCAGTTTTGCAAGCGTATCTTCTGGTAAGGGGAATGGGTACTGGTGGTCATCCAGCGCGGCCTTGAACCCAGTTGAGAAGTTAGTGCGGGTGCGCACCATGCTGTTTGCCTTCTTCACTGCAACAATAGGTGCGGCCGATGATGATTATTTGACGGCTGTGAAGACTCCGGCTCTTTTCATTCGAGCAAATACTTGAGCAAATGTTAACATGGCTGCATATGCTATAGGTGTGTTAGTCTTGAACATTGGTTTAGCTCTTGGTTGCAAGCTCAGTGTTGTTTTGAATTTCGTTTAATGACCCGAGCCAGCGGCAAAGGTTTGCTGTAGCGAGTGTCTTGTCTTCGACGGACCTTGATGATGGGCCTTAACCCGCTGAAACTCGATTGAAGATCCGATTCAAGGAGACACCGTGGTTGCAATTTTTGATTTCTGTAGAAACTAAGTAAATATAAATTCCGTTGGTCTGCTAGGTAGCACGTTCTAAACTCTTCCATTATTATGCAAACAACCTAGATAGTAATTCCGGCAATTAAGTTTAACACACCGATGTGTGCATTACATGCAACTTTCGGAGACGCCAACATCTCTAGAATCTTTATGCGATTCCATGTGTTCCGTGAGATAATCCTGTTGTCTGAGGTCTGTCAACTCGCAGTTTCATTTGGACCCCATTCATCAACAATCTGAGCCATCGTCGTCTTGGTAGGCATACACTGTGGAATGCGGCAGCTGTACACCAAACAATGCTCATGCATTTGTAATTGCCAACGAGGAACATATACTTGTATTTTGCCTACTTCCATGCAAGAGCATGGGATTACTGTAAAACTTGATCTGAACCCTTAAGGGTGCAGTCTATAGCCGGTCTAGATATATACCTATTTATTTATTATTTATTATATACATCGCCTCTACGCTGTTCTTTCCCGAATCCCTCTTTAAATAAGGCTTTTTCACGTTCCTCGGGCGAACCTGACTGCAAATTCCTCCTTATGCTCACGCTTATGTGATGTTTACAAATATGACTTTTGGACAGACAAAAGCGCGCAAAGTACCGTTCGCTGCCTGACCAGCATGATGTGGGAAGTTTGTTGGTAGATGTCCTGAAGGGTTTACTTGGGTTGCGAGTCCTGGCCAGTTCCGCAAATTGCGCGGTATCTGGTGATGCGAGACCATTCCGTTCCATAAGGGCACTGTAGTGCTTTGCAGTAAGCAGCCATTTGCATTCGCTTACGAGGACCTACATTATCAGCTAAACAACCTGATACAGCTTAGCTAAAAGCCGCGTGCTGGTCTCCGCAGCACTGGGAGATTGAAGAACGCTGACGAAACGGAACACAAACTGCGCGTTCGTTAAGGTGCAAAGCTTAAAAAGCACACAATCGCGGTTAATCCTGTTTTCCAGAGCCCTAATTTGTTCAATTCTTGCTTGGCAATTGTTACTCAGTACTAGCGTATAATAAACAAGGCTAGCGACTAAGCAACTATTTGCTTCCGCTGCGACACTTCGTTACACCTCAGATCCATCGGTTGATTGGGCAGATTGTGGTCTATAAACCTTGAATGTTTAATCATTCCAAGCTCGCGAATAACAATTGTACCTTCCAGGAGTCGTCATGATGTACGTAGTCCATCCGGAACATGTCTTCTCAGCGCTAGAGCCACGCTAAGAAATTGCATGCAGAAACCGGGTTGTAAAGAAATTCAGCGGTTGCAATTGTGATAAGGTCAAGAGAACTTGCCTGCATATCCAACTTCACTGCATATTTTGTCTGCAACCTCAAGCATGGTGTCAGGTTTTCGATCATTTTCAGTTTCGCTTTTATTGGTAACTGCTGTAGAAGATGCAGAATTTGGAACTTTTCGGAAGCAACTTTTAGCCCATCTTCAATTTTCGTCGTCCTCATCTGCTGTAATCCGCTGGCTAGAAGCGATTCCGAAATGGTCACCTTATTGCTTGACAAAACTTTTATTCCAACAGAAGAAATCGGAATAAAAGTGAAGTAGAAAAATTTCACGTTGCCACCGTCAGCGACACTGTAGAGCTATCGCTGATCTCCGTTGTAGTTATATGTAAATTACTGAGGTTTGACCTTAGGAATCGGAAGTTGAGCACCCCAGTTATTGGTACCCCATTACTTTGCCCAAGGTGTCAGGTGGTTTTTACGCACGCGCCGTAATTAAAATATTGCAGAAATTTTGAAATTCATTCGCTAATGGTTACTAATAGTTTATGCGCTAAAAGGGTGGATTTTCCAGGCATTTCTTACTTTCTTCCTGACAACTAATATCGTCTTTCAAAGCCCACATTGTTCAAAGTTCTTATTTTCTTCCGACTACCAAGTCGATGCATCCTTTTGATGCCAACGAAAGGCGGTACACCAAACAATACCTGGGTATTGTGAACACGTCTTCTTTCCAAAGCACGCCCAGCCTTAGCCTTCCATATCACTGGCTATTCCCAGCAGTAAAGAAGTACATTCCTTTGACTTCCTAAAGTTTGTTCAGTATTACTGCTCAAAGCGTAAGTGCATTGCTCCTGCTTTTTCCCCGATATCTTCGTTGACTTGTCACCGTGCTCAAATGCTCTCTTCTGCCATGCTGTGTCTGTTCAGATCTGCATGTTGCAAAGCCGGTTGCCTCTCAGTGACACGACCAGGCTCAAGGAAAAGCTCTGCACCCAGCAAACGCGCGCAACTGTCTGCTAAGCGCACACACTGAAAACAAATCCACTTCCCTATGGAGTACGGTGACTACACATCAATCGACGTTCCGTCACCCGCGAACACTGTGGTATTATGGTGGTCATTTCCGGTGCTCTACACCTCCTTCTATTACACCTTTGCAGCTAAGCTTGTCACATTAATAAGGTTCTGTTGACTCCAGCGTGAACTAAAGTACCCGTAATATTACATATAAAGGTAGCTAAGTAAGGATTGAACTTGACCTTGACGCGGTAAACTAAAATCTGACATTCCTTACTAACGAGCATTTTAGATAAAAATCGGTGAAAGACAGTGTTTGAACAAACACTAATGGAAGCACTTGACTTTTGTCAAATGGTTCAAAGAAGTGAAACACAACCGAACGTCCCCAGAGCTATGATCAGGGGAAGACGCCGGATCGGCGTTCAGAAGGATAAGGGCACTACCAGTAACGGTCTTGCGCCCACTGTAGTCTCAGCACTGACACCACCGATAGTCAGCTATAACACAAATAACAACGTGACAACCGGTAACTCTGCGGCTCTTACACCAGGAAAATTGGCTAATTGCTTTGTGCTTCTTTCCGATCCACGGACGGATGCACTACATGACGCTAAAATGTCAGTAACGTCACTAAAATCGTTACCACCTAAGTGTCCGTCGCCTTTGCTTTCTGACTGTAAGGCAACACCACAAGACCATCTGACAGACGCGCTTCTTAAAGTCCAAAACATCGAAAATGAGCTAAACTCGGTGAAATCAGAATTGCAAAATATCAATCAATTGTTAGTAAAAATTCTACCGCTGGCGCAGCTATCGGATCTACATAAATCAGACAAAGTGGAAGATCTTAACGCAGCGGGTGAATTGCTCAACACGCTCGCCAAGGAAGTCAACGAACGAGTCATCCGTGCACGAAATGTAATAATATTTAATGTGCCAGATCGCATACCACTTGAGAAAGTGACACGCTCACTTCTAAGTGTATGCAAAATGGACCGGGATTGCTGCTCATGCAGCCGCCTTCGAAAAACGAAAAAACCGACCATGCCCAATTGTCCTCAAGTTCAGCAGCCAAGATCACGCCAAATGCTTTCTAGACTACAAGTTCATCATAAGAAAGCAAGCGAATCTCGGGCCCATACTGATTAAACAGGACATGACGCCACTGCAAAGGGCGCTCATGTCAAATGTACGAACCCCTAATAAGCAGAGTCTGCACAATTCCATAAATATGCTCCTGAACCCTCTCCAACAGCCCCTCAGAAGAAACGCTACTGAATGGTCTCCAGTAACCGCTGTCACGACCTTTGCCAATTCAATTGTCAATACGACACCAATACCGGGCATGCAGTTAACTGATATGCATCTGAACGCAACTCCCACGGCAAGCTCATCAATGGCCTACAACGTTGACATGGACATGTCACAACGACAATTAAATCCTATCGCATTAGAGGTACCGGCAGTTGAAGGACAGGCAAAAGTTACGGCCACCTTGAATGCAATCATGGACAGAACAGAGTGCAGCGAGAAGCCCAACAGCGTGTCTGATGTACGTGACACGTACACTGAGCTCGATAGCTTGTGCTTCTTATCATCATATACACCGTTTTCCAGTATCGTAAACGATCTCACGCAGCCTGATACTGACACGGCACCTAAGCCCAGATGCCCAAACCCAGGTTGTTTTATAACTGTGTCTCCTCAGCTCCCTTCCAAACCACAATATTATAACAATGAGTCGATGCCCAAACGCGCCAAAACGGCCAAGATAACACCCACTTGTTTAAAATACAAACCACGCTTTACGCCGAAGCCTAGTAAAGCGACAGTCAAGGTTGATCAGCCACAACGTAAGAATTATCTCCTTGTAACCCCTAGCTCAACAACGAGTAATTGGATTAAACCCAAACCCCCTACACTGCCAGCCGATCTGCATCGCCACTCTGGCAAAGCCCAAAGCGATACGCAGACCGAACTAAGCATGAAAATATAGGCAACACAAATCGTCCGAACACCAGTTGGCCTCCACACCCTCGTTACGAAGCAAAATCTACTACATCTACAGTCAGGACTGAGCGGTCACAACGTAGGAATTACTTACTTAGAACCCCAAGCCCCGCGATGCACAACCAGACCCCGCATACACTTCGCTCCTCTACCGGCCGAACTGCAATGCTGCGCGGGCAAAGCCCAATAAGATATGTCGTCCAGACCAACCATACAAATATAGCCAACATAACTCATCAGGGCAAAACTAGGCCTTCACCCCCACGACATGAAGCGAAATCTCCTACAGCGACAACCGGTATTGAGCAGCCGCAACGTAAGAATTACTTACTCAGAACACCAAGCCCCGCCGTGCGTCTCCAGACCCCGCGCAAAATCCAATACACTGTTGACCAAACAGCAACATCACCAGGGCGAAACCCACATGGGCGCAACGAACCGATGAATTCTGCACATGCCCCGCTCCCCCATCCACCCATCCCATCACGCCAGTCAACACTCCTTCAACAACACACCATAATGCCACAAATCATGACGACACCTTCCGCGGTCCCTTTTTTGTGGGACGCCGCAAGTTGCGGGCCTCCTCTCCTAGCTCGCGAGGGTCAAGCGGTGGCTCTCTACCACCTGACTCGATTCCTAGACATGGCACAACTGATTCCAACCAACATATCTCAGGCATTCGGACGGTTCCTCTAAACGCCAACCTCATGACCGACTACGGGCTAGATCTCTCGGCTCGTATGCATCATCAGTTACCTCCACATCCTTCCCCCTCGGATTCGATGCTCCATACTACTCCCAACCTCTCCCATTAATTTCCACCGACCTACCCGGCATGCACCTCCACGCATGCATGCAAACAAGCCCCTTACCTCATTCTGGATCGCCTGTGCTGCTGCTAGACGGTTCACTCAATTTCAGCAATCCAACCAATAACTATCCACCAAGAGATGCCCCAACACTCCCTACTACATCCCACTTCGACGAATCTAGTAAGCTGGGGATCCACAATATGCTTCTCATCAACGCCAGGTCTATTAATCAAAAGAATCACCTTCTGGGTCCGATTATTACTATGTCCAAAGCACAACTGGTTCTAATCACAGAGACATGGCACTCTGCCAGTTCGTCTGACTCACCCATCCAAATACCTGGCTACTCTTCATTCTGCAGTGGACGCGAAAAGCGACGAGGCGGAGGATGCCTCATCTACGTCAGCGAAGACTTTCATGCATCCTCCTTCCAAGTAATATCTTTGGGTAACCCGGAAGACTCTATATGGATTCAAGCAGATGGCGAGCACCTAGATCTCCTCATTGGTTGCATCTACATCCGACCACATATCTCAACAGCTGAAATCAAAAAATTGGTCGAGCTCTTCACCGAAGTTTCGCTGTTACCTGCACGCCTTAAGATAATCGGCGGTGACTTTAATATGCCGCACATTGAGTGGTCTACCCAGTCCTCACCTCCCAAATATAGAGCGTTTGTCGACCTTATCTTCGCGTACGACTGGACCCAACATGTTAACGTACCTACCAGGAAATCTAATATCCTTGACTTAATATTCACGACAGGCATCAACCAAGCACAAGTTTGTGTGCTTGACAACCTTCTTGGTAGTGATCATAAGGCAGTGAAGTTAACATTCAGACTGCCCACTACTAAGCAGTACAACCTCTCCCCAGCGAATTCTTCCGTCCTCTACAACGCGTCGATTGGGAAAGCTTCTCCACTCTTCTACGATCTCTTAACTGGGATGCATTCTTTCTGGCAACAGACACAGATATGGCGACCCAAGAGATATACAACCACATTATGTTCTGTCTTGACGTGGTCGCTCCTAAGCAGAACATGAGGAAACCTACGAAACCGAAGGGTGTAGCTGATACACATAGAGTCCTTAATAAACTGAGAAAAATGCGCTCCAACTACAACAAGACAAAGGATTTCCACATAATAATGCGCATGAACGACACACTAACAAGGTGGAGAAACCTGCAAGCCACGTCTGCCACATCAGCGGAACACGCTGCACTCAGCAGTAACAACAAGGTTAAAGCACTCACCCAACTGATGAAACGCAGAGCAAACAACAGAGCTCCAACAATTGCCTCATTATCACTTCCTAATGGCAATCTCATGACGGACCCCGCCCAACTCTGTGATTATATCAACAAGCACTTTTGCAACTCTTTTTCGGTCCCTGATTCGGCAACTTCGCTTACAACACCCCTGCTCACTGACGATAGACTGACCATCATCGAATTTAACCTACGCGCAATCATGCGAGATATTCGTACACTCAAAATGTCCCAATACCCCGGTCCCGATGGCGTTCCATCCGTAGTGCTGATACTAGGAGGTCCAGACATTCCAGTTCTCCTCCTTAATCTATTTACACTATCCATGACAACCCATACCTTCCCCGCTGCTTGGAAGCATGCTGTAGTCCTACCACGACATAAACGAGGATCCCGTCTTGACATTGACAATTATCGGCCTATCAGCCACACACCCATTGCATCAAGAGTTATGGAGAGACTGGTGAAAGCAGAAATTCTTAACTTTCTTTTGCCTCGTAATCTCATTAATAGGTCTCAACACGGGTTCCTGCCCTCGAAATCCTGCCAGACTTGTATGTTTGAGTTTTTAAACAACGTCACTGACGCGATAAATATAGGGCATAAAGTGGTCATCATCTTCCTCGACATGAAAAAAGCATTCGACCGCGTTCCACACCTGAAACTACTGACCAAACTCGCCTCTTTTGGCATCGCCGGGAAGCTGCTCTCCTGGTTTGCATCCTACCTATCAAATCGAACACAATCGGTGAGCCTGGGCGGCACGCAGTCTTCAAAAAAGCTGTCACCAGCGGAGTCTTTCAAGGAAGTGTCCTGGGCCCCATGCTCTTCTTACTCTACGTCAATGACATCTTCCAAGTCTTCCGCTGGGGAACGCCATACCTATTTGCAGACGACATCAAAGTCGTATTTTCCTTCGTCTCCGATAATATGAAAGATAACCTATCCACAATACAAAGAGACCTTAAGGCGCTAGAAAACTGGTGCGCAATATGGAATCTCGAATTTTCCCCAGGAAAAAGCAACATTCTCTCTTACAAATGCACCGTGCCACCGAATACCCTTACTCTCAATGGCGCTCCTCTTACCGTTAGCCACTTTGTTCGTGATTTGGGGTTCAATACTCCAATACCTTTAACTTTGCGGAACAGGTAAGCTATAGTGCAGCTAAAGCTAGGTCGTTAATAGGCTATATCTTCAAATCCATGTCGCTTTTGGAATCTCGATTGACACTGTATAAAACGTGCGCTAGGCCTATTCTCGAATACTGCTCTATAGTCCTTACGAACTCACGCAAGTGCGACAGGATTGCACTCGAGAACGTACAGCGTTCCTTCACCAAACGTCTATTGGGCTCAAACATGCTGAACTATCGTAGTCGATGCAAACAACTGGGACTGGACCCGCTGTGGCTACGTAGGCTAAAGATAAACCTTACGTTTCTATACAAACTTAAACAAAAGCCGGAAATGAACCTGACACGACACTTCCGAACGGAAGGAGATACCCGATATCATCTGCGCAACGCGACCTTTTCATTCAGTCTGCCGGCTGCTCGTTGTGGCATACGCCATAACTTCTTCCTTTATAGATACGCGGACACCTGGAACAAATTACCTCTGCAAATCCGATCATCTATGACCAGTACACACTTCAGCAATGCTATACGGAGATTCCTCGACGTAAACACAGTTTCCGAACTATTAAGCCTCAAAGTGACGGAAGACGAGCTATGGGAGACAGGACCAAACAACCTCTAGCGAATTAGCCTACATCCCCTTTTTAATGCTTTATTTCCAACAGTTTCCTACTTCATTTTAACCTCGCATCACGGCTGTTTCTGACACCTTATTCGCACGTCTGCTCTCTTTTGTCCTTCCTATCCCTACCTAGACGAGACTGCCTCAAGACTTCCATCACTTTGATCCAAATATTTCACTTACTGTTCCTTCTAGAACGTTGAGATTTACATCCTTAGCCGCATCTTTGCCTACTCTACTCCTCCCTTATGCTTAACCCAACTCTGTGTATATTGTATTCGGCACCTCTTCTGGTCCTTATCGCAACTCTTCAATAGTGGCCTAAGTACACATAGCGCCAGTGCCAAATCCCAGGCCTCGCTAGATTCTCTTTCCTACTTTGCCTCTCATTCTTAAACCTTTTGGACTAGTCCGGCCTCTCAGGCTCCAAATGCCCATAGGTCTCAAACCAAGGCCTTTCTTCTTTTGAGCATCGGCCGCCATCGGCTAAGGTTCTCATTGGTATAAGTAACAGCCTCATGATACTCGTCTCCGTCTGATACATTATCTGTATGCTTGGTCCCCCTACGAAATCGAAAGTTCCGGTCTCTGATTGAGTTTTGCCTCTCGGCTCCACTATCATGCTTCTCAGCTCACGATTACCTTCTCCCTCTCATGTTTAGCCTCTATTTGGTCCATATCGCAACTGTTTAATGGTGATTTAGGTTCTCATAGCGTCAGCACAGCATACTAGGCCTCATTTGATTTGCTTTCCTACTGCGCCTTGCACTCGTAAACCTTTTGGACCACACCGGCCTCAGGCTCCAAACGCCTATAGGTCGCAAACCGAGGCCACTTTTCTTTTGAGCATCGGCTCTCATCAACTAAGGTTCTCATTGGCATACTTAACAGCTTCATGTAACCCGCCTCCGCCTGATACATTAACTGTGACCTTGGTCCCCTACCAGCATCGAAAGTTCCGGTCCTTGCTTAATTTTGCCTTTCGGCTCCACTATCATCCTTCTCGGCTCACAGTTATCTTCTCCCTCTCTTGTTTGGCCTCTATTTGGTCCATATCGTAACCGTACAACTTTTGGGTACGCTAGGCCACTTGGGCCAGCATCTTCCTCTCACATTCATCAAATATCGGGTCTCGTGCTTGAACGCAAAACTACGGATATGATGTATAACCTATACGGTCACTCCATTGCTCTTAACCTGCACAAATTTACCATAAATGTTATATTGATACAATAATATAGCCCTGCTCAATTTTGTTGGTATTTTGCTGGGTCCGTTTTTCTTCTCGCCCTTGTTCTACAGGATAACAGTACCTGCACGGAACACCGCTGAGGACATACCTGCGACGCTCCCATGGGCACGGAATCAATAAAGAACAAAGAAAAAACCCGCACTTTCTAATCCTGTCACACTAAAGAACCTAGATAACTAATCAACTCAATACAAGTCACCCGAGTCGCCCGACTTCAACAGCACCAACCACTTGCAGTGGACTCCGAAGGCGACTACACAGCCAAGGGAAACAAGCTGGCGTTACGTGATTGCGAATATCCGCAAGGTTAATCGGTCAGATGCAATCTTGTCAATGTCATATCACTAGCCGGCAGTGTTCCAGGACGTGGTGAATCTTCGTCTGGCAAGCGTTTTCCCTACAAAAGGCCACAAATGTCTGTTTAACAACACTGCGAGGTGGCGGATGTGACTCCCCACTCAATAAGGTCACCGCCCCTAACACACATTGGCAAGTTGACCGATATCGCATTTACAAGTTCTGTGCATATATCTGCTCTCGCGCGAACACGCCCACATGTTTGATTAGTGACATGCCACTATTCTTAAGTATTACTCAGCGGTTTCTTCATACTTCACTCACCTGACCCACACTGCGTACGGGACTTGATCGGAGTAGTTGCTCATCAACATACCATATTAGTGATCTGATTATTATCTCTACACATTGCATCCTGTGTACATAGACTTCATACAACTGCCTCCAACTGTACTACTCCCGCTGTTGGTGCCGCTTATTCTGCTATCCTGTACAATATTGCAATATGCTGGCCATGCCCAGAAGGCGTGTCTCGCTTTGTCGAGAATAAAATATTAATTATTTATTTTTACAAGGGGAGTAATAAAAATGCAGTATTATAAAAGAACACAAATTAAAAATCAAATGGGCAACAGCTGGTTAGCCCGTTACACAAAATTTCCGAAGCTTGCGCACGGGTATAAAAATAAGGTGCCATCCTGGTTATGCTTCACTTCCTATGTATAGGTTAGTAAAGCAACGTACACGTCGAATTGCAAGTAGGAAGCCCTGGTTTCCTTGCTGGTACTATAAACCTGACCAGGACTCACATCTGATCCCTGCCTAGCGGCGGGTTAGATTTTCTATACTCAGATGGGACGGGAACGGTAGGGAAAGCTTTTAGGTGTTCCTTCTGGAGCGGATCGTTGAGCTAGAAACGGATAAGGTGCGCCGAGGTGTTGCTGTATCTAAAAGGAAACATTGTAACTACACCCTTGTTATTCCATTACCGACCATGTTTGCTGCACTAGCAGTCCACGCTGTGCTGGTCAAGTAACGTAAGACAGACGTTGAAAGAAGCTAGAATATAAAACGGATGGTGTCACCTAAATGAAAGGTACCACCAAAGTGTGAGGCGGATGAAGGAAAATGAAAGTAAATTTGAAGGACGTATATCGCCATAAAAAGGGACATGCTTCTTGTTGCCATCCAGGGGTGTCTAATTGACGCTCGAAATCTTTAACCGTAGGTGCGCTGACTACACTTCCTAAAAGCGCATTTCAGCGCTTGATTACTCAACGCCTCAACCGAGTGAACTGTATGGTACTGAGACCATGCAGCTTTGAGTACCCGCCAAGCCGGCATAGGTATTGCCCTGAATATCCGGACTGTTGCTACTCTGGTTAATTGCATCCCAAGCGGTAGACGGATGTATGCAATCCAAATAACCGCTTTGTTTTAAGCGTTTAAGTTGCGTACGGCCATTAGGTCTCTATTGGTCATCGATGCCTACACCCCACAACCTGTAGGAATGAAGGCCCTCACTTCGAATTTTGCCTCGGGTGGAGCCACTCAGCTCACCACTTGGCGAGCCATATACTTGGGCCCCAGTGCAGAAGAATCTTTGTCATAGGAGTAGCATTGCCATTAAACGACTGACAAGCCTAGTCATTAGCACCATGAGGTCAGGTCAAGTTCAAAGGACAATAAATGCCTCCGACTAAAAAGCGTTCTATTTCTGGCACCCGTAAGCAAACAACAGCCCACGGTGCTTGGATTTCTGGGTTGTACACCACGATCAGGTAAAGTCAAGCAAGTTAGCAAATGTCCAAAAGATACAGGCTTTGTCCTACAATGAATCCACTGGGCCGATCAGCTAACTTATACAGCGAAGCATGCATGACTAGACCGAGAGGCCCATTGATAAAACAATTTGAAACAATATCGCATATCGACTTCTGCCAGTCCTGGTCGGGGCGATTAAAGTTCCCCGTCACTAAACACATTGTCGTTGAACTTTGACGGATAACATCACGTAGACCACGCTCAAGGCTATCAGGCTTATATCGACCAGCATAACTTTACTTTGCACAGATGCAATAATAAAAAAACGTGCGCGTACAGAAAGTATAGGTCGTAATGACAGTAACGGTCGAGTTGAGGTACATAGCAACGCCACCTCATAAAGCTCATGAAGCTTGGGCCGAGGCAGTAGACAGTGGCTACGCGGTAGTGGCTATTTTCGTCAAATGCTCGAGAGCATTTGATAGGCTACTTCACTTGAGGCTAGCGCAAAAGCTGTGCTCCTACGGTGTATCGATGACATATTCAAACGAGTCACGATGGACCGGTGACCTTGAGGCCTACTAACTGCGTGAGGACCAGTTCAGAATTAGCGCTTGCACGAGAGCTTGCTGCTTGCATAATTCCGGCTGAAGGCGTCCGATAGCAAGAGCTTCAGCTATAGCCAGGAAGCGCCTTTTGAGTCCCTTTGAGCATCGCTATGGGGCAACTAGGAGAACCGTAAATGAGTATATAACACGACATTGATGCGCAGTGTTGATCAGGTGCTCACAGATGCGATGACCGCAGCGCAGTAAGTCTTCTGACTGAAGAACAGTGTGATTGCCTAACTGTGAAAATGCACACTGATAACTGCACACGGTCAATAATATGACAGTCTTAGTGCATGTGCCACGATTGAAGTGGTTGCATTTCGAGTTAGAGGGAAACTTACAGGGAATAATATAATAGCACGGGCAATGAAAAGAGTGCTTAGCAAGTCTCGTATTTTGTTAGGGTGCAAGCCACAAGCACTAGTGCACAAATACAACGGTGATCCATTTATGTACTATGAGAGGGAAGTATTATTGCAATACGCAGCTGGGAAGTGCGATCCACGAAAATGGTACAGGTAACCATCTTGCGATATTTAACTTATCATTGTGACATATGAGCTCAACTTGTCAACCTGGTAAGTATAGGGCGTGAGAACGAAATTTCTCGATGCACTAAATCTGCTCGCGGCCCTCCGTGAAGAATCGTACGGTTCGGGAAGTTCATGCTTTGCTGATTGCTGTCTCTCCTCTAACAGGCACATGTGTTATACAATGGAACCCGCTTTATTGCCCATCCCGTTCATAGCCCACCCCGCTTTATTGACCAGTTTTTCAAAATACCAATTCTTTTCTCATAAATATGCTACATTTTCACCGTCTAATTGCCCACTCTCTGGGTCGTCGCACCGCTTAATTGCCCGGCGGCACGGGCTGTGCTCTTGACGCTTTGTCGATTTTACGCCCTCGCTCCGACTATCTTTTATTACGATTACCCCATAGCTAGGTAGTCCGAACGATTCAAGAACAATAAAGCCATCGGCGGCGTTTTTGACAGATCAGAGAAGGCTACCTACGTCATTCAATACACGAGCAAGCTAAATGAACAAACGGCTGTGGGCAATCCCCCAGCCTTAATGAAACTCGAGAACTGAGCAAAGTGGAGTAATTTTCCCGCTCAACACGTGTCCCTGCTCTATTGGTTGCACACAAGTATGGTCAGTAACAGAAAGGATTTGTCCTTGACAAAAAATGTTGGATCGCGCTGTCATAATTCATGCCGACAATGTGTTTACAGTCGGATGCCCTGTGACACAAGCAAGCAATAGTATTCCTCCAAAGACTCTGCGTCGACCGTTATGCACGAAATCGGAGGGCAAGAAGACACTGCTCAACGTGGCGGTTGTAACAGAATGTCCTACTGCACAACAAACTGTATCGTACTCGTGACCATTTTCTTTCACTGCACTGCCCATGGTGCTTTACTTGCGTTCTGAAACTTTGCTTTACATGGCAGTTAGTGCAACGTGTATCACCGTGGTCACAAGCCGTTTGAAATCAGTTGCTGCTTACGTACTGGACTGCTTGCTAGATAGCGGGGACGTTGACGTATATACAGTTAGGCACAGCCTATGTTTCGTACGGCATTCCGAGGTACGGGTATTGCGTTCGGCTCTAGCGCGGAACCATTTGAGGTATCCGTTACCTGGCTCCTGGTTCCCCAGGCTGTTTTCACTACTGACTTGCTTATATTATGACGGATTTAAAGCTACGTGCCCCCGGATCACGTTTCGTTTCAGGTAACCGAAAGGTGACTAAACCGCTGGAAAGCTTAGCATGTTATGTCATTCGGACAGCAGAAGTCAACTTATGCTGCGTCATCAGTGATGTGAGGACGCCACTTGACCAACATCAAGTGGTTTGCAGCCGAACAAACTAGCCCTACTTACGGGCCATAACCTGCGGTACTGATGCTAAGTATGTTGATGGAATCATTCCTCTCCTGTGCAGCCATACATATCTAGGTAGGCTAAGAATACTACCTAAGCGAGTACGCGCAATTCTCCACATATCTTCCGCTTGACACCGCTGCCCTCGGCTTTGTTAATAAGCAGGTTCTAAGTGATAGCTACGCAATCCGGAACTGTTACCAATACTATACCGCGAAACCATTCCCTGAATATCCTTATCGTATCCTGCGCGCCGCATCAATCATAAGGGATTTAGTGAGGCGATGTCCATTCACCTGCGCTCCTTTCCTCGTGCAAACGATTATCATATACCCATTGTCATCAAGCTTGCTACATCAATGCTCTGCAGAACGGCACACACCCGATTTCTAATACGTCTGTGATGCATACGTAAACTGCTACGAAATCTACGACGAGAAATGAGCCAGCATTTCCAATGAACCACATCGCAGCTTATGTGTTATCAGTAAAGCATATCGCAATACGTATTTCACGGCACATATACGGAAACGGGTACGCTGAACGACGTTGCGCACTCCTTTCTAAACGGGCGCCAGTGTGTTCCACTATCGCGAACCTGCATATTGCAAGTGGGGCACGTAGTATTCCTAGCAACCACTCGGCGATGAAAAAGGAAAACACCATTTCTATGTATAAAATTGTATGTTAATTAGATGAAAATTAGTTACAAATCGGACATGTGAATAGCACGTCCGTAATTCCCTGTCACGTGCTGAACCATGTTCTCGCAGTGGCGCGGTGTCACACGTGATCGTGCCTCTGACACAACCTGCTCCAGGAATCTGATGCGTCACTCGCTTTGGCTGAGAACACCATCAGGGTCCCCTCGGAACATTTCCACATACCTGTTTTTCATCGTTTGCTTGACGTAGCTTTTGATTATACTCCAGATCCCCTCGATAGGGTTCAGCGCCGGAGAGTATGGGGATAATCGTAACATCCTACCTGATCGGTACTGTTCTTCCTGGAACAAGTTTTCCAAATCTGTGTGGCACGGCGCGTTGTCACAAATCAGCAGGCACCGTTCGATAACATCCGCACCTTGTGCATCTAGCAACTGTCGCAGCCACTGCGCACATCTTTGTTTATTGTAGCTTCCACGTAAAACGGAGAACGCTATCAATGCGTCCTTTGTCATTGCTCCGACAAGGTGCACATTTTGCCCGCAACTGTTTGCCACAGTACACTGTGCTCGGCTCCCACGTGGTGAACGGCCCCGAGTTCGTGCGCAAAAGAGATTAAAGTTCGTCTCGTCGATCCACATCGGTTCCCTTCCTTCCGCTTGAAAATTTAACAGCTGAAGGACGAACAATTTCCGTCGCTGTTTGTTCACCTGCGTGTTCAGGGATTCAGGAATTGTATGTAACTTCTTCATCGTTATCAATCGCCCGTCAAGGTATCTGGCAACAGTACTGGTACAGACATCAACGTCGAACTCAGTTTTCAAGCGCAAGCGGAGTTTTGCAAGGGTTATGGTGGATTCCGCCGACACCCACTCAACCAGAGAGTCAACGTGGCTCTCTGTCATCGCTCTGCAACGAGCACCCCCGTGTTGACCTCGTGGTTCGGTCGACTCCAGCATTCTTATCCAATTGCGGCAAGTGCTCAATTTCACGTGAAGTAAATTGGCGAGGTGCTTCCAGTCGTTTCCTTCTTCATACACAGTCAGTATCCTGTTCCTCACTTCGAACGAGTGGCGGACATACGGACCTCTTCGTGTCATTTGGTGTTGGCACAATGAGCTTTCCAGGACGATCTGGGAAAATATGTCATCACGGCTATTTAAACCAGACATCAAGTCCTCCATGCATTTGACCCCATTCGGTGTGGTGAATTCGCTTGTCTTGTCGCAACATAATTGGTCCCATGATTGTGGCCGTGCCCGTGTCTTGTCACTTCGTCCACATGTGCGCCGCTTACGAATTCCGCTGTGGACATTTGTACCGATAGCGCGTGGGGCCTCAGTGCATGTCACCCGAACAAGCGTAGTTGGAACAGTGTAGCGCACAGCTCAGCCGCGTACTAGGCCTGTACTACGGCTGTGGTTTGCTTACCTGAAGTGCCAGTCTGCGAATTCACGCCGAGTATTGTAGGGGTCACAACGTCGAAACATGAAGGCTGGGTAGTGCCCTACCTTCCGGACAACAGAGACGTATCCTCACTTTAACAAAGCGATCCGAATCAACTTGGCTATGCAGTGGTGAGCGAGTGCTACAGACGCACGTCGTGTATGGGACCTAGGGTGTTGCAGAATCAGTGCTCTGGTGCAAGGTGGTGTGACATTCACGACTGCCTGAGGTGAGGTGTGCGATCGATAAGTAGCCTCGATTCACGCAGTCCAGCTGAGTGAAGCGTGATGGCAGACGTTAGGTGTGGCAAGAATTAGGCGACTGAACCACTCGTCCGTTCACAAAACAAAGATAAGCTGCCCTGCTGACCGCCTCCATGATTATTGATCAGCTCGAGTGTGCCTGTGAAGTAACGTATATCGCGTGAATAAAGACTGCCCACGTTGGTTGCAGCAATGTGGCCCTGGGGCAATTGACAGCTCCATTATGGCTCATATTGTCCATAGTGAGCATCAGGAGGATTCAAATCTGCCCTTAGAAAAGTATACGAGGTTCGACAACAAAGATAGAAAGGTATACGTCTTCCTACACTTGCGACGGCCAAAGCTAGTTGCAATCGCTCATTTCAACCGTCATTATGCTCATAAAATATGCTAATCCGGGCTCTTCAGCTTCCTTGGCCCGCGAAAACGGAGGCTACTTAGGTCAACGGCCTTAGGTCAAACTCCGTAACATGTAATTAACTTGTTTCGCTTTTTCACGTACGTAACCTCTATTAACGGAGTCCATTTGGCTCCTCCTTTTTAGCCCTAAATATGGTTGTAATGGTCCGAAGATGAATCATTGAAAGTAATTGCTCACCAAATGGTCGATGTTTTCCACTAGTCTGGAAAGTAGCTTGATTCCAACGAAATGGTAAACATGTTCAGCACAAGTAATGGCATGTCAGGCCCTCCCAAAGTTTTGATGGTATGTGGGATACCATCAGAATCCAGATGGGAAGACGGTTTGTTAGAATTTCTTACATGTTGGTTAGCAATGATAGAAAATGCAATGTTACAGTGAGCGTTGGTTGTTTGCACCCCAATGCTTGCATTAAACGGGGTCGTCTCCAGGCTCAAGGAGGTAGCGAAAGATGAGATAAGCGCTTCGCAGATGTTGGCTGGATCATGAAGCGACTGTCCGTCTGTATTACCCAGTCCATTGACCATGGACAAGTGGTTATCAGTTTTGAGACGCAGCATTTGAACAAGATCCTACGTGTTGCATGTCATCCGTAGAGCCAACCTTTTTCGTGTATCTTCTTCGTCAATTGTATGTGTTTGACGCTGGCAGATATGTTGTGTAACCTTAAAAGCAATGTAATGTTTTCGGATTTATGTATTTAGCAATTAGTCTTTTGTGTTTTCGGCTGACTGAACGCGCAAATGCGTCTTTTTGGCAGTGTGATCCCCTTACATTTTGGAGTATGGACAGCAATGGCCTGGTGCACCCGATGGTAGAATTAGGCAATGGTATTGCACACATTATTAGAGCGAAAGACTGCGTCCCAATCGAATGATCGGATAAATTTTTGGAAATGTTTCCCGTTTATCCTATGGGTTAAATATTGCGAAATAAAGGTGCATTTGGTGGCCAATTTAACGCAGAAAGTTTATCGTACCATGTTGTGGTCATTACAAGAGATTTTGTCTAATACCTCTGTTTGTGCAATTGTGACCCCCAAAGTGAATATCAGGTCGAGTATATTGGTCGCTCTTGTTGGCTCAGTAACACACTGTATCCACCCACTAATTCTGAGAGAGAAAGGGAAAGATGTATGTGTAGATGAGGATGTTTGAGAAGACCAGTTTATCTTTAGTTGGTTAAAATCACCAGCAATTATATTCTGTTTGTGGGGCATCTCGTCAGCAAACTCGAAAGCTGAAGTGATGATGGTAACACTCGCAGTTGACGCAGTTGGCAGGTAGTAAACGCATCGGAGTAGAATGTGAGAACCGGTTTCTGAGACGGACAACCAAAGAGAATCGGGAAAATTGGTTAGCTGTGAATGATCAAGAACTTCTGATGCAAATGTACAGTTTAGGTATATCATGCATCCACCTCTTTTGCCTGTTCCGCGATGTTATCGGAAGAGCTGATAATTAGGAATTATTAAGGTAGTCTAATGTATCGGGGAGCACCAGGTTTCAGTAACGAGGAGTGTTTGTGGGTTGCTGATATGAGCAAGCATACCTAGGAAGTACACTTTGTTGTTACTAGACCAGGCATTAAGTGGAATTATAGAAAACGCTCTATATGTTGTGGGGTCATCGTGTTTCAGTTCGCTGTTATACAGGTTGTTGTAGTCAGGTATTATGGACACAGGAGATATGAGTGGGAGTACTGTGGTCGGGTCTACTCTTAACATGCGTGGAGATATATGTAATATGTCATTTGTGATTTCCGATATTGCTGTGGACATGGAGGTGTTTGAGAGAGCAAGTCTAGTTTAAGACTGGCGCAGCAGTTGGCCAGCCGAGTCATCTGTAAAAATTGCAAGAACACTTGGAACAGGTATGTTGCTTCTGCCAGGTATGTAAGCAGTGGGAATTGCCGCGGCTCCATTCCCATCTGTACTAAAAAAGGGTCATTCTGATGGGTGTTGGGAATGGCTGCACACATATCTGACGGGATGGGGAGGGGCCTTGACTTTGCGACATAGCTTTTGCTGTCATTACTGTGCCTGTTTTCGTGGTATGAAAGGGAATTATGGCAAGGGGTATCCAAAAGACATTTATTTCTGGTTTTTGTCGGCCCAGAATGTCGCTTTAAATAGTGTTTTTGCGATGTATGTTAGTAGATCTTATTAGTATCTACCGTGTTCATCATAGACTTAATTCTTTTGTTGGAACCGGTGAGTGGCTGTGGGTTTTCTGCAGTATTTGATTGACTGTCCATGGGGTCATTTGTTCGTTGAGTTCAGCTCGCTTTACAGTTACAGAGCCCTTGATAGTCAGGTCTTCCCAATGTTTAGAAGTTAGTTCTTCATTTATGAACGGTGAATTCAATTCAATTGGTTCACAGGCGTCAAGATTGAGGAAGTAGTATTTACTAGAATTTTGCTTAGGTGACATTGCAGTTTCGTCTGGAACGGTGGTGACTGAGGTCCTTATCATTTGAGGTGAGCTGTCGAGATCCACTTTAAAGTGCCCAGTTGCCACATTAGATAAGTTATCGTTTTTAGCTTTGGTCTGAGAATACTTAACCCAAATAGCCATTTGAGCTGGTGATTGTGACGAAATATCACTAAGGGATCTTTATAGAGGCATGCGATCTAGTTTGTATTAGGTCCGCTAGGCTACGGCGAGCTGATTACTCAACAATCGGTTCGCGGATTCCACAATTGAAAATTAAAACATGATGGGGCAGCAGTGCTTAGGTGATTTCTTTTTAGGATTTCAGATTAGGCGAAGGCTAATTGGTTTAACAAAAAAAGATATTAATCAGACAGTTTGCGCGTATCATCATGCCGTTGTTCCTGAGGCTAGGCCTTACCGTGGTGCGATGGTTTGTGTGCCTCTCTGATCCATTGTGCTAAAATGGGTGGTGCTTTTGCACCTTCAGAGCCACTCATACCAGATTGGTCAATGGTTAGAGGCCAGACAAACTCAGCCTCCTGGTCCTCCAGGTTAGGGGTTGGAATGAGGGTGGCTCCTTATTCCTTAAAACGGACTCCTTGTAGTCCAGTGCCAAACCCGCTGCCTTGCGGCCAGGTTTTTGAACCAAAAGGCTTTGGTTGAGAACCCTAATCGTTCTGCTGTCTAGGCCTGGGCAACTTGACAGTATCCAGCCCACGCAATACCATGAATATTATCTCAAACAAATTGCTGATGCTCTGGCCTTCGCAAAGGATAATCAACGGTGCCCTATCTGCTGCATCGAGCACTTTGGATAGGGGTTTGGATGCTACTGCTCAGGCCTTCCCATCTTCTTATTCCCCTTTTTGCGCTTTTTTGCCCTTATGGTCCCGTTCCAGCTTTACTTTTATCCCTCCTGTTTTCAACCCCCATTTCTCGGCCCTCCCCAACCTTGCTTCAATAGTCGCTTGTCTTTTAGTTTCAACTCACAGTTGAACGCAGAGCGTCATTGCTGCACTGTCAACAGGCCCATGTTCAAGCAAACGGCCCATTCCAGTTCCTCGACTTCCATTTAGAGCTCTCGATCCTCCTTCAGACTGGCATGCCTCAGTGTTCGCACATTGCTTTAGATTGGTCAACAGGCAGCACTTGCCCGAACATTGGAGACCCTCTTGATCGATATCTGCTGCTTATCGGAGACCCGCCTGCAAGACTTGAGCTCTGTACTCACTCTGCGATCCCCTTCAGGTGACACTAGCAGCACTTTCTCATTGCGCCTATCCGGTGACCATGCAGCTTCGAGCACCGGCCAAGCCGGTGTTGGTATTGCCCTGAGTCCCCGGGCTGAAACTGCTCTGGTTGATTGGATTCCAATCAGTAGCCGGATGTGTGCGGTCCGATTGGCTGGCTCATTCAAAACTTCGAAGTCGCGCGGGACTAACAGGTGTCTAATCGTTATCGCTGCATAGGCACCGAAAAACTGTAGGGATGACTCGGTAAAAGACGACTTCTATCGCCAACTGAACGAACTCCTTCGCCACAGAAGAAGCTAGGACACTGTATTGCTGGCTGGGAATCTGAACGCTCAAGTTAGAAAATTATCCGCAGATGAGCTGCATCTGGGCGGACAACATGGTATAGGCTCCCGTAATGATAACGGTGAGCGGTTACATCATTTGTGTGAAGATGCTCGCTTATTTCTTGCGAGCACTAATTTCCGACATAGCACCCGCCGGAGGGTGACTTGGCGCCCACCAGCCTTGAACCAGCTATGGACGCAAATCGATCACATTGCTATCAGTTACCGCTGGAGAGGCTGCGTCTAGAACTGTCGCTCGATTTGGAGCACAGGTGTTAACACCGATCATGCACTTGTGTGTGCTGACATGCGGATGCGCTTTGGTGGACGCCCGCGACGATGTTGTGAGCGCATTGACACCGGCAGACTTATAAAATCCAGCTGTTCTGAACGCCTATCAAATTACGCTGTCATCCGAGTTGGATAAACGCTCACTGGATGCAATTGAAGCTCACTGGTCTCATATGCAACAGGCCTTACTAGCAGCAGGCAAATCCTCATGTGGTATGTCTAATCGCCAACATGAAAATTGGGTCTCTTCAAAGTCTTTGAAAATTATAGATGCTCGCCGGCATATTCCGGCTGGAAGCGAACACAACGATACTCGCAAAGATCTCCGGGCAAAACTCCGTGCTATCCTGAAGAGAGATCGCGAATCCTGGTGGTCTCGTCGTGCAACAGAGATGGAAATGGCCGCTGCCCTTGGTAACCATCGTGAGTTATTCCGTCTTATACGGGAAACGGGCAGCAGGAGACCTGGTGTTAGCGAAACTATACGTGACGAGAGTGGACAGCCTATGCACAATTTATCAAAACGCCTGGAAGTTTGGGTTGAGCACTTTGAAAGGCTAATTAATCGGTCGGAATTGTTAGATTTCTCGCCGACCATTGATCGCCCTGCTCCGTGGGCTGTTCCTTTGGATCCATCCTCTCGCTCAGAAGTCGAACATGAGATCAAACTGTTGCAGATAAATAAAGCCGCGGGACCTGATGACCTTCCTCCAGCCCTTTTCAAATTCGGGGGACCTGCTCTTGTGGATGATTTACACGAGTTACTAGTGAGACTGTGGAAGCAGGAAACTGTCCCAAGCGATTGGAGCCGCTCCATCATAGTCCCAATTTTCAAAGGAGGTTCACGATCGGAATGCGGCAGCCATGGAGGAATCAGTCTGATCTCCATCGCCCCCACATTGCTTGCCACTGTCTTCCTTCATAGACTGACTGGCACTCGTGAAAGCCAGATTGGTGAACAGCAAGCTGGATTTCGTCGAGGTCGTAGCTGCATTGACCACATCTTTACCTTGCGTCAGTTGTTGGAGCACCGTCACACACATTGGCGGCCCACCGTTGTCGTGTGCCTCGATATCAAAGGTGCATTCGATTCGGTGGATAGACATGCACTTTGGGACTGTCTACTCAGGAAAGGTGTACCTGAGAAATATGTGAATATTATCTGAGCATTATATGCTCATAGCTCGGGCAGAGTGAGGGCTTACGGCAAGTTGTCGTCTCTCTTTAATATCTCCAGCGGCATGAGACAAGGAGGCCCGCTGTCACCTTTCCTCTTCAATTTCGCTGTTGACGAAGTCATGGAAATCGCGTTTACAGGACACGAGTTAGAAGGTGTGGAGCTACTTCCAGGAGAACGACTTCTTGATTTAGAGTATGCTGATGATATTGCCCTGATCTGTGACAGCTCACAAACTTGCCAAGCGGCACTTAACAGAGTAGCACTAGCTGTCCGTCACTTCGTGCTTTGCTTCGTACCCTCGAAGTGCAAAGCGTTTCTCCAAGATTGGTCTGGACCGCCTCCTACGCTGACCCTTGGTGGAGATCAGCTAGAAGTCGTTCAGAAATTCAGCTACCTGGGAAGTTGTATCAGCGCTAGTAGGATTGAAGATGAAATCACGAATCGTATAGCAAAAGCTCGGGACGCTTATGCTAACCTTCGCCACTTATGGCGCCGGCGCGACATCACTCTTGCTCTGAAGGGTAGCGTTTACAATGTAGCGGTAGGTTCGACCCTACTGTACGGTTGTGAAACCTGGTTGCTTAAAGCAGCGGACCTGAAGAGGCTAGTTACGTTCGACCACCGGTGCGTTCGTAATTTAGCTCACATTTGGTGGGAACATCGCGTGTGTAACGAGCGTGTTTGACGCCTTGTTTATGGCACAGGAATAGGAACTGAACCGCTCAGCACCGTTATTTCACGCATCAGGCTCCGATGGCTCGGCCACGTGTTACGAATGCCAGCCCACCGAGTTCCGCGACGTGTGTTGTTTGCGCGCCGGGGGTGTGGATGGAAGAAGAGGAGGGGTGGCCAAGCGATGACTTGGTCCAGAGGAATGAAGACCCTCACTTCTGAGCTGGCCACGTTTGGAGCGTCTCGGTTCCCTGGTTGGGTTCCGAAAGACGATGAACACGTTTGGTTGGCCCCACTTGCTAATATGGCTAGGAGCCGAACTCAGTGGCGTTCGTGCTGTGAATTTCTTTGTCCCACCCCATCCCTCTTAGCCTCCCCCTCCAACCACGATCTCATTACTTAGCCCTATATAATTTTGCATAATAATTTTTTTTGGGTGCACAGCAGCCGGCTGGTAGCTTACCGGAGCGATGCCCATACGTTACCGGTAGCTCAGCCAGCTATCATTAGTTGTTTTTTTCTCTCCTTTTTTCTTTGTATTGCGGCACAGGAGCTGAGGTGTTTCCCACCTCTAGCTAACGTGTATGATGATGATGATGGTGCTCCTGAGAACCTGTACTTCAACCCAATTTCATGCAGTGTTTCCATTCTGTAGTCCAGTTTCATCAAAGCTTTAACTTGCAACACAGTAAGCTGCTTTTCCAACAACAGTTGGCCGTACCCACGGACATCGCGGGTTTCTGAACTGTGGTGTTGGATTCCACTATGGCCTCCGGATTGCGCTGTACCAAGTGTTCTTTCTGTATGCTTTTCCCACCAATATTGTTTGTTTGTATTATACAATCTGTACAAATTTGGTGAATATCCACGGCCTACTTTAGCGAACTCATTGATTGGTCTAACTGCAGCCTGTGGCCGCCATGTTGGCTATCTTTTACAGTAATCTAACCTGTGTAGAGCATCAAGTTGCCTCAGACTGAACTAGCATCAACTACCAACCACGACAGGTGCAACTTTCTGGATTTATTTTAAGTTACATCATCTGGAACCAACTCCTATTGAACTGATAGCGCAAAAGTTAAAACTGGTTGGTTTGTATGGCATTCCATTATTATTGCACTGAAATGTTTCCGTAGATGAAGCTTTTAAGACCTTGGTTAAGCCGATTGCTTTCTTCAGCCTTCCCTAGCTACTTCAGCTGGCCTTCTCATCAGTACAGTTTGCCTTATTATGGCACCCACAAGGTCTAGCCTCACTCGACAAACAAAAATGGTGTTTTATACACCGTTCGAACAAAGCCAACTAAAACTGAGGCCCCGACCAAACTACGAGTCAGTCCTGCTTCCATTGCTACTCTTCTTCTGAAACTCCGTGATGAGGTCAACTCCTTCGAATCCCAACTCTCTGAGATGATAAAAATAGTAACCATCGTGGAAGCAATCCGAGATCACTTGACTTTATTAGACTATCTAAGTAGCCAATGGGAAAGACTTGATCCGGCCTCACTTGCGTCTGGTGTACATGAAGGATTGCACAGACTATAAAATGTGATCATAGTTAACATTTCTCATAGAGCTAGATTGGGTTAATTTAAAAATGCAGTACATATACGATACATATGCGATATTGAATGCAAGTGCCTTCGTCTTAAAAAGAAATCACCTAAGCACTGCTGCCCCATCATGTTTTAATTTTCAATTGTAGAATCCGCGAACCGATTGTTGAGTAATCAGCTCGCCCTAGCCTAGCGGACCTAATACAAACTAGATCGCATGCCTCTATAAAGATCCCTTAGTGATATTTCGTCACAATCACCAGCTCAAATGGCTATTTGGGTTAAGTATTCTCAGACCAAAGATAAAAACGATGACTTATCTAAGGCGGCCACTGGGCACTTTGAAGTGGATCACGACAGCTTACCTCAGATGATAGGGACCTCAGTCACCACCGTTCCAGACGAAACTGCAATCTCACCTAAGCAAAATTCTAGTAAATACTACTTCCTCAAGCTTGACGCCTGTGAACCAATGGAATTGTAATCACCGTTCATAAAGGATGAACTAGCTTCTAAACATTGGGAAGACCTGACTATCAAGGGCTCTGTAAATGTAAAGCGAGCTAAACTGAAGAGGCTGATGTCTCCGCACGGGTTTAGCTTCCCGGGTGCGGACGGCATTCGACCGAAGGCGTTGAACGTTGTTGCCATGAGTTTGGCAGGACCATTGGCAATTTTCTTTCAACGATGTCTGGAGAAGCTGCAGGTCCCCACGATGTGGAAGCACGGAATCATCACGCCTATCTACAAAAGTGGTAGCCGTGTTGAACCAGCAAAATATCGCCCGATAACACTACTGCCTGTGATCTCCGAGGTTATGGAGTCCATTGTAGCTCAGGCTTTGATGGGGTACCTGGAGAATAACCAAATTCTCGTTCCGAAGCAGCGTGGATTTCGCCAAAATCTCTCCTGTACAATTAATCTCTTGGTTGCTCGTGCAAGCTGGACGGAACCCGTTGACGCCGGTGTAAGAGTCGACGCGGCCTACTTGGATTTCTCAAAAGCATTCGACCGCATAGACCATCGCATTCTCCTCCACAACCTCCAGAAATATGGAATCGGCGATCCTGTTCTGGGCTGGCTAGGAGACCTTCTCATGCAGCGTCACCTAAATGTGAGGGTTCGAAGCAATCTGTCGGAATCCATCAAAGCTAAGTGCGGTGAACCTCAAGGCTCGGTACTTGGACCCCGCGTGTTCCTGGTCTTCATAAATGATCTCGCGAGTGTGCTATCTTCTAATTGTTTGCTATTTGCTGATGGCTTAAAGGTATGGCGTACTATAGCTGCAGTGTAGGATCGACAGTGTTACAGGAGGTGCTGGACAAAGCGTACACATGGTCCATCGAGAACATGCTGCATTTCAACGTCACCAAGTGCAAATTTCTCAGTATACGTCACAAGAATATGCACAACGACCGCCTAGGACCAAAAATTCTACAGCGGGCTTCTCACGAGTGCGATCTCGGTGTGATAGTTCAAGATGACCTCAGTTGTTCGAGGCAGACTGAAAAGTCAGATAAGAAAGCGAACCAGTACCTCGGCCTTCTTCGTAGAGCCTTCGGGAAGTTTGACCCTTCAGTCTTCCCAAAAATGCTTAGTGCGTACGTGAGGCTTCACGCTGAATACTCTACCCAAGCGTGGCAACACTGGCTCAAGCACCATCTCACCGCGCTCGACACTGCACAACGTAGGGCAACGATAAGCGTCAGAGGTTTTACCAGCCTCCCTACCCACTCAGGCTGAAGACCCTCAAAATATACAGTGCACGTTATCGGCGTCTAAGTGGCGATCTCATAATGGTGTACCAGCTCCTGAGAAACCCCAACCACCCATGCCATTCCCTTCTAATACTCAGTCAAAACACCTCGCTAAGTGGTCACCAGTTTAAGTTAGTCACGCAGTACAGCCGCCTGGAATGTCGGCGAAACTATTTCTCCCTTCGAGTGTCACAGACTTGGAACGCCCTCCCGGAACATGTAATTAATGCACCCACCCTATCCCTTTTCAAAAAACGCCTTGATGATACCCTGTCACATTTACACTACGGGCTATAGCTCATGACCATCAGATGCTGGCACTAACGCACAACAGACAGAGGATAGTGCCATAACCCTACTCGAGCATGAATCATTCCAAACTCCTTGCAAGAAATTCGATAAACGCTACTACTACAGAAACTGGATTACTATACCCTGTCGACCCAAGATAATTACACAAGAGTAAGACTTGTCCTTGCTACCATTTTTTATTTTCCTCGCCTATGATGTGAACAATAACCACTCCCCTGTTGCTTTGTGTGCGTACATTCTCATTTCAAACTCCCTTTATACGACAGCGCCGTCACACCTGTAAGCGACTGAACTGACGGCTCCATTATCCCTTCCCTATCTTTTTTATGACGCTATACACCCTACGGGACATGTCAAGCACGTGCTTTTTTCCCGTTATAAATCATTGTTCATTGTA
>OX104064.1:120349652-120578268 GCA_944474145.2 Dicrocoelium dendriticum
TCTGAAGCCGAAGATCCTTGAGAATTCCACATCACTGTCTTGCGACCGCTAGCTTCTCGTCGTGAATGCAGCCGATTCCACCAATTCCGCCCGGGCTGCAATGATAGTAGAAGGCCAGGAGTTTATACGACGGATGATTTCTGTTTACAGTCGGAGAAAGTGGAAAATGGCATCAACATGGTTTCAGCTTTCTGCCTAGGCAAGAAACAAGAGGACTCGTCAAAGGTTCGTCTACTTAAAATTGTATGTCAAAATGATGCCGAGGCTCGTTTTGCGCTTCAAGGAGCTCTGCGACCTAAAGGTGAATCTTTTATGTATTGCAACATCTTACCCCGGAGGGCCGAGTGGAAATGAAACAAGCGCTTAAAGAGCTTAGTTCCAGCCGGGACAACGGTGGCACAGATTTACATATTGTAGATTTCGGCATGGTCAGAAACGCTACCAAAGTTTGCTGGAAACGACTTCTTGTCATACCCTGACGTTAGAGGTGAAGAACGGATGGCGCGTAGTTTCCGCTAGGGTGCGCAGTGTTGGAGACAAACTCGATGACAGTCAACTTTTTTCACAGTGAACATCCTGACATACTGGCTTGCACTGAAATATGGTTTTCCTCGGATATCATGGACCCGGTGTTGCAGATCCCCGGGTGTCATCTCTATTGGGCGGATTGCAAAGGAGGTAGATCTGTTGGCGTTGTGATTCTGTACCGGAATACCGACCTCAAGACTCATCTGTTTAAAGGTGCTTGTGATGGGAATGGTGATTTTGACGCTCATTGATACTGAGTTCATGATGGATGCTGATCCCTGATGGTTGGGGTTGTCTGCAGAGCTCCAGTAGGTTGTGGAGCTTGGCTGCTGGATGCCAATAAAATGCAGGGTAGGGAAAAAGACTGGGTACTATTGGGAGAATCCAATACTCCAATTGTCAGCTGGGATTTGCTGCGTTGTGCTACTCCTCCAAATGTTTCCGCTGCAGACCTGTTGAAAGCTTGCTCGAGTATAACCTAGTTCAACATGTTACTGTGCTTACCCGTATATTTGTTGGACAAACCCACATATTCCCGAACTTGTGCTTTCTCCGGCGCTATCAGTTGTCGCAGACATTACCACTCTACCGCCTATTGGTTGTAGTGATCACTGTATGGTTTCATTTTTCTTGACTCCACGCCTCACGCTTCGCAACCAAGATAGTTCCAGCAGAAACTTCTGGCGCGCTGATTCAATCCGACTGCAAGCGGCCGCTAACGCTGTGGACTGGAATATCCCTCTACCTTTTGACCCAGATGAGAAGAGAAACATTTTGTACTACAAGAGGATTTCACTTGTTGAGCAGATTGTTCAAACTTGCAAAAGGAGAACGTGGTCCAGAAGCCTTCCATGGATAGTCTCGGAATGGATGTACTTAATGTTATGGAAACGTTTCAAGCTTACCCACTGCGCGCTTGACTAGTCCGAGCACAAATTGAGCAGGAATGAATGTAGCTTGAAAAACGTCAGCAACGGCCTTAGTGTGAAGTCAGTTTCGCTGCGCAATCCAGGACGACACCGAAGGCGTTTTACTCTTACTTGAAAAGAAGTACTGGAGCTGGCCGTGGCCTTTATGCCCTGTTTTCCGCAGCCCACGGCATTTTAGTTGTCGACGATGCGACGAAATCCAGTCTATTAGCCATGCACTATTCAGCTGCTTACTCTATAGTGATGCCGTTAACCGACGACCCTGCGCCAATCCACCTCTTGTCGTTGAAGCACATATGAAGGAGTGGGGTTGATGTTGCTAAATGCCTTGGTGACTTAGGTCTGAAGAACACGCTTGGTCCTGATGTGCTGCGCCCGCTATTCCTCAAGACCATGGTGGAATACCATGCTGCTCCTGTCTGTCAGATATTTCAGCACTTCTTGGAAGCTGGACGACTCCCGATTGCTTAGCGCTTGAGGACCTTTAAACCTATATACAAGGAGCGGATCCGCTAGATCCTGCAACCTATCGACCTATCTGCCTAACATCAGTACTGTGCAACTTAATGGAAAGAGTTCTCAAGCGCACCTTCCGGCTTCACTTCGGGCGCCTAACCGTAAGCCCCTGTGCTCAGCATGCCGTTTGGCGGGCAAGCTCAGGTACCTCGAACTTGCTTGTGTTTAGGGAGAACTGGGGGCGGTCGTTGGACGCTGGGAAATGCCTGGTTGTGGTTTTTGTAAAACTCGGCATGTCGTTTGACAAGGCCCCATATGGAAGGCTCCTACTTAAACTCCGAGGTACCGGTGTCGCTAGGGACGTCTTTTCTGGATCGCTGACCTCTGGATGGCCGGAGCAGGCAAGTTAAGGTGAGTGGAGCCTGCTCCGCTCTTGTGCTCATGCCTAGCCGTATTCCACAAGGGTCGGTACTTTGTCCAAGGCTGTTCATGACATGCACCAATGAACTTCTATCACAACTTCAAATGGATTGCCTGATTTACGCCGATGACATGAAGCTGTGGATGAAGGTATTCGGTTACAGCGATGCGGACAGACTGCAGGCATTATTAGATATGCTACACGGCTAGTCTATCAACTGGCAATTGCTCCTACATAGTGTAAAATGTTTACTTCTCCTCATGGACGCCCCTGAACGGTTCGAGATATACCATATTGGTGGGGTGTTACTCAGCCCCACCATTCTTGAGAATGACTTCGGTGGACTTGTCCAACTTGATTTAGGGACCACAGCTAACACACTAGGGCGGGTTGCCGCTGACAACAGGATGTCCCATGCCATACGAAGAGCTAGCTAGCGACTGACTCCGGAAAGCCTCCAAGTCCTGTTTACTTCCCATGTGCGCCCGATCTTTGAATACATACTACATGCCAACAGTCGTCTTACCAACTTCGAGTGTGACATGATTAAGAAGGTATAGTGGCGTGCGTCGAAATCCATACTGGAGTTAAGGGACCTGCCGTACCCACTTAGACTACAGCGGATGCGCCGGTTCACCCTGGAATATCGTCAACATAGAAGTGGTCTACCTTCTACTAGACTGACTCTGCTGGGGAGATGGGGAAGGAGCTACGAGCGTTTTCAAGTCAGCACTAATAGTTCTACTAGGCGGCACAACTGGCAACTAGTTTAACACAGAGGACTCAGAACGCGCTCCACTCTCGCTATATCGACCAGCATCGTAAATAACTGGGGCGACTTGCCGAAACCTGTGGTCAACGCACAGACTGAGGAACGTTTCAAACGATTTTTGGATCCTCACTTGGTGCGAAAGCTGGGACCTTGTTTCCTTCAATGTCGCTGTTAAGGACCCTTGTGGAATATCGTCCCGTAGCAACTGTGGCATCCACAAAATGATCGGGAAGTGAAGGAGCTCAAATAGGACTTTCCTTCTGCTCTCTACAATCTAATGCTCCCGTGAGGTGATCCAAGTTACCCTCGCACCAAGAGCCCAGATCACTACATTTGCACCTTAGCACAACGTGCAAATCAGTCTTGTCGTCGTAGTGAACCAGCAATTGAACCACAACCTCGGCATTACCAGTTTGCTAGGTGGAGCTCACGGTGTTCACTCTACCCAGGTGGGTTCTTATACCGCTTCACTCAAGGCGGCTGCATCAACCCTTGTTTCTCTGGATGCTACTCAGAGTAAATTTGAATGATTCCAATGATATATAAAAGAGTAGTGTCGCCCCGAATTATCCGCTTAGGGTAGTTCAGGTCGTATGTAAGCGACTGAGCACGATGGCCACTGCCACCTTAGGTGAACCAAATCTGGTTCACGAGAAACCACTATTGAACCAGTCTTTGGGCATGAGGAAACACTCTCCAACGACGTTCCTAAGAGCCTGAAGTCGTCCTAGTCATGTACCACTGAGAGGCCTGTGTTTACTGTGGTCAATCGTGTGCCAGAAGACAGCTCAGGTCAGGTCAGTTTCGCAGAACGGTATTTGCTTCTGCCTCAGGAACGTCTTGCTTGTTGCATCAGCAAGCAACCAAGGGCCCCCGGTACTTCGACTTGCAATTGCATTTCTTATGTTGCAAAGGAAACAATGCAAAATAAAGTAAGCTGGTACGTTCATCCTTTATTAGTTCGCTGCAACCAGCGCCAGTGAGTTTACAATGTTTCTGAAAAATGGTCTAACTAACACCTGGCTAGACCTCGCTTGAAGACGACAACCGTTTTACGGTTTCACAACGATGTGCGAAGCCTGTTCCTGCTGCCGACAACGTGGGTTGCGAAATATTTCCCCTGATATCTAGTCGAGACTTTTAACGCCTGAGCCTTATATGATGACCTCTCAGGTGGTCTGCGGTAGCTGGCTTAAACAGGTCGGCAGGCTTGCTGCCAATAAGGCCCTTCATGATCCAAAACAGCTCCATTAAATCTCCGCACAACCTACGCCTTTCCATGAAAAATTCCAAGCTATTTCTACGTAAACCGTAAGCTGTTAACCTTGGAGCTCCATCCTACCAGTCACTTGGTTATGTTCCTTCTTCATGCAAATGACATCCACCGGGAGATAAAGCGCATAAGCTTGAAAGCAGCATTATTAACGGGAGGAAAACCAATATAATAAGTACAAGGTCCAACCCAAGGCGAAAGAGCTCCCGCCGCGCAGCATGCTGACACTGTGCTGACGCTTTAAAGTTATTCGTAACAATTACAGCCAGCACCCTGCATTATCAACAGGCTGCAACGTCAGCTCAAGGTGCTCAAATCAAAAACTAGTCAACTCATGTTACAACAAGCATATGGCATCCACGTCCTTCAGCAATGCCTACTTCTGTACACATAACTCCGCCATGTTAGGTCCAACACCAGCGTCATGTACTACAAAAACAATAGCTGTCCCCTAGCTGACACTAACATCCAACTAGCACTATGCACACATTTAAGTGCTCACAGGTTTCATGTACTTTGAGAACGGGGTCTAATCATGCACATTACCAGCTGACGCATGCGTTCTTGCCTCTAAATTACAATAAACTCCACAGGTAATCGTACCAAGGTTCATGATGAGCATGGGGCCGACTCGCACGCCACATTCTTTGAAACACACATACCAGCCGACCTATCGGTACGTTCTGTCGACGATATGTCCACTCGATCAATAAAGCAAAGCAATCCTACCCTACTCCATGCAACACCACGACGCCCAACAACAATTCGATACCGTAGCCGCTCACACCACGCAAGCAGCCGAAATCTCCACGCATTAACCCTTATTTAGCCATGGGGTTGCTGTCTCAAAATGATCATCCACCAAACATATTGAAGATATTTTACGTCTCCTGTGGACTTTCCGGTCTCGGATGAGAATAAAGTGCGTTTATGTCCTCTATCGAGTTCGGTGCTGCAAATGAACTTCGACCGAGGCCGGACACAATGATCACGAATGGGAGTCTAATGTGCTCCGCGTCAGCTTCCGCGCATCAAAAGCGCGTGCATTCAGGGTGGCACTTTCTGCTACTAAACAGCTCTCAACCGCACTCAGTTTCTTAGGCTTTATAGACGGCGAAGTAAGTAATTGGGTAGTTAGGCAGGTGTTTACTTTGCCTCTTCGCGATGGCGATTCAATTAAACCACACCATGCATGATTGTAGTAGGCTTCCCGTCGTTATCCGACTATTATGCTTTAGCTGCTCCATCAGAAAACAAGGTTATGTTTCAGACTGACGTTGCTTTCCAATAGGCGGTGTAGATCTGACGGCAGGCTCAGTTTCATTTGTTATGCTTAAACCCGATTGGTCGTCGCAACAATCAGTGGATCACATGACACTTTTCTGGAAACACACCGTTCTTGTAATTGGCAAGCGGCCATAAAGCTTCATTTCCGGTTCAGCCAACAACTGATATTTTTCCATTAGGCTAGTTTGAACGCAATATTCGGGTCAATGGCGTCTATACTAACGTTAATACTGTCCTATGTCTCACTACCACCTGGTAAATAAAGCGGGAATGAAGGTCGTGGTCAGCAATATAGCTTTCGGTTTGCCGGTTTTACTCAACCGCGCCAGCTTTCTACAATATCGATAATTTTATTGAGAGCATCGCTTAATATCCAAAGACAGAACAAGTGAGCCTGCGTTATCCAGCAAGGTTACCATGAAATCGGCGAGGGATTCCATCAGCACGTAAGACTTCTGAGTCAGTTTAAACCTCAAAGCCGGAAATCCGATACCGTGTTACTTGTACAACGTGTTAGTGTAACAAACTGTGTACTGACCGTGTCAATTTACACCATAAAATGTAAAATAGGTATGCTTACCAATTACAACCGTACGTCCAAACAAAATCTAAGGCTGGCTACAATTAACTGAAGGCCAAAGGGTTGCAGGCCGACTAGGCAATTCAGTCGGTAGTGAGTTAACGCAAAGCTATCAAAATTCCAAGCATGCAAGTCGTTCAACATTGAGCTGTTGATATTCCGGGGCAACAAAACAGGGGAATTGTTGATATGACCATTTTTTGCTCGGTTGGACCAAACAGACTGTGATTTGTCCGTTTCTAGTAGTCGGTTTGGAGATAGTACAGGTTTGTACTGCCACTGAAGCGCACCCACCTGACCCTCGAAACCCTCAGCCGTGGATTCCCTTATGATGTGCTCATGGAGCCATTTCCGTTTTTGAATAATGCAACGCGACAAGTACAGTTTGGTCCTTACCCGGTCGAAATGTAGTTTGGGCAGTTTCAGCTGGGTACTCCGGAGACCAAGTAGTTTGGCGGAACTAACTATCCAGGGCAAGTCTGGACCGACCACACCCCTTAGTGTACGGTACGTGAGGAGCAAGTCACCTCTAATTATCCAGTAGTGCAGTGAGTACACATCCGAGCTAAGCAAGCATATGGTATAAGTTTTCATGCAAACTCTGCATGCACCTTGAACCCACTCGTAAAAGTTATGCAGTTCCACTTTATCTCTTACAAGACAAGGTGGACAAGCCCGAATAGAGTGAATACTAAGTGGAGAAGCATGAAGGCTGAGAAAGGCTCCACCAAATTATCGGTCGTTAGAACACAGCAGGAGCGTTGAATAAACCACAACCTTCGGCATTCGCTGCAAGCAGCCTTCCTGCAATTGTCCCTAGAGTGATGCACGGAGGTGTGGACAGCGCCTATATCAACTCACTGAGTGAAAACAGGGAATTCACCTGCGCCGACTACATAGTACATATGGGGAAGAGCGTTTATGATGCAGAATGCAGCACCGTTTGCCTGCTTTAAGGGCCTCAAACTTAGGATTGGCAACGCCTACAGCCTAATGCACTCAGAAGTACCTAAGCCACCAGGGATATCCACGCTATTTCAGAGCTTCAGTTCCTCAGCTAACAATAGTCACGGTACTTTAAGTCCATGCGGTAGGTCACTGATCTAAATTACAGGAAGCAACGGCCCTAACACCGAGCGCAGTGGAAAGCTTATAAGAAAAGCTTGTCTAAGAAAAATAACTGCCCCAATAGCACACGCTGTTCTCTCCCCTCTAGAAAAGCACACACTTGTTTAAGTGCGCCTCCGGATTTCTCAAATAATCCCGACTTGAGTGAGAGTCGGTGAGGTGATACAGTATCAAAGACATTTCTAACGTTATCGCAACCCTCTTTGATAGCACGACCGCGGCCTACTGCCTCAGCCTAACATTTACGAGCCAAAAGCAAATTTGCTAGACAAGGAAATTTCTTCCGGAAACCATGTTTTGCGGCATTATGAAGGTTAAATATATTCAACTGATTCTCCACCGAATCCCTGACCAGTTTACTAAATAACTGAACCATGATGCTTGTCAAGCGGACCTGCCGGTACTTCGTGGGCAAATTACCACTATAGTCCAAACGCATACAGCTGATTGCCACCTTCCGTTTCTAAGGTAATACACAATGGGCAAGCGATACTTTAAACCCACCCATGAGAGAGCCATTGTGCTTGACGACTGACTTTTTCATCAGCTACAGATGTACTGAATCAAAGCCAGGATGGTCGACTGGATTTGGCACTTGAAGCAGCCGGAAGACGTGTATTTTCTTTATACTGGATTTAGTCAGGCACTACTTCTCTGAGACACTTGTGGCCAGCTCATCCTGAGGTATAGAGGTCTAACAAAAAAGACAGCAGTATACTTTTTACTAATCTTTTAAGCCTGGAGGACAGCATGTACAGCCAAAATATGTGGTCAAAATAAATTATTCATGAGCGCATGGTCTGCTTGAAATTTCATGACCATAAAGACTATTAAGTGCGCAATAACTCGCTTTTTGGCCGTTCGAGTATTACACTTACTTGAGGGATTCAATGCCGTCCTCCTCATTACTCCATTTTAAGGTAAATTATGCACCATCATGAATTGTTTATCTGCGTGCCACTGCGCTTTTGCGCCATATGCTCTTAGGTCTTCAGCCACGATAATTTATACCTGCATCTCGCTAGTTTTCTGTCTTTTCATCCTTGAAGCTTTCCTAGCTCTCTTCTGCCAAACCAGATTATCTCAACTGGTCACTTCCTTGTGTTAATTTGTCTCTTACTCGCTGCAACGTCGCATGTGGCGTTCGTATCCGTGGCTAACTAGCGAGTAAGGCACAAGGAAACTCACCAGTACCGCTTGTACTCCTCCGCGCCTGATGGGACTTGTTCGCTCACGTGGCTGATTTTAGCATATACAGCCTATTTGCTTCATACACCACCGTTGCATCACCGAGTCATCTTTGGGTGTTACTAGTCTCTACTTATGCCCACAGGAATTACTATAGGAAGCGAAGGTCCTATTACAGTACTCCTTCCTAATGAGCACCAATGCGCACTACACCCGCCCATAGTTGCGCGTCATCTTTATATATATCCAACCACCAAAAGTTCATTTATGTGCTTAGAGCTATCTGTCCACTGCTATACCACCAATCAACCTATTTTGATTAACTACGTGCAAGCCATAAATATCTTCTAAGTATGCCTTGAATATTGCGTTCAAACTAGCCTAATGGAAAAATATCAGTTGTTGGCTGAACCGGAAATGAAGCTTTATGGCCGCTTGCCAATTACAAGAACGGTGTGTTTCCAGAAAAGTGTCATGTGATCCACTGATTGTTGCGACGACCAATCGGGTTTAAGCATAACAAATGAAACAGAGCCTGCCGTCAGATCTACACCGCCTATTGGAAAGCAACGTCAGTCTGAAACATAACCTTGTTTTCTGATGGAGCAGCTAAAGCATAATAGTCGGATAACGACGGGAAGCCTACTACAATCATGCAGGGTGTGGTTTAATTGAATCGCCATCGCGAAGAGGCAAAGTAAACACCTGCCTAACTACCCAATTACTTACTTCGCCGTCTATAAAGCCTAAGAAACTGAGTGCGGTTGAGAGCTGTTTAGTAGCAGAAAGTGCCACCCTGAATGCACGCGCTTTTGATGCGCGGAAGCTGACGCGGAGCACATTAGACTCCCATTCGTGATCATTGTGTCCGGCCTCAGTCGAAGTTCATTTGCAGCACCGAACTCGATAGAGGACATAAAAGCACGTTATTCTCATCCGAGACCGGAAAGTCCACAGGAGACGTAAAATATCTTCAATATGTTTGGTGGATGATCATTTTGAGACAGCAACCCCATGGCTAAATAAGGGTTAATGCGTGGAGATTTCGGCTGCTTGCGTGGTGTGAGCGGCTACGGTATCGAATTGTTGTTGGGCGTCGTGGTGTTGCATGGAGTAGGGTAGGATTGCTTTGCTTTATTGATCGAGTGGACATATCGTCGACAGAACGTACCGATAGGTCGGCTGGTATGTGTGTTTCAAAGAATGTGGCGTGCGAGTCGGCCCCATGCTCATCATGAACCTTGGTACGATTACCTGTGGAGTTTATTGTAATTTAGAGGCAAGAACGCATGCGTCAGCTGGTAATGTGCATGATTAGACCCCGTTCTCAAAGTACATGAAACCTGTGAGCACTTAAATGTGTGCATAGTGCTAGTTGGATGTTAGTGTCAGCTAGGGGACAGCTATTGTTTTTGTAGTACATGACGCTGGTGTTGGACCTAACATGGCGGAGTTATGTGTACAGAAGTAGGCATTGCTGAAGGACGTGGATGTCATATGCCTGTTGTAACATGAGTTGACTAGTCTTTTATTGGTGCACCTTTAGCTGAGATTGGCTTGTGTGTGGAAGTATAACTCGGAGCCTAAAAGTAATTTGGTTTTTCGCATGCGTTGTGCTGCGACGGATGAATCGCAGATTGATATTTTTGCGAAGGCTTCTGCGTTGAGTGCTGCGGCTGATGCTACTACTTGTGTTTGTTTTGTTGTGTATGCTTTGCGTAAATGAGGTGCGTCAGTCCTGCTTGGCTGTAGATGAAATGGCTGCTGTTGGCGGGCTGTTGCCGTTGCTTTCGCCGATGTTGGAACCGAAAGTGGAGCATTTGAGGGAGAAATGTGGAGCTGCTATATCGGGCGCGCTGGGATTGTGGGAAGATGTTTAGCTCAAGTGCGCCATCCGGATAACGTGCTAGTTTGTGGTCAGGATGTAGGTTTGAACCCTGTGGACATGGGTTGTTGCACTTCAGTGACGTCGTGGTCTGCTTGTGTTGTAATGGGTTCAGCTACGTCTTCTTGACTGACAGCATTCGATGCGAAGAATTCGTTGCCTGGCTAGCCAACCAAGCTCCCCGTGGTGTCAGCCTGTTTGTTCGGTTTAATCCGGTTCCAGCAACTAGCTCGGCAGCAGTGTTTCAGGACGTAATGGTTTATCGGTTAACCATCGTTCCCTTACAAAAACTACCAAGCAACTTTTAACAAACTTACGACGTGACGGATGTGACGCAGTACAGTAACACACTACCTCTTCCCATTCAGGAGGATCCCCATGCTCAAAAGTCATCCAGTTTGAAGAGTTCCTTTACTCCCTTCATAAGCTGGCAAACACTGCAAAAAACATCTGGCACACTTCACAAGTTCATTCGCCATGCTTGCTAACACACTTACATATATACAGACACAAAAATCCAGTAAGTTACTGGTTAACTTGCTAGATGTTTATACAACAACCAACCATACCTTTATGTACTATCATAATTACGCCTTCGCTGGCATGCCGCGCACTGCCGAAAATAAAACGTTTATTAATTGGTTGAGTTGTTTAGTCGCTTGTGGTTGGTTCGGGGTAGGTGGCAGGGGTACAAGCGCTTGCATTTCTTGTGTTGACGCGCAGGTTAAAGTGTGCGGCTTTGGTACGTGAAGCTCTAAGTCTTTGAGTGTCGAACCAGCAAATGCATTGGCTGGCATGGCTGGCGATTTGCAGCTAGTGCGGTATTTGTTTTGTGATGCTTGTGCTGAGCTGCTTACCCTTAGTGTGGAGTGCAAGCTTTGGCAGTCGATCGGAGTGTCGGAGTTAGCTCAGTGTTGGTACTTTGCTTCGTTGGTGGAGTCACCGCAGACTTAGTACAGTGAGAGCGCATCGGGTTTGGTTGCAAGAAGTAATTGTTATGTGATTTGCGGGGGGAGTTCTGTGTTGCATGTACACCGGTGTGTGTACTGGTAGGCGCCTTGAGCGAGGAATGTTGCGCTCGTCGGTTAGAATACGCACGAGTGTGTGAGGCTGTGGCGTAGCGTGAAGCGTTGAGGATGAAGAAGTCGGGTGCGTTGACTGCTGTTTGTGATCTTATTGGTGAACTAAGTGTGGAGTTGAGTATTGTTTGGTATCATGTGGAAAGTAAGTTCGGAAGACGAGCAGTACGGAACCTTTTGACACCTAAATTGCGTTCGCGGTATTTTCTTCACTTATGTCAATGCTTTATCCCTCTATAGTTACTTCTTTCGGGGATTGTGGTTTACCATTGGGTTGCACTCGTAGAGGTGACGCGATTCGTTTTAAGTCCTCATCTTTGCTCTCACTGCTTGGCCGTTAGCTCTATCCCTTTATGGTTTGCTTTCTCCAGTCGGTTCCCCGAACCGGGGAACCGGGCACCGGGGGAACCGTGGCACTTTTACACTTGTCGTATTTGAACATTTGTCGGAGGTCACCCGGTTTTTCAATATTTGTATTGGTCATTTTGGAGCTGCTTCTACTTTAGAAATCAGCGTTAGAAGAGCAGTCAAGCTATGAGGAATCATTTGAAGGAATTTGCTTGGTAAAGTTAAACGGACACATCAATGTCTGTCGGATTCCACTGGACAACGCCATATACCTTACCTTACTCCACTAGTTTTTCTGCTCCGGATTCTCAACGGATCACATTCTAAGAGCATGGTTGATTATAATTTTGATCCCTTTGCTTTAATTCACTTCTGGATGAATTGCCTGGTCGGCGTGCAACTCGGTGGACTTCAGTAAATTGTAGCCAACCGTTGCTTTCGTTTGGACGTCCGGTTGAAATTTGTGTACCCAACCATTGTAGATTATCTGGTGCACATTGTCCCTGTCAGTGCATAGTTCGCTGCACTAACACTCTGTACTAGTTACACCATAGCTGATTTTCGGTTTTGACTTTTGCACTGACCGGCATCAAAACGCTTTGCTTGAATCGACCATCGATTTGACATTAACACATGTGCATTAATCTTCCTGTTCGAGTTTCTCTATTTCTTCTACCGTGCTATTATTGTTATTCTATATATCATAAAATAACTTTATTTTCGACAACACGTGGCGTGACCCTAATAGCATGGTCGAATAAGTGGGAAATGTACAATAATCACGTTAGCCGTTACAGTGGTTGCGTATTTTAGAAGCTATGTTTGCCAATTCCTCATAAATGACGTTCCTGCTTTTTAGCTTACGCTGCACTCTTCCTCAATTCACATAATTGGTCTGGCAGAACTACTAGGTAGTCAACGTAGGCAGCGCATATTTGGACAGGGCGTGCTTCTGGCTTTGCCTTAGTCCTTTACCCGGCCAAGCTAATTCATCCTTTCCCGTTTCAAACATACGCAAAAAGGAAGATATACAGGTTGCTCTTAGCGAGCTGGTCCAACCTGATCTTGAACTTGATTTCCTGTGGGCATTCCAATATTCGCGGGTACGACCATTCCATGGTACCGAACAACGAGATGTGGCATTCATATTACAAACAAAGTCATACTGTAATGTTATTAAATTTTTATCATTTGTTAAACTGTAAAGTTATGAAATATGTGCAGTTAAACATTAAGTTACAAACTTGCGACCAGAAAGTTATAGAGCTCGAAGTTATTAAGTCACCAGTTGCAACGTGACAATTTTCGCAATTTGCAACATGCTTCTTGCTAAACTAACGTACCACTTAGGCCAATCAAGTGCGTCGGCCGTACACATACTAGCAATGGAACGATACAGACAGACTTAACCTTAGGCTACGCCGTAACTCTAATTTTTGCAATTATGGTAACCCGTAACTCACGAGCTAGCGGAAGCCATTTTAAAGTAGAGGTGCTCGGAATCAGCCTGTTGATAGATGACATATATATGGCAGGAAGAGAGATATATAAAAACATTTAGCATAAATTTATGATTAATGACTTGTCTTACGCGGGGTAAGCTTTAAATGAAGTTATAAATAACAAATTTAACTGATGGAAAAAGTTCAGGTGTAAGTGCCTGTCCCTTGTTATATATTTTCCATCTTCCATTGGCTCATTAGCAGCTGGCAGTTGCCGCCGTACCAAACCACACTGCACATTTTTGGCTCATTTACATGCAGTGATTTAGGTTGTCCTAAGCATACTGAGCAAACGATTTAGCCATACATTTGTGGAAACTACTGCTTGAATAAATACTTAAGTAAAATTTAACTATTGCCATATTTTATCTCATCCGTGATAACGGAACGATTAAAGTTGTAACGGACAAGGTATTGTCGGCGTTTGCTTATATCTTTTCCAGTTATTCCCAGTTTTAATCCAGGTTTGCCATTTTGCAGTTGCGGTACCTTTGTATACGGATAACAATTCCGCTCTGTTTGCTGCTAGGTTGGTCTCGCAACGCACCGAGGCCTTTATTGTTTCTGGGGGGCTTCGACTCAGAGGCTAGAGCACTTTGTGGCAGTTCAAGCTGCCGTATCCTTGCTTGCCTATTTAACGTATTTCTCCAACGGTAATCCACATTGGTAACTCCATGGGGCGGTCGATAGGCGGCGTGAAAGATTCGTGACCTAAACCGCATTGTCGCCCTTGTAGCGCAACACCATAGAGTAGCTAAGCAGGCTGCGTCGTTTGCCATGGTCGAAGATGTTATCGAGCCAAGGACCCACGAAGATCTTTCCCACATCTACATCGAACCTGTGCAACTAATTCTGCTATGAAGAATGCTTCGTTGGAGCACAGATCATCTCTATCTCGTAATGGTTATTGGTTGCAACAAAACCTTGTTTAGGCTCCTGTGCTCACGAATCACTACCTGGCGAAATTACCCCCAACTTGTGCTTTGACGGATTTTGCGCGCCACAGCGCCATAATGTCTCTTGGTCTGACTATTACCTGACAGTATGCTCACTCATACGGACCACATCTTTTCTTTTATAACTTTCATTAAAACGAAATGTTTTAACATTCCACAGAAGCTATGCTTGTATGCATATTTGATCACGCCTTTACAGGTGTGTCTCGTTTTACCGAGAATATACTATTTATTTATTTATTTATTTACAATTCACCAATGGCGCCACCCCGTCAACTTACTGCTCCTTGAATGGTACCCACCATCTTGTAAGCACAAGCTGTGACTACATTAAGCAGAAGGTATACAAAGAGCTTAAACTCACCCGCGCTCCTTAGGGTTCAAAATGGCCCTAGGCAGCCTTCTCTTAGCTGAGCACGGAGACCAATATTTCCTGTAGGCGCAATAAAGTGAATATATTTAATGGGTTATGTATGGCGTAGTAAAATGCCAGAAAGGTAGAAAAAGCAGAAGCATACTCAGTCCGCATCCGGTAAATTAAGTTGGATACTTTACTTGACCAATTACTTCTACAACAATGTTAACCTGAAATAGGATGGCAACCTCGTCTGCAACACGATTGCATGATCCCCTGCATATTCTACGGTACCGGAGTTACATGTTTTGGATAAGATTTAAGATGGAGTTTGTAAAATTGGCAAAGGTGGCACCGGTGCCTATAGTGCTCTGTAGGAAAACATCAAGCGATTTTCTGTTATATGAAAGCTAACTCAGTGTATATGGTGGTGTGAGGCATCGTGCGTTTAAAAGCAATGGCATTTACTGTGCTGAAAAAGTTGTGTACTCAACGGCCTTCAAAGCCAATTTCCGCTGCCGAATACCTTGTGTGGCTCGTTTTAAGTTATTGCAGTGTATGTTAGTAACGTTATTAATCAGCAACTGAACATCCGTCCTTTCGGTGGGAGAATTCTAGCCTGTGAGACAACTATCCGTATGTTGCTGTTTACCGACGACTGTGCGTTATTTCCACACAGCGCTGATGCATCGCGGCACATGACTAGTGCTCTGACTTCGACAGCGGCCAAATTCGGGCTCACCAACAACACAAGCAAAACTGTGTGTCTCTTTCAGCCTTCACCGGAGGTGCAATCTTCAATATTGCCGCGAATCAGCTTTGGTGCTGACGTATTGGAAACCGCCTCCCGCTTTTGCTACCTTGGGATAGTGATATCGACTGACCAGCAGCTGCACAGTGAGCTGCGTATCCGCGTGTCGAAGGCAGCGGCGGGATTCGGGAAGCTTGAGTAACGAGTGTGGAACAACCATCAGCTTACCATTGGCACGAAGCTGATGGTGTACAGCTCCATATTGCTGTCCGTTCTTCTGTACGGCAGTGAACCTTGGACGATATACCAGCAAGATGTGCGATATCTTGAGCGATTCCATCAGCAGTGTTTGCGACGCATTCTGCGCATCGGCTAAGGTGACAGAGTTGCAGACACCGAAGTGTTGAGCCGAAGTAGGTTGTATGTAGTAGATTGCATACTTTTTCTAAGACACCTGAGGTGGCTCGGTCATGGGAGCCGTATGGATACAACGCGGATACCGAAGCAGCTATTATATGGTCAGCTGAGTATTGGGAAACGGCACGTAAGGAAACCAAATTTAAGTTGCCAGGACATGAAGAAAGTGAGCCTCACACATTCTAACCTTGATTGCAGATCATGGAAATCAAAGGCGGTTGCTCGGCGTGCATGGCGCGACCTAATCACGAAGGCAGTTGCCGAAGTGGGGAAAAAAGACCTCATACATGCAGGGAAGAAGCGGCAAGTGCGGAAGCGGCAAGCACTTATATGTTGTATTCCGTCGATTTTAAGCGCGTGGTGCTGTAGCACATGCGGTCGCGAGTGCCTGAGTCAGGCAGGCATAGTGCACCATCAGCAAGGCCCCTCGGGACCACTACTGAAGAGACGACGGTCCTACAGAGAAGGTAGACAGAGCCGGCTCAGCGTTTGTAGGTTCGCTGCATTCGATTTAATAACCGCGTGCTTGTATGCTAAGTCTATTTATTTCAGGTGGTAGGCTTGCAATTTAGTCCTAAGGCATTTCTTTCCCATCTAAATGTCCACCTGTACTCTAATCCATTAACTTGCACACTTTGGATAAGCCAATTGTAGATAATTTTGATAACCGTCTTTGTTTGTGGCATTTCCGTAAAACATACTTTTCGACCCCGTGCACTTATTTAGTATTCGTTTGTAAACAACTTATATCATATACTCATTAACTTAAGGTTCATGTCACCGTTTCCTTATGCATTAATCGAGTTATTTCTTTTGTCTCTCTCTCAAGTGATTGGCTGTTGTTTGATATCCCCGGCGTGTCTGCGCTTGATGCCCATATTGACAAGGTGTCTACCTTTCTATTACTCACTTCCTGGTCCATACTGTCTCTAGGCGACATTTGGCCGTTGCTGGAGGGGACGTGGTGCCCCTTCCTTGTAGCCGTGTTAGGGGCAAATCTTGGCTTCATGCACGCAGTGTGGAGCGGACTACGGTCCAGCTACCATCTTGTGTGTGTTTGGTTCCTCAAATACAGCGTGCTTGTGTTCGCCTGTGAAGGAGTGTGGGCCGGCTCCGTTAATGAAATGTGGCTCCCACCCACACGCCCCCGTCTTAATCCTTTTGGTGTATGCTGGTTATGGTGTGTGTGGCTGGAGCTGTGGGTGATGCAGCGCAAGCCACCCATGGTCCCACTGTAGGCGCATGCCTCCTGTGGCTTGACACAGTGACAGGCAAATCCGAAACCGGATGCCGCCAACCATGTATGTAGCTGTGTAATTTGTGCTTGTAATTGCGTCGCTTCGCTCTTTTATGTTTGCAATCGTCGGCATTTTGCAACTAGAAGCTTGATGTTCGTTTGTTGGCAAGTTTTGTCTAAATATCTTCGGGGCAGTGACTTTATTTTGTTGTGAGTCCCGTTCGCCACGTCAAGGGTGGTTAAGCAGAACTTTGTGTCTTTTGATAGGGAGAAGGTTTGCCCGGCGAAAACCCACCATCTTCTGTGACAATGCAATGGTGTTATTTGCTGGGAGGGTTACAGCCGAACCACCTAGCTGGAACCACGAAGCGGTGGTTCAGTTAGCTTAATGGATGTACCGAGGGCAGTACTACACTGTGGCAATCTGTCAGCGGCCGTGTGTCGCCGATTAAGTTGAGGGTAATATATCAGCAACGTTTTTGAAATAGCAGTGTATCTGTTATGCACCAGTTGAAACATTGAAATCGGTATAACCCTAGCTAAGCAGAAAAAGAATGTCTAACAGCGTTGTACTACTTCCGCATTTGACCTAAATCACACAATAATGTCGCTTCCTCGATGGTGTCACGAGAGGTGAGCGCGAAAGGCAAACGCAATGGCATAATTCCACGGAGCCAATCGCGATGAGCAGCATGTGCTGTTAGCAAGTTTACTGCAATGCTAGCCACGTACTTATTTCATCCACCTGACATCCATCTGCCGTCCACGGTCGGCCAATGAACACCCAGCACCCAGCTCTCGGAATACCACACAGATACACAGGGTGAAATTTAACCACCAGAGTGGGTCACGTTTCCCTCCACTTTCATTATTGAGTAACTGCTTTGCTGGGCAGCGGCGATTACCATTCCCCTGGCATCATTTTACCAACGTTTCCTTGTCTGCAAACGCGATAGGCACCCGGGTAGCGGTGTTGGAATTGAGAACGGAAGACGAGCCTTTCCTGCGGTCTGCACGCTATACCGCCTTGTAACCTGTAGCCTGTAAGCAGGATTTACTCTGCGGTTGGTACGCATCAGCGTGTACCGCACCAGCAAACCGGCCATTAATATGCAACGCAAGCGGCGATGTACACAGGCACACTTGCAATAGGATATGTAGGGGCTTCAAGCAGTGTTGCAAACGTCTGTCCAACCTGGCCAACGATACAAGCTGTTAAAAGTCAAACTAATCTGAGGGCGCACCGCTTGATATTTATTACAAACTGATGTACATAGATAAATAAATCGTAGATTCTCTACCAAACGAGGTACAGCAGTAAAGACTTTATAAAATATGCATAGAAGTCTGGCCTCTTTGGAATACTAAAACTTATCGGTTTAATAGAGAGTACATTTGGAATGTTTCTAGTTTATACGTGGAAGCGTTTTGTCCGGTAGTAGTGGGACCCACTAAGGCTTCTGCCCTAAATCGCAAAAAAGCATTAACAACTGTTATGGCAATGTCCTTGGTTGTCGTGCTTTCGCCGTGTTGTAACTCAAAGGCACACGAATCAATGTAACTTTCGTCCGGTTGCTTTTAATAAAATATAGGAATATTCGATGCTCTCTTAGGACAATCTCCATCTTAAGCTCGGTTAAATTGGCTTTGTGAGTAAGTGCTTCCGGTGGCTACATGTCGAATTTTGCTGACTGGGATAGCAAGATTAGTGTGCAGTAACTTTAGTCGGTGGCGTTTCTCATTCGCTACGTTGCAGCGTGTTTACCGGATGTTTGGGTCATTTTAAAGGTAGTACGCTTGCCAAGCAAAAGCCCGCCAAGTCTTAAAACTCTGTCATAGTTCAGTTTAAATGGCAATATTTAATTGGAACTGAATCATACAGACTGGTTTTCCGCTCACTTATTCGCAGTCGGTAGACGGCGAAACATCTGCATTGGTTGAGCAAGTGGATTTGTCAGGCTTCGCCTTTGGTCATTGAAGCCTGTGCAGGGTGAAAAGAGTTGGTGGATTTGGGGAAAGAATTAAGTAAGTGAGTAAAACTTTGAAGCTAACAGAGTTTAGCATCTTCTGTGGCATGTTTGTCCCTGTAGTGTAGCATGCTTGTCCGTCAATGGCAAGTTATCATGCAGTGTACTTATTTCCATAGTTAAGTGCAAGCGCCAGTGAACGCCAGCGATAATTTTGCCCGTGCGACAGAAATGGTGAACGTTCTTAACGCGATGAGTGGGGTCAAATCCATTTTTGAGCGCCACTGAGGAGGAGCAAAGTTGTTTATGGAAGGCCGTCGAAAAGCTTCAGTTAAATGTAATATCAGAAAGTTTTTGCAATAATGAACGTCATGGTACCTAATTGTTCCAACATCAGTCATAATCAGTTAAACACTGCTTGGCAATGGATATTTATCACAAAGGAAGAAGCTGTTGTCGAAAAGGCTCACTGTAAATATACGATTTTAGGTGGGTAATTTGTGGTGCTGTATCTACGAGACGAGTTATGCCTATACTTTTAAGCCCGGTACAACTGGCATAGTTCTACAGAGAAGATAAATAACTTCATTTTGTACGATAAGTGCGTTCTTCAGAAAGATGAATTGTTCGTCATATTTAGGCGAAATAGTCACATGTACAAGTCAGCTGGCTATTAAATTGAACCAGCTAGTTTCAGAGGCGGAACCAACTTGCGTCGACCCATGTATTTGTGGAAAGCTCAGGGGAAACTGGTCAAGCAAAATTGGTAGCCAGACAGGAATTCAGCACAAATAACTGGCGAAATACTGATGGCATGCGACAATACCTTGCTATAGGATACCTGAAACCAATGTAGTGTGGTTTAGTATACATGCTTTACAATTAGGTTATTTTCATCACGTCTATTTTGTAGCTTAGACTGCAACTACTGCCTAGGGAGTAGCTTCTGCATAGCTCATAGCTAAAATACCGAAATAAGAAAGCATTTTTACTAGGTTCAGTGAATAGTACGGTTGTTGAAGCGAAGCATAGGTAAATTGATCATGCTGGCTGCCGCCAGGTTGCGAGTGGCGACTCAACTAGACCTAAGGTCTAAAGACTTGTGTTGTTAAGCCGGGTGTAGCCAGTTAGTAAAGCAGGGTTCACGGCGAAAAGAAACGCAAGTTATCGACGAAACACAGACGCATGCGAGCAGAAGTGCATTCAGTAGCCAATGCTAAACTAGTAATACTGAAGCGCTTATAACTCCATAGTCTGGAAGCCGACATAAACGGGAGAAAATAGTCGCATGTAACATTGGCGGTGGTTAACCAGGCAAAGGGCAGGTTTATAAGGAAGGTAGTAAGCTCATACATGAACATCCAGGATGTAAGCCTAAAAATAATACTGCTAGGCATGTACCGCACGCTTCTGAGACAAGTAATCCCAAAGTGCAAGACGTCTGTACGGTAGTAGGTTTATCTTTCAATTGTGGAGGGTATGTGACGCACGGAAATGGCGTGGAGAGACCGGGACATTAGTGAAATGAGCGACTGGCTGGTGTGTTGACCAATCCGCGCACAGCTGAAGTAAACGGTCCAAAGTCATCCGCGTACGTGACATTCCCTCATAGCTTGAAATGTTTACACACCTGGCACAAAACAGTCAATGGATTTATGGGTACGCTGAAACCTACGAAGCGATTGTGCATCTGATCACAGGGGTTTGATTTGTTGGCCAGCGGTACCGAACCTGATTTACTCAACGGTTCGTCTGTTGTGGTCCCACCACCAGCTTGGCGTATGTAACCTGGGTTCACGTGCTACCCAAACATTTACTTCCAAGTCTGCTTGGGTACAGTCAATATTAAGTACGGTTGCAGATTGCCAGCAATGCTCATGCCGGAGTTGTGTGTATACGGTATAATCCGGCTGCCAATTAATGCTCTGGTCCCATTGCAAAGCGGCCGTCTTTTAGCGCTTTCTCTTCATTCGTTTTCGAAGAGTGGGATACAAAAGACCCAGCCTGATAAGGATTGTCCGGCCAAACTTCAGCCCCGCGAGTGAGTTATCGGTGATTTCGGTTGGCCTTATCCTGTAAGTAAACAGTACGTGATTTATCCTCGTCTGAGTAGTTCCTGTTTCCTGTGTTGACGGACATTTTTAATTGTTTGCTTTGCCCCTTTTGCTAGCTTATTAGAAACAGGCTGAGGTGGAGCTATAAGGACATGCTGGTGACCACTGCTATTCATGAAGATTTTAAATACTTTGGTAGTGCAGCGTAGCCCATTTTCTGTACCGAGTGTCACTGGTAACGCAAATATGACAAATGACTTCCGCGTTTATAAGCTCGTTGTTTGCGTAGTAAAGTATGAAATGGGATGAACACCTACCTATTTCGATTGAACATCAATTAGCACCAAGAAACACAGCATTACTGGATACGAAATAAGCGGCATGGCTACGTTGCCATGGCTTCACAGGCCCATATCAGAGTTTTACCCGATCGGGAATCTTATTTGACTGATACTGCTGAGACAAACAACACATTTCTCTATAGTTCGCCATTTCTGAAGCTAGGCCAGACCGTCAGCAATAACTGCACCACAAGGCATTTATTCGAGCCGCGCTTTGTTTTGCCTTGGGTTCGTTTAGTATAAACGGCCGCGCGCTTAGCGGTAAAGTCAACTGGACCCTCAAACTGGTATAACTTGTGCAGCTTCAATTCACATTTCCTTTGTCCGTAAGGATGCTTATCGACAAAGAACGCAGTAGGACAGTAGGTATTCGTCAATCCTACTACAAAAGTTAGCGTTAGGTCCCGATCGGTCTACTGACGTTTGGGGTCACATGTCAATGGCGTGGTGTCGATGTGTTGAACAAGAGGTACTAGCACAAATGAGCCCCTCACCCTTTCAACCGAGGTTGCAGCTGGTAAACCGCATAATGCATCCGCGGTATTACTGTTCAACGCAGGAATATAAGGGGTTCAATAATTATATTTACGCAATGTTTATGCCCAGCGTTGCATTCTTGTCGAAACGGTCTGCACGTACTGTTTGACCAGCTCAGCAGATACCAGTGACATTTGGTCTTTCGGTATTTTGAAATAGTTTTCCCAAACGTACTAAGGAAACAACCTAATACCAACCCTAACTGATAGCGTTTATTTATTTAGCTAGGAGTAAGTCCTTTCGTCTATTTGCAACTTCTTGTGGTAAACGCAATCGTGTGATTGCCGCCCTTCAGCATTTTGTGTCATAACAAGGCTTTACCTCCGTATGGAGGGGCAGCACACTGTAATATTAACTGACTTTTGCTATGCTAGTGGACTGTGACAGGAGCGGACGCGGGAAGGTTCGTTGCGGAAGCAAAAGCAGGTTGATTTTCACCCTTCCACGTCTACGGGTTGTTCATGTGTAGCAGTTCGTTTGTTTGGGCAAAAATGCTTGTGGCCTGCAATAGAAGATAAGCTGGTAACATCAGACGCAAAGGAACGACCGTAGTTCATTACTAATTTTGAGCACAGATGTCTGCACGCTTGGCGCTAGTTTAGGTTGCAGGATATGCAAACCGGTTTTGTCCACTTTGTAACCGCGGTAACAGAAAGTAACGGGTAAGAACTCACGTTTAGCAGCCGTTAATTTCAACACACCCTCCTCCAAACACTCAAATGCAGTCTGCCATGTGTTTTGATGACCAACGTCACTGCAGCGAATAAGCGGATATCGTCCAATTATACACAGGTAAACACACCATTGACTATATCACCTACACTTCGTTGGAAAATGCTGGGTGCTAAATGTATTTCAAACCGGAGGCGCGTGCACTGAAATAATCCCAGGTTGGTTGTTATTATGGTCAGGTCCTCTGACTTATCATTAAGGATGACTTTAGCGTAGGCGTGACTAATAACTAGTTTGGAAAACCTTTGGCCGCTGGCTAAAGTGGCGTGCATGTCAACACGCAATACGGGCTACTTTTTACTTTTAACGCCTGGTCGACTGTCAAGTTGTACTCTCCGCGAATACGGCGGGAGCCGTCAGGTTTAAGTACAGGTAAAATCGGAGTGCCCTAATCTGACTGGTGTACTAGAACCATAAATCCTTCTGCATGCAGACGTCGAATCAGCGCCACAACGTTAGAGCATTGCATCGGGTAATGAGCTTGCTTCGTAAAAGCTTAGCTGGGCACCCTCTCAAGGTTTACTGTGAGCTATGAAATGACGCGTTTTTCTTAAGTTCTTTTCAGACAACGATGAGAACTGGTGCGATGCTCCATTCAAGCTACATCCTCTAACGATAATTTTGTCGAATTGATGGTTTTGGAAAAGTACTGTATCCAGTCTCCATCCATGAGGTCTGGTTTGTACCTTAGTACAACGATTAAAGTTACGGTGTATTCTTGCTCCCCGTGCTCGGTCTTAACGCTACACTACCCAACACCTAAATTAATTTACTGGTGTAGTCAGAATGTTCGGCTTGTACGGTTGCAACTGTGTATCATTTTACTCAACCTCAGTGTACGATGGTAACCGCCGCCCTAGTCCCTAGTACCTCGCATACCGGTTCATTCTCTATGGTCTAATGTGTTATGTAAGGTGGACAGTGTCTGTTAGCCTGACTGTTTAAGTACCCTTAGTAAAGCAATATTCTAAGGCTTTACTTAGCTCCACCTCGCTTTGATGTGTCGATGAAGCAATGTTCTTCGGGCGGGAACATACTGCTCTACACACTCGAGCTAGGCGGTCTACCTTTCTGCATTTCCGACAGCCGGTTGAGTGAGTGCCACAAACTGCAACCATATTACACGAATTGTTTTCACTGTTCCCTGGCGTCTGGTTTACGGACAGAATAAATATAATCAACTACTGAAGGACTAATGAACTCGCGTAATTGCTCTGCCATATCGCTCCGTTAGCCAACAAGTAAACCACGGTTTTTCCATGTAACAGCTAATTCATCCAACGATAACCACTTCCCTCTATCCATTTCCTTTGCTAATCCTGTCAACCTACCTGGGATGTTCCTTTGCTCTTTAACTTTTCAAGGTGGATTAACATTGTACATACGCTATGGAGTAGGCTGATGGCTATGTGCAACAAATCATTGATGCGTTCATTCGGCTTCTGGACAGGTTTCAGGAAGCAGTACCGAGCAGTGTAAACACTTTGTTTCTACTCCACAACGTGGTATAACTGTCCAAAACTGAAAAGAGGTACCATAATTTCCCAGCTTCAAAGTATCGTATCGCTGTTGACCTTCATCGCCAAGCGATTCCTGAATAGCCTGATTATTTGCGACACAGAAAGGCAAACAAGCGGATACAACACAGGAAGTAAAGGCGCTTAGTTATTAACTTCTTTCCTACATCTTAGTCAGTTTGACAAGATCAGTATCTCCTTAGCAGATGACCAAAGGATAAGGTATATTAACCTCTATTTTTCATTTTCGCCACCTTCAAAATGTGGCTTTTTTAGACACGTAACTCCTGCTTCCAAAGCGCATAAGCCAATCATGCAGAAGACGTCTGAACAGTAGCAGATGTATGCTTAAGTTGAGGTGGGTACATGACTCATGGCAAGCACATTGCAAGACCAGGGGCAAGTGTGAAATGCTTGGCTGGCTGGTGTGAGTGGTAATCCATCCGCGCACAGCTTAACTAAAAAGCCCTAAGTCTTTCGCGTACGTAACACAAGGCTAAAGAAAACTGACGTAAAGTGCAGTGGCATACGAAGGGAGACGGTAAGCATAGTAATGGACATGCTGGTCACGAAAAGCTTAGCCGTGGTCCGGGTGCCGCCAGCGAGCAGTGGCAACGTCTAAGAACATGCGAACACACGTAGGAGGCTAAATTAGTGCGGCGCATGGCGTGTAAGCTTTACAGTAATTTCGGCAATAAGATGGAGGGCGAAAACAGGCTGCATAATTTTTGGATGAGAAAGCCTATTTAGATAAATGGTAAACAAGACCAACAGGACTTTCGATTTGAGTAAAACAAAGCGAAGCCTCTGCCAGACAAGGATCGTTAATGACAGTGAGGCCTGTGAGTACTAGGTGCAGAAGAAGATTAGGGCAAGACTAGGTTAGTCGGCTCACTAAACATAGGTTGCACAATTGTGTTGGGAACACCAATGTAGTCCGTTAGCAGAAACGGATAGCTTAATGATGCACAGGACTAGGTTAATACAGGGTAAGGAAACATGCACAGCGTAGACAGTTTACGTCTTGCTAGTCTGGAGCCAGTCAGAAAGCAGGAGCTAATTCGCGTGAGACCAGGTTAGAGCAAGGTATAGGAAGTTGGCGGTCCGATTGCATTTGGTATGAAAACAGGTAGCACGATAAGGAAAACGGGGTCTGGATGAATAAGGCCGTACTGCTAATGATTGGATAAGCCAACGGTGCTCGCAATGTAATGGTGCAAAGTGTTCGCTCCTCTGAACAATGCCCTGTAACACCAAAGTAGTCTGAGCAAAGTTGGAAAGCAGGAGACGGATCAGAATGCAATACCTAAAGGACTCTTCAAAATTCGAGGTCGTCCTCCACCATTGCATATTGACTTGTTCGCGCAACAGTACTCACAAAGCGTAGTAACACGTTTACATTCACAATGGTGGAGGCAATGGCATTGAAGGCGATGTGCTGTCATGCTTAGCATACATGAACTACGCGGCGCGCTTCCCAAATGCTACTGTACGTACAGCAGGGACCAGTGAAATATTTCCGTTACACACTCATGGATGAAAGGTTTGCGAATGCGCCACGTAGTAAGGATAATCTACAACTCCGGAGAATAAAGGCGCAGTCACGTCAGAGCACACGGGTATCAAGAAGTACCGGTACAGAGGTGTCGCTAAAGCTTACCAACGAATATACACGTACGCGTTTGCCATAGTGGCCTTCGGTGAAGGATTTACCAGTGGTGAGCATCCCGCAACCGTTTTTAATTGTGGCTAACGTGGAACCAACATCGGTAAACTTAGAACGGGTTGTAAGTGCTGGCGCTGCACTGCGTCCACGGCAGCTCCACGCACCAACCATACGGTCTTGTGAAGTTGGCCACAGTCATCCAAGTGTTTATACCACTACTGCGCACCTGGAAAAGCATGCAATAGAGATGTAATGATAGGCTTCATTAGTTTTGCAAAATTAATACCCTTGCAATCGTTGGCTGCCCCAGTTTTCCGTATTTGCTCGAGCTTCAGTGACTGAGACTGATTTCATTACTTCGTGCTGTTGTGTTCGTCTTGCACTTGATTCTGCTTTTTCACCAGTGTAATCAAGAAAATGCTAGCAAATTGCAGTTCTGTGGCACATTTTTTATTACATGCACACGGAACGGGACGCTCGCTAAGCAGAAGCACGCTTCGTCCATGGACTCTGTCCTGCCCTTTGTCAGCCGTTGAAAAAAGAAAAACGCATCCTATACTCTGTGGCCTTTAAACCTCTCAGTTCACTTGACTTAATCCTTTACACGTAAACAACTAAAAGATCTACGACCGTTGGCACGATCGAAAACCGTGGAATATTTCATTTGCTACACACTGTGGATACGGTAAGGTTTCACTTATACCTTAATAACATTGCCCAGATAAGCTAAAGGGTACGTTACTTCTCCACGGTTGTAACTTCCCTTCTCCTTACTAACACTGAACAAGGCATCCTCACCGCTGGTTGTTGAGGTTGTTGGGCCTGCTAACGCGTTGACCCCCTCCATGATGCGCTTCAACAACCGCATTGCAGGATTGTTAGCATTCACAAGTAATCATCTTAAGTTGTATAAATTCAATTCGAACATGAAGCTGATGAAGGTGTCCTTAAAGCCATGCTTTATAACATCCAGCACTATGTGAGGCTATGCACGTGAAAAGTCTTCTCATCGCATCCAGGTAGTTCGACTTGACCACGTAAGAAATCCCGTAATACTGCTTCCACGAAGGTGGTATATGATATTTGCAGCTGCAGATTACGCAAGATATAGATGGTAATGTGCAGGTCTAAGGAACTCTTAGGGCACCCCTATAGCAATATCTTACGTAACACTTCGAGCTATTCACATAAAAGGAATTGACGGAATGCTGCCGCTTTCCAAAATATCACAATGTAACATCCTGGTGACGTCTGCGGTAGTCCCCTTCCAACAACCAGGAATGCCGTCTATGAGTGTATCGAGGTAACCTAATTTGTTATCCCTTAGTACACAGATTTTAACTTAAGTGCAGGACCTCAAAGTGAATTCATTCAACTCACGACACCATGGCAGACAGCGTGAAGGTTAGCAATGTGGAAGACTTGAATTTTGTTCACGGTAAGTCATTCAAAAAGTAATAACACAGTCTTTTAGACTTATCACTTCGGTAGTATCCCGAAGGAACCTTTCTCCCAGTCTAGGATGCCCTCGCAAGTGCGTCGCACACGACTGTTAACGACGAGACATTAGGGCTGAAGGCACGGCCCGAGCACGTCACGCCACTGGCATTCAAGACAGTTAACGCACAAGCCTCTTCTATAAGACTGATTCTCCCTATATTCTATCGGCAACTGCCTCTCACCACAAGGTTCTTCTTTGGCTTAACGGCTCCTAAACTTAACCCGACTCTAATCTATAGAGCATTCGTGTTTAGTTTGGGTAATATACTAACTTTTCTTTTGTGGTCTACATACGCTTTGCGCCAGCGCAACCTCCCTGACCTCGCTAGACTCACCTGACTAGGTTGCCTGTCCTTCTTATTACCCTTGAATCAGTTGGGTCACAGAGGCTCCGCCTGCTTGCCACTTTATAAACGAGCTACATTCTCTCCACTAGTAGGTGCTCTCACCTTCTACTGCTCGATTGGTTCACCTAATATTTACTAGACCATGAAGCAAAGGACGATGAAGTGATCCCGGCTCTCCTCTACTGCGTGGATAACATTAGGCTCTTACGTCTGGTCCTCGCTTTACGTATTCTGTATATGCGAAGTCCATCCATTCTTACTTTAGTACTCGGATTTCGGAGTTCATATGGTTGCTCGGCTTCCCTAATGGCGTTCTGTGGCTGTTGACCTCCGTCTCACACAGTTCAGTCCCCGCATGTCCTGTTCATTAGCTCGTTAATTCTACTATCCCACCTGCACTAAATGCTTCTCTGTTGTGCTCAAATCCCTCCTTTATTAGACCGTTGCCTCTATTAGTTCTCCAGCACCAGCTTTGCACTACTTTATCTCCACAAATCCCGCCCACTGCTTTGCTTAAACTATCTTTGGCCCCTCGTATGGTCCACCTTTTAATCTTTCAATAGTTTTAATGGATAATAAAAGCCCTAGAAAAGCTTTGCATTCCTCGCTACTTTCACTTCTCTACTGTATCCGCCCTGCTTAACCCATTGACATCAGCTTGACCTTTGTGACTGCACTTTCCAAGCCTAAAAGGAAGCGATCTTCTATCTACTAGTATCGGCTCTCTGACTACGGCTCGAAAGGTTCACTTCCTGTCTACTAAGCTAACATACCCATAACTGACTTCAACGGCCACTAAAGTGGGCGCAGCTCTCTACTACTTGACCGCGGTGCTTATTTGCGTGAAAGCAACAGCCATCTAATAATAGTCTCGTCCGATTTATTCTATACGCCCGGTCTTCTTTGACCAGTCTCTGTTTGGAGCTTGCCTCTCAGCTTCCCTTCTATGTGTTTACTTCACCTTAACGTCCGCGGCTGTCGTTTCAATTCTCGCTTATTCTATGCACTATTCTGCTTTATTCTACCGTTCTTTCTGGAATACAACATACCCTCTAGTGGCTCCATTCCTCGTCTATTGGACCAACACCTCCATCGTCCTACCCGCGTCCGCTTCTAAGCACTTGGCTTTCTCATGCCTCATTTACTCGTTTGGTTTACCCGCCTCTACCGTAAACATCCTTCGGACAGCCATTAGGTCCATCTCCAAACTTTTCAATACAGGTATATATATACAGTTTCGCCAACGCAACATTCCAGTGTGCACTAGATTCCCTTCACTATTGTGCCTGTCCCTTTCTACTCCCCCTGAACCAGTTAGGCTTCCGAGACTCCCCATGTATACGAATCTCCAATCAGCCTCTCTTCCCTTCTCGCAGCGGTTTTCACCCCTTCCTGCTTTCCAGCATTATTTGTGTTTGCTATGCCGTTATTATGTTTAACATCACTAGACGCTAAGTAATCCCAGCTTGCCTCCTTTGCGTCGATGACATTAGCCGCTTCTACTCCTTGTTTGCTTATCCTATGTATGCAGGTTCCTTCCTTTCCCTAGGTGGAAACCCGATCTCCGTTTTCTTTTTGTCTCTCGGAATCTCCACTTGGGTTTCCATGGCTTCATAACGTCTGCCTCATGTCTTTCAGTCCACATATGTCCTATTTATTATCTGCTTCATTATACTATCCCATTTCACCTATACCATACTCTGTAGTAATCACACTCCGCTTTGTTAGCCCCCGGCCTCAGTTATTCCTCCAACACCCACTTCTCACCCCTTGCTTTTCACAAGTCTTACCAACTCTGCTAAACCTGGACTTACTGTGTAACACTTCGACCCCTCGTATGGTCTACATGCTAACCTTTCGAAATACTTTTGTATTTTCTTAGCGCCAAGGCTAAACCTTAGTCCGCACTAGATGTACTTCGGTATTTTTCTTGTCCTTCCTAATCCTTTTAGACCACGTCCGGATCCTGAATCCTTATGCTCTTGAAACGCGTGGATTACACCGACGAAGGTTATGTTTACTTTTTTCTAATTAGTTACACGTTTTCATTTCCATAATGGCATCAGCTTCGTGATTCCAATTGTTGTGGGAACCATCCCAAGTATGTGTGTCACTTCCCGTCCTAACAGACTACTCCAGCCTTTGAGTTCGCCTTGTCACACGATCCTTCTATCAAGGAAACGCCGGATGATTACTTAAACATGCTCCGCGGTACCGATACATTGTCCTGTTCGTTGATATTCTGTACGTTTAACAATCTAGGCTACGTATACCCATACTGTCATGGCCAGCAACCTACTGCTCCCTTCCACAACCTTGAGCCGCATCAAAGACAGTGCAACGCGGCACCACAGCCCGGTTTAACGGAACTGCCTCGCACATGTTTTCCAACTAACAATGGCTAGCCCAAATGTCCCATATCGTATACTTCTGCCTTCACTGCCTACCATCTTTATTATATAATTTTTAACTTTATACGTCCCAAATGATCATGCCTGTAAAGGTGTGCCTCGCCTTGTCGAGAATAAAAGTTTTATTTATTTATTTATTTATTTATTTATATGCTTACTCGTCTATTTTTAGCTGAATTTCTGCTAATCGACCCCACTTTATCACTCTTCTACTCGATAAGTGGGTGGTGGGTCTTCGCCTGGCAAGCGTTCTTCTTATAAAAGGCCACAAAGGTCCCTGTAACAACAATGCGACTTGGCGGAGGTGACTCGCCACTGACTAAAGTCACTGCCCAGAACTACCTACTGGCAAGCCAACCAGAATCATAATGCAATATTGCCCTGATATTTTTAACAATAAATAAATAAATAAATAGTTTTCTCAGTTTCATAGAGACCCACAAACTCAGGCATGATCAAAGGTTAAAAACAGATGTGTATCACAACGATACATCGGGTTCCGTCGTGTGTAGTTGAAACGGTGTCGGGAAGAGTTGATAGGTGAGGCTAGTCGACTTGCCAGTATGTAGTTGTGGGCAATGACTTTATTCAGTGGCGAGTCACATCCGCCACGTCGCAATGTCGTTAAACAGACAATTGTGATTTTTTATAGGGAGAACGCTTGCCAGGCGAAAACCCACCACGTCCTGCAACACTGCCGTAAAGCATTTTGAACATTAATGTTGAACTGGAAAAGCCGCTTGACGACTGGTTTTACCTTCGGTTTTTCGCAGAGTAATGGCTTCTAATTTCCTCTGTTAGTTGGACAGGTAATTTGATCGGGGTCGCCATGATTTTTGAGCTCGGTGGAGGACAGTGATCTCGCAATTATTCATCTTGTTGTATGTTCAGGTGAGCAAAAGTTCAACTTCATCGCTCTCCAGGTTTTCAGATGTATAATGCATGGGAGTTTGAAGATATGTCCAGTTCTCCATACTGGACAAGGGTTGTGGTGATTGCAGTTTGGTCCGTTCGGAGTTCTACCATGCTCCATGTAAGTTCTTGTGGGGTTGTTACGTCCGTCTTGGGCCAAAAACTATTCCTCAGTCCAATCCCAGATCTACAAGAAGTCCCGGACCTAAGAGAAAAGGGAAAGTAAGGGACAACCTTGAGCAGACCGCAAGAATAGGCATGGAGTTGAACATTATTAATGTTTTGTGTGACAACATTTGCGCTTGGGACAAAAGCATGTACACTGTGCAACAATAATTATGCGGAAAATATCTTTTGAATATCCTACAGAAGCATTAGCCGTTTGAGTGGATTGCTAACGCCTGCGTTGAGACAAGTGCGTTGTATTAGTAAGTAAAGTACGAAGTATCCGTTAGTGTGAGCCAATAATTGCGTGGGGATAGAGCAAAGAGAGTTAGAATATTGGTAGTGATTGTCAGGTGCATGAGCAGCACGTAGTTAGCGTAATCCGAGAGGGAGGGCATAATAAGCGAAAATACATAGGTTGCCGCAAGAGAGTCCTAAAGATCAATTGGTGGCAGGGCAGCGGAAGGATTGGATGCAGATATTCCAAAGGAATAAAGGTTATTGAGATAAGGAGTGGCTCCTAACAAGCACTGGATCATGGCATATGCATGGGGCCAATGGCCACTAACTACTTCTGAACAGAGAAGCCGAATGTACGACGACCGACAGAGGGTGGCGCTAGAAGATAATCAGTGAACTGATGTAGACATTCCAATCAGACGCTTCGTCACTAGTGTATGCCTATAGGGTCGCTGAGTGTACCAACAGGCCAGTGAAAGTAAGCGATAGTTTAAGTGATTGGTCAACAGACGTGCTGCGCTGTGACGTAAACAATCCTACAGAATGAACATTGTAAGCAGGGAGCGAGCTCCGGATATCCGCAACGTTAAACGGAAGCTACGGCGACTAGCTGATGCTAAGCAGAGATAGTGGCTCTAGAACAGAATGCATTAGTGACTGATGTAGCCATATCATTAAGACGTTTGACCACTATTGTATACCTATAGTTTCGATGAAGAAATCAACAGGTGAGCGAAGATTAGAGAGACAGACGGCAGAGGAAAATAAAGGCTGGAAAGTCAAGGAGTGGCTCCTTGCAAGCTACATGGAGCCAGAAGTGGCTAGCTGCTATCAAGAAGAGTTGATGCGAGTAGGACGAACGACACCTAACGGCGCGCAAGGAGAGAGAAGAGGGATTAGCAATAGAGTTCGGATTAAGCCCTCCTTTAATAGTGTATCCTACGGTGGCACACAATAGGTCAACAAACCAGCTGAGCTGGGACACAAACAATCCAAGGGAATGAACGTTGTAAGAAGTGCGCGGGCTCCGGATATCCACAAAGTTAAATGGAAGCTATGGCGACTAGCTGCTGCTAAGCAGAGATAGTAGCTTTAGAAAAGAATGCATAAGTGGCTGATGTGGCCATATCATTAAGACGTTTGACCACTATTGGATAACTATAGTTTCGATGAAAGCTACACGCAAGCGATGCTTAGAGAGACAGACGGCAGAAGAAAATGTAGGTTTAAGATTCAAGGAGTGGCTCCTTCAAGCTCCATGGAGCCAACAATGACTAGCTGCTGTCAAGAAGAGTTGACGCGAGTAAGATGAACGACGGATAACAGCGCGCTAGGGGAGAGCTGAATGGCCATCAGTAGAGTTCGGATTAAGCCGTCAGTTACTAGTGGATCCTACGGTGGCACATATTAGGTCAACAAACCAGCTGAGCTGTGACGCAAACAATCCGAGAAAACGAACATTGTAAGAAGGGAGCGAGCTCCGGATATCCGCAACGTTAAATGGATGCTATGGCGACTAGCTGCTGCTAAGCAGAGATAGTGGCCCTAGAAAAGAATGTATCAGTGGCTGGTGCAGCCAAATCATTAAGACGTTTGACTACTATTGGGTATCTACAGTTTTGATGAAGAAATCAACGTGCAAGCTAAGCTTAGGGAGACAGACGGCAGAAAATTGAAGGTTTGTGATTCAAGGAGTGGCTCCTTGCAAGTTACATGGAGCCGACAACGACTAGCTGCTATCAAGAAGAGTTGAAGCGAGTAAGATGAACGACGGATAACGTCGCGCTACGGGAGTGAGGAGAGACCAGCAGAGCTGTGACGCAAACAATCCAAGTTACTCCGCGCCTACATGTATCTTTTTCACGACAAATATAGTGTCCTGACTGTATATACTACGCATGCTAGAACCCAACGTTTCGTCTTTCAATGAAGACTCTATCCCTCATGATTACTTACACAGTTTCCGCAGCCTGTACAACCTTCGGCTTACTGCCGACTACACTCATAGCAACTTGTTTGTTGCGAAGCAATATTGCATGTAAATGTTGATCATGCCTTGCTTGGTGTGTCTCGACAAATTCGAGAATAAACTATTTATTTATTTTAATACATTAATCAATTCTTTATTCTCGTGTAATGCGAGACACCCCTACGTAGGCATGGTCATGTTAAAGTCATAACTAAATATCGGGGTAGGTATAAAAGATGGTGTAGGTTAGCGGTGAAATTTGGATCTGTGAATTCATGCATGTAGGTGGGCGTGCATGTGTCTACCAGCCATGGCTTTGGAATAGGTGCCACTGCAATTGCGATTTAGCACGTGGGTCGTCGCAACTTCCCCGATACACCGTCCCGCGCGAATGCCCAGCTACTTCTCTAGCACCACAATTACTGCTTTTGTTACAGTATACTTCCCATGAATCACTTACGAGGTTTAGCAACTTCGCTGACCCTTTCGTATGTTCGGACGAGAAACTCTACCAATGGAGACTGATCAAGCAACATATATCGTGGTCGCATATGCCACTACTTTATATGCTCGTTTGCTTCCCTCAAGTCACTCACCTGTTAACAACGCCCTGTAGCTCGAAGTCCACACATGGCAAGCAATGCTTATGCTGGGCTAATTCGGACAGCATTTGTCTATCGCATTTAACAAATATCGAGTCGCCTACTAGTATGCAGAATAACTGATTTCCTGTAAAACCTCTTTCGATCCATCTATTGCTTTCAACCACCACAATATTAAGTAGGTTTTATGCACATATTAACCTAGTCCTGTGCCACTGCTTTAACAGTTTGCTCCGTCACGTTTTCCTTTCTTTGTCTTCTAAAATATATCATCATTGTTGCAGGACGTGGTGGGTTTTCGCCTGACAAGCGTTCTCCCCATAAAAAGCCACAAATGTCCGCTTAACAATACTGCGACATGGCGGATGTGACGCGCCACTGAATAAAGTCACTGCCCAAAAGTACATATTGGCAAGTCGACTAAACTCAAATCTCAACTCTTCCCGACACATGCAAGAATATGCTACGCTCTGTCTACAAGCACTGTTACATTGCACTTATAGTGCCTTGACCATTTCAACTATACACGATTGAACCCGAAGTATCTTAGTGATACACAACTGCTTTTAAACCTTGAGCACGCCTGATTTGGTGTGTCTCGAGCAATTTGAGAACAAATTATTTATTCATATGACCAATTTGCTACTGTCATTGTTACAGTTACTAAATCTGTCTGTACAGTTGCACATAACTGATCAAGTCTCCATGGGCGTGCCTCGCATAGTCGAGAATAAATATTTATTTATTTATTTGTTTATTCATTTATCTAAATGAATCCTTACCGTGGACATACCTACTACGCCTGCCTGGCCACGGCATCGACACTGCTCAATGAACTCGTTACACTCCGCTACACCGAGGCAACAGAGGATTTTGGAAAGTTAAGCTACTGAAGGCTAATCACCTGAGTCGTCTAACTTCAGCTGCTCCAATAAGTCACCGTCGAGTTTGGCAAAACCAACCACACAGCCAACGAAAATAAACTGGCGCAACCTGAATGCGAATAACCGCGAAGACAACCGGTCGAGGGTCAACCCAGCCTATGTCCTCACCAGTCGGCAGTGTTCCGGGATGTAGTGGGGCTGCGCCTGGTAAACGTTTATCCTATAAACGACGCAAATGTCTGTTTAACAACACTGTGACATGGCGGATATGACGCGTCACTCAACAAGGTCACTGCACCAACCACGCATTGGCGCGATGACCGATACTATATACCACCAGTTCTGTGCACATATCCGCTCCCCTACGACTACCCGTACATGTTCGATCAATGACATGCCGCTACGTTTAACACTCATAACTGATGTGTTCTCATGCTTCACACAGCAGACGTTGTTGTGTGCACAAACTCTTCGGACCAGTTCCTCACCAAGATATTCCACTTTAATGAACTCTGTATGTCTTTCCTTTATATCACTCTCCGCGAGCATAAACTTCCTTCAACTTTTGGCCATGTAGGCCTACAAGACTGACACCACATGTATTACCCTTGCTCATGCATCATCTCATTTTGCTTACATGTAAAATATTGCGCTCTTCTGCAAATGCCCATGTTGAGAATAAATAGCTATTTATTTGTTGTTTTTTCAAGTGTGCTAAGCAACCAACCGACAGCAGGATGCTTGCCTACACCGCCGTAGATTCCAAGGAAACCGGAGCAAAGAGCATGATTAATAGTGGTTGACAGGGAATGGGTCATATTTCTGTAGGCGAGAAGAAAAGCAGTGGAAATCCATATACGAGAATTTGAATGGACAAATGCTACCCGGCCGTAACACCATCTGCCTTGAACACCGGCCTTACTACGTCCGCCAAACCCAGTTGAGCATACGTCCCTAGGTTCATACCCATTCTCAGCAAGCCACAGGGTGTCGTAAACCATGTACGATAGCTTTTCCGCATTCCGGGTTCTAATAGCCGTAACAAAGGTAGTAGCGCCTTTAAAGCGGCGCAGCTTACGCGGAACTTAACAGTCCACCTGCGCAAAGGCAACTTGAAATCCTAGAAATTGCTGAACTCCATCTCGGAACAACGGCGACCATTGATACGCCCTTGACAAGCGTTCTTCCGAGCGTTTGTCCGGGCTGTTCATGGCAGTCGTGTTTCGCCAATTTTTTAAAGGCTGTCTAATTGGCTTCAACGGAGTCGACCGCAAGTGGTTAGAGCTGTTAAAGTTGAACGACTCAGGTGAACTGTATTAATTTGATTAGTTTTCCGGGTTCCTTCAGTGTCAGGATTGCAGAGTGGGGATGCTTTCAATGTTCCGTGTTTCTTCCGTGGCCGGATGGGAGTCTCAGATAGGTCTTAGTAGATATTCCTTGCAGAAAATGATAAAATTTAGAATAAGGAAGAAAGGCCAAAGGGAAAGAGCAAACTGCCAAGACATTTGAACGGGATCATGTTAATGTATAAATACAAATTGTTTGTTAACTTTATGGTACTTAAAAGCAATAAAGTGAGCGGATAGGGTATACAGCAGATCGGTTATTTTGTATAAAAGTACAAGACCCGATATTTGTTGAGCGCAATAAACAAACGTTTTCCGAATTGGCATGGCGTGTGCAATAGTTTTCCTATGTGGAAACAATAACTAGCAGGCGTTGTTAACAGGTTCATGAGTCTTGGGAAACAGAAGTGCATAGTAAGTAGTGGAACATTCGAGAAATAGGTAGGCCGAGCCATCGGTGGACGATGATAGGGCTTATCTTCCGAATCTGTATGATAGCCAGTACAGTTGCTACGCAGGGTTAGGGTACCATGCAAAGAATAACGTACCAGCTTCAGTACTCAGATGCTAGCAAAATAGCTAGGTGTCAGTGTGAGGCGAAGTGTCAGGGAGATTGTGACGAGTATAGTAGTGACTATGTACTGCAGCCGTGGCGAGAGTACGGTTGCAAGGCTATCGCTGAAACAAACCTAAACTAGCGGAGCAGATGGGCGGCGGCGCTAAAAGATACTAAGCCTTTCACTTCTAGGCAAACGTCAATGGTACAGCGTACAACTCAAATAGCCGGCAGGAAAGAGATTCACGGAGAGTCGGATTTATTGTAAAGTAGGAACGGCCCGTTGTCGTATAACGAAGCACGGCCTGATAAGCATTAAGCAATAAAACCATAGCCAGCAGTGAAAGGAAAACATACTACAAGTATTGCGAGACACCGGTTGCAGAGCCGGCTCTGAAAGGGACAAGTAGTAGCAGTATAGTATGTGCTGCGGCGTCAGATGATAATAAGTGTTCCACCCCAAAGTGGTTATTTACAGGTTATTTTAGGCCTAGGCTTGACTTACTGGGTATACAGTTTTGAAAACTGGGAGCGAATACAGGACACTGCATTTAACAGCTGTAGCAAGAAAACGATTGCAGAGTCAACACCGGAAATAACCCGGTAGAAGAGAATAATAGAGGTAGCACCGCAAGAAGAAGCTAAGAGTTTCACTAAGGGATTACTTCCACAATGGTACCTACAGCTCTACTAGATGGGTCGACAAGAATAAAGGTGCCTGCCGGTTTAATTTTGAAGCAGGAGCCCCGCGCTGCCTAGCGGTGTGGCACCTGCTAATAGGTATTCAACGCTGAAACCAGGAGCGATGATAGACGGAAATACATACTATAGCGATGGTGCGCGAACAGTTCCTAATCTAACGACGAAACGGGCCCGGCGCATTGAAAGAAGCAGGGCAGCAGCTTCAAAAGATACTACGTGTTCCAAGCCAAGCTGGATTTCTACAGTGAAGCATATAAGTCAAACATTGGTTAGAGAAATGGTGAATGGATTCGGTTTGACTGTGAAGCAGGAGCCGCGATCTATCGAAAGGTAAGGCACGGACTAAGAACCGTTCAATGTTCAAAACAGTGGACAGAAGTGTAGGCTACATATACAACAGCTGGAGCAATATTACGGTTGCAGGGCCATCTCTAAAAGGTGCAAATGTACCGAATTTAGGTGAGCAGCAGCCCTAAACAATACTGTGTTCCACTCCAAGGCGCACGGCTACAATGAACTATTAGAATTAAATCGACGGTGCAGCAGAGAAGGGTGGCGTGCCGGGTTAATTGTGAAGCAGGACTCACTCCTTATCTGAAGTAGAGGCACGTACTGATAGTCCCTCGAGATTGAAAACTGGAGCAAGGGGAGACAGGATTAGAAACTATAGCTGTAGAGTGGAAATGGTTGCAGAGTCGACTTTGTAGGGCTATGGAATAGCAAAATGCTATGGGCTGCACTGAAAAAGCTACTGTGTTTTACCCAAGCTGGACTGCAACGGTGAAAAATGCAGGTCAAACAGACGGCGCAGATGAGTGTTGGTGGAAGCCGCATTTAGTTTGAACCAAGAGCCACAAGCTGTCGGAAGATGGGGCATGGACTAATAGGCTATCAAGGTTAAGCATTAGGGTGAGAATGGAAGCGATTGCATACTACTGCTGTAGTGAGAAAACAGTTGCAGGTGCAGCTTTAAATGGGACAATAGGTAGCCGGATAAGTTTGACATCGGCGCTAAAATATACTAAGGGCATTATTCCAAGATAAACTTCTAAAGTAAAACATGCAGGTCAGATAGATGAAAGAGAACAAGTTGGTGGAGGTCGGATGGAGTGTAAAGCAGGAGCCGCTAGCTAACGTGATGTAAGGCACGTACAAATAGGCGCTCAATGTTAAGAACTGTAGCAAGCATGGTAGGTACTACATACTACAGCTGCAAGCGGTTGCAAAGCTTAATCTAAACGTCAATAGAGTGCAGGATTAAGCTGGGCAGCAGCAATAAGTAATGCTAAGTGTTCCAGCTCAAGACAGGCTACTACAGTAAACTACTCAGGTCAATGCAACGGCAGCGAAGAATACTGGTGCTTGCAGGGTTAATTCTGATTCAAGAGCAAATCGCTATGTTATAAGGGGCGCATAATAAAAGGCATTCAATATCGAAAACTGTCTCTAGCAAAGGCAGGACTACCTAGTGAAGCTGTATCGAGGAGGTGGTCGAAGGGACAACTCTGTAGGGTACTTGGGGCAGCATAATGGTACGGGCTGCATCACCAAAAACTGCTAAGAGTTCCACCACAAGGTGGGATACAGCAAAAGGTTCTTCAAACCGAAGGCAGAGAAGTCTGAGGATCAGAGCCGGATTAGCTGTGCTGCGGCAGCCTTTTGCTATCTTAATAGCATGCACGGACAACTACCGGTGCTGGGTTGAAAACAGAGGACAGAAGTGTCATGAATATATACCGCCGCCGTAGCGATAATACGGTTGCATTGCAGCGCTGAAAAAAGAGTGGCCTAGCGGAGTGATAAGTACTGCAAAGCCAAAAGGTAAATAGTGCTCCACTCCAAAGTACATTTCCACATTTTAAAGCAAAAGTCTAGCAGACAGCAGAGAGGAGTGGTGGCGGGAGCCGTGAGTGCAGTTAAGCAGGGGGCAGAAGCTGCCGTAAGTTGGGGCATGGACTAAGTGGCTGACAAAGTTAAGAACTGAAGGGACGATGGAAAGGAGGACGTAGTACAGCTGTAGTAAGAAAACGGTTACAGTGGCACCTCTAAACACGACCAGAGGGAGCAGGATGAAATGGGCAGTAGTGCAGAAGATACTAAGTGTTCCACTCCAGGGTTGACTTCTGCAGTGAAATGTTTATCAGCATCAAAAGACAGGCTCTACAGCTGCCATGGCCTCAAGCTTCCCCATGTTACGACGCAACGCCTGACCCTTCCACTAACGATTCTCAAGCCAGTGTGGTCATTTGATCGCCTTAACCGGTCAATTCGCTTCATTGATTCATTGTATTTAAATACCCTGCGTTTGTTTTCTTCTTAGCATCGGTGGTGTGTTGGCCTGATGCGATCCACCGAAAACAAGCTTGTTTGCCTAACTGTCTTGATTCTGATGTCATCTCAGGGATTATTTTCTCAGTTGAAATATTCGTGTCAACTAGACGATGGAGAAGGGTAAGGGTGCGTGCCGGCGTAAATGTAAAGCGGGTGTTGCTCGCTATCACAATATAAGGCGATGGCTAATAGCCATTTAAGATTAAGCACAAAAGCGAGAAGATATGGGATTGCCTACTACAGCTGTAGCGAGAATACGCTTGTCGAACCAGCAATGAAATAGACGTGAGATGGTGGAAGGATAGGAGCTGCAGCGCTAAAAGCTGCTAAATGTTCCACTGCAAGGTGGAGTTCTACAGTAAAAGTACGTTAAGTAGTGGCAGAGCAGAGGGAGCCGGACAAACTGTGAATAAGGAGCCGCTTGCTACTTTAATATGAGGCACGGACTAACAGCTTTCCAATTATATGGGTGGTAGAGAGAATGGAAGGAGTTAGATACTACAGTGGCATCAAAAGGGGTTGAGAGCAATCTCTTAAAGTGACTACGGCTAGAGGACTAAGCTGAACAGCAGCGGTAAAGGCTACTGTGTTGAAGCCTAAGGTGACTTTCTACAGCGCAGTGGTAGCCTCTAATGATATAATGTGTATAAGCCATAGTCTACATAGCTCTTCGGGGCGCATAGGTGACATTAGAAATAAGCAGCTAGAGATGAGAAGCAGCAGACAAGGGCATTCGCAATCCGTAATAAGGTAATGATAAGAATGTAAGGTCGAGGTATCAGAAGGCACGATAGGAAGGAATGAAAAGTACTGCAAGTCGGATTTTTGCGAGCTATACGGCATCACGTTTCAAAGGATAATCTGTTGAGCTAAAAGTGGAGCAGGACACCAGCTAGGTGCTAATTCCAAGCCTAGCAGTCGTACTAAGGTTAAACAGATAGAGCTAGGAAGCGAAGAAAATCAACATGTGGTAGCCGGAAGTTGATACTAAATACATAAATATTTACTCTCGGCTATGCGAGACACACTAGTACTCGCATGATCATGGAAGGTATAATAGGATGGTCAATGGAACCTCATATATGTTGATACCTGAATTTGTGTGTGTGTGCCTGTAGACGTGCGCAGCTGTGTTGCTTGGCCTTGTAATGGTGCTGCTTCTTTGGGCGTTGTTTGTAGGTGCCGCCAATGACAAAAAGATGCTTGACATCCGTGGATTTGCACTGGTTGTACGGATGAGCATTAAGTTGCTGGTATACAATGCTTTGCTATTATGAAGCAAGGGGCAGTGAGTTTAATAAGTGGCGAATCATAACCGCCACGTCACATTGTCGTTAAAGGGACCTTTGTGGCTTTTTGTAGGATGAACGCTTGCCGAGCGGAACCCACATCGTCCTGTAACGTTGCCGCCGCACTATTTGTTAAAACAGGGTAAACCCGGATCACCTTGCGGGCACCACGAGGAGATCGTTCGGCAAGCCCAGAGACCCAAAGCGTAAGAGGAAGCGAGGAAGCTGTTGGCGATTCTAATGTTGGTGAGCGAAGCGGCAGCACAATCCAAGTGGAGGCCTGTAATGGTGAAATAGGAATGAGTCACAGACTCGGTAGTTGCTCTGGGCTTAGCTGTCATACTATAGTAAAACCGGTAGGGATGACAGCGGCAGATAATGGCACTTCACAAACGGAAGTAGACAATAATAACAACGCAAGGCCAACCAGGCATTAAGCATAAGGTGGGGAGCGAACCGTTGTGTGTGGGAATGTCGCGGTATTCAACGTTGCAACCCAAACGGAAACCAGTTGCAAGGAACTGGCAATGGACCACAAGCTAGATGGCTCTCCAGACTTAGCAGATATACTTGCGTGTCATGCTGCAGATAGCGAGCGGAATCCGGAAGTAGATGATAGATAGAATATAAGGTCGAAAGAACCTCCAGCATGAGACAGAGGAAGGAAAAGGATGAGAAGTCAGATGGCTGTAAGCGATGCGGCTGCACAGTTCACGTGGAAGAATGTAAATGTGGAATAGAGGTGAGGCAGGAGCTAGGAGGCTATCTAAAGCTTAGCAGGCAAGTTTGAGTAAAACAGATGGAGATAAGAAGCAGTGGTGTATTCCAAACAGAATCTGAAAGCTGTTGCTGAGCATGTAAGACCGAACTATCATCAGGCATGTAGTGAAGGGATGAAACTGTATGCAAAACGGATGATTGTGGCTGATGCGCCGTCTCAGTCGTAATGGAAGTCCGTTAAGAGGCAATGGAAGTGGGCCACGTGCTAGGTGTTCTTTGAGGAGTGGTGGTCGTACTAGACCTAAAACTACCATGCTAGGGAGCGACTGGTAATTACGTTTGGAATGAGGGACTGGATATTAATAAGAATGTAAGGACAGAAACTACAAGCATAAGAGGAAGGAATAAATACGTTGTCTAGTCAGATGGTTGTGAGCATTGTGGCATCATAATCCAAATGAAAGCTTGTAGAGAAGAAATGTAAATGTTTCAAGGCTAGATGGCTCCACAAAGCCTGCTAGTCATACCAGAGACACGCAGACGCAGCGATGGAGCGATTGGTATCATCAACCGGAATCTGGAAGTAGATAAAAATAAGAACTTGAGACCAAAGTGACCTCAGGCATAAGATGAAGAAATGCACGTGTTTTTAAGTCGAATAGTTTTGAGCGATGCTGCAAAGCAATCTAAATGGAAGCCTGTGAAGAGAAAATGTGAAGTGAATTTAGCGAGGAAGGAGAGGTTGTGCTGACGCTATGGGTACCTAAATCACTATTGAAGAGTTGCTATATTGACCAAATGGAAGGTCGACTACAATATACAATGGCGTAGGGCTAAACTGGTGTGGATGAGACATGAGAAGCTCAAATGGTCAGAAGCTGATACTGATGGAATAAGGGAGACATCGGTCCGATATACGGGATGTGAAAACTACAAAGAAAGGTGTATTCATGGAGTGGTGGTAGAATGGATCTATATAGGAAATACGACAGGCAAGGATTCGAATGGGAGAAGCGGACGTTAATTTGAGCTAAAAGCCTTGGTAAGGAAGCTGAGAAGCAACCCTCGACCAGCGACCGGAGTTTTCAATTACCGTAGGGAAGGCTAAGCATGCAGCTACTGCAGCAGACGGAGACTGTTCCATTTACCAATGAGCACCGTGGTCCATGACAGCACTTGCGCAAAAAGCGAGGCTTTGGTTAGAGGCTTACGACCATTCGGAGCCTCAGAGGCCGGGCTGTTCCGAAAGGATTATGAAAGTAAGGCACAGTAGTGAAGTGAGTCTAGCGAGGACTGGGCGGTTGCGCTGGTGATAAGGTACATTGATCACATTGCAGTTGTGATGTTGACCAAATGGGGGCCGAATACAATATACAGTAAAGTATGGTTAGACAGAGAAGTATATGCCACATGAGAAGTTCACCTGGTCAGAAGCTGCTGCTGGTGGAGTAAGGGAGATACCGGTCTGATAGACAGGGAGGTATAAACTACAGCTTGCGGTGTAGTCATGGAGTGGTAGTAACTTGCCCTATAAGGAAGAGAATAGGTAAGGATGATGGGGAGGAGGTCAACGATCAACGTTATGGAAACAGCAGTAAGTGAAATAGGTGGGTCGCAGAGCTGGAAGTCCCGAGGCGCTTAGCAGAATAGCATTCTCTTTTAGGTGGGGATAGAAATGCCCAAACAGAGCAGGCGTGGGTTTGTTAAGATATCAGAAACAGCTGTGTTGCGAGGGTACAGTGGGCAGGAAACAGTTGGAGGTAAAGAATACATATGGGGCTGTAGGCTTATTTGCTAGGGATTGTCTGGTTCTTTCTCCAATAGCTCGTCTTCCGTAACTTGGAAGCTTAATAGTTCCGAAACCGTGGTTACGTCGAGGAATCTTATGGCATTGTTAAATGTGTATTGGTCGCAGATACTCGGCTTTTCAGAGATAAGCTTTCCGTGTGTGCGCCTATCCATAAACAAAGAAATGCTTACTTATGCCGCAACAAGCTGCATGCAGACAGAATGAATAGATCGAGTTCAGCGGATAATATCGGGTACCTCCTGCCGTTCGGAAGGGACACATCAGATTAATTCTCGGCTTTTTGTAATTTTGTAAAGGAACGTAAGGTTCGTCCTTAAACCGTAACCACGGTGGGTCTAATCGCTGTTGTTTACACCGCTTATGATAAATCCGCTTGTTGGGGGCCCTCAGATATATGATGAGGTAGCGCAGTACTTTCTCCTGTGCATTCCCGTCGCACTTGCGTGAGTTCGTAAGGACCATAGAGCAGTCTTCAAGAATAAGAGTAGTGCACATTTATTTGTAGTGTTAAGCGAGATTCCAAGTGCAAGTGGACTTGAAACTATAGCCTATTAATGACCTAGCTTTAGACGCACTATAGCTTACTTGTGCCTCATAGTTGCAGGAGCTAAAGTAGTGGACCACAGATCACGAACAGAGTGGCTGACATTGAGAGGAACGTCACTGAACGTGAGGGTATTTTTTAAAACTGTGAATCTATAGGAGAGAATGTTGCTTTTTCCTGGAGAAAATTCGAGATTCCATATTGCATACCAGTTTTCTAGCGTCCTAAGGTCTCTGTGTTTTGTGGCCGTGTTATCTCTCATCTTATGAGTCGAAAGAAACGACGACTTTGTTGTCTTCCGCGGATAGGTATGGCGTATCCCTGCGGAAAAGATAGAAAGCGTCATTGACGTAGGGTCATTAGCGCACGGAGTCCAAGACACTGCCTTATAAGACCCCACTAAGGACCGTTATTCCGGAAGGCGTCGCGTCCTTCAGGCACACAGATTGTGTTAGATTTGGTAAGTGTGATTTAAACTATGAGAGCAGCTACCCGGCGATGCTAAAAGAGGCGAGTTTGATCAGTAGTTTCGGGCGTAGAAGTCCGTTGAACATTTTCTTCATGTAGAGAAAGCAGACGACCACTTTATGTCCTAAATGTATTGCGTTTATGAAATGTAATAAACCGCATTTAGACCCATTAAGGCGATTTCAAAGCAACCGTAACTTGAGAGTTGGCTGTATTACCAGACTCTCCGTCACTCTGCTGCGACGGATGTATGTCTGAGAGGACGAAAACCCTCTATGCCGAGACGGGATCCTCGTTTTTATCGTGGACAAACTACAGCGTGATTCCGGCCAATGGAAGAGGTGTAGGTTCTCATGGAGTGTGCAAGTAGGTTAACGGGGAGAACGGGAATGTCTGGACCTGCTAGAAACAGCAGGTCGGATGGAAAACCATCGGGTCCCGGGTATTAAGACAGTTTGAGCGTAGGAATAGCTCGCATGATTGCGCCGAATTCGTACCCATAAAAAGGGCCGCAGACCAGCACGTTACTATAAGCGTAAAGTTGGGTGTGGTCATTAATTAGATTGCAATTAGGGTGTGATAATGAGGCCATTGCTGGAGCTTTGTTCGCATTGCGCTTCACCAATTGCGTAATGGCTTGAACTATTTTGTGTGCGCTGAGTGCAAATCGTTGGGCAGATGTGGGAGACGTGCCTTATAGTTTTCTCTAGGTTGTTATTGTTGTTCATGCGCGTTGGTAGGTGGAAATCCTTTGTTTTGTGTTATCTGGAGCTCGTTTTTCTCAGTCTACTTAGGATTCTAAGTGTATCAGCAACACCCTGTCGTTTCATTGGTTTCTTCATGTTCTACTTAGGAGCGACTACGTCAAGGCAGAACCTAATGTGCTTTTACATCTCTTGGATTGCCATATCTATGTCTGATGCCAGCACGAAGACATCCCAGGCAAACAACAGTAGAAGAGTTGTGTAACTTACCCGATCGACGCGTTGAAGACGACAGAAGCAGCAGCCGGGGAGGGGTTTTATGGCTTAGTGATTAACAGACTTAAACTCAGCTTCACTGCATTTTGACCGCTACGAAGGTGTTTATCTGGCACACAAACTTGTGCGTGGTTGCTGCCTTTTGTGAATATTAAGTCGAAGACTATGGATATGCTGGTAGGTGCGTTAACAGGTTGAGTTCATTCGTATGCAAATATAAGGTAGACAATCAGTCTGCAATTCGTAGGGGAAGTCTTGGTAGACCACTTAACGTGCGGCATATTAAAGTCACCGCCAAAAGCGGGGTGCAGGTAACAGCGATAATTTGAGGACCATCTCGACCAGTTTATTAAGTTCAGATATTGTGGTATGTGATCGGACGTAGACGCAGGCAAGGAGGAGGTCAAGATGCTTGCCAGCAGCTTGAATCCATGTAGAGTAGCCCGGGTTACCCAAACTTAGGAAGTGGAAGGAGGAGGTATGAAAGGCTTCGCTGACGTAGTTAAGGTATCCTTTACCATGTCGCTTATCACGTCAATTGCAGAATGTAGAGTAGCCAGGTATGTGGATAGGTGAGTCAGCTGAAATGGCAGCGTGGCAAGTCACTGTGATTAAGACCATAACTAACTAAACAAATAAAGGTATATTTCTAGACTTGACTGGAAGCTGTACCCTCGAGGGGTGAGACCATAATGTACTGCAAGCATAAGCCCCTATATGGGTTAAAATTTAGATACGTCTATGTAATCCTTGAGCGCAAGTATTGCACCGACGTTGTAGGAAACGTCTCCAAAGGATAAGTATTCCAACTCCGTTAACCATTTTTGTTAAGGTACCGTCCCGATAAATGAAAGGCTTAAGGAAAGAGAAACGCAAAGCGATGGCAACCAAAATATCAACAAACTAGATTTGCCCTGATTTCTGGTAAATATAAATGAAAAAGCATTTAACCTAAATATTTAATATCGGTTGGTACTTCGGAGTAATCAGTTGGGAGCCCTAAAGATAGGATATAACAAATATATCTGATTAACTGATGACCTTAAGCGCAAACGCATGTGGCTTAACTCACGGCAAAAATTAAAAACCAGTAATGTAGCAAAATGATTGCTCCAAATATAAGCGATATCCTGGTCAGAATAGCGCTCGGTCGCTGTACACAATAAGCGTAAAACTACTGCAATACTTGCAGTATTTCCCAAGTTTTGGAGCGACTGCCAATACAGTAGCCAAAATCCTTGCTACCAATGCCGCATAACTTTTCAAGAGTATACGGTGAAAATTATAGAAAGTATAAAAAGTGATTCATTGCTATTGCATCTCAATAAGCCTTCGGAGCTAGAAATATACCATACAGCTCCAAAGTAGCTGTAGTTTTAAGGTACGACGCAGTATCCGTAAGCAATAAAACCTGGAATAATATGCGGAGAAGATGCAGAGAAACGCTAGAAAGGCACTATAGTATCATTTGCCTGCGCAAAAGTACGACCCTTTGTAATTAGACCATGGTCCAAAGCCCTCCGTGTGCTGTTTTCAGAAGCTTGGTTTTATTGAATCCACTGTATAAGTAAAATCACCAAAGGCATTTAATTTTAAGTGGTTGTACAGAACGTCCCGCGACTACATGGGTTTGGTCTACACGGCTAAGCCAGGACAACTCAGTGTCCATTTGACTCTAAGGAGGCTGGAAACCCTATCACGTTATTAAACAAATCTCGCATGATTTAGAAAGTTTAACTCATTTTACGCATCCCTATACATATTGCCAATAAGCTGCATACATCAATTGCCAAGAATAAAGCAACAAACATCCGAAAAAGGCAAAATGCCTCTTAACTTGTAAATTGTTAAAGCCTGCATGGGTAGGGTTTCAGGAACGTTGTTTTCTTTGGTTAGGGTGTACGAAACTTGAAGCAGTATTTCGCCTCATGTGTTGGGGCGCACTACTGTGCAACCTTTTTCGCTCGCCAAGTTTGGACGTTCAGTAGGGTGAGGTTGATGCAAACCAAAGCTTTAATGTCGCACCTGCTGTTCCTTGGACAGAATAACAAGTGGGCCCAGGAGGCGATTCTTTTGATTAATAGGCCTGGCAGGAATGCGAAACATATTATGGATCCCCAGCTTAATAGAATCGTCCAGGTAGGATACAGAATGGAGGGTTGGGCCCCTTAGTATGGACAATTATTTGTTGCTTGGGTGAAGTTGTATGAACTGTTTAGCAGCGCTGCAGGCGATCCAGAATATGGTAAGGGGCGGGCTTGTTTGCATGCTTTGCAATGCAGCCGTTAAAGTCAGTGAATGTTAATGGAAGTGGTTGAGAGTAGTATGGAGCAGCGAGGCCGAGGGAAAAGGTGGCGCTGACTGCTGATGTATAGGAGCTGAGAGATGTGGCCGAAAGTCAGCCCTGAGCTTGGCGTTTAGAGGAGCCGCCCGATTACCTGGGACGTGTTGGTTAGCATCAGTTGCAATCTGTCTAGGAATCGCGTTAAGTGGTAGAGAGCCGCTGCTTGACCCTCGCAAGCTTGTTACTTAAGCCCGTAACTTGCCGTGCTCCATTAATAAGGGAGAACAGAAGAGGTCGGCGTGATTCGCGGCACGGTAGTGTGCTGCTGACGCAGAGTTGCTTGCCGTACTGGGATGGGTGGATGGGGAGCGCGGCATGTGCGAAATTCTTCAGTTCCTTACGCCCAGGTGGGCTTTGCCTTAGTGTTGTTGCTGTTCGGACAGCGGTGTATCGAATTTTGCGTGAGAGCTGGAGACTCTTTACGGCGCTTAGGGTTCTGAGTGGGTAGTTCCCAGGAGGCCAAGCACCGATTGTTTGTTATCAGCTCTCTACCTGGTAGGTGAGCTGATGTGATTGTAGAGCGGGATACTTGCGATAGGATCCTGCAGTCCAGCCTTGCATGTTTCGTTGGGGCATGCCGAGCTTTCCAAGTCGTGCACATTGAAATCGCCGGAAGTACGAAAGCGGCTGTAAGTTGAGAGTAAGCATTTCACTAATGATGCTAGTTAGTGGGAATCCACCTCCGGAGTGGACGAATAGGAGCGATATACGACTGCCAGGAAGTAGTTGTCGTTGTGCCTGTGACGCAACCAAATCAGCGACCGACGTCTCTGGATCAAGCAGGAATTCGTATTATAAGTTGTTACGATAGTAAAAGATAGCACCACATCCCCCGCCGGAATGAGCATGTTGACACAACGACACACCCTGAATCGCGACCTCAAGATCCGTACTCCCTGAGTGCAACCAAAGCTCGGGTATGGAATTAAGACCCTAAGCGTTTTTCATCTGGCTAACCGAAGCTCGGCCGTTCTGCTGAGATAGCCTTGGGCATTCGTGTACATGAAGGAAAGTGTTGCGGTTTGCAGCAAGAACCCCAGGCAATTGTACCAGACATGATAAGTTGTGCCGACAACGGTATAGTTTTCATCTAGCCGTTTGTGTGTTATTATCGGCGAATCGTATGGCGTTGGTTTTGGTGCCATCGTGATTAGCCCCTCTGAGAACTCAGTTTGCACAGTGTATGGAGAGTGGTTGAAGGATGGCACATGAAGATGCTCACTTCCTACAGACTTGCTTACGGTGTGGAGTTCATTTAAGAACGCTAACTCGTTTGTCTGCTGTAGTGGTGCTTTAGGTCAAATAACCTGTTCGCTCGCCGCTTTAAACCGTAGCTCAGTTAACATCCTGTTCCGAAACAATTGCCAGCCTTCCAGTAGCGTAACTGCCATTAGTCTGCTTCCTAAGAAAACCTTAATTATCTTTGGACAGCAACCTTTGTAACTTACTGCTCTTCGCAGCCTTGAGTATGAATTAGCAACAAGGTCATGCAAGAGAAAGGCCGCACGAACATAGCGACACGGCTCTTAGTCATAGGACATTGTTTCGAATTTCTTTTGCGCTTAAGTCTAGGGGAAGCCGTGTACATAAACGGCTCTGTCTGCGGGGTGTGGCTGTACCTATTTTAAGCTCTGTTTAACTCCCTTAAGCTCGCTCCAGGAAACGTCGGGAAAAACGCGGACCAAGCGGGCGCTGTTCTGGAACCGAACGGTCGTAATCAATGCAGTTTTAAGAAAGCTCTGCCAGACAAACTTCTGGAAGACTGAACTCACCCAGTCTCAAAGACCTACTGCCAGAATGGGATGCATTCCCTGAGCTTTAATACTCGATTACCACTGTACTTTGAGCCGGTGCACTGCTAATCACTACCGAGGGATCGGCGACTGTTTTACCTTCCGACTGAAACATGTAGTTAACTAGAACTTCAAGCTCAGAGCTGACTTAAAGCGCAACTCTCTCGTACCTTTAAGCAGTCACGTCAGTGCTCTGGTGAGCATACCACTCTGTGCAGTCGTCACACTTCATGTCAATAGAACCGTCAATCATTTGTAAAGCACAGCTCGTGCCACAGCACGCTGCGTTAGCCTTTAGGCTTGCTTGCAGGCCTAATGAGGCGGGCATTATAAAGCGGAAAACAGAAGAATTGTAACACGTATACGCATTAAACCGCCTAAAAGCTATAAGGTAATAACTTGTACGCCAGTTTAGTAGACAGAAAACTGAATACCTTACCGGCACGTCTCACATGAAGGCTCGGAGCACAACAATATCATCGGTCAAGTTTGCCTTGCGTCACCTAGAATTAGAAAAAAAACAAAATTTCTTTCTCGTGTGTAATCAAACGCTGTCCTTCGCAATATTCCATCCAAAATATCCATTAGTGTGTTGCGCTCAAAAGTACACTTATCGCTTCGAGGCCAGTACCCAAACAAGTTGTCACAGATGCTATTATTGACAACCAGCAGTGCATGCAACTGCATGTACCGCTTCTCACAGCAGGCACTACTCTTGGAAAGCACGCAGAGTAATTACACATACTGGTACGGGAAACTAACAGGCAGCGGAGTCATGGCGTTTAGTGAGTTGTAGAAGGCAGAATGGCTGTCCCATGTTAACCCCATCGCCTCCAGATCAGCACGAGAAGCAAGTGTGCCTTAGTGGCCCAACGGTCCACAAGTGACCAGGGGAGGCTTATATGAACAGTGCTGTCCAGTTATCTTGCACATATGGGAGTATACAAGTTGCTTGAAATTTTCCGCAGTATGTGCGCTGGCTTTGGCTTGTAGGAGGCTGTTCCAGTCGTTCAACACCCATGTAGAAAGGGCGACGGCGGAGCGGACCTAGTGCATCCTCGGTTTAAATACTTCCCAAGTGTGACGTCGTTTTGGGCCCTTTACATTGAGTTGGAAAAACTGGCGAAGTTCATTTCCAAGTTTTCCTTTTAGTATGCGCCTGGTGAAGATGAACTCTTTACGGCAGTCACCGTGGTCTAGTAAAGAAATGTTTCATCATTTGGAGTCAAAGATGGTAGGGGAATCCGAAAGTCCGAAGACAAAGTTTGAGCCTCGTCTCTGGATCCTTTTTATTAAGGTATATATCAACTTTGAACGCAAAAACGTAGCCGGTAGACAGTACGCAAGAATAGGTCGTAAGTGAGAGGTAAATAGTAGCTTGAAATTATTTGGTGCCAGTCGAATGGTTTTCTTATGGCACCCCACATCCTGTTAGCAGCGGCCACTTTCCTTAGGGTACACATTGCGTGAAGAACGTGCATGACGTTTAAGGCATTAGTATGCGCCACATTTTCCACTTCCACAGCACTTCCGTGGCGATCACAAACCATCAGACGCAACACAGCAACGCCATTCCACATTGTACCCAAGTAAGTGACTAACGGACTCCAAATAGGCCAAACCATACCTGTGTGATTTCGAACAGCAGGACAGAACAAGACAGGATCCAGGGACGAATCGGGTTTCCGCTTACCCAGCTTCCCGTTTTGTGTGCTGGTATGCGAAAATGAGGCCCAGCACTGCGACTTGAAAGAATTTCCTTGATTCTGTATTGGTGAAATAACAGAAGCAAGTACAAGGCGAACAACACACTATCATGACTTAATGAGAGTAGGGGCAGTCACTGAAGCTCGAGGAACTTCGGAAGACGGGACCAGCAAATATTTGTCTAGGCTGCGTATAAAGTACATCCACCGTTTTCCATGCTAATGGAGCGGTAGGAAGTTTAATCCAAACGGTCACAATCCGGGTTGCAAATAACCTGGCTCTTATATCCAGCCTAGAATTATGCTGGTTCAATTTCATGCAATGGCCCAGGCATTTTCCTGGCTCAGCTGGAGCAAGAAGCTCGTTGGACCCGAGACCACTGCGACCTTTCATGGTTTTGAACATCTCTATTACGTCACCTCTTAACCTGTGCCTTCTCATGGTGAACCAGCCCGTTGGATAACCGACTTTCATACAGTAATCCGCGGTGGCCGTCTAACATTCGCGTGGCTAGTCTTCGCCCATTCACAATACGAACTATATCTTTTTGTAGGTACGGTGCCCATGCCTGAACACAATACTCCAGATGTGCTCGAACCAAAGCTTTCAAAAAGGGAAGAAAGCCCTCTGTCTTTGTATAACTCAAAACTCTCCTGAGACGGGGTAGCTCCTATCGCGCTTTATTAGCTGTGGGCCTGCACTGCGCCGAGGGCTTAAAGTCACTCGTCATAATGACGACCAGATCGCGTGCCTCGGTGACATGCTGTAGTGTGAGGGACCCACTAGATATATGCTCGGTGCTCGATAGAACGCGGGGTTAGAATCAGGTGTTGCTGGTGTTCAGTGGTAAGTCCAACAACTGTGAACAAGTAAGAACAGTAGCAAACTCTCTAGATTACGAAGTCCTGTCTCCCTAGCTGTGAAACTTCACGTTGTCAGCATACATATAGTGGTGGTCTTCAAGTATAGGGACCAAGTCATCTATAAAGCTCAGCAATAGCAACGGGCAGAGTACTGATCCCTTCGGAACCTCACTGTGAGCAGCGCCGGCCGTCAACATAACCTCACCGACCCTGACATGGAATGTAGACAGCCAACAACGCAGTTAAGGAGCGAATTCGAACAAGGACGTTTTCTCTCATGAGAAGCTTTAATTACCCAAATCAAAAGGTTTAATGAATTCAAGGTAACGTATTTCTGCTTCCACTGCAAGTTGTTATCCAAGGCTAATGAGCCACGGGTTAATTAAAAATAGCTAAAATGTGTGAGTTGCTTGCAGTTAAAGTTGCGTACGTTTATGCTTATAGATTTTCATTCCAACGTTCCTTTACTGTTGAATTCGGTTCATTTATAATATCGTTGAGCTCTTATCACTACAACAAGATGTTTACACTATTTTACTTTTATATATTAGTTAAATATATTTAGTTATATATGTAGATAACAGTTGCTAAATCCTTGCGCCTAAACGCGTAAGTTTGTGATGATAGATTTTCATTTTAATACAAATTCAACTTTCAATGGACAGGAACCTAAAGCAAATTTCATGGTGGTTCCATCCGGTTTCCGTCGCTGCTACGAGTTCGATGCGGTGCCAAGACATATAGATGAATAAAGCTTTTATTCTCAACAAGACGAGGCACGCGTACAGAGACATGATCAATTTGACCTAACAATGCTTTAGCAAGCATGTGCAAAATTCCGATATGTGTGCCATAACCGTGTCTGTGCGTGTAGCGGAATAGGTAAGTATAATATTGTGTGTGCATAGTTAAAAAATTTAAGCTGCTAGATTCTTTAATGTTTGGTATGATTAGCAATGTGCGAGTAGAAGATTGATATCCGTGGGTTGGAAAGCCTTATCGGGATATCCAGGGGGCAGTGACTTTATTTGGTGGGGAGTTACGACCGCCACGTCACATTGTAGTTGAGCATACCTTTGTGGATTTTATAGAGAGAAAGCTTATCAGGCGAAAACCCAACACGTTCCGGAACACTGCCGCCGAAAGGTTTGCTGGAACGCGTTTAACCCAAACCACCCAGCTGGCATCACTAGGTTGTTCGGTTAGCGTGCCTGTAGTAGTAACCAAATCAACACTTACAAATCGAACCATGGTTAACCAGGCAAAACTCAGGTGGCCTGCGCTAGCAGTCCCCGCGGAGTCGGTTAAATGAAATAAAAACTGGAAAGGAAAATTTTAGACCAGGCAAAAGCGAAGTGTACGAAAGAGGACAAGGAAGAGGGTGCTGATAAGAGCCAATACGAATGTAACTTGGTAGCAAACAGAGCCTAGTACGAGAGAAGAGGAAGCTTTTGGCGATGCAAGTTGAGTGCTTCAAGGCAATGTTTGTACCCTGTCACCATGGATGACGAGACTACGTTCTCAAGTAGTGCGTTCCAAGAACCTATCACTTGGCGTGACAAACGAGTGTCAGCACAAACCCAAGCAGTTCCGTGTTTGTGAAATTACCTCGGATGCCTGCGGAGAGTAACTGTGTAGGATGAGGAAGGTAAGCAATGGCTGTACCTACACGCCGTGTCGGTGAACGATAAGTGAGAATCAGATTGCTATGACGTCGAACATAATGTAACGAAAACAACCTTAGTTTGAGCAACCTGTCAGGATAGGAAAGGTGCCACATCAAGTGTAATATGTTGCTACTGATTTTCAGCGTTCGCGCTTTCGCCATCCTGTCACGAGTCAGGCAAGGATGGAAAGACTAGACGCAATACCCCAGATGCGGACTAACAAAGGTCCTAAACAAGTTAAACAACTGTTCTTCCGTTGGGATCCCACATGATATAGGGATCATCCATAGAGTTAGCAAACCCCTGCAGGACGCTTTCTTCCAATGCTCGCTGGCTTTAAAGCCCTCATACAAAGTGATCCCTAAGTAAGTTTGTTGGGATATGTGAAGAGTTTCATTCTCGCCAAGCATGTACTACGTTGTCGGACCTCTTGATGCTATGCGCAAAACTGAGGACCTGCTGTAATTTCTGGGCCTCTGACACAGAACGGACCATTCGAGGAGCCTTTCAGGGGCTTGTTGCAAAGTTGAAAGCCAGCAGGGTCGCTCACCTTGCGCCAAAGCTTCAGGTCATCTGCGAACATGAAGTTAGGCAGCACCAACACTTCTGGCAGTTCAGGTACGAAACTAGCAAATGGCAGTGCACCAAGAGATACTCCATGCAGGACACGGCTCAAAACTACTTGTCGGAGAGAAAGACTGTAACCCACCTGAATACACATCCCTCGCCCTTCGAGACACGCGGATAGCAATGGAAACGCGTGTCCGGGTACTCCAGAGGAACAGAGCTTAAAGGGGAGGCGTGTATGCGGGACTGAGTCAAACCCTTTGGAGAAGTCAATGAATGGCGCCTCTAGGGATTACCCTGACCGACAAACTCCACCCAAGCTGCCCGAGCAACCATCCAGTTGGTCAGGCAGAAGCATCCTTTGTCAAAACAATGTTGAGAAGGGGTTGAGAATGCCAAACATCCTTACATGGGTTTCGCGGGCATAACCCACCAGCTTCTCTAGAAACCTAACCAGCGCACACATTAGACTGACAGGCCTGTAGTTTACAGGAAGCTGGAGCAAACTACAGCTTCCTTCCAGTCGGTGCGTGGGATGAAACTGGCTTTTTTCCCGGGTTTGTCACAAGTACGGCGAAACGCACCCAATATTGTCCATCGCTGCGGCAACTGAGTGGAAAATTATCAACCCTTTTACAACTTACTACCCGGACAAATCATTCGCTATCTTGCACGGATACAATTCTCTTTCGCATATCTCTTGTCTGGAGAACACCTTTTGACTTCGATGGGCACATTCTCCTGCCGTTACGAAACTGGAACAATTGGTCATCCTGAGCACTTCAATCCGCTTTGACCGCTCAATTGGTCATGGTTTCCTATATTTCTAGGTAATTTTACTACAAACCCCGGGGATCTGCGATTCTTTCTTCGGAACCATATTCTATCCTTCAAGACTTCAACATATTTCAATGTATATCCCTCGGAAATTTCAGGTGGTTCTGCTGACCGTCAACACCTGATATTCAGAAAGAATGTTCAGTTCCCAACCTACCAATTGGGCACAGGACAGGACACCGGAACGTAACATGCACTCGGCTAACGCAACCGTCAGCAGAAAACTGGGGCGCAAATTGACTGCTCATAACGGATCAAAAAACGTTCAACAAGAAACCTAGCCAGTTACAACTTGGCATTCAATGGATTGGCGGCAGTGTTTCAGAAGGTGGCAGGTTTTCGCCTGGCAAGCTTTCTCCCTGTAAAAAGCCACAAATGTACCTTTAACAACACTGCAACGTGACGAATGTGACTCGCCGCGGAATAAATTCACAACCCATAACTTCACACTGGCGGTCAACTAGCGTCAGCATTCTAGATAGGATCGTTTCACTGGAACTTCTACATCTGCGTATACGGTCGTCTCCGCTTTCTATAAATTCACGCATATACGGTCGTCTTTTTACTTCTACGATATCACCGTTGACCTCTGCGTTACTTATGCATGAACTCACTGTATTGTCATCTCTCCCTCGAGTGTGCTCATCATTTATCTTTCAATGCATCATTCATGATTCTCAATTTATTATTTGCCGAGGTTTGGTTGCAATATCTGGCTGGCCGATTATGTCCTAACAAACGGATCCCGATTCCACGACAGACAAATTATTGTTTCACATTTTCACCACTGTACGATTCCAATCGTAAACATATGAGCAATTTTATACTGTCCCTGCTACAGTTGCCATTAAATGTCTGTACAGTTATACGTACCTGCTCACGCCTCAATGGGCGTGCGTCGCATGGTGGAAAATAAAATATTTATTTATTTATTTAAGTCTTCCTGAACAAGCAAACCACGGGCACACGACTTTCGTGCCAGTTTACCTAATAATTTTAGATAAATGGCAGCATCAGCTGCTTTGGTAGAGTTCAGTCCTCGCAGCAGTGAACGCACTTGGGCCTCTGTCACGTTGATATCGGTCAACACAGATTCTGCCGGAGCTTTCTCATCTAGATCGATAGTGAGGGATAGTACAGCGTGAACGTTTTCCCATATTTCTCTCTGAAAAGACGTGCCTTGTCCTGGACGGTAGGAACAGTAGCCCCCGGCTTGGATGGTTCCGCACGGCATCGTCTTCTGACTTAAGCGAAAAATTGCTCCGGTTTGCGTTAAGCATTGTTTGCTAGCTCCAGTTCGTAACGAAGCCACGCAGCATTTATGTGCCGCTTGCACCCGTTATGTACCGCTCGATAACACCGCAAGGTATTACCTGACAGGGTCGAAAGGTAACACCGTCAACAATTGACCCGCCCGTTTAGCAGTTGACGTACAGTTAGATCGCACCAGGATGGCATGGAGTTTGCTTGACTTCCAAATGTAAGCGGAATGTAGGGAACGGACACCTCAGAGAGGAACGTTATGAATTTCTCCCACGCCTTCTGCATAGCATCTACGGCGAAGATGGTACAGATAAACAAGATACCACTGGATCGCCTTGACTGAAACTCAGCACGACAGACGTTTGGGCTTCGGGGCACGTAGTTCACTTGGGCTAAATTGACAGCGTACTCGAAGGAAATGCAGACCTGGTCACAAGCTCTAAGAGGTTGACCGTAAACTATGGTACTTACGAACTCCATTGACTGCGTAAAAAGTGATCACGAATAGATAAAGACGCTTTCACCAAAAACCAGTTTGGCTCGTCTAGAAATGCTATAGTGGGTTTTGAGCGTCAGGTCCACGAGCTCTGCAGCCAAGCTTGAACCGCCTTCTCGCAGGAAATTTCGTGCTAATCTATCGCTGAAAAGTTAAAGTCAGCCATCACTAAACAGGTTTGTAGATTGAGCAAGAATAAAATCAAGGTAACTGCTAGCGGCACCATCGGGACACCTCTACACTAACAAAATTTTAGATTGCGACGATAGTGTACACACTTCAACTGAAAGAGCGTCTACAGTCATATCCGTTGAAGGGAATTTAAATGTCTTGGAGAAACTTGAACGCGAGGTTAGGTAGAGTGCAACTCCACCACCACAATGGTGGCAGGGACGACCCGAAAGCAGTAGCGCGTAGCCAAGTAGGAATATTTCACTATCCATGACTTCCGCAGACAGCTGGGTTTCAGTGAAAGCGTGGACATCTAATTGACAATGGCCCACAAGTGCGTCAACTTCGCACAACTTGTTACTCAGGCTATACAAGTTGGTGAGTACTACATTAAGGGTTTCTCTATGGATAGTCAAGGCTCATGCATCACTAAAATAGACTCTAGCATGACGGAAGTGAAGCACCGGCGCAACACCCGAAAGCCCACCAACAGCAGACCGCTTTCGTCCACCGCGCGACGTGCTATAAGGTCTTGGAGGGCTGCTTTTAGTTGCTCTCTGTCCGCTGGAGGTAGGTCCGGCCGCATGCTGATTCAACAACATTTATCTTATTAGCGAACCCCATTAGTACCTGTCACTCCTTTGGTGTGGCAAGGACCGCTCGCAGCAATCGTGATGTTAGGTTGGGACTATTGATAAGGACGCATCCAAGCTGGTTAACTTAGGCGGAGTCACTGCAGGGAATCCCGCAGGAAGGTTTAGTGACCAGAAATGTAAACCATTCGAGGCCATGTAACCTCCTTTCTTTTGGAGATGCGGCAGTGGACTCAATGATGTTTCTAAAGGTTGCGCTACCTTTGGTGTACAAGTCGCCCGGAGGTGGGTTGTTTGCACCGCATGTAACAGAACCATTGGATGGGGACATGTACAACTTATCCCCTACCGAGTTAGAATAATGAATTGCGCTAAGCGGTGGTTTTGGAGCTAGTGGAACGGCGATGGTACAGTGCTCGGCTGTCATTGTACCTGGGGGAATTGCCATACGCTTTACTTTATGCGAGGTCACTACCTCCTAGGACTTCCTTTGCTTCCTTTTGAAGGGCTTATGAACCATTTTTCCGAGACTTCCAGTTACATCGGACGAAACAAGAAGGGTTATCTACGGGGACTGGCCTACCCATTCTCAAAAGCCAGCTGGCTTAAACACTTGCTCCTTCCTGCAGGAGATAAAAACCCACCCATCGCACCAAGTAGAGCTCTTTGCCATTCTGAAGATGCCACTTGCACGGGTTCTAAACAAATGGGTTTAGCACGCCTCGTAATCAAAGTATCACAATTTACTCACCTGGAATAATATATTTACATGGATCCCCTGTTCCAAATTTGCAGACAAACAATTCTGGTGTGAGTACCTTCACTGCCTCGAACATTCCGATTCTCCCTTCACCTGTAGCTTTCCGGTTTCATTTCACGGACAGCGTTGCGCTCGTATAAGTAGCTTTTATGATGGCCTTCCATGGAGTTTTCACTTGATCATGGAGACAAGTACACTTACTTACATTTGAAGGAATTCCGATTTCAGTTGACTGAGTAAGAAACTTAACGAGTCCGCATTGGACAAGAGAATGGCATTTTCGCCTGTTACGGACGTATGCAGCCGCAAGGAACAATTGCGCCTACCATCCCCATGAGAAGTCCAGCGTGAATAGCTGGACAGTGTTTGCGAGCCGGACAAGGATATAAGAGAAAAAGCCAGCCTCTATTAACAATGATTGTACGCACCTGCATCCTTTATCATTCGACTCAGCGGCGCTGTTGCATCATTGACCAGTTTCAACCACTTCAGCCAGGTCATTTCCAAGCCATTCGGCCAACCAAGGAATAATTTTGGCTGTCAACCGACTGCGAATAATAGAGTGCAAAATCCGCTGTACGATGCATAGCCGGCTAGCACTACTGTCTAATGGATGCTACGGCAGTGTTCCAGGACATGGTGGGTTTTAGCCTGGTGGGCGTTCTCCCTATAAAAAGTCACAAACATCCGCTTAACAGCACTACAACGTGGTGGATGTGACGCGCCACTGAATAACGTCACAGCTGAACATTTCACACTGACGCAGCCCCCAGCCTTCTACATACCACCTGTGCGGTTAATTTTACTATGAAGAATGCTTTGATGGAGCACAGACCATCCCGACTTCGTAACGGTCATGGTATGCAGCAAAACCTTGTTTGGGCTCCTGTGCCCATTGATTATTACACGGCGAAAGTACGCCCAACTTGTACCTTGACACAACCGTTATGATTGAGTTTTAAGCACCCCAGCGCCATCATGTTCCCTGGTCTGACTATTACCTGAAAGAGTGCTCACTCGTATGGACTACGTCTTTTCTGTTATACCTTTCATTACAACGAAAGGTTTTAATATTCCAAAGAAGGTATGCTTGTATGCATATTTGATCGTGCCTTAACAGTTGTGCCCCTTTTTATTGAGTATATACCATTTGTTTATTTATATAATCTTTCTCGTTAGGTACTGAGTTGAAGACAAAGTCTGACGGTCGGGATGCGTACGGGACGCGCTCACCGTAGTCGGTAAGTTCACCAAGCTGCTCCAGTCAGAGGAGTCGCACAAACCCGCGATAGCCCGTAGGCCAGTCACACATGAGTTTTTATGGCTACCTACATTCTCCGTTGCTTTTCGGTCTAGGTCAGACGACAATAGAGGCATGGTTTCCATGCTTTCTAAGCTAGAAACAAATACCGAAAACCTTGCATCAAAAGCGAAACGCATCGAGTTCGGTGTTTGCTACAAGTGGGACAACTCAAAATCACACTCACTACTCGCCGTCACATTATACTGCTCTGTACTCAAACTAATGCAGCTTTCGTAAAAGCAGTGGCAGCAGGTGTCACACTGCATTGCACCAGTGAATTCGGTCACTGGTTCTAAGCGTCGCCACTTGCCACATAGTTTCTCCGAGCCAGGTGATTGTCAGCTGGAGGACGAGTTAGGACGGACCGCTTTAAACACCACAAGCTGAGATGCAGGCGAGTGGTTAAGGAAAAGTAAAATGTGCATCGGTTTGCTGAGGTTCCGTAAACAAAGTTCGGAGGACTCAATCGGAGCTTGCCAGACGTGCTCCGTTCGTACGGGTTTAGGCTCACCAAGGTAACAGGTTTTAATCCACACGGTAAATCACTGGCTAAATGTGGTGTAGAACCAGCAGTGCTCCGGGAGGAAAGTAGCGACGCCACGTTAGAAAGTTATCCAGGAGAAGAAACAAAAAGCAGGAAATCTGAAAAGGGTCTATGGATCCGTATGACCGGGGTCCAAGAGCATCAGTAATTTGCCAACCCTTTCAGATCAGTTAACAACCAAATCAATAGACAAAAGTTCTGGAGCAAAAATGGCGCTTTAACGTGAAAAGTTCGTATATCACTGATTCCGGGCCCGTTCGACACTGAAGACCCGCTTTCGGGAAAAGAAGATTAAACGCCGTAGGACGACTATCAGCGAAAAAGCGGCATATGGTTGATCTCAATGATGTTGCCACCTACGAGACTAGTTGGGTAACAAGAATAAGTGGCGGTATGGTTGTCAGCTCAGTGCTAATTAAACATTGCTATTGCACGGCGTTTCACGTAGGATATCTCGAAGCTGACGAAAAATCCTAAGAGGGAAATTCACACCGATATGGTTTACTGTGTGTTTAATTTCAAAACCTTTTGAATCGCAACAGACATGACAAACTTCAAATTTCTGATTGCAAGATATTGAAGCACAGTCGCGTCAAAAAGCTTTTGCTAGAAAAGTTCGAACGACGAAACACACAAGCATGATGTGACCTTGAAAACTAATTAACTCTCATGGTCACATTTCGGTTATTTATTACCATAGTTCAGCTTTTAGGTTTTTTCTTTTGCGTTTCCTTTATTTTATCCTTTTGTTATCATTTTTCTTCAGTAGCTTTATCCTTGCTATATGACTCATTGAATGTCCAGCTGAATCTGAGGACGCCTACTTCAAAATGTTTCTGGCCAGTCCGTTAGTTACGGCATACCATGTAGCCGGGCCGCGGGCGTTACGGTAACCCGTTAAAAGGTAAGAGGTCGATCACTTTTGTTTACTGTCATCATTACCCTCCTATTCCTATTCGGCACCGTTCCTTTTCTCTTTCGTGCTTCCTTAGCAGTTTCTCTTACATCGGACTCTTACTAGGCGGTTGAGCACCCAGCCGTCTACGAGGTAGTTTGCATTGCGGCTTGTCGCACTACTTGGACACGGAAGAAATTAGAACGCCAGACCGGTGGAATATTACATCTTTGGCGAACATACCAGTTTAAGTCCGCAGTCCACGAAGCTACATCGTAGCCCTTGAAGCAATAGTTAGCTTTCTGCTGTCGTGGCACGTGTCGTTTAATCTCCCGAGCCTAATGCGCTGCGCCCAATACTTCTTGCAGGTACATAAGTTGATGCCGGCATGAGCCATTATGGGCGCTGAGAACAGCGCTTGCTAATAGGGGGAATATTGTCTGAGGAAATCACAGATGGCGAAGTACAAATGCCTGGCTACTCACTGTTATGCGCTGACCGCTTCATTGGCTCTCAAGGGTTGGTGTAGCTCTTAATGTGAGTTATCACATCGACGTATTGCGGATCAGCGTTTTTCATTTTCTTGACTAGTCTGTTGAGGCGCTCGTAATTTTTATTTGCGCTTCGGTTCAGGTTACGGTGGTGTTAGTGTATAGAAGCCTTATGAGCACTTCCAATGGAATCATTGCGTTTATACGCACTCACTGCGAATATGTGTCTGGTGCTAGAAGACTTCAACATCCCAGAGGTTTGTTGGGCTGACCCATCTTGCAGTTTGCCGCTGGGATTGCTCAGCACAGAACTGCTGGACTTGACGCTGCAGGTACCACTACGCCATTTCGTTAACATTTCCAATAGGTACATTGAGTTCATTTTTGTAGACAGCAGGCGGGAAATCGCTTGTCAGCCCCATAGATCACGTATCATACTGGGTTTGATGCCTGTCGTTGCATTACAACGTTTCTCGAGCGTTCCTCGCAATTGCAGTGACAGCCGCAAGATTCCAACATTCTCAGCGAAGGTTTGTCTAACAGCCACTTGAAACTCTCTTCGGGTAGCGCGTCTGCAATATCTTCCGGTAGGCCGTTCCAATCACAACTAGATAAATGGATAAATATGTTATTTCTGTATCCATCGTGGCCTTCCAACTCAGGTATGATCAAAATTTACAAGCAATTATGTGACGCAACATATACGCTACAACGCACGTAATTAGCTGTGGCCAAAAGTTGTACAAATTGCAGCAACAGTCGAAGCAATCATGAGGAGCAAGGTCATCAGTAGAGCGTTGATACACTGGTTTCGTGTGTCTTCTTTGCTTACATAGTTTTTATTTTGACCTTGTGTGGAACAGTCAGTGTTGTACCGGAAGAATTGTTGTAACTCGCTTCCAAGTTCCCCTCGGAGGATGCGCCTAGTGTAGATGAGATCACCCCGGCGACGGCGGAGCTTGAGGGATAACAGATTTAGCTGCTGGAGTCGGATGGGGTACGGAAAATCACGAAGCCCCAGAACAGCTTTCGGTGTACTTCTCTATAACCTTTTCTAGCAGGGCGCATTAAAACTTTGAAAGCGGATGGATGGTAGGTAAGCCATATTTTAAGACTGCGCGGACGTACGAAGTGAACATAGGTCGAGTAATTTCAGGAGTCATTCGAGCGAATGATCTTTTTACGACATCCACCAGTCTCCTTCCAGTGGCCACCTTCAGCGTGTCCTGCGTCGTTTTAAGGTCGGAAGACACGATACCCCGAGATCTCTCTTATGAGTGGTATTCCTGAGGAGAAACCCACCAATGTGATATGCACCGTACGGTTCAGTGCTACCCATTGGGAGAACAGCGAATTTATCTGGGTTTACTGGCAAATTTCCACTTGATGGACCACTCATGGGACTGGTCTAGAGCCCCTTTTAATCTGTCCGCATCCTCAAGGCTGGTTGCTGTTGACCATTGCTTGAGGTCATCGGCGTAGCTCAATCAGTCGGTTTGAAGTACAGTCGACAGATCGTTAATGTGCAGTTTGAATACCTCTGGTCCAAGCACCGATCTTTGGGGAACGCCACTAGTCATAGGCATAGGAGCAGAGGGTTTGGTTCACTTAAGAAATCGGCAATCCAGGAGAGAATATTTCCTGTAATGTCAATTCCCTGGAGTTTATGTAGCAGTCGCACGTGTGGAACTTTATCAAAGACTTTATTGAAATCAGTGAATATTACGTCAACCTGTTTTCGAACATTATGGCTTCTGCCCATATTTCCCTGGTGATAAGTAAGTTAGAGATGCATGAGCGTGCTTTCCGGAAGCCATGTTGAGCGGGTGTCACAACAACAACAGCAATACATCAGCCATTTGAACTGATGCTTCGCTGCCATACAACCATAATGATCTAGGAATTAAAGAATAATAAGTAGGAAAGAAGGGGGACCTTAATGTTCTGAGCAAACATTCTGGGTCAAGGCGCCTACACCTTGTGTAGACAACACCGTCACAAACAGCTGGCTATCATGCAAAGATAAGGCGGTTTCGGCGAGATAGCTTCCTTGCGATTTCCACTTCCCCGCGTCATAATCAGCCTTTACCCCGCAGATAACTCAGCACCAAACACACTTTAAACAGGCAATCCGACTAGGGGATGGCAGCAGACGCGTCACTGGTGTCTGTCGCGAGCAATGTCCTGTAAAGTCTCGAGCTAAACACAATGCGAGTCACGTGCACTCCAGCTCAGAAGGCGAGACGGACCAACGGCACTCCGTTTGGTCGTCAGTGCGTTCATTTCCCCCTGCCAAGTCAACTTCTGTCCACCTCGAGCCTTGCGCCACCTTCGGGTAGTGCTTAGCAATATGCCTAGCCTAAGGAACAAGGTACACTAGGTGGGTCTATTTGTAGACAAATCTCGTCTCGGTATACTGCTTTCGCTGAAATGTAGTTGTCCCCGTATATCACGGACGGTGAATTATGTTTACCTGGCTAGGCACTGCATAGATGTGATCAATCCGTTGGCCACAAAGGTGGGAGCGTCGCTCTTTATGTGGGCTGTATAATAGATGTGTTGAAGACCTGTGTTTTCCAGATTCTGGATGCCCTGTCGACTATTGTATGCACTTTCTCTAACCAGTTTACAGTTGTGGTATATTGAAGTCCTGGATGTGTCTCCAAGGAGGTTATTGAGTTTAATCGTTCTCAGGCTGCAAATAGCTGTCTGATACTGGAGGATTTCAACCCCCATTTGATCCGTTGTGCTGAGCTGTCTATCAGTTCGGCGGTGGGTACCTTCGGTTCGAATTTTCTTGAGCTAAGGTTGTAACTGTCTTTACAACAGTTCGTGAACCTCCCGACTAGATACATGAGCGATCAGCTTCCGTCTACTTTAGATATCATATTTGCGAAGTCACACGGTTTCGTAAGTGATATTACATACGGCAATGACCATGTCTGCATATCCTTTCGATGTGCTCTCACCAACTGTCATCAAACCACCGCTGAGGCATGTCCAAATATTTGGTGGGCAGACTTTAACGCAATGCGGGACAAAGCTTCAGTTCTACGTTATTCGATTTCCGTGGCTGTTATTGTTGAGGCAGCCTATGAGAAATCTAAGGCATACCGCACCGAGGTCTCTGCTCCCCATGTCCCACTCATTAAGAAAAGGGAGACGGGCGCAGCCACTTTGGATAAGTTAACAGGTAAATACCTGCTCAGGAAGCGCTCTAAGTTCTGGCGAATTTGCCAAGCGGTTTCATCAACACGCACCTACAAAAGCTGTCGAGCGGTTAGAAATAAACATAAGCAACATCTTAGGACTGCTCGTCTTCAGTACGAGAAGGATTTGGCTGACGCAGACGCGACGAATCCAAAGAAGTTCTTTGCTTACGTGAAGATGCGCAGCGCTATTGGCTCGTCTATGCCGGCGGTACTACGAGCGTATGGGACGCGTATGCATACCGACTATGATAAGGTTCTTATCCTTAGCGAACAGTATACTGGTATCTGCTCGTGAGACCTCTCTACCTCAGGTTGAGCTGGTCTAAGGTCCCGGAGGATTCTTGCCTGACTGAAATCAGCATAACGGAGACACGTGTCTTCGGGCTGTTGCGAGGGCTAAATCCTTCCAAAACTTCTGGCCCCGATTCAAGTCATCCGAAGCGGATGCATGAATTGACCGCGGAACTAATTGGCCCTCTCACATGCGTGTTTACAATATCGCTCGACAGCTGTGGCTTATCTTCAGAATGGAAGGAGGCAAGCACCTGTGATTTTTAAGACCGGTGGCAGTGCTCTCCTCGCGAACTACCGGCATATCCGCTTGACAAACGTAGTAGTTCATTTGTTTGGAAATCTGGTCAGGAATTCGGTGGCGAATCACCTGAATAAGTTTAAGCTTCTTATTGCTGCACAACTTTTCGGAAGGGATTTTCGTGTCTGACGAACTTACTTATAGCTCGTGAAAGCCAGTCTGAGGCAGTAGACAGCCCGCACGCTATTGACGTCCTTTAGGTTGACTTTTCGAAAGCCTTTGATCATCATCCTCATCAACAGCAGTACATCAGCCATTTAAACTGATGCTTCGCTGCCATACAACCATGAGGAACCATGAAATAAAAAATAACAAGAGGGAGAGAAGGGGGACTTACCTGAAAACCTTAATGCCCTAAGCAAACATTCTGGGTCAAGGCGCCTACACCTTGTGTAGACAACATACCGTCACAAACAGCTGGCTATCGTGCAAAGCTAAGGCGGCATCGGCGAGACAGCTTCCTTGCGGCTTTCACTGCCACGCGTCATAATCAGCCATTACCCCGCAGATAACTCAGCACCAAACACACTTTAATCAGACAATCCGGGGCCAAGTCTCACTACCACAAAGCAGAACGGCCCTCCCTGTGGCCTTGTATACACGGCCTTTCAGACGGAGAGAAACTCCCTTCTGTCGCCAAAGATGACACAAGTTCAAGAAGCTACCTCTGCCTTTTGCAATGCGTGAGCTGACGTCAATTTCTGTGCGCTCATCATTGCTGATGCAGCTGCCAAGATAATTGAAATTATCAACCACCTCGAGTTCCTCGTTAGCAAGCGTCAAGGGGTCGTCAAGTGGCTGGTGGTCCTGCAACAACATTTTGCACTTTGAAGGTGCGAAGTGCATACCAAATAATGGGATCACTCTGGACAGGCTATTCAGGGTTGATTGTGCCGCCCCAACATCGTCGAAAAGCAAGACGATATCGTCCGCATAATCTAGATCAACTAACCTTTCACCAGGCAGCACTTCAACGCCTACATCGAGATATCCCGCAAAGGAACACTCCATAATAGAATCCACGACGAAATTGAACAAAAATGGGGAAATCGGACAACCCAGACGGACGCCACTTGTGGTCGGAAAACTATCCGACAGAACACCGAGTACCCTGACGCGGCCTGTAGTGTTCGAGTATAGAGCACGAAGGATGTTCACATATTTCGTGGGAACACCTTTTCGCGCAAGTATTTCGTACAGAATCGATCGATCGACTGAATCGAACGCACTCTTGAAATCGAGGAACACAGCTATTGTCTGTCTGCGGTATGCGTGGCGCTGCTCTAGCACCTGCCGTAAAGTAAATATATGGTTTATACAGCCACGTCCTGGGCGGAAACCGGCCTACTCTTCCCTAATCCGAGATTCCCGTTCCGCAGTGAGGCGACGAACGATAATCAAAGCCAGTAATTTTGTCACAACTGGCGTTAGGCTAATACCCCTGTGGTTCGCACAGCCTGTTCGACTGCCCTTCTTGTATGTTGCCACTATAATCGATTCGCTCCAATTAGCCGGCACACTCTTCGTTCCGGATACGTTCAAATACGGAGGTCAGTGCCCTGCAGAGGACCACCCCTCCATCTTTAAATAGTGCAGGTGGGAGGGAATCCGGGCCAGCGGCACGAAAACGATTGAGGGCGGTGATCGCGTTTCGGACCTCAGCCTCCGACGAGGCACTAAACTAACCGTCCATGGCACGTCCTGCATCACCTGAGTAGGAAGAGGTCTGGGAGCAGGGGGCCAGCTGAACTGATGTTCAAAGTGTTCAGCCCAACAAGCCATACGGCGCTCCTTACTGTGTATTAGCGCACCCGCGCTGTCTCTGATCGTCTCACTGACGCCTGGTTTTCTGGGACCAGTGGTGCGAATTAGCTGGAAGAGCTTGCGGTAATTGCCTACTGCTCCTGCCTCCTCCATCTCTTGAGCCCGACTGGTCCACCAGGTTTCCTTGTCAGGAAGTAGGCTGCGCTTTAGTTCACGCCTAATAGCCCGCCTGGTCACATTTTGTTCAGAGCCAGCCGGGAGGTGTCTTCTAGCTTCCAACAGGTTCACCGACCTCTCGGATATCCAGTGACTGGTGCGGTGACGACTGATAGTGCCACAAACAGATGCTCCTGCTTCGTGCATAGCGGCCGAGATCCTATTCCACTGAAGTTCAGTATCATTAGGACAAGACAGCGGAAGCTCGGTATGCAGCGCTTCTTGATAGGCTTGCTTGACAGGGCTGGGACAATTTCTCTGTTGCCAATCGGGGGAGACGCTTTGTGCGCCTTCCGGTAAAGTTCATGGAGAAACGACAGCGCACCAAGGCATGATTAGAGTCGACACAGGTACTCCAGTATGAGCGGCAATCCACAATGGAACCGCGCCACCTGTAACTTATGGCTATGTGGTCAATTTGGGTCCATCGCTGGTCAGCTACAGGTGGACGCCAAGTGGCACTTCGGCGCCCACTGTGTCTAAATGCAGTGCTAGTAAGAAACAACCGGGGCTCCGCACACAGTCGCAGCAGACCCTCGCCGTTGTCAGTCCGTTCTGAGTTAAGTCCATACTTACCACCCAGCTGAGCTTCTGAAGAGCTCAGACGCCCTACTTGTGCATTCATATCCCCTGCAAGTATCATGCTATCTGAACTAGTAGCACTGCGTAGTAGCGTGTTCACTTCGTGATAGAAAGTGTCCTTGACTGCATTAGAACTGCAGTCGGTGGGAGCATAAGCAGAAATCACAAACAAACAGCGTTTCTTACTGCTTCGTGAACAAACCTTAGCTGATGTCTTCAAACGGGCTGCACATAAACGGATGTTCACCGGAATCCAATCAACCAATGATGGCTCAGCCTTGGAGCTGAGAATGAAACCTACATCAGCTTGACCCGTGAGTGCTGCATCGGCGTCTCCGGATGCGTGCAACCAGTAACGAGAGGATAAGCCGGGTGCAGTCAATTCAATAACCCCGTTAGGGTCATTGATCCTAGTTTCGGACACACAACACACATCAATACCCAGTGTGTCCAAGGTGCATGCGAATGCAGCCTGCTGACCTGTTTGTCTTAGAGTGCAAACCTTGAATGTCGCCATGGAAACGGGACGGTGTGGCCTTATAAGGGACTTTTGCCGATAGGCGTCCGATAGGTGCTGTAGGATGATGGCTGCAGATGGTACTACTTCAGTGGCACTTCGCTTGCTGTCAATTAAGCTGGGAATTATAGAAGGAAGGTTAGTAGTAGGGGCCGGGATGGGAGTAAGAGAAAAAGGTGGAAAAAAAAGAAGGGAGGCGCCAGCAGTAGCATGCTTTCGCTTATCCGCCCTGCTGTATGCAGCAGATAAGGCGACCCTTGATAATCTGCGCGACGGCCAATGCAGGATGAAGTTTATGTTTGAAAAAATGTCATGGTTGTATGTGGGCTGGGATACTGTCAGGGCGCCCAGACCTAGACAGGAGGACGATTAGGGTCCTCATCCAAAGCCTTTGGCTCAAACGCCTGTCCGGAAGGCAGCGGGCAGGTGGCAATGATTTAGTTTTACAGAAATGGACACCATCGCATTTCAAACCCCCAGCCTGGAGGACCAGGAGACTGAGTTTGTCTGACCTCTCACCATTGACCAACCTGGTAGGAGTAGCTATTAAGGTGCCCGGAGGCATCACTCAGTATAGCTCAATGGATCAATGAGGTACGCAAACCGTCGCACCACGCTAAGATCCAGTCTCCTTGCGACGGATACTGTCTCACATCAACAACTCTCACTAAAGTTGATATCATATGGGATATCTGGATGCGCCCTAAATGGATGTCTGCTTTCCTAGAGGAGAGAGAACAGTATACACGAGTGGGACGTAGCCTTTCGCTTAGACAAGCTGTTCTTGGTGGCGTTGAGTGGGGCTCGGTGTTAGGGGCGTTGCTTTTCGTAATTTCTGTCAGTGACCTACCCCAGGAGCTTGAAGTCCAGTCGCTATTGTTTACCGATAACCTCAAGCTCTCGAACATTGTGGATATCCCTGGTAGTTCTGAGGCATTTCAGAGTGCTTTTGGCTGTGGGATTTGTCAACCTTATGGTTGATGTCTGTAAATCAGGCGAAATGTTCTGTCCTCCGCACTGGAGGTACTCGTTCCCATACGCGCTATGTAGTTGGTGGAAGTGCACTTCCTGTTGTCACTCAGCAGGCTGAGCTAGGCGTCGTCCACGCCTCATCGCTTCACTCTGGGGACACAAGAGGAAGGCTTCTTGCAGTGAATTCCGTATGTTGTGGTTTATTCGCCGCTCCTTCGGTGTCCTAGCGCACGGTATTTTTGTGAAGCTTTTCTCAGCTTTAGTGCAACTCCACTTATAATACTGTATTCAGGTTTGTCCACCGTGTTTTATAAGGGACAAAATGGAACTGGAGCGGGTTTTACGAGTGGGTACAAGGTTAGTACAGAGCTTACGAGGGCAAACGTAACCCCAACATTTCTTTAGCTTAGGTATCTACTCAGTGCACTACCGGAGAATTAGAGGAAACTTGATCCTCACTTACCGTATCCTAACGGTTGAGAACACTCCAGAATTGTCCTGGCTATTTAGTCCCGCCAAGCTGCCTAGTCTCCGAGGTCACCCGGTGGAACTGTAAAAACTGCGTTCTGACCGGGTAAGGACGACAACTTGCTTGTCGCGCCAGGTTATTGGACGATGGGACTGGCTTCCGGAGCACGTTGTTTGTGAGTCTACGGTTGAGGATTTCGAGTGTCAGTTAGATGCTCTTGGATGGCAGTACCGAACCTTCCCTTCCTCCTAACCGACTCGTATCTTCAGCTTTCTGTTCGTTTTCTCTAGCTCTTCTCATACATTGGTGTTATTATTATTTTGTTAACATTCCTCTTGTTTTCTTAGCTTACCCTTCACTCATGTAAGCTGGCTTGGCAGGGACTGTTGAGCAGGAAACGTGGGCAGTAATTGGTTGGACAGGGTGTGATGTGGTCCTTGTTTTAGGCTTTTAAACATTTCAAGCTGACCTATCAATTCCCGGTTCAACGGTAGGCAAAAGAAGGAACGTTCACAGCATTACGCTATCGTTCCGGTCCCAAGGGAACTTGAACTTGCACTCCCGCGTGACTTACCGTCGGTTGTCACGGCGTACTTGTTGTGTTTCGCTGTTTGAGCTTTTTCTTTGAAAGCTTTGTCTTGAAAGTGTTTGGTTAACCCAGATATTGTACGGCTAACCTGCTGCTACCGTGCAGCTGACCGTTTGCCAGCAATGTGTTGTGGTTTCCGCTGACATTACGGATAACCTGCCGGAATCTGCTATACCGCCCCCAACCAGTTCAAACCGCCACGAAATAAGAGCACCAAGACCAGCCGGTCCGAGGGATCCGGATTCTGATTCTATTGTATGAGAGCCAGTTGCAATAAATAGGTTGTAGGAAACCACTAACAACAAAATTGGAGTTGCTAATTAATTGTAATAAACAACTCAAACGGTTCAAGTTCTTGGTCCGACTTACCGTTGATTCCTCATAGATTCGTATTTTGATCTTTATTTGCGTTCGGTCTCTAATTGTGAATCGATCCACTGTTGCGGCCCTGCTCTCGGCCTGAATGCTGGCTCTCCGTAACAATTGGATTTTGTGCTTTGTTGTTATTTCTGCGAACTTGAAAGTGTCCGATATATCGGAATCTCAAACTGTGGGTTACTCGTTTTTCCTTGTTGGAAATTGCCTCCCCATTCCTTTCAGGTTACTATTCCATCGAAGGACCATTATTTCCATTAATTTCCCACTTCGCCTCCAGCAGGTGATTTTGTTCTGCGGCAACCCGCTTATTGTATCCTAGATTTTGACGGCGGGCTTGTCGCGTTTCATCGTTCAGGTTTTTTTCTCAAATGTTGACTTCTCGAATTTTTATGTTGTTCAGAAGGATTTATTAGCCCCAACTTGCTCGGATCTTTTATTCGTCATTTAGCTTGCTCGTCCCTACATAACCTGAATCCTTATCTGCAAGAAAGCGACACCAGCAAACCTTACTAACCTTCATCTGATCCCAACGTTTGTGTGGACACTGTCCTGTCCAACAAAGTATATCATATCTAGCACCCCCGATGGGTTCAGATTGCTATATGCGTTCCGCTCGCGGTATTATCCGACTTTGCTGTCGGTGACTGCATTGTAGGACTTCGCAAACCGGTCCTCACTTGTTCGTTCAGCTCTTTTCTTCCTTGCTGTCAAGATGGTTAAACAAGTTGTGGGTATGTCTTCGGCTCTTAAATCAGCTAATTCCGTTTCACTTTGCTGCAGAGATGCTCTGTGCCTGTAACCGACTTCTCGGGCGATTTTTGCGGCAGATAATTCCATGAGGCATGCACCGGTATGTCTGCAGATCGGTATGCTCTTGACAAGCAATGAGAGCTTACTTTATAGCTGTGACGATTTTATTAAGCTTAAAGCTCAGCGCGGTGTAACCACGAAGAATCTCTTTGATTTGCTTGTTTCCAGACTACCAAACATGGAGTGTTGCCTTTGCTGTTAACGGCTTTGGTTTCTTAGAGCGCCTGACATACTCTGTTATTTTTGACCAGGTGATATTGTCGGATAGTAGCACGCAAACAAACTCCGTCGACCTAACATGCTTTCCAACAACAGGTTGTGAGCTGGTTGACGATAAACAGTTGGAGGGAGTACCTGATTCCACTGTTAGTGACGAAGTGTTGCAGGCCCCCTTACCAGCAAAACGTAGGCGGAGAAAGAAGGCTTTAGGCTTGCGTTATGCGGTAGTCATGGAGTGTACAGAAAGTCGGGTAAGCACGTCGCTTGCAAAACCTTCAGTATTGAGTTCGTCGGTTTCTTCGCCCAGACTTCTTATGCGGCTAGTGCATCCAAGCAACTAGCCACCGAGTTGCAGGCTCCTATGACTGTGGCGCGTGTTAAAGGGCACTCCTCGCCGCAGTAACCCTTATTCTGATAGTAGTGTCATTTTCAAGAATGTCGCGGCGTCCACTGCCGCCCTTCCTAAGGAGCGAACGCTTGATGACTTACAATGGTTTAAAGTTTGCGTTTCTAAACTGCTACCGCCCGGGTTCCCTGCCCTAACTGTACGGAAACTCCTTAGGCTTGGATCTGTGCTGGTCGATATTTCGGACATCAAACCCTTTTACTGACTGTCGTTCTTTCAACACCGGATGAGCTTAAGCGCTGCTGCGTTTCGCTCTTAAACTTTAGGGTTCTGGGGTCAATATTCAACCTGACCTCCCTTTTGCTGTTAGGTTGAAACCGAAAGCAGCCATAAAGGACCTAAAATCCTGTCGCGAAGCTGGTGAAACGTGTCCTCGATTGGTGCGTTTGTTGAGCTGGTGGTCTACTTCCGCCCCTCCTGAGCCCGTTCTGGAGTCACTTGATCCCAATTTCCTTAAAGTACTCCTCAGCAACTTGCATAGTATGAGGTGCAACATGTGTGAGATTTTCTCTGTTGTCTAAAGTTACCGGCCAGACGTACTTGCTTTTACTGAGACGTGGCTGTTCTCCGACGTCCTGGACAGTGAAGTATGTCTGCCTGGTTATACTCTACTTCGAGTTGATCGCGCCTCATGCTGTTGCGGAGTTGGAGTTGCTTTATACATCAGATCTACCTAGACTATTTTGCGAACATATTTCTTCAATCCCACTGATGTAACTGCCAAGGCTCTTTCGATGCATATGTGCACCTCTTTCACGCAATTCCGAATCGTGTTAGCATTCAGAAGCCCCTAAAGTAAGTCAGACGGGCTTATTGATTTCATTCCTACTCAGACGACCAATAGATGTCTGGTTATAGGTGATTTTAATGTTCTTGAGGTTGCTTGGAAAAATTTATTCTGCACAGCAGCCTCAAGGTGTTTTTTCCACGGATCTTTCTGACCTTTCTTTACAAGCCTCCCTTCATCATTTTATACAAAAGCCAACTAGGTTCATGGAGGTCCAAAAGCCTTCCCTTTTAGACCTTGTCTTTGCAAAATCGATGGACTTTGTATGGTATGTAGTTTACGATTCTCTCTTGGGCTCTAGTGATAACATGTGCCTATTATTTAATCACGTCCTAAGTCGGGGCCGTGAAGCATGTATTAACAGGAGGCCAAATATCTGGCGCGCCGATTTCCAAGCCATCAGGGACAAAATCGCAAATCACCCCTGCATCATTTCAGAGGGTGATACCGTCCAGGTCGCTTGAGACAAATTTAAATCCTTTCTTTTTGCGATTTCTCTTATTCATATTTCAATCACAGTGAGGAATAAAGTGGGGGCGTTACCGCCTTGGTTTGACTGAGGCGCACATGATGCACAGTAAACGACCCAGATGTTGCAGAACTTACATATCAGCTCCCTCAGAAAGTGCCTATCATCGCTACCGAGGAGTGCGAAACGCATGTAAACAACAGCTGCAGGCTGCACTTTAGATGTTTGAACTAGCGCTGTTTCGACCCGCATCAACAAATCCGAAACTGTCTTTTGACTACTTCAAACGGCGATGCAATGCAAATTCGCCTATCCCTGTGCTGTTTGGACCTGACGACACTGAAGCATCAACCGATCAGGATAAGACCTGCTTACTTTCGGAACAGTATGCAAGGTTGTTTGTTCATGAATATCCGATGCCGAATATCGACTTAAAGGCAAAGATCCCAGTGGGTTTCTCCCTAATGGTCCTTTCCATATCAGAAACTCAGGTGCTCAAGCTCCTGTGTTACCTGAATCCCACTAAAGCTGCCGGGATAGATTCTCTCCATCCCAAACTTTTGTACGAGATGACTGAGTTGCTATGTAAACCGATTACATGTCTCTTTCAGAAACCTCTTCGTAGTTGCTCCTTATCTGCCGACTGGTACGATGCTATCGTGTGCTGTTTTCAAAAATTACAGACCGGTCAGCCTAACAAGTGTACTAGTTAAAGTATTAGAGAAGCTGCTAAGAGATGCTTCGGATAAACACTGGGCTAAGTTCAGCTTGCTCAGCCCGTCTCAACATGGGTTCCGTAGAGGCCACTCTGGTTTTTCTAACATGTTGATAGATCGACAGTGCTGGACTATGGCTGTGGGTCTAGGAAAAGGGGTGGATGTTCTGAGTTAGTAAAGGATATCCGTAGCTCGGGATGGGCATGTGAGTTTTGCACCGCTTTCCGAGCTGAATGATTGTCTTGCAGACGTTTCGCTGTCAGACTAGGCAACATCATCTTGTTTCGCAGAGCCTCTTAAGCAACTTCGAGATCGAAGTGCTTATTGATCAAGTTCTGCTTTGGATACCAGACTTCAACAAACTCACGTGCTTCCCGGCTTGTGGCTCTTCCGAGGATTTTGACGTGTTCCAATTCGAACTGTTGGCCTTCGGCATCCATTTGCACGGACACCAAAGAGTGGTTATCATGACGGTGAGTGGCTAGGTTATGTTTATGTAGCCGTGTGCCAAACCCACTTCCCGTTTGTCCTACATAGTATCTGTCAGTCTAGGCAGCATATCTTGTAGCGGACACCAGATGTTTCCCACTTGCTAAGTTTATCCTTCATTTTGAAGAGTTTATTTTGTATTGTTACTGTTGGTTGGTGGGCAACTTTGACTGCTAAAGGCAACCAAAGTCTCGCTGCCATTTCCGAGATTCCGCTTGCTTTTCAGCCCTTGCACTGGTTGAGGTGTGTTGTGTTGCCTTCTGTGGAACCAAGCAGCGCAGAATGAAGCCTTTCAGATAAGAATTCCGTTTGAACAGGCTGAAGAGATGGTCTTCCTCCGCCTGCCTCAGCTGCTCTGTGCTACAATGTGTCTGTGCTCGTTAGCACGTAGCTACGCTTGTGGACTGCCGGATGATTGCTGTTAAAGTTGTGGATCTGGTCCTTATGTGTTGATTTTTGATAGACCGTTGTTTCGATTGGCCCTGAACCAGTCCTACTTATGAAAACGTCCAGAAATGGTAGCTGCCTATCGTTCTCCTCTTCCCTTGTGAATCGGATGCCGTCGAGCATACTGTTGATTAGCTCAAGTGTCTCTTCTAATTCGGACCGTTTGAGGATGACGAATGTGTCGTCTACGTAGCGCACCCAAAGTTTCGGTTTCGCGATTGGGAGTGCTATTCATTTTAGTGCCTGCATCACTGCTTCGGCTACCAGTCCAGAAATCGGCGATTCCATCGGCCTTCCTCTTAGTTTCTGGTAGATTTAGCCGTTGAAAGCGAAATGTGTTGATAGACAGAATCCCAGCAACTCCATCACTTGTCTGGCGTCTATTTTACTACTTGTGTCGAAAGCTGCATGTTCCTCCAGTAGAGCAGCCATTGTTTGTTTCACCAAGTTGTTGTCAATCGATGTGAAGTGCGCCGTCACATCAAAAGAGACCATTATTTCGTCTCATTCTATGCTTGTGGTTTCGATTTTTGCTAGAAATTGTTCTGCCGAGTTGGTCGAGTGTTCCGATCCCGCAATTAGATGTGTTAATCGTTTCCAGAGTTGTTTTGCAAGTCTGTAGTTTGGTGCTCCAGGTAGCGACACGATGGGACGGAAAGGCACACCGAATTTGTGTACTTTTGGTAGACCGTAAAATCGCGGTAGTATGGAATTTTGCAGTTTCACCATTTTGTGTTCCAATTTTGTGATTCGTCCCATTTGTTCTAGTTTTAACACAGTACGCTTGATGGTGCCTTCTAAGGTCTTTGTCGGATCTTCGTTTATCGGTTGGGATGTGTTGGTGTCGCAATCGGATGGACTTTACCGTGGCGGGATGGTTTGTGTGCTTCAGAGCTATGCTGGGTGGTTCTTTTTTGCACCTTCAGAGCCACTTATACCAGATTGGTCAATAGTTAGAGGCCAGACAAACAGCCTCCTGCTCCTCCAGGTTGAGATTTGGAATGAGGTGGCTCCTTATTCCTTAAGACATACTCCTTGTAGCCCACCGCCAAACCCGCTGTCTTGCGGTTAGGTTTTTGAACCAAAGGCTTTGTTTAAGAACCCTAATCATTCTGCTGCCTAGGCCTGGGCAACCTGAGAGTATCCTGTCCACGCAATACAACGAATTTCTCTTCAAATTGTTTCTTGATGCTCTGGCCACCGCAGATGATAATCAACGGTGTCCCATCTGCCGCATCGAGCAGGGTGGATGGGGTTTAGATACTACTGCTCAAGCTTTTCCATCTTCTTATTCCTCCACTTACACTTTTTCACTCTTATCGTCCCGTTCCAGCTTCACTTTAACCCCCCCTCCTGTTTCCAACCCCCAATTCTTGGCCCTCCTCCACCTTGCTCTGATAGGCTTTTACCTTCTGGTTTCAACTCACATGTGAACGCGGAGCGTCATTCCTGTCCTGTCGACAAACCCATGTCCAAGCAGGCGACCTAGCCCAGTTCATCGACTTCCATTTGGAGCTCTCGATCATCCTTCAGATTGGCATGCCTCAATGTACGTACATTGCTACACATCAGTCAACAGGTAGCACTTACCCGAACATTAGAGACCCTCTTGATCGATATCTACTGCTTATCGGAGACCCGCCAGCAGGACTCGAGCTCACTTTGCGATCCCCTTCAGGTGACACTAGCAGCACTTTCTCATTGCGCATATCCCGTGACGATGTAGCTTCGAGCACCGACCAAGCCGGTGTTGGTATCACCATGAGTACCTGGCTGAAACTGCTCTGGTTGCCTGGATTCCGATCAGTAGCCCGTTGTGTGCGGTCCGATTAGCTGGCTCGTTCAAAGCTGCGAATCCTCGCTGGACTAACAGGTGTCTGTTCATCATCGCTGCCTATGCACCCACAAACTCTAGCGATGATTCGGTAAAAGACGACCTCTATCGCCAATTGAACGAGCTCTTTCGCCACAGAAGAAGCTGGGACACAGTAATGCTGGCTGGGGATCTGAACGCTCAAGTTGGAAACTTATCCACTATGGATTTGCATCTGGGCGGCCAACATGGTGTAGGCACCCGTATTGATAACAATGAGCGGTTGCTAAATTTGTGTGTACATGCTAGCTTATATTTTGCGAGCAGTGATTTCCGACACAGCACCTACCGGAGGATGATTTGGTGCCCACCAGCTTCGAACCAGCTATGGACGTAAATAGATAACATTGCGATAACTTACCGATGGAGACGTTGCGTCCAGGACTGTCGCTCGATTTGGAGCACAGGTGTGGACACCGACCATGCACTTGTACCGTCGCAACGAGACTGGACCTTAACGTGGTGCGACGGTTTGCGTACCTCATTGACCCATTGAGCTATGCTGGGTGATGCCTCCGGGCACCTTAATAGCTACTCCTACCAGGTTGGTCAATGGTGAGAGGTCAGACAAACTCAGTCTCCTGGTCCTCCAGTTTGGGTGTTTGAAATGGGATGGTGTCCATTTCTGTAAAACTAAATCATTGCCACCTCCCCGCTGCCTTGCGGACAGGCGTTTGAGCCAAAGGCTTTGGATGAGGACCCTAATCGTCCTCCTGTCTAGGTCTGGGCGCCCTGGCAGTATCTCAGCCCACATACAACCATGACATTTTTTTCAAACATAAACTTCATCCTGCATTGGCCGTCGCGCAGATTATCAAGGGTCGCCTTATCTGCTGCATACAGCAGGGCGGATAAGCGAAAACATGCTACTGCTGGCGCCTCCCTTCTTTCTTTTCCACCTTTTTCTCTTACTCCCATCCCGGCCCCTACTACTAACCTTCCTTCTATAATTCCCAGCTTAATTGACAGCAAGCGAAGTGCCACTGGAGTAGTACCATCTGCAGCCACCATCCCACAGCACCTATCGGACGCCTATCGGCAAAAGTCCCTTATAAGGTCACGCTGTCCCGTTTCCATGACGACGTTCAACGTTTGCACTCTAAGACAAACAGGTCAACAGGCTGCGCTCGCACGCACCTTGGACACACTGGGTATTGATGTGTGTTGTGTGTCCGAAACTAGGAGTAATGACCCTAACGGGGTTATTGAATTGACTGCACCCGGCTTATCCTCTCGTTACGGGTTGCACGCATCCGGAGACGCCGATGCAGCACTCACGGGTCAAGCTGGTGTAGGTATCATTCTCAGCTCCATGGCTGAGTCATCGTTTGTTGGTTGGATTCCGGTGAACAGCCGTTTATGTGCAGCCCGTTTGACGACATCAGCTAAGGTTGGTTCACGAAGCAGTAAGAAACGCTGTTTGTTTGTGATTTCTGCTTATGCTCCCACCGACTGCAGTTTTAATGCTGTCAAGGGTACATTCTATCACGAACTGAACGGGTTACTATGCAGTGCTATTAGTTCAGATATTATAGTACTTGCAGGGGATATGAACACACAAGTAGGGCGTCTGAGCTCTTCATAAGCTCAGCTGGGTGCTAATTGTGGGCTTAACTCCGAACGGACTGACAACGGCGAGGGTCTGCTGCGACTGTGTGCGGAGCCCCGGTTGTTTCTTACTAGCACTGCATTTAGACACAGTGGGCGCCGAAGTGCCACTTGGCGTCCACCTGTAGCTGGCCAGCGATGGACCCAAATTGACCACCTAGCCATAAGTTACAGGTGGCGTTGTTCCATTCTGGATTGTCGCTCGTACTGGAGTACCTGTGTCGACTCTAATCATGCCTTGGTGCGCTGTCGTTTCTCCATGAACTTTACCTGGAGGTGCACCAAGCATCCCCAACGATTGGCAGTTGAGAAATTGTCTCAGTCCTCGGTTAGGCAAACCTATCAAGAAGCACTGCATACCGAGCTTCCGCTGTCTTGTCCTAATGACACTGAACTTCAGTGGAATAGGATCTCGGCCGCTATGCACGAAGCAGGAGCATCTGTTTGTGGCACTATCAGTCGTCACCGCACCAGTCACTGGATATCCGAGAGGTCGGTGAACCTGTTGGAAGCTAGAAGACACCTCCCGGCTGGCTCTGAACACAATGTGACCAGACGGGCTATAAACGTGAACTAAAGCAGAGCCTGCGTGCTGACAAGGAAGCCTGGTGGACCAGTCGGGCTCAAGAGATGGAGGAGGCAGTAACAGTAGGCAATTACCGCAAGCTCTTCCAGCTAATTCGCACCACTGGTCCCAGAAAACCAGGCGTCAGTGAGACGATCAGAGACAGCGCGGGTGCGCTAATCCACAGTAAGGAGCGCCGTATGGCTTGTTGGGCTGAACACTTTGAACATCAGTTCAGCTGGCCCCCTGCTCCCGGACTTCTTCCTACTCAGGTGATGCACGACGAGCCATGAACGGTTAGTTTAGAGCCTCGTCGGAGGCCGAGGTCCGAAACGCGATCACAGCCCTTAATCATTTTCGTGCCGCTGGCCCGGATTCCCTCCCACCTGCACTATTTAAAGATGGAGGTGTGGTCCTCTGCAAATTGCTGACCTCCTTATTCGAACGTATCTGGAACGAAGAGTGTGCCGGCTAATTGGAGCGAATTGATTATAGTGGCAACATACAAGAAGGGCAGTCGCGCAGACTGTTCTAACCATAGGGGTATTAGCCTAACGCCCGTTGTGATAAAATTACTGACTTCCATTCTCGTTTATCGCTTCACTGCGGAACGGGGATCTCGGATTAGGGAAGAGCAGGCCGGTTTCCGCCCAGAACGTGGCTGTATAGACCATATATTTACTTTGCGGCAAGTGCTAGAGGAGCGCCACGCATACCGCAGGTCGACAGTAGTTGTGTTCCTCGATTTCAAGAGTGCGTTCGATTCAGTCGATCGATCGATTCTGTACGAAATACTTGCGCGGAAAGGTGTTCCCACGAAATATGTGAACATCCTTCGTGCTCTATACTCCAACACTACAGGCCGCGTCACGGTACTCGGTGTTCTGTCGGATAGTTTTCCGACCACAAGTGGCGTTCGTCTGGGTTGTCCGATTTCCCCATTTTTGTTCAATTTCGTCGTGGATTCTATCATGGAGTGTTCCTTTGCTGGATATCTCGATGTAGGCGTTGAAGTGCCGCCTGGTGAAAAGTATGTTGATCTAGATTATGCGGACGATATCGTCTTGCTTTTCGACAATGTTGAAGCGGCACAATCAACCCTGAATAGCCTGTCCAGAGTGGTCCCATTATTTGGTATGCACTTCGCATCTTCAAAGTGCAAAATGTTGTTGCAGGACCACCAGCCACTTGACGACCCCTTGACGCTTGCTAACGAGGAACTCGAGGTGGTTGATCATTTCACTTATCTTGGCAGCTGCATCAGCAATGATGGGCGCACAGAAATTGACGTCAGCTCACGCATTGCAAAAGGCAGAGGTACCTTCTTGAACTTGTGTCATCTTTGGCGACAGAAGCGAGTTTCCCTCCGTGTGAAAGGCGGGGTATACAAGGCCACAGGTCACACATTGTAGCTGCATAAACCCCAGTCTGATTGAATTAGTACGGAAACTCCTCTCTCGCGCCTGGCTATAAAGCGATGGAAATCGCTTTCAGATCATGTGGTTAGGGAACTTACCCTCAAGGGTTTTGCGCGTCAGCTCGATGTTCTTGTGTGTCAACACCAAGCCATTTCTTTTTCTTAACTGACTCATCTTCGGATTTTAGTTCTTTTTTAATGACCCAAATATATTAATATTCTACTTATTCACCTGTATCCTCTTTCTCTTCTTGCTTTCGGGTTTACTGCTCTCTCTCTTACTTCACGTAACTGGCCCAGCAGGGACTGCTAGAGCAGGATACGTGCGCAATAATTGCTTGGACACGGTGTGATATGGTCTTTGTTTTAGGTCCGTCTGTATTTCCAAATCTTTCGTCAACTCCTTGTTCAAGGGTCCTCCGAAGAAGGAACACTCACGGGCTAATCCTATCGTTCCAGTCTCACTTGGATTTGAACGAATGGTCTTATTATTTTTATTGAACCTTTGATTGTTTCGTTTCCTTCTGCTGCAATCCTTGCACTATTTTAATACACTTCTGTGGTTAAAATGAGTGTGCAATCCTGATCATTACGCAAAGCGCGTCTCGTGAAACCGAGTGTATATTATTATTTAGAAAAAAATACTGCATACCGATTCTTTTAACGCGTTTTTGATCCCATTTTCCTTGCGTTCAGCCTGCTTTTATTACCATGGGTATTTGTTGTTAATCTGTTGATCTGAGTCGCGGCAACCAGGTCCACTGCACTTCGATGTTCGGTTTGTAGTTCTTCAACTGAACTGCTTTTCTTAAATCAGTGTTTCAGGAAATACGAAGTGTAAGCTATGTACTGCTTGCTGTTGTCTAATCACAATATTGATTGCGAAATAAAAGTACAGTTCTTCTAAAAATGTGCCTGGACCGCTTCATCAATGCCTTCCGATTCATAAAAATTCAAACGTGATTATTTTATATTAAAACCATATTCACTTTGCTGTCTCGCCCTAGGTGCTTGTCCTCAGGCAGTTTTAAATACATTATACCTGTGTTCTTGTATTATCGGCTCCGTTTGCTGTATGTGCTTTCAGACAATCCGCGTTTTTCCTCATTCTTTAGGTGCTGTTGTTGACTGTGGTTACTTGAAGTCTTGTTTATGTCGCCATGTTCATCGAGACCCCAGGAAGCGCCATCGATTTTCTTGAGAACATGGGTGTTATTTCGAAATATGGCTGGAAAGCTCGGTTTGACAATCATCCCGAAGTGCATTGTAGGCCTTTTAATTTTCCTCGCTTATCCCAACTGAAACAGTTCATTCCTATGTCTATCAGGTAAGTACAAATATTCCTTGGCGCTGTCATACCCTTACCATTCTCCATACCATTTCCTTGGGTGGGAAGGTCAGAGGATTTTGCGATAATCTTGATCGTCCGTGACTTTATTTACTGTAGTGGCGCTTTGTCCTACACCAACAGCTCTCGACTGTGACTGCGCCTATATATAGCATACTTTGTACTGAACTCTAATCACTCATGTTTAGGCTTTGGTACACTGCTGTGATTTGTCAGGACACTTTTGGCCACGAATATCATTCTGTTCACTATTGGCCACTGCTTGTGACACTGCACATTGCACTCAAACATGAGAACTTACTGTAGGCTCTTCATTTATTGTCATCATAATTACATCTTAGCTGAAGGTGAGAAATATACTTCAGCTCTTTTGCCCCAACACAAAACTATAAGATGTCTGGATGGACGAGATACAAAACGCTACACAATAGAACATAAAACCTAACAAGCAGGTAATAAGATGCGTAATATCATATTACACACCCTGTGTGAGATCGTCGTTTGAGAGGAAGATAAGCGGCGTGGAGGAGGGACTAAAAAACAACTCTAACGCCATTGAGATTCTTTTTTCGCCGTGTCAACAAGTGTCGGCAACTTGCGACTTGCCCGGCAGTCGGGCGACACCAACCGATGACAAGTATGAAATGAGGATCTTCATTCCTCTTGATCAAGTCATTATTTGGTCTCCCTCTTCTTCCATCCACACTCGGCGCGCAAACAGTGCGCGACACGGGTTCCAATGCGCTGACATGCCCAACACGTAGCCCAGCCATCGGACGGGCGATAGCAAATCACTGAGCACCAGAAGAGGCTCTCCCACCGTCAGAGATAATGTGTTACGCTTGTGCTCTACGCCAATCGAGCTGTGAGCGTATAACCCGTAGACCCGTTGTCTCCCATGGCAGATGGCCATTATCTCTCCCCAACCTCCGAAGATTATTGGACCGCGAGACCGCGTTAGTCTAACTCCTAACCATTGAATTGGATGGTATGAGTGACTGAGATACCACCCAGCATAGTTGAATGGGTCACGGAGGTACGCACACCATCGCACCACGCTAAGATCTATTCTCTCCAACTCTATACTTTCATACCTGAAATATTGCCCCTATAACATCTACATTATATAACGTGTTCAATGAAAACCCTACAACATAACCTTTCTGCCTCTTGGTAATGCAACGTCTACACACAATCTTTCACTTCCTATGCCTAGTTGCACCGTTGGATATTCCAATTGCATTCTTTATCACCCAAACATGGTACTCTACTAGCACATTTGACACAACTCTTACGATCCCGAATTGCCATCTGTTTCCTATGCGACGCTTCACTAGTAGTGGAAGTGGATGTATTATCTACACTTAGCATTTGTAGTTGTGCCCGTTGACCATTAGGAACTAGAGAACGTCTCTGAATCCCCGTAGTTAACTGTTGCTACTGTTTCCCATTACATCTCAACTACATCTGCAACCTTCCGATTGCTGCAACCGGGAATATTGCTACTGTCAGTTCCGCACTGCATTTTGTATCAGTTCAACAGGAAGCAATAGCTGGAGACTTCAGTCTTCCCGTACATATATTTATCACCACATTATTAGATACTGACTTCCTGGAAGACAAACTCAATGGGTTACCAAACCTACTAGGTCTGCTGGACAGTATTCCTAGTATTGACTACCAAATATTACAATTTATCTTCAGTATCAGAACAAACACCAACCTGGGCCCTCTCTCACAATACTCCATTTAGAGAATTCATTGGACACACTTCCAATATTTGATCCGATGTCCCGACTGGGAAGTATTTTTCCTGTTCACCAAAGTTTACTTAGCAATAGCACAATTCTATACTAACATTCATCATGCTCTAACCAATCGTATTCGACGAAATTTATCGCTTGTGGCTGTAGGAATGCATTTGAACTCTTGCTCAAACTAAAGGCGCGAAAACGACTAGCATGATTTCATAAGACTGAAGATTTTGCAACACTATCACAGCTGCACGAATGTGCCACCAGAACTAAACATGCTCAAGCGATGGAACAAAAACGAAGACGAAAGTGCTCTACGAACGGCGTGCAAAGTAACGGCACTCGTTACTGCCCTTCCTCCGAGAACCAACTCGTGGCCGGCCGAACTCGACTCGCTAGACTCGCTTTTCATTGGCTGGTTAATGTACGCTTACTCTCTTCGGCTTGTGTTAAATACCGGAATGATTGACCGATACAGACTGTTCTGGTTATGATTGCTGCTTGCGTACCGATGTACATCCTACTTTAACTGCCTTTTTTGATATAACATTTGGCGTCGTGAGCCCAATTTCTGATTGCGGTGGCAGACTAACATCGGATGCCAGGCTCGGTTGAAAGACATCCTTTTGGAACTACTTCATCATCGTCATCATCATCATCAATACACGTTAGCTGAGAGTGAGAAACACACCTCAACTAGTGTGCCGCAATACAAAACGACCACAGTTCAAAATCTTCACATAGTGTGTAATATAATGTCAAATATATCCCATATTAGAGATAAGATCGTAATTGGAGGGGGAATTTAAAGGAGAGAGGGATGAACGAAGAAACTCACAACACGAACGCCACTGGGGCCGGCTCTTCACCATATCAACGTGTCCAGTCAAACGTGTTCATCCTCCTTCGGACCCCAGCCAGACAGATGAGATACACCAACCGACGCCAACTTCGATGTGAGGGCCTTTATTCCTCTTGACCGAGTAATTGCTTGGCCTCCCCTCTTCCATCCAGACTCCGGGCGCGCAAACAATGCAGTCGCGGGCGTCAGTGTGCTAGCATGCGCAACACGTGGCCCAGCCATCAGAACCTGGTGCTTCACTCGCTATTCCTGCATCAAATACGCGACGCCGAACACGTTCATTGCTCACGCGGGGTTCCCACCAGACATGAGCTAAGCTACGAAGGCTGCAATAGTCGAACGTAGTTAGCCTCTTTATGTCTGTCGATCTGATGGGCCAGGTTTCACAACCGTGTAAGTTGGCTGAACGAGCGGCTGCATTATAAGCTCTGTCCTTCAGAGCGAGAGTGATGTCACGCCGGCATCACAGGTGGCGGCATTTGGCAAAAGCACCTCGAGCTTTTTCTATACAGTTCGTAACATTTTATGACTACTTGAACTTAATCAGTGATCACCATTCTGCTCTTAGTGAGGATAACGCATTTAAGCGATATTTACTCGGGAACGAGGGTCAGCTCTAGTTCAATGACTGGGCATTCAAGGATGCAAATCCCTTAATAACGTGTTCATCGCTCTCGATCGTACGTGGAGTTAGCAAATGCATTGTTTACTACACGGTACTTTTTCTGCAGAATGATCATGAAATAGGCGAATCGTTGCACGATTTCATTGCCTGATTGAGTCGTGCGGTACGACTATGTGACTTTCCATCTATTTCCCAGAAAATATTCGCAGTCTAGGAGCTTACTCAACAACTTATCTCTGGAAGTTCTGACAATCGTAACCTGAGGCGCTGTTGTACTAAGAGGCTCGCACGTTAGTGTGGGATCGAGTTTGTGAGTTAGCCAGAGTAAAAACAGCAATTTCACTACAATCGTAACAGTTCTGTTCGACCAACTCAGCTTAGGTGGCAAAAGTACAATCTTTCTGACAATCACCAGCAGATAAACCATCTTCCTATATCTATGAAAGTATTTCTCACATTTCTAATTCTGCAACTTGTCACGCACGTAGACCCAAGAGCAAAAATTGACACTACTCCTGATAGCTGCATTTCCTCGTCATCAGAGTTCAAAGAGCTGATGTTCCTTCGATAGTTTTGTGCACTTTGAAGGCGATCGGTGTATATTAATGGATGTGATCACTAATGAACTTTCCATGTACGCCTTGTCAATTCTGTCTTTGCAATTACATTCATTTACTCAGCCTAAGTCAGATTACATTATTCAACCTTATTTGAGTACAGCGTGGAAGCGAGCGTCACTCATTGGCCATTTTTACGGTTGATGCATGTCCAACACTACTTTATTTGCATGGGCTCTAGAATTAAGCTCTTTCTATTTCCTGCTAACATAAGAATGGAAAATTGCCTAATAATGATGAATAAAGTGATAATGGCAGTGCACATCAGCTTTCACTCCTTGAGTGCCCATTTCGAGGGATTTCGCTGACGGACTCCACGCCCTGGATGAATCTGCAGACGTTTAACGCTTGGGATTCCGGCGGCTACTAAGACTTTAAGTAATGTGGAAAATGAGTGGGAACACGGAAAGAGGAGGCTGCGCAAATCAGCGTTGATTCAAAGGCTTTTGAAGTGTCTAGAGAATCAATGGATAAATCGATGCCGATGTGAATATCTCAGGTCGGAGTGTAATATTGTGGGGACTTCGAAGCAGCCCTCCTTACGAAGGATTCCAAATTAAAGGCGATCAGATGCGAAAGTAGGTACCCAGCGAACGAATAAAATTCAACGAGTAAAGACTGAAGCTACGGAAATTTGGTGAGTCTTATCCAGAGTGGGAAGCTTTAGTAATTGTGGGAACAAACGTTACATGGGCCACGTTCATTTGAGTAGGGTAAGGGGAACAGGCTAATAAACAATTTACTGATTTCCTTCCGTGCGACGCGCTTTACCCCGGGTGCGGCTGCACCCATTGCACGCAGTGCGGAAATCATTTCCTCAAGCTTGGTGGTTTTTACGATGCTCCAGTTAACATTGGCACAATCGTGTGACGCCCGGTATCAGGTATTGGGGTTGCGAGAGCACATCCTGAGGCCTGTAATCACCTCTTCCTCCGGGATGAAGAGGTGGGTAAAAGCGTTGCATGTGGCCGTATTGAAGGCGCCGTCGCTGACGGTTGTTGGAGACTGTAAATGCCCCTTGTCTGCGCTTACTGAGCCGCCATGTTTGTAGAAAGGGGGTCGAGCATATTCTTTCCATTCTGCCCTAGTTTCATCCGTCTGCAGGTCTTCGATACATATTCGCAAGACAACTGCACGGTGTTTAGTTTGTGATGTGCATTGAACCACGGTTCATCACGCTTCCGCCAGAAGACTTTGAAAGGCAGCCTGGTCACCTTTGGTCTCTGTATCCAGGTTCTAATTATCTGTAGCCGGCTTCGCGTGGTTGTCGGCGTATGATTCATCCAGATCGACGCGTGGGGCGCTTCTGTTTGGTGAAGTGGTGCATAATGATAAAATGAACGATAAAGCGGCGGTTGTCTCCAGCCTTTGTCAAAGTAACGTATGTTGTGTGTGCTGACATTCCGCATGAGTGCAGAGTCGCCCTGATGTCACTCAGATGGAAACCTGCGCTACCAAAGAGGTAAAACCAGACCTGTCGGCTTCAAATAGTGGTGAGTGAACGTCTTCGGCCATAGGGTAGCAGAGGGAGCTTGGTAACTGAGTAAGAATGGGTAATGGTGAGGCGTTCCCTTTACTCCTTTGATGTTACGACTTTGATCTTACAATCGTTTGCTAATGCAGTCATTTGCTCAGAAAGGAAATCGGATGCGCAGCTGAGTGAGCAGATGTGGACGGTTAGGGTTACAGTGTGCCATATCCGGTTCGCAGGCCAGAAGTATCTCGTCTTCCAGCACAGACCAACTGCACTGGTAGTTGAAGTGCCGCGTCAGGCCTTCTGCGTTGTAAACATCTGGATGCGCTTCACGATGGCGCTGAAACAAACCACTCTAGTTTTTGAACATTTTACTACATGTTTAGCATTTAAACTTCGTCCAATTGGCGACGACGGTATCAGCCAAAAATGCCGTTACGTTGCGGCGTGGTATGTTAGGTGTGAACCCAAGCTTGCTCTTGTAGTAAAAGTACACAGACGTAAGTCGCAGTAATGCAAGCGCCCAGCATTTGGTCGCTGAATTTGGTAAGTTGTCCTTTTGGCGGACAGCTAGGAACGTGGTGCAGCCGTTGATGTTACTATCGTGATATCATCCAGGGCGCTTGACTGATGGGTTGATAATTTCGGGGTTTCTGAAGAAACAAGAGCATTGTGAAATGGATGAAATGATGTGTGAGGCGTGCTAAGCGAGCGATTTCGTTGGCTGGAATAAGCATCGGTAAAGGCCGGGCCTTTCTTGATTGTTGTACAAACGCCAGCTGACCCGCTGTCCTGGTAATTCAGAACAAGAGGTGTTATAATCTTCTCACTAGACGCGATTCCGAACTTGACACTTTACCGCTCCATAAGAATGCTAGCCCAACCGAAGGCAAAAGCAGAACGACCTTGACAAAATAACGTATTTGTCGCCGTCAACTAACACTGTACAACTACCGTGGACCTTGGCTCTATTTATATGTCTCTTACTGACCTTCGACCTCTAGAATTGAAAGGTCAGCTACCGAGGGTAATAGTTCCCCATATCTTTTGCCGATGTGTCAGGTGGGTTTTAGTTACGTGCAGATACTAGAACATTCTGGAACCTTCGAAATCGATGTGGTAATCGTCAATAATCGATTAATCGTTAAAATGGTGGATTTTTTCGGCACTTCTTATTTTCTCCAGGACACCTCCTGAGATATCGTCCGAGGTATACGACGTGAACCTAGAATTAACTTGCAGTCTTCGGGAAGGTGTTCTCTGCTTGTCGGTTCATCTCCTTGGGGGAAGTGTCCGAGAACCGTGTTCCGATATCCGTGTTCTGGATTCTTTGCTCGACTGTGTGCAGTCTTCCACTGCTACTTTCGGCAAGTGCTAGATTTCCACCAATAAATTGAACGCGAGGTCGATAGGCCTTGCTTGTTCTGGTTGGCACGATGTTGGTCGTAACTGGTTTGTATGCCGTGCCCAGATCTGTGCGCCCACCATCACGTCATACATGACATTTCCGCGCTTGCTTTTGACCATCCCTGGCGTCCATTTCGCATGACCTTCCCGATAATCACGTACTCGCACTTTCTGTCCAAGCGTAAACGATCGCTTCTTTTCTCCATGCCGCCGGTTAAAATCCTGTTCTATTCTGCGGTTTCTTTAACCAACAGAGGATTCCGAGCACTGTCGGATGGCATCGAAAGGCATGCGGAACTTCCTGTTCATCATAGCCTGCGCTGGAGAAACTCCGTCTAGCGCTTGTGGATTCGGTGTTGATCGGTAGAGAAAAAGGAACCGGTCAACCACCTCTATACGTCCCTCTCCTTTTGATTTGTGGAGAGCTCGCTTGAGCGTATCGACAAATCTTTCTGCCTGGCCGTTCGACTGTGGGTGAGCGGCGCGTTGCTTACAGAACTGCGTAAACGTTGCCGAAGTGAATTGTGTGCCATTGTCAGTTACAATTGTCTCAGGACAGCCGAATCTGCTAGAAGTTTGGCCCAGTTTTAATACTGTGGCATTGGTGGTTGTGCTATCCATGAGAAATACCTCAGGCCACTTGCTGTATGAGTCGACTGTAATGAGGAAATTTCTGCCGTTGATCGGTCCTGCAAAATCGACATGGGTGCGGCGCCATTGCTTAGTAGTTTTTGGCAATGATTAGAGTTCTGATTTTTGTGACGCTTTCAAGACATTGGCGCACTTTTGGCAGCGTTTAGCTATTTCTTCTAGCTGTTTGTCCATGGAGGGCCAGTATACATAACTGCGGGCAAGTGCCTTGATGCGATTGATTCCAAGATGCCCGGCGCGGGACTGCCGAATTAGGCGCTCCTGAAGTGCCTTGGGGATGACCACTCTTTCCGAGAATAGTGTGCAGCCGTTTATAATAGAGAGCGAGTGTCTCCTCTGGAACTACTGTTGCAACTCAGCAGATGGACATAGACGTGGCCAACTTGTTTTGTGGAACTGTGTAACTTTCTTGAGTACCGGATCCCGAAGCGTTTCAGTTCGTACAGCTTCTGCGGTAACTGGTAGACCGTGCAATGCATCAGTTACCAGATACTTGACGTCAAGTTCGATCTCGACCGAGGCAATCATTGGGTCCTCATGCTCTTGCTGATGGGCGTCAATTAGGCGTGACAGTGCATCTGCTAAGCTAACGGAAATTGTCGACTAGTAGTGGATTCCGAAACCATACCCCATTAAGGTAAGAGCCCAACATTGTAGCCGGTTGGCTGTGTAAGCCGAGATGCCCTTTTTCGAACCAAAGATAGCCAGCAAGGGCTTGTGATCTGTCAGAAGCTTGAAGTGGCGGCCGTATACTGAATACTGGTTCGAAGCAGCGAGTAGAGCTTTCACTGTGTGGCTGCATCATTCGTCGCTCTTGGACATATACTCCTTATCTATCCTTCCGCTCTCTATATTTTGCCTCTGCAGTGTTTGTCTAGGAGCTTCTTAAATTCGGACACTGAGTTCGCCTCTACTATGTGCTGCGGCAGGTCGTTCCAGACATTCACCACTCTGCGTTCAAAACAGAGTTGGTGAGCGACCCGCTTTAACTTCGGTACGATAAGTTTATACCGGTGTCCTCGCGTGCAGCTTGGTGTGCGCAGATGAGGCAGTTGTCTCAACATGGGGTAATCACTCAGATGTAATATCCGGTTCGTCATGATGAGGTCAACCCTCAGCCGACGATAAGCTAGGGTGTACAGCCCTAGTTTCTTACATCGGTCTTCGTATGGCACACCTCGTAAGTTGGGAATCAGCCTGGTGACTACATGCTGCACCCGTTCAAGCTTTTCTACCTCGCCCAGGGTGGTGAGACTATATGCGGGAGAGCCGTACTCTAGCATTGATCGTATTATCGAGACGAAGAGGCGAGTAGCAATCTCTTCGGACCAAGTGCTGATGCTGCGCCTGAGCGCCCAAAGCATCCGTAGGCTGTTTTGGTACAGCCTATTCGTGTTGTCAATGGACTTTAGGTAGCAGCGTGAGAGCACACCGAGGTCGCGGTGGAATTTCTTGACCGCGTACACTATGGCCACTGGTTCTCTCTCACTCTGGCTTTAATTCCTCACGGCCTTCGGAAGTGTTCTGGCGGCATGGACACTTGCTTTCTGAGATCCTTCGGTGTACGTGTGTGAAATTACTGCGCCAGTCCCATGGCTTGATGCATCTGTGGTTAGGACAATCTCTTTGGAGGGATCAAAATGAGTCAAAAGCAAGTTTGAGGACAGCAATGCCTTGACCCGTTCGAAGGCAAACTGGCATTCTGATGTCCAGTTCCAAGTTTGGCCTTTGTCTAGTAGCTTGTTTAACGGGGCACGCAGGCGGTGTATCTCAGGCAAGAATGCGCTGTAGTGGCTGATGAGCCCACAAAAGGAACGCAAGGACTGTAGATCTGTTAGTGGAGACATTTTTCTAATGGCTTCTACGTTTTCCGGATCTGGTTGACGTCCATCCTGTTTGAAGAGGAAACCGAGTTATTTGATGAGCGGCGTGAAAAATGTGCATTTATCTTCACGGATCCGGAAACCGTACGACTGTATACAACCAAGCACTTCATCCAGCCGGTTAAATAGCTCTTCCGGTGTTCGGCCCATCACTATGATATCATCCAGATATGCAGCGGTTCCAGAAACGCCCGCTAGCATGATGTCCATCAACTGTTGGAAAATGGCTGGCGCCGTCTTTACACCGAATAGCAAGCGGTTGTATTGGAATAGCCCACGATGAGTGTTGATCGTCATCAACTCCCTCGAGACTTCGTCAACATCCACTTGAAGTTAGGCATCGGATAGATCAAGCTTAGCAAAGTACTTACCACTATACAATTCTGCATAGATATTTTTCGGTACAAGTAATGGGTACTGGTGGTCATCCAGCGCGGTGTTGAGGCCAGTTGAGAAGTCAGCGTAGACGCGTACCTTGCCAGTTGCCTTCTTCACTACGACAATAGGTGCGGCCCATGATGAATAGTTGACGGCTGTGATGACTCCGGCACGTTCCAGTCGATCGAGTTCTTGATCTTCGGTTGATATGGCTGCAAATGGTACCGGTCTTTTAGCCTTGAACACTGGTTTAGCACCTGATCGCAAGCTCAGCGTTGCCTTGAATTTCGTACAATGACCCAAGCCATCCTGAAAGACAGAGGCAAATTTTTGTTTCAGGGTACTGTTATGTCTTCGACGGACTTTGATGATGGGTTTGGACTTGCTCGAACTCGGTTGCAGATCTGATTCAAGGGAACATCGATGAGTTGCAACTCTTCAATCCAGTCGAGACCAAGAACATTCAAATTCGGCCGGTCTGAAATATATCACATTCCCGACTTTTCCAGACCTTTGAAAGCCATCTTGCAAGTAAGTTCGCCCACTAAGTTTAACACACCGTCGGATGCATTATGTGAAACTTTCTGAGACTTGACCATCTTTGGCCTCTTTATGTGATTCCATGTGCTCCTAAAAATAGTCGTGATGTCCGAGACCGTGTCAAATTGCAGTTTCGGTGGTATCCCGTTGATCAATGCCCTGACAAATCCTCGTCTTTATTTACACTTACTGGAATGCGGCAACTATGGACAGAGACTCTGCGTCATCCTTCCTAGAATTCCTCTTTCGATAAGACTTCACTTTCTTCGACCGGACCTGACTGCAGAATTCCTCCTTATGCCCATGCCTATGACACGTTTGACAAATATAACGTTTGAACGGGCAAAAGCGCGCGAAATGCCATTCGCCGCATGACCAGCATGCTGTGGGCGGTTTGTTCGTAGACCTCTTGAAGAGTTTGCTTCGGTTGATAGTCCTGGTCTTTTCCACGAATTTCACGGTATGCGGTGGTGCGAGACCGTTGCGTTCGACCATGGCAATGTCGTGTTTTAGAGTGGGCAACCGTTTGCATTTACTTACGAGAGCCTTCAGTGTCAGATCGAGATCCTGATCCAGCTTAGCTAAAAGCTGCGTGCAGATCTCAATATCACTGGGAGATTGTAGAGCGCTGACGAAAATGGGACACTTAGACTGCTCGTCCGTTAAAGAGCGTAGTTTGAAACCCTCACACTCACGGTTAATCATGTCTGCTAGGGCCCCAACGTCGTCCGATTCCTGTTTGACAATTTTCAGGCATTGATAGCAAATACTAAACAAGGATACTGACTCACCAAAAATTTCCTTCAGCTTCGACATTACTTCGTCAAACGTCAAATCCTTCTGCTGTTTGGGCAGAATGTGGTCTATGAACCTTGAATGTTCACTTATTTCGAGCTTGCGGAGTAGCAATAGCGCCTTCCAGGAGTCGTCCTGACGAATAAATTCCGTGCGGAACGTGTCTTCCCAGCGCTTGAACCACGCTTCGAATGTGCATGCAGAATCCGCGTCATAATTGATTTCAGTGATTGCATTCCTGAGAAGATCAACATCACTCGCCTCCATGTCCCGCGTCGCTGCTCCTGTTGTATGCAAACTCAAGCATTGTGTCAGATTTTCAATTATTTTCACTTGTGCCTCCATTTGACATTGCTGCTGAAAAAGCAGCTTTTGAAATTGTTCAGCAGAAAAATTTGACAAATTTTCCAATTTTTTCCGTCGCCACTTGTTACAATCTCACTGGACGCGATTCCGAAATTGACACTACTGCTCCACATAAATTCTGTCCCAACCGAAGGAAAAAGCAGAACTCCAATGACCTTGCCAAAATAACGTATTAGCCGACGTCAGCTAACACTGTATAACAACCGTGGACCTTGGCTCTATATATAAGTCTCTTACTGACCTTCGACTTCTAGAATTAGAAGGTCAGCTACCAAGGTTCCCCATATATTTTACCGTGGTGCCAGGTGGTTTTTAGTCACGTGCATAACCTGGAGCGTTCCGGAACGTTCGAAATAGATGTGATAATCGTCAATAATCGATTGATCATTAAATAGTGGATTTTTTAGGCAATTCTCACTTTTCGCTGGACAGGAGGCGTAGGGAAACAGACTAAGGTTTGCGCCGCTGGCCATTCATGAGCAACACTTTTCGGTTGGGGTGACGGCAGGTAGGAGATCATGGGTTGCTTCTCGTAATGGTACTATCTCAAGATTATGGGAACATCAGAAAATGTAGAGTACGTGTACTTTCAATCTTGCGAGTCACGAGACGCAAAAGTACGCGTTGAGGAAGGGTCCTCCGTCATTGATTGTGTGGTGCTGGCTCTTCTGCGTGAGGCCCAATTAGGTTCACTCTGCTTGACCGTGTTGCTTCGGTGCACTTGAGATGCTACAACCTCCCCTTAAGTGTTGCCGTCGTTCTCGTTGAAAAATCCCGGGTTACAGCTCGTTGGCTAACCGCATTACTTCTGCAACCTCTTTCTTCGACCAGAACATGCGACGAATGTCCCTCCTCGAAGTCATGAGGGCGCATTAGTCTTTGTGTTGTATCCGTCGGCGGTGTATTACCAACGCTGTCGCCGAAGTAAGAGGTCTGCAGCAGACAGGGCAATCAGTAATTGTTCGTCAACCCGACGATGGTCTGGGAGATGTCTTGTGTGATATCTCTTGTGTCGAGCCAATCCAGCTGTATTAGAATGGGAAGCACTGCAGAGTATGTATGTATGCATAGTGGAGACTGTGATGGCAGTAGAATCGGAGATAGGATAGATAGGTGGAGGGAATTCCGTGGGAAACCTATGGTGAAAGTTCTTGACTGAAAGACTAGAGTGACCGTATAGTTCAGGCCGCGTAGACATGAACAAAGCGATGGTTGCGAGCAGATAAGCATTTTGGAAAAATCCCATAGCAAGATCAGAAGTCAGTGCAAGCGAGCATATATTTTCGATAATTCCTCATCAGGCTTCTACAGTTATATAAAATAAGATCACAATGGGCAGTCAGACATTACCAGTCGTTAGTCCGTTAGAGCGTGTTAATTACTAACAGTGGCTGTCCGTTAGATTACGACAATTGACCTCGTGGGTCAGAGGTCGTCTGCGTTTGGGCCAGGGTAGTCCCATCTCTCTAGTTAGCTTGTTTTGGATACACAGCTCCGTGTCATACAGTCGAATCGCAATTGCCTCAGCAGCTTCTAGTATTCTTTTACGCACGCAGTTCGATTGGTTCGCCGGGGCCTGATAGATAATTTTGAAAGAGTCAGCTGATTTAGTGGCATGCCCTGTGTCAGCGAAGTGCGCGGCTATTGAGGAGCTGACTGGTTTTCTGCTTCCGGTTCCAAACCAGGCCGGATGATGTTCCTTCACTCGCTCGTATAGACGCCTTGCCTTACGACCAATGTATTCTGCTCCACAGGAGCAGGAAAAAGAATAAATACACATTCAATTGGTGTGGACAAGCTTCTTATCCTCTCAGTTAAGTTTCATCATCGGAGTGCTAGTGAACTGGATTTGCATTCTTGTTTCGGGGTAGGTAAGTCTGAGTGCACGCGAAAGACGAGGAAACAAAAGTTTCATCGTAACTTCGCCCTTGTATGGCAGTTGTAGGAAGATCGGCTTACGTTCTACTGTCAATACTATGGGCTATGTGCGCTTCTGTTGCATGTTGGCTCTAATGAAACTTTCGGGGTAGCCATTCTCCATCAGCACCAAACGAATGCACTCCACTTCCTCGGGCAACATGTTTTCCTAGCGAATATTGCCAGTTCGTCTCACTAGGGTATGGGTAAGATTCCTTTTATACTTTAAAGGCACAAATCTGTGTAAATTTGTGCACTGTCCAGTCCACCTGCATTTCCTATACACGCAACGTTGCAGCGCACTTCCATCAAGTCTCCTCAGAGTGATGTCTAGGAAACGAAACAGGTTGTTTTCCTCCACTTCGTAGATAAACTTTATTGCTGGGTGGCACTGTTTGAAGATGTTTTTTAGCTCATCAATACTTCGCGAGGCTTGAAGTAAAACAGAGTTGTCATTCACATACCGGCACTATAGACTGAGGTCTGCGAGTGTTGATTTTAACTGGCCCTGTTTCAACATGCCCATGAAAACATCGGCAAGGATAGGTCCAAATGGGAACCCATCGCGACTCCATCGCACTGCCGGTATATTTCGCCATTGAAGAGAAACTGAACATTAAATGTGTATCTGAGTAATAATTCCATTAGGATTACACTGGGCATGCCCACATTTATGTGATGTGTATCAACATACAAGTGTAATTTATCGTCTCAAGCAGTGGCACATTGGTGAACAGTGAAGTAGCATCCAGCGAACACATGGTTAGCTTTGTGCAGTTTACATCCCGTATATTATCGATGAATTCAAAGCTCTCTCTCAGACTGTGCACACCAATCCGCTTTCGAATAGGTGCAAGAATCGCAGCCAACCACTGTGCGATCGAGTGGTACGGTGAGTTTTTCATATCCAAGGCGGGTGTATGCGTTTTTGGTAGTCCATAGAGCCTTAGAATAAACGTGCCTATTGCTCGAAACTGTTCATAAGCGGCGGCCTTAATATAGCTTCGTTTCTAAGCTTTTTAAGAGTGTTGCAAAGTTGAGTTTCAATCTGCCTCCTGGTCCTCTAGATTGGGGGTTGGAATGAGGTGGCTCCTTATTCCTTAAAACGGACTCCTTATAGCCCAACGCCAAACCCGCTGTCTTGCGATCAGGTTTTTGAACCAAAGGCTTTGGTTGAGAACCCTAATCGTTCTGCTGTCTAGGCCTGAACAACCTGACAGAATTTTGCCCACGCAATACAATGAATTTCTCTTCAAACAGTTTCTTGATACTCTGGCCACCGCAGATGATAATCAGCGGTGCCTTATCTGCTGCATCAAGCAGAGTGGATAGAGGTGTGGACGCTACTGATCAAACCTTCCCATCTTCTTATTCCCTTTCTTTTCCGCTCTTACCGTCCAGTCCCGGCTTCACTTTTATCCACCCTGTTTTCAACCCCCCAATTCTTGACACTCCCCCACCTTGCTCTGATAGGCTTTTACCTTCTAGTTTCAACTTACATGTGAACGCGGAGCGTCATTCCTGTCCTGTCGACAAACCCATGTCCAAGCAGGCGGCCTAGCCCAGTTCATCGACTTCCATTTGGAGCTCTCGATCATCCTTCAGATTGGCATGCCTCGATGTACGCACATTGCTACACATCAGTCAACAGGTATCAATTACCCGAACATTAGAGACCCTCTTGATCGATATCTGCTGCTTATCGGTGACCTGCCAGCAAGACTCGAGCTCACTTTGCGATCCCCTTCAGGTGACACTAGCAGCACTTTCTCATTGCGCATATCCGGTGACGATGCAGCTTCGAGCACCGACCAAGCCGGTGTCGGTATCACCCTGAGTTCCCGGGCTGAAGCTGCTCTGGTTGACTGGATCCCAATCAGTAGCCGGTTGTGTGCGGTCCGATCGGCTGGCTCGTTCAAAGCTGCGAATCCTCGCTGGACTAACAGGTTTCTATTCATCATCGCTGCCTATGCACTCACAAACTCTAGCGATGATTCGGTAAAAGACGACCTCTATCGCCAATTGAACGAGCTCTTTCGCCACAGAAGAAGCTGGGACACAGTATTGCTGGCTGGGGATCTGAACGCTCAAGTTGGGAAATTATCCACTAATGAACTGCATCTGGGCGGCCAACATGGTGTAGGCACCCGTATTGATAACGTTGAGCGGTTGCTTCATTTGTGTGACGATGCTCGATTATTTCTTGCGAGCACTAATTTCCGACACAGCGCCTACCGGAGGATGATTTGGCGCCCACCAGCCTCGAACCAGCTATGGACGCAAATAGATGACATTGCGATAAGTCACCGAAGGAGACGTTGCGTCCAGAACTGTCGCTCGATTTGGAGCACAGGTGTGGACACCGACCATGCACTTGTATGTGCTGACCTGCGGATGCGTTTTGGCGGACACCCACGACGATGCTGTGAATGCATTGACACCAACCAACTGGCGAAGCCAGTTGTTCTGAATGCCTATCAAAGTACGTTGTCATGCGAGTTGAGTAAGCGCTCAGTGGAAACATTTGAAGACCACTGGTCTCATATTCACCAGACGTTATTAGCAGCAGCCAAATTCTCGTGTGGTAAGTTTAATCGCCAACATGGACATTGGGTCTCTTCGCAGTCTCTGGAACTTATCGATGCTCGCTGGCACATTCCGGCTGGAAGCGAACACAATGAAACTCGCAAGGAGCTCCGGGCAGAACTTCGTGGTAGCCTGAAGAGACCGCGAATCCTGATGGTCTCATCGTGCATCAGAGGTTAAAATGGCCACTGCCCTTTGTAACCATCGTAAGTTATTTCGGCTGATACGGGACAGTGGCAGCAAAAGACCTGGTGTTATTGAAACTATACGTGACGACAGTGAACAGCCTATCCACAACTTGTCAAAACGTTTTGAACCTTGGGCTGAGCACTTTGAAAGGCAATTTAATCGGTCAGAATTGTTAGATTTCTCGCCGGCCACTGATCGTCCTGCTCCGTGGGCTGTCCCTTTGGATCCGTCCTCGCTTAGAAGTCGCACGTGAGATCGAACTGTTGAAGTTACCTAAAGCCGCGCGACCAGATGATCTTCCTCCAGCCCTCTTCAAATTCTGGGGATCTGTTCTTGTGGATGCTTTATACGAGTTACTAGTGAAACTATAGGAGCAGCAAACTGTCCCAACCGACTGGAGCCGCTCCGTCATGGTCCCAATTTTCAAGGGAGGCTCACGATCGGAATGCGGCAACCATAGAGGAATCAGTCTGATCTCCATCGCCTCCAAATTGCTTGCCTCTGTCATCCTTCATAGGCTGACTGGCACTCGTGAAAGCCAAATTCGTGAAAAACAAGCCGGGTTTCGTCGAGGTCCTGGATGCATTGACCACATCTTCACTTTGCGTCAGTTGTTGGAGCACCGTCACACATATTGGCGGCCCACCGTTGTCGTGTTCCTCGATATCAAAGGTGCATTCGATTTGGTGGATAGATGTGCACTTTGGGACTGTCTAGTCAGTAAAGGTGTACCTGAGAAATATGTAGATATTATCCGATCATTATACGCGCCTAGCTCAGGCAGAGTAAGGTCTTACGGCAAGCTGTCGTCGCCCTTTACTATCTCCAGCGGTGTGAGACAAAGATCCCCGCTGTCACCTTTCCTCTTCTACTTCGCTCTTGACGAAGTCATGGAGCTCACCTTCACAGGATACGACTTAGAAGGTGTGGAGCTACTGCTAGGAGAACGACTTCTTGACTTGGAGTATGCTGGTCATATTACCCTAATCTGTGACAGCTCCCAGACGTGCCAAGCGGCGATGTACAGATTAGCACCGGCTGTCAGCCGCTTCGGGCTTCGCTTTGCACCATCGAAGTGCAAAGCGTTCCTCCAAGATTGGCCTGGATCGCCTCCTTCATTGACCCTTGGTGTAGAGCAGCTAGAAGTCGTTCAGAAATTCAACTACCTGGGAAGTTGTATCAGCGCCCGTGGGATTGAGGATGAGATCACGAACCGTATAGCAAAAGCTCGGGGAGCTTTTGCTAACCTTCGCCACTTATGGCGCCGGCGCGACATCACTCTTGCCCTGAAGGGTAGAGTGTACAATGAAGCGGTACGTTCGATCCTACTGTACGGTTGTGAAACCTGGCCGCTTAAAGCAGCGGACCTAAAGAGGCTAGTTACTTTCGACCACCGGTGCCTTCGTAATTTAACTCACATCTGGTGGGAACACCGCGTGAGCAGCGAGCGTGTTCGACGCCTTGTTTATGGCACAGGAAAAGGAAATGAACCGCCCAGCACCGTTATTTCACACACCAGGCTCCGGTGGCTCTGCCACGTGTTACGCATGCCAGTCCACCGACTCCCGCGATGTGCGTTGTTTGCGGGCCGGAGGTGTGGATGGAAGAAGAGGAGAGGTGATGACTTAGTCGAGATGAATGAAGGCCCTCACTTCGAAGCTGACATCGGTTGGAGCGTCTCGGCTCCTTGGTTGGGGTCCGAAAGACGGTTACCACTTTTGGCTGGATACACTTGTTGATATGACTAGGAGCCGATCTCAGTGGCGTTCGTGCTGTGAGTTTCTTTGTCCCACCTCATCCCTCTTAGCCTCCCCCTCCAACCACGATCTCATTATTTAGCATTTTATAATTTTGCATAGTAACTTATTATTTTCTGCTGCATAATAACGGACAGATAGGTTACCGGAACGATGCCCATCCGTTACCGGTAGTTCAGCTGGTTTGCACATGTTGCATTTTATTCCCTTTTTTCTTTTTATGTATTGCGGCACAGTGGTTGAGGTGTTTTCCACCTCTAGCTAACGTGTATAGTGTGTGTGTCTTTCTCACCAGTGGTCTACAAAAACTTGGTTTCATCAGCCTGTATTTCCTTACTTTTGCTCACATAGTCCACTTTGTTCATGCTAACAATGCCTGCGCCCTTATCTGGCCACTAAAGTACAATGTGGCTATTGTTTACTAGACGATTTAGAGCTTCAAGATGTTGCTGTCTCACTGAAGTGTTGTGTGTTATCCTCGCACGTCGATCTGGGTAGCAGGTAGTGTTTCCTCATAAAAGTCGTATTTTGTGCTAAAAGGAAACGGCTATTAAGTAAACGTATGGAAATCAAAACTTTTCGTAAATAGACTGCATACTAGAAAATAAAATGTCTAGAGACGACAGATAATTACTTCAAACAAATTTGGTGATGAAATACAGTTCCCATGAGTTAATTGATGCTAATACGTCAATGGTTTCTCCGTCAAAATGAAGCTACGGGTCAGAATATTGTAACTCTATCTCAGTGAAGCAAAGAAATGGGTCCATTGACAAGAGAAACGAACGAAATTACTAGTCTGAGGCCAAATATGATTAAGTAATAAGCCCCAAGACTGTTAATTAGCCGGCAAGACTGGAAGATGCTACCGGCCATCACTAACGATTGCTGAATTCAAGGCAAAGCAGTTATGCTTGAGGAAAATACAACGATTATGCCCGTAATTCCTCAACCACTTCACCGATTACTAGAACTTAATGTTTATACGATGCAGCTCGAAAGATTTCCACATGGTTTTTAAGTGACTACACTGACACTTATCGGCCAACATATTAATAACCAACACCAAATAGTACGAAGAAAACGGTAACATTTTGTACACGCTGCCCGTACAACAAAACCAGCCACATTATTAGAAAGACTTGAAAAACTGAGGCGAGTGGTATAAAAGGTAAAGGAAATACGGCCCCAGCTCTAGGGAAACTCACTCGAGGCAAACTTATCGTTCGTTTGTTTGCGGTATGTGGGTATTCCTTTTCTTCTATTTAAGTCCCCAGAAAATACACTAAAACCTGTTACTTGACCACTGAAGAGTCAACATACAGAGGTTTACATCCATACGGTTCGCATGATAAACGTCCAAGCAATGAAAATTAAAATGGTCAAATTTGATCGGTGATCAGAATGTAGAGGTGGTCAACTTAGAAGGTCTTACTATATTCAAAAATCCGTGCGGTTGATGTCTGCTGCTAAGCCACAGTTGTTGCGCGCTGATTGGCAAATCCCTGCGGTCCAGGCGACAGATGTCAGGATACTTCGACTCGATCGGTTCTCGTTCCAAGTGATTTTGCTGCATCTACACGTCATGGTCACATATCGGATGTGCCAGGTTTGCAAAGACGCGAGCTATCTAACTCGCGCTGGTAGAGGTAGCCAACACACTAGTAGACCACCGGGTATTGTAGGCGCTTCTTGGCCGAAGACGATAGCAGTGGTAGATGGGAATGTATTCGCCTGTAGCTACCTTATACAGCTACGGATAGAGCATATGTAGAGATTTTCGAAAGCACTTAAATTGGGCTCCCCGGCGTGGTCTAAATTCGTGATACAAGGCCAACAAATTTGTGTGTGTTTCAGCAGAGAAAGCTCCAAACTTGAATGTTTGTGATGCGTAAATTCAAGATATATTGAACGTTGTGAAGCGCACTTGGATTTTGATCGAATGCGTGTGTTCGGGCTGAGTTGCGATAACTTAATAGCGGAAGTGCCAGAGCGTTAAGATGGTCCGACTGCACGTCACATATTACGCTTCCTAATTCATTCACACGAGCAAGAGGTCCCATCTAACATCACAGTGCTCCTGAGTTATATGCTTACTGTCTCAACCTGGTGAGATTAAACAAGCTCGAACCCGGTCTTGGAGTGCACTGCTTTCGGGCGGGCAACAACGATTATCCATCTGCTTTTATCAATAGCGATGCCAGTGGTCGAATGACTAGGGTTCAACTCAATGTGGATCATTGTCTACGCAAGTGTCTTAAATAACCCTCCAATCAGTAAAATTTTGTTTCACATGGGTTTCGAGGGAGAACTGCTATGGACTACGACACCGGAGTTGTCTACTCACTAAGAATCAACCAATCTGTCTTAATTTTCTACAGGCCTCCTGACAAGCCCAACTCCGCATAGCCTAGGCATAAAAGTCGTCATGTTATATCTGTGTCCATTCTCTGATGTGACTTTGCGTTTTACCTGCACTGGGTTGTAGATGTTATCCTACAGTCCGTTACTTTTCGCAGGCTCTGGTTTGTTGTTCGTTACTGCGTTATTACTGGATTTCCCAACTACTATATCCCGTACCAGATCAATTCATCTGTTTTCCCCAATACTTTATCAGCTGTTCTTTAGCTTCATTATTTGTTTCTCAGTTAGACCACTGGCTCACAGGGTGCTGTTTCGTGTAGCCTTGCGTTCCCATAGTCATCACCAACGAGTGATTCGGGCTGTTGATCTGACGCAGTTTTAACCGCATTATCGTCATGTATTTATGTTTCAGATATACATTCAAGTACTATCTGCGCAAGCGATTCATAGAACGACGTCAACCATTTTTGGATCCTACTAAGCATGTGCCGTGGAACCCCATATACGGCGTCCCAATGGGAGGAATTGGATGTGGTGCCATTGGCAGAGGATTTCGTGGCGAGTTCATTCGGTCGAGCCTGATTCCAGGCATGTACTCATACGAAGAACAGCCAGCTGACCAAGTGAGTGCTTCCTGCCTTCTGCTCTTTAAAGAGCCCTTCTCGCAACTTACCCAACATACGTCGTATTGGATTATTTGAACCGTACATCGTTTAATGTTCCACACTCTCTCCACTTGCCTAATTTCCACTTGAGGCTCTCCATTGGTGTTTCCGCACATTTACAATTCCTGTAGAGCAAACTAAGTGCTGGTTTATCCTCTTTTCTTTGCACTTCTGCTACCCCTCTGGTCTTTCTCATTTTAGTCATAGCATTAATCTTTTCGGTCAGGCGGCACCCAATTTCCATCTGCTTCGGATACGATCCCAGTGATCGCAGTGACTAAGGTTCACTACAATGTGAACCGCGGTCTACATTGAGATTGCGCGTCGCGATTCAATCACGCAGAAATGGACCCTCCATTCAGCATCAATATTTGTTATGTATTGCCACTTGACCGCACACACACACATCCTCATATGATGAATTTGGACCCAGTGCGTTACAGAAAGTGCAGATTTTTGCCTGATCCCCAGTGACATTAATTGCAGAACTTTGGTTTGTACACAAGCGCGCAGCGTCAGGTGTATATTGGGCGCTTTTTGCGTTTGTCGGAACCGTCTGTCATATGGTCCGCTGTTAGGTGTTAGACGACACATCTAGTCGTTCGGCAGTTGTTCTGCCTAACCTGTTCAACATATGACTTAAAGGCATCAACAGTACACCCGTACGCAGTACCGATGCTTCGCTGCCTTGTAACCATCACCAGTCGCACCTGGGTTAAAGATACTGCGAGGGCCGGCATGTTCCTACCTAGGCTCGAACCCGCGCTCTCAGATTCCTTAAGCTTACGGACAGGCTGCCTATCCCGGATTCTGTTAGTTGTCTACAGTGTGCATGTTTGAACACGGTGCCAGGTGTCTTATTGAACATAAACAAATGGGCTATTATCGCCTATGACTGCTGTCTACCTTCATAAAGTCCCCTTTGTCGACGATGCCTCACTTGTCAGCAGTACCACCGCTATGCAGTCAACGAGTTGGTGGGATTTTCAGCTTGATTTACCATTACCAGTTTCTGGTTCTTAAATCTGACTGTTTGAGCTCTGTGCCCACTCTGCGATCCCACACAATCGACTCTGTTGGCACTTTCTCACTGCGTTTGTTTGGAGATAATTTAGCTTCAATTACTGGTCGAGCCGGTGTGGACATTGCTGTGAGTCCCCAGGCTGAAGCTGTCCTGCTTGACTGGATCCCAGTCGACAGCCAGGTGTGCGCCGTCAGATTTGTTGATTCGTTCATAGCTTTGAAGTTACGCGAAGACAAACGCTGTCTGTAGGTCATTGCACACTACATCCCCACAAACAAGCCTTAACTCGATGAAAGATGAATCATATCACCAACTGAATGAGCTCTTTCCTTACGGGATAGTACAGATGCCGTGGTGCTTGCGGATGATCTTAACGCCCAAGTTGCAAAACTGCCCACTGGTGAGCTACATCTGGGCCGGCCAACATGATGTGCGCTTCCGTAACATTACCATTGAGCGGTCCCTACACCTGTGTGATGATGCTCGTCTATTTCTCGCAAACACCGGCTTCCTACACAATACCCGCCCACCAGCCTCAGACCAGCCATCGATACTAATCGATCACATCACGATCATTTACCGCTGGAGAGGATGTGTCCAAAACCGTCGCTCGATTTGGATCATGGATTCTGACCATGAACTCGTTTGTGGATCTTATCGTTTGCTTCGGTGGTCGCATGCAGCAACGCTTTGAGCGCATAGATACATACCAGCTGGTGAAGCCGGATGTTATGGTTTAGTGCTAGTGTGCGCTTGCATCCGAGCTGAGTACGCGCTCGCTGATCGCATCGCAGAAGGCATGTCTTCATATATCGACCCGTTAGCCTGTTTTGTGCCTGGGTCACCCAGTCGCATCAAAAGCAAGAAAACACACCGGATCCGCACACAAGCGCTGTTCTTAATTCCGAGGTTCTGTACACTTAGCTGTTTTTAAAAAAACTCGCTTGTTCACTCGATGGATCGTCTGATTGAACGCATTGAGGCAGTCACACGACTTTGCTGTGATAGCTTGCAACTATCTGTTTGTCTAACGATTTCTGACGCGCGTAAGGAATTAACGTTGCTCGCTCACCAGCTACCACCACATGACCGAAATGACAACTCGTCTGCCTTGCAACTCGTAGTCGCGATTTTGAGCCTGCTTTGGGGACCGGGTGATCTTCGCATCGAATCGTCGGTACGTATTGGCAGCGTACTACTGATGTATTGTCTTCTGTCTTCATGTGTCAAATCAAATTACCAACCTAGACATCAAATATCTACGCAGTCTCTGAAATTACTGGACGCTAGCCAAAACTTTCCGACAGGGAGCGGATGTGAGATTCTCATTGACCTTATATCAAAATTTCGTGCTAGACTGAAGGGACCTTGCGAAGCCTCATGGTCTCATCATGCTTCGGAAGTGGAAATGGTCGCTGCCCTTTTTTATAACCATTGTAAGTTATTCCGTATGATGCACGGAACTGGCTGCAGGACACCTGGGGTTGGCGTGACTATATGCTACGACAGTAGACAGCAAATCCACAGCTTGTTACAACGCTTGGGGCGCTGGGTCGAACACTGAGAAGCAGTTTGATCAGCCAAAGTTACCGGTTTCCTTGTTGGCCATTTATCACTCTTCTTCCTGGACCGACCCGTTGGATCCCTACTCATGCAGAAGTCAAAGGTGTTATCAGGCTGTTGAAATTATTTCACGTCGCAGGAGCAGATAGATATCTTCCAAAACTTTCAACGTTCGGGAGATCAACTTTCGTTTATTACCCGAACATGACCAACTAGCCACTAGCAAGTTAGTGGTCAATGATGCCATCATGCACATGAAGAGAAGCGGTTGGTCGAGACTGAAATCAGAAATGCGCAACACCTGGAATAAACCAATTGGAATAATACGTATCTGCGGTTAACGGAAATTGGTCGTGGAGCAAAGACAGACGGAACGAATGATTGCATGGTATAAATAGTCGGCCAGTAGCAGAACGGACACGTTGTAATCCGGAGGTCACCGTATGGAATCCGCGTCACTGCAGGGACCATCAAATATACCCAGCACACGCGCAATTGTGCGTGGTCGTGAAGCGTCGGTAAGATGTGTCGGTATCGGCGGTGGAAATAGCGGGCGGGTTGTTTGGCACCGAGTCCAATTCGATGGAGACTCAACACTAGTTCGGTTCTTCGGCCTTCGAAAACCAGTAACCTCCTTGGCAGCATTATTAGAGCAATAAACCACTTCCAACAGACGTTTGGGAAATGACAAACAGTGATGGATCGACCAAGTTACGGAATAGGACTGTAAAAGGCACATGCCGAGGCATGTAGTGTTGCTTTGTTTGTTTGTAGATGGCGCGCCGCTGGCGAGTCCAAAGAGGATGAAACTGCCGTCTAGCACTTCATTGGATAAGAAGTGGCGGTCTGATTGCGATAAATCTTCTCAACTACCTCATTGATTGAGCTGACTGACTGTGTAGCTTCGTAGAACGGACACGCTCTAGTGTGTTAGGAGAACTGCTAAGCTAGTCGCCGCCTAACCAATCGTTCTGATTCAGTTGGCCTAATCAAACAACTCCCACCACAACGGAGATTGGTGACAGCTGCACAGAAGACGGTGTTCAATGCTACAAGCAGTATTGACACAGTGACTGGAACGGTCGAAGTTTGCTAGCTGGTTGCTTCCTCTTCGGCAATGACAAAGGAAGGTAGTTGAGGGCGACCTACTATTCGCCACGTCAACAGCGGCAGATTGTGTGAAACTGTTGCCGACCTTGGTAACCATCGTAATTTACTCTGTCTGATACGCGAAACGGGCAACAGGAGACCTGGTGTTAGCTAGACCATACACGTTAATCCACAGGATGTGAAAACGCTTACAGTGTTGGCCCATACATTTTGGAAAGGAGTCTAATCAGACAGCGTTACCAGTTTCTCTATCATCCATTGATTGTCTTTTCCGTGGGGTTCCCGTACGATCCGCACTCACACGCAGTAGTCGAAGGTGAGATCAGACTGTTAGAATTGCATAAGGGCGCACAAGCAGATAGACTTCGTCCAGTATGCTTCAAATTCGGTAGACCTCTTACTGTAGATGATTTGTCGAAATTGCAAGTGAAGAGCCACTCCGCTATAGTCCCAATATTCATGGGAAGCTCACGTTCGGAATGCTGTAATCATACAGGGATCAGCGCGATCTCCATCATCTCCGATAACTGGGCCACGTGTTGTGTGTGTGCCAGTACACCGAGTCCCGCGATACGCGTTGTTTGTGTGTCCGGGATCTAGAAGGAATAGGATAGGAGGCCAACCGAAGAAGTGATCAAGAGGAAGACCCTCACTTCAAGCATGGGCTCGGTTGGTGAATCCCGACTCAGCAGTTGGGGTACGAAAGACGATGAGCACGTCTGAGTGGATAAACTTACTGATCTCGGCCAGCAGCCGACCTCAGTGGCGTTTGTGTTGAGTACCTTTGTCCCACCACATCCACCTCAGCCTTCTCCTCAACGGACGGTCTCAGCACGGATGCATGTTAAAAACAAAGCACAACACGAAACGCTTTGTTATTCATTATTCTGTGCGTTTTCCCACTCCATGCTTTTGCATCTACGTAACTGACTTGTATTGAGGTACAATAACTCAGTTGTCTAGTACTTGTACCTAACATGACGCAATGCTATTGAACCATGAAAACAAGCGCATATTCGTTAATGAGAGAATCACTGCATTAGGGGAAAGTTAGCTTCAGCCAGTGATTAGGTATGGTAGAGGATAGCACAAATAATTGATCCAAACGGAGCTCAGACACGGTGTAAGCACCCCCTGTTGAATGCAGAAAGCCGCATGAAGGACTAGCAATGGAATGCAGGAAGGGCTGACGATTGATATGAAGGTCTGGTTACAAGCCGGCATATCCGTATGACTTATCCGATTTATTTTATTTGATGTCCTCATTCCAAGTAATTGGCTATTGCTTGGCATCCCTGGGGTGGTTGCGCTTGATGTGCATGTTGACAAGGTGCCTACCTGACTATTACCCACTACCTTGTCCATACAGACTCTAGGAGACAGTTGGTTTTTGGCTGAAGGGGACGGGGTGCACGGTCCTCGTGGCCGTGCTAGACTCGAAGAGCGGTTCCATGCACTCAGTGCGGAGCGGACTACGGTCCAGCCACCGCCTTGTGTGCGCTTGATTCCCTAAATACAGCGTGCTTGTGTTTGCCTTTGAAGGACTGTGGATCGGCTCCGTTGATGAAAAGTAGCTCCCATCCGCATGCCTCCCGGTCTTTTTTCTTCGGGTTTACGCTGGATATGAGGTGTGTGGGTGGTGCAGCGCAAGCCACCCATGGTCCCTCTGTAGGCGCAGGCGTCCTGTGGCTGTCCACAGTGACCGGCAAATGCGAAACCGGATGCCGCCAACCATTGACCAAAACAACTTGTTATTTACTCCCACCTGGTACTATATCACTCCTGCAACCCGTCTCCTTTACAACATAACTATCGTTAACTGATGCGTATTTTATTTGGTCAATTCAATTTCAACTTCATAATTTTTCCATTGCCAATCTGCGAGACGCATTATACCTATTAACCATTGTTCCATTGTTAACCTCTATGCCTGCGCTATCACGCCACTTACATTCATCGATTAACCACCTCTACGATTTCGAATTCGTCAAAGAACATGAGTCAATGAATTTTGCACCCCTTAGATAAATGCCGACGTCGATTTCTATCCGGTTGACTGACCCACACAGTTGTCGCAGGTTGATCGAAATTCCAATTCACCTGCCTACCTGTATGGGCTGCTCATCACCTCACTTAGGTTGTTGTAGGTAATATGATAGCAATAATGTTCTGTGTTAGTACGACACAGCACGATTTTCTGGAACTGTCTCAGCTGATTTGAAAACGATTCCTTAAGCCGATCGGATAGCTTGGATCTATATCCTCATAGTGACTGTCAGATGAGCTAACGACCATTTTCCGTATTGCCACCCATTTGTTATTCATTTTATTTTCAAAACTGGTTAGTTTGGTGCTTACATCTAACCGATCTGAATATTGGCACCCGTGTCTGTAAACCCCATTTTGCACACAACTAACACATTGTTTCATTATCACCCTCCAATTACCAGTTCATTTTGACAATCAAAAGTCAGAACATAACGCTATATCAACGTGTTCTTTCACCCCGAACCCATGCCTCCGGGTGTGCCCCCGGCTTGCGAGATTGGCTGTGGGGTTTTCCGACTCATCACGGCCACTACGTTGGTCTGTATCCGAGGGCTTGGACCGTCTACGAGATCCCTGATTGCCAACTGCTGCTTGTCTGCCAACAGGTATTATCCCCGGTTGTTTCGGTGATCAATTTGATGTATCTAAAAATGGCACATGCAATATCGTGTGCGATGTGTGCCAACATATTGGGCACTGAACTAATACTTTTCAGATGCGGGCTCCTTCGTTCCTTAATTTGCGGCGGAATGCCTTTGTTCTGTCGTTACCTTCAAACATCCTATGACCGGAAGTGAATGAAAAACAGCATTTACAGCTGGGCGAGTACCATCACTTTCATAAGCACACAGACAAGGTACGTGCGTGCAAACATCGATTTTGCAACATTAGAATTCGCGCTTGATGTAGAGTGGTGTTACTGAGTCCCAAGTTTCTGTTATCGTCGATTATCTGTGTCATTCTTTCCGATGGTTTTCACTTGCTACATGCTTAACAAGCTCACCAGGTCTGACTTCCATTGGATGCACCTGCATAGTTTTAATGTTTGCTACCGGAGCTGTGAAGCTACGTATTTTCCTCTTAGACTGACGACGCCCTGTTGTCACTCGTCCCTTACGACTAGTTTCGTCCCCGATTGGGCTCTTTAGGTGGTTATTCTAGGGGCAAGCAATCATAATTGTTGGCCGTACTGCAGCAGCGCTTTAAGCAACAACCGATGGATAATTGGTTGACAATATGCGTTGGACACTGCTTCGCGGTGTGCTCACATGAACACAGCCCTGGTGTTTACAATTACTCCAATTTATCCCTAGGTTGATCCTCCATCCTAAATAAAATCACATGTTGCAGGTAAGTCACGCATTGATTGCTCCAATCCACAGCCTGCCGCTTTTTCAGGGTTTTGGGTGGTTAGAAACGCGCATCAGTGACATTCAGCACAAACTGGGAAGCTTATTGGTCGCGTTTGTGATAGTCCTCTTCATTTAATTATCTGTGCGAATGCGATAGTCTCGCGTTTTGTATTCCAGCTAATGCATTAGATATGCTTTTTTCATCCAAATCCACCATATATCTCTGAGTACGAAAGAAGACACCTTTCAATCGTTGCCTCCGAACACATACATATTAGTAAGTGTTCCTAGTTCTCGAGACTCATATCCTTAAATCGGAAGCTAGTTTGGGTGCCTCGGAGCATCCCACTTTCGTGTCGTTAAGCCCATATACAATGGTGGGAATCGTCAGGATCCTGGCAACTATCGGCCGGTTTGTTTAAGATCCATAGTGTGTAAACTCACTGGGAGAATTCTCAAGAGAGCCTTGAATCGCCATCTTGATAACGTGAACGTCATCTCTCCCACGCAGCATGGCTTCCAGTGTGCACGTTCCTGTGCGTTCAACCTGCTTTTGACCAGGGGAAAATGGGCTAATTCCTTGGATGTCGGCAATCGCCTTACGTTGACTTCAGGAAAGCATTTGATAAAGTCCCGCACGAATAGCTTCTCCTTAAACTTCGGGAAATTGGTGTTTCTGGGGAGATTTCCTCTTGGAACGCCGATTTTTTGTATGGCCGTAGTATGCATGTAAAGATAAATGAAACTTACTCCGAGCCCGCCCTTATGACCAGTGGAGTTCCGCAAGGCTCCGCCCTCGGTTCCGAGTTGTTTAAAGTATTCATCAACGACCTCTCATCAGAGCTCCGAACGGATTGCTTGCTATATGCTGACAATTCAAAGCTATGGCTAGAGATGTTCAAACTCGACGATGCTGACCGACTGCAAGTGACACTAGCCCGGCTGCACAGCTGGGCAATGGAGTGGCAGTTGCCCATCAATTATGATAAGTGATCTGTCCTCCCTATCGGTGCTCCGTACCCCTTTGGGGTTTATCACCTTGGTGGTTTCTTGCTCAGGAACGCTGCTTGTGAGAAGAGCCTTGGTGTACTTGCGTCTCCTGATTTGCGCACAACCCAGTACACCTTGAGGAGGGTAGAGGCTGCTAATAGGATGTTCTGTGCCATAAGGTGATCTTTTTCCTGCATGACTCCTGAGATCTTCAGACTCTTTATTACTTCCCATGTGCGCCCTGTTCTCGAATATGGTTCACCTGCAGTTTGCCCTCTGAGAAAGACCCAATCTGTTCTCATAGAGAGGGTCCAACGGCGAGGATCGAAATCCATCTCAGCGATCCGAAATTTGTCCTACACCCAACGACTTCGCAGGATGAACATATTTTCCTTGGATTATCGTCGTCGTTGTGGCGATCTGATATACACCAGAGGCATACTGCGTGGGATGATGGGAATTGTTCTGAAGGAGTTCTTTCAGCTCAGTTGATAGTTCGATACGCGGTCACTTCTGGAAATTGTTTAAGCCGAGGAGGCTCCGGGTCCATTACGATGTTACCTTGTCCACCCGTGTGGTGATTAACTGGAACAATTTGCCTGAGGCAGTCGTCAGCGCACAGTGTGAGGAAAGTTTTAAACGACTCCTATCTGCTGCTTAAACAAGGATCGTGTTTTTGTTCGTCGCAATCAGCCGACAATTCAGATATGCCGACCAGCTGTCCGGAAAAGAACCAGACGGCCGTTTCGCCCCAATAGGGCGAAACAGCTGGTCGGCATATCTGAATTGTCGGCTGATTCCGACGAACACAAATACTCACCAAGATCCTTCCATTCATAAGTAATACTAATTCGCCCGTACGGATTCCACAAAATGCTATGTCGATTCATAGCTGCCGTAACCGGAAAGTCCTGACGCCGGAAGGCCGACCGCTGTCATCTGCATAGGCAGGTGCCTGCATGGCAGTGGAGGATGCGTCGGGCTATATCGCATTCAGGCTAACAATTCACGATAGTCAGATACCGTCCTCCATGGCGCAGTTGCATAAGCTGCGGGCTAGTTGGCAAGAGCCACTAGCAATCATGGGTTCGATCCTCCGCAGAGGACCGAAGTATGCGCACCACTGATGGGCGAAACGGCCGTCTGGTGCTTTTCCGGACAACTGGTCTACATATCTGAATTGTCGGCTGATTGCGACGAACACAAATACTCACCAAGATCCTTCCATTCATAAGTAATACCAATTCGCCCGTACGGATTCCACAAAATGCTATGTCGATTCATAGCTGCCGTAACCGGGAAGTCCTGACGCCGGAAGGCCGACCGCTGTCATCTGCATAGCAGGTGCCTGCATGGCAGGTGCCTGCATGGCAGTGGAGGATGCGTCGGGCTATATCGCATTCAGGTAACAATTCACGATAGTCAGTTACCGTCCTCCATGGCGCAGTTGCATAAGCTGCGGGCTAGTTGGCAAGAGCCACTAGCAATCATGGGTTCGATCCTCCGCAGAGGACCGAAGTATGCGCACCACTGATGGGCGAAACGGCCGTCTGGTGCTTTTCCGGACAACTGGTCTACATATCTGAATTGTCGGCTGATTGCGACGAACACAAATACTCACCAAGATCCTTCCATTCATAAGTAATACCAATTCGCCCGTACGGATTCCACAAAATGCTATGTCGATTCATAGCTGCCGTAACCGGGAAGTCCTGACGCCGGAAGGCCGACCGCTGTCATCTGCATAGCAGGTGCCTGCATGGCAGTGGAGGATGCGTCGGGCTATATCGCATTCAGGTAACAATTCACGATAGTCAGTTACCGTCCTCCATGGCGCAGTTGCATAAGCTGCGGGCTAGTTGGCAAGAGCCACTAGCAATCATGGGTTCGATCCTCCGCAGAGGACCGAAGGATGCGCACCACTGATGGGCGAAACGGCCGTCTGGTGCTTTTCCGGACAGCTGGTCGACATATCTGAATTGTCGGCTGATTGCGACGAACACAAATACTCACCAAAATCCTTCCATTCATAAATAAGGATCGTGTTGTTTCCGCAATCATCATCATCATACATCTCTACCGTTCCAATAAACTCCAGTACTTCTCCACACGTTTGGGTGCTGTCACAGATGGGAGCAATATTATCAACATTTTCCAACTCAAGAATTCAGTCACATGCAATCAGCTTTACACCTTCCAAGTCGTGTTCATTGAACGCCGGGAACGCTTGGATGAGGTTAGCGATGTGTTTGCATGATTAAATTTGTGGATCTTGTCATCATTATGGGTGATTTGAACACCAATAGGGATCATCAAGTCGATCTGGGAAGTGGTCTCCTATTTGCTGCTTGTCTTCATAGAAGTGACGGTCATTTTCTTCCACCACATCAGTCGCCTCTCTCAGAAGCACTGTTCCCAATCACCCATGTTCGCATCGCATCTCCTCTCGCCTACCCAATGACTGGTCGCTCTGGCCCCGAGTCAGCCGTACACCGATCGGTTCTATATGAAGTGTACCAGTGCACAAAAGCGTCACTCAATCTGTGTCATTTGCCTTTACTATGATCATGCCCCGGGGTGCGGCCCCATCAACTCTTGTTTGTTTGACTTTGACGAAACGCGCAACTTCAATTCCACTTATTAGTCATCAAGTCTGACAATTCCCCTTGTACCAATATCTTTCCTAACTGGAGGGTCACTTGTTATTGATTGATGTTGCGGATGGGTTGAGTACACATTCTCGGTGCTTTCAGCTTATCAATAAAGGGGACTTCTGGTGGATTTCTAAGGTTTTGGTTTGCTTGCTTCGAGTGCATTAGATACTCCTATTTACACTTGGGTTTGACATGAAGGTGCTACTCAGCAGCAGCTACATCTGACCTCTGGTATCTGGGTTGACCTCGAGCATTGGCGGGTAACGAAAACCCTTGTGATGACGAGGACACATATACAGGTAATGCGTCAGCTAAGGTAGCATACGTTAAAAAGATACACAATTACTTCACTCTCAGTTCCTCTGGTTTGCTTTATGGGGCGAAGATGCTATGTGAGTGGTTCCTCTTCGTCACATGGCACCACCATTAATCGCTCGGTTGTTTAAACCCACCTCAGATGCTGGAGACGTAAACTGGTGCTTATGAATGAAAAGGATTTTGGTGAGTATTTTGTTCGTCGCAATCAGCCGACAATTCAGATATGTCGACCAGCTGTCCGGAAAAGCACCAGACGGCCGTTTCGCCTATTGGGATCGCCCGTACGGATTCCACAAAATGCTATGTCGATTCATAGCTGCCGTAACCGGGAAGTCCTGACGCCGGAAGGCCGACCGCTGTCATCTGCATGGCAGGTGCCTGCATGGCAGTGGAGGATGCGTCGGGCTATATCGCATTTAGCTAACAATTCACGATAGTTAGATACTGTCCTCCATGGCGCAGTTGCATAAGCTGCGGGCTAGTTGGCAAGAGCCACTAGCAGTCATGGATTCGATCCTCCGCAGAGGACCGAAGGATGCGCACCACTGATGAGCCCCAATAGGGCGAAACGGCCGTCTGGTGCTTTTCCGGACAGCTGGTCGGCATATCTGAATTGTCGGGTAAACTGGTGCTTTTCAGTTATGATAAGGCACCGAGCACCACCAGTCCTCCTCCATCACTGCTCAGTAAAGCTCGTTACTGGCCTGTTCTAGCCTTTTACATGAGCGGGGGAAGTACCTTTACAGTGGTTGTCATCAATCAATCATCCTTGATTGATGGCACGTTAAGATCTTCCAGGCGTCAACCCTGTCTCCACTGCCGCTAATCAACTAGCGTGCTTCACTCTATGTGCGATTCACTGGTTCTCATGATACATTAACATCTTCGTACATAAACTTCAGGTGCCATACTGTACTGCCTTACGAATACGAATTGTTCACCCCGGCTAGGCCATGCTGTTTACCTGCACCCTCGTGTGTTAACTGCTGACCTGAACTTAGGTGGTTAAATTTTAGTTGTCTATCGACAGAGCGCATAGGAAAACTACTAGAAAGACTGGTTCGGATTGATTCGGTCCGTCCTCCAAAGTGCTTCGTTATCCGCGTCAGTACTGCGTTCACTAGCATTATCCGGCTGCTGCACTTATTGTTTCTGTGCCTGGCTCATCTCACATCAAGAACCAGAATCTATCCTGGCTTCGCCAGTTGTCTGACCTAATGCCTCATCATTCGATTGTTCGAACCTGTTTGAAACGCCTTTTTTATTTGTCTACATTATCCTTAGAGCCTTCCACTTAACGGCATTTATCGATGATTAGGGCGTTAATGAGTTGGACCGATTACGTCTGTTGTCTAGCTCCTCATCGTGCTAGATTCATTCGTCAGATGTGATAGATAGCAGAATATGATCGTATGCAGCCTTGTGCCTTCTTGCAAATGTAACTCCTCAGCCAGTCTGACTGAGGCGTTACTTCAACTTCATATCCAGCTGCATGCTGCTTTAAACCAGTGGCTGCATTTGCTAGAGTATTCCCATGTGGACACACTTCTGTCATTTATCTGTTGATTTTGTGGCTGACGGCACAAATCGGCCAATCGCAGTTGCGGAGACTAACACCCGTTTCACCGCACACTGCTCCCTCAATGAGACAATGTGCAGTTCTCGCTCGACGGAACGATTATCATCCCCCAGCGGTACCAGTTTCTTTTTGACTCGTATTTGCACCAGTGATTGCACTGGCGATACGAATGATTGAGTCTGTCATCCATAGTTGTTGCGGCGTCAGTCTCATTACGACTGCCTAACATCAACTGACCTTGGACTAGTATCGGCTCTAGCTAATGATAATCATGAGCATTAACTGACCAGAGGAAAGTGTTCCAATCCGTAGCGATGCGTATTGCCTGGCATCATCCACCACGTGAAACACATGCAGACTATTTTTAGACACGCATCAGCTAGCAAGCTGCGTTCTGTCTTCAGCCATTGTCTACTCTAGTACCATGCATCTCGACATATCACACTGTGAGTCGACATAAGAAAGTATGTGCCAGACTCGGTTGTCTCACTTTCATTGTGATCCACTTTTGATGTCGCATGTCATTTCCGGCATTTTAGTTGTTACGGTGTTCCACACCATCTCTTTCGATTTGTTTCTCCCCCCCTCTCTCTTCCCAACACTTGTTTTCAGCTCTTCATGGCGTTCTCAGCAGAGTCACATGTCTGCCGTACGTCGCATAGATTGGCGAAACTGTTTCTATTTTATTGAATTTAGTTCCTGTTCCGTACATCGCACCAGGTGGTTATTGGGTGCATTTTTGTCTCATGTTTTTTTCAATGAAAATCCTCAGAGTGATTCGCTTTGCATGCCCCTGTCTGGTTCCCCTAAATGCAACTTGCCAATCAGTGTGATCTGTTGCGGCTATTACATTTTCTTTACCCTTTTCTGTAAGCGAGGGTGTTCTCCTGAATCTGGTTTGTCTCCTTAGTTAACCTCTCTCTCGCTGCTGCTGCTGCTGTTGTTGTTGTCCACAATCTAATATCTTTTTGCCCACAGCACGCCTGATACTGAGCATGTGTATCCAAATTTGCGGTCGCGTCCAGTTTTCGATTCAATGAACAGTCGAAATTCTTCTAGTTACCTTCCTCACCAGCGGGCTTGGTGAACGACCCTTAATGTACGCGCGACGCTTTGCTGTCAAAAGGAGAGCTTCCTGCGCCCAACAGATACATTAGCCGATCGTTTACCAAGCTTTTTAAAGTGCCGACTTTTAGATCATTCGAAGTATATTCCGATATATCGAAGATGACCCCTACTGAATCTGAGATCACTCAGTGCTAGCAATGTTTGCTTTATTTTGGGCTTGGCGCGATAGGCAAACATTAATATACTAACAGAATCATATCGGTGACACAATTCCTCAGTGCCATACAAATGGAGTGTCTTGGCATGTCAACTGGCTTTATACGGCCCGTTACAGTTCTTTATCTAAAGTGAAGTCTTTTCATTTGGAAGATCGCTTCAGTTCTTGAAACGGTCGAAATTCACCTGGAACCAGATCAGAATAGTAGGCTGTAAGTCGGAGTTACCGAAAGCCACATTTGTGGATAACAGCTTTTGATATCTTGGCTATGTGCGGAGGTACATTATCGTGCAAAATCAGGACAATTGATCCGAACATTTCTCTATTTTCTTCTTTACTACTAACCCTCGGTTACCGGTTCAAGTCAGTGTAATAGTCACCAGAGGTTTTTTGGTTTTAACTTTGCTCCTGCTATCAATAATTCACTTAAATCGATTGCTTTGTGTGTCCAATGTGTTTCCATTTTTGTAGATTTCTCCTGTCATACCCCACGACTATAAAAGCTCTTGTCTTCCTGCCTGCGTGTTTGTTTGGACTGCATTCAACTTTGGGGTGCTTCCTCTGGATGTTTCCATCTCCTTCTCTTGGCATGGGCCAACTCCTACCCCACGCAGTTCATACACACCCGTGTCTCGGTCCTCTTCCGTTAAACCCTCTAGTCGTCGCCTATGCAATCGATTCGGTGCGGAAGAGGAAGATGAGTTCTCTGATCATTCGACACAGAATCCATCCAACCGTCATTCCTTCCAGTCGTGTTCATTCTCCTCTGATCAAACAGGAGTCTTTGGGTGCCTTCTCGATCGCTTAGTTGGGGACGAGTTGCCTTGTTGTTTTGGCATTGCGTGCAAGTCGAATCAGAAGGCACGTTTTGCAATTTAGTGACCGTTCTTTTTTATAAAGTATTTCAAGCAACAGATATGTATTTGGTTTCAGTTTTGCTTGCTGTTGAAGCAGTGGAATCTATTCTTCCATCTACTCAGTTGTTACATCAGGCACGACTCCGTTTGACTTTGCTACGGTGCGTCTCTTTGGTTTGCCACACTTCGCTTTGATTACATTATTATTGCTGATACTAATTGTTTAAAGTTGGCGAGTACATGAAAAGCTTTTAGTTGGAAAAGAATTGATAGAAATTAGTGAAGGACGGTGAAACCGGAAGTTTGGCTAGCCTATCGTCCAGATGCTTGGACTATTAACCCAAGGTTTCTGACTTTAGCACGAGCTTACCAAACGCTCACCGGCCTTAAACCCAGATTAGATCCTGTCGTCGCCATATGTTTTCGTATTTTAAGGGTCGCGATTTGACACTGACATTTCTTGATTAGCTTTGTTGTGAAGTTCGCTTTATTCCCCTACATGATCAAATTTTCCTTAGGTCACGGTTCGTCGATGTCCGGGGTTTTGGTTCAATCGTGAACCCAACAAGTCGAATTCGTCTGGGTTTCACGATGCGCCTTTTTCACATTCCGCGACAAGTGTGGATGGTGCAGTAGAGGAGCCTTACCACTTCCTGTCCTATCAAAATGCTCCGTCTGCACAGACTATCTGGAATGAGTTACAGTCAGAAGCTGGATTGAGGGATGTCAATTCAGGTGAGAGTGAATTGATTTTTTACCTTATATATGCACACTTTCCTAGCTGGCTTTCAGTAACCAATGGTTGCTTTCCTTAAATCGTCTTTCAAACGGCATGTTTACTTTTCTACTAATCTTTCTATTATCTAAGGCTACTAACGAATATAACACTTCCGTCGAGATGTACACTTGTTAGTTGGCCTTATACTTTACTGGAATAAGTTGTGCTGATCACTTGCTTCAGATATCCTTTTCCAATAGCGGATGTTGTTTGTTGCCTCCCAGATTACTGGAATGTTTCATATCTGCCAGACACAACATCGGGGTACATTGTGAAGTCCAAACGAAACACATAGATTTAGCTTCACATGTACGTTCGAATCTGAGAGGAAGCCCGATTCTAGGACCTTGAGAAGCTTCATCGGCCTAACTAAGCATTGAATTTACCGCGTCGGTGCGATACCACTACTCAGCGACAGGGAAACAACATGAGATTAGCCCTATGTGATCTTGTTACGGGAACCTTAATACCAACGATTAGAAACATGGGAGCAAGGGCAGCAGTGCGGTTGACTTTTCCACTGTGGCATATCGGATGCTGTTAGCGCCCGGTGATGCAAGTGGTCTTGAGGCCTCTGTCAAAGGAGGACACATGCACGAACCGAATTCTTTCTTTCTGTCATCCATCATCTTTTATCACCCACGTAGATCTTGCGTGGACGATAGGTAGGTACTGTAGTAATTCACCATACCAAGGGACGGTCTCTCTGTCGCAGCGTCTTTAGGTGGGGCATGCTCTTGAATGCCTAGATGTTTAATGGATCAGGTCGTCGCTCATTTTGGTCAATGATAAAGCCAACATATTTAATAGAGGTCACGAGAAACTCACACTTGTCCACTCTTAGGCGAAATCCATACTCCTTTATCCTGTCAAGCACGTGCTCTGTTCGTTGGCATAGTTCCTTCTGGTTAGGTCCAAAGATTATGACATCGTCCATGTATGCAGTGCATATGGTATTCCCTGTAGCATCCTATCCGTGATCTGCTGAACAATTTCTAAATGCTAGGCGTGTATACTGGAATAATCTTCTGTGAGTGTTTATCGTTAACAACTCCCGCGCTCCCTCCGACTTTTCAATCTGAAGCTGTGTCAGAGAAATCCAGTTTGGTATAACAATTGCTACCGTTCAGACCTGCACAAAGGTCTTCGGAAGTGGGTAGAGGGTATTTATGTTCTTCTACTGCAGCATTCAGGCTTGTACACTAATCAGCACATAGTCGTATCTTTCCGTTTGGTTTCTTGACAATGGGTGCTGTCCATGAAGAGTAATTTGTCGGTTTGACAACTCCGGCTGACTGTAGTCTGTCAAGTTCTTAGTCGACGATTGAAACCACTACAAATGGAACCGGTCGCTTTGCTCGGAAGACTGACTTCGCGTCTGGCTGCAGGGATAAACTGGCCTTGGTTTTCGTGTACAATCTCAGACCATACTGAAACATCTGCGGACATTTCCTCTGTAGAGTTCCCGTCCAATTCACAGCTGTGTCGGTTACTTTGTTGCATACAGAATACAGGGCATATCAAGCAGTTTCATATTGTCAATCCAGTCGAGACTGTTGGTTCAGTTCTAGATGCCTTGTTACTTATCAAACCCCTTTGAACTAGCAGTCTGCATATTACAGGACAATAAATTTCACAAGCCAAGTTCAACGGTACTCCTGAAGCATGGTTGCAATCTACGTTGTTCTTTGAACCGGGGATTCACCAGTTTCCTTCTTTGGAGGTGCATGGGCACGGGCATTGATAAATGAAGGCACAATCTGCGGGATTCACCAAAAGGTTTCCAGTGACACAGATGTCTGCTTAGAGTTTCAGAGGAGTCCGATACAGTTTGCTGTTTGTTCTACACTCATATCGTTATTTTGTGATAACGGGCTACATCACGTAGTGTAAATGTGTTTGTGTCGCCAAAGTGATTTTTGTATGGAGTACGTAGGAGCATTAATTATACGCGTTGGAAGAGAGTTCCATACCTGTGACACGCAGAAGGAGAAGGAGTTTCGTTAACATTCCACTCGGCTGTACTGCGTGGCTAGATTAAAATGGTGACCTCTCTTCATTATGTTATGGCTGTTTCAAAGCGAGTGCCCATTGTGGTTGTAGCATTTTAGTATCTTACAAACCATTGTGAGATCGTCCCGCAGACGCTGATAACGCCTGCTCTACAGCTTTAGAGTTTTCAGTCTGAGCTGGTAGGACAAGTGGAATAAGGTTCTGAGGTTCTTTGTCGCCTTGCATTGTGCAGTATCGAGTGCGGTGAGGTGGTGTATTTGCCAGGATTTCCACGCTTGCATAGCCTATTCCACGTGCGTTCTCACGTACATGCTAAGCGTTTGTGCAAAGATTTAGGCGCCAAACTTCCCGGATGCCTTACAAAGAAGGCCGAAATGTTGATTTACTTTCTCAAAGCCTTTTCGTTCTAGCGGAAGCAACCAGTGTCATCTTGCATGAGCACGCCGAGATCGTACTCATAAGAAGCGCGCTGTGAAAGTTGTGGCCTTAGCAGGTTGTCGTGAGTGCTCTGATGGCGTACACTCGGCACCTGACGACATTGAACTGGAACATGTTGTCGGTGGACCATCTTTATGCTTTATCCAGATTACTACGGAACTGTATCATAGCATTCCATGTCGTTTTATCATCAATAAATAGTAACATATTTGGAGCTAGCGCCCTCACTGTCATTTATGAAAACCAGGAACATACGAGGCCCTAGGATTGAACCTCAAGGTACATTGCATCGGACTTTGATAAGGTCTAATAAGGTGCTGCGAACCTTCATCTCCAGCTGACCTTCAACGAAGAAGTTACTTACCCAACCCAGAATGGGACCGCTGAGTCCTTAACTCTGAAGTAGAATGCGGTGATCCTGATGGCCGAATGCCTTTGAGAAATCCAGATGGGCGACATCTACCCCTGTCCTGTTCTCCGAGCCGGGCATTTCGGTTGCAGACGTTTCGTTACCAAACTAGGCAATATCTTCAGTGCGGCTATTCAGTCCTGATTCGCGGTTTCGCAAACGATTGTCAGATCCGAGTGATTATTGATTGTTGCCTGCTTCGAATGTCAGTCTTCGATCTGTTCATGTGAGTCGGTCGAGTGGGCACCTCTTCTCCTTGTCGATCTGGTGCCTATTGCTGGCTTAACCTGCAGAGCTTCATAGACACCCTCCAGCTCCAGGTGTTTGTTGATTGAGTTCCGGCCAGAATGCCAGGCCTCGAGGAACTCACGCGCTCTGCGGTTTCTTGCTCTTCCAACTATTTCAACGTTCTCCAGACCGAACTGATGGTTCTCGGCATCCATGTGTACTGACATTAAGGATTTCTCACCGTGGCGGCGGATGGCCAGACTATGTTCGTGCAGTCTTGTGCCAAGTTTTCTTCCAGTCTGGCCTACATAGTACTTGTCACAGTTCTTGCAGGAAATTTTGTAAACTACACCCTACTTTTCTTTCTTAGTGAGTTTGTCCTTCACCTTAAAAAGTTTACTTCGTACGGTTTCCGTTGCTGCGTATGCAACAGTTATCCCGTGAGGCATTAGAAGCCTCGCTGCCATTTCAGACATCCCATGGATGTAAGGTAGGATAATTGTTCTTCTTTCTGTTGCACATGTGGGTGCGGGTTGTGACTGGCTCTTCGACATCAGGCAGCGTAGAATAAAGCTTCTAGTGTACGAATTTCGCTGAAACATACAAAATAGGTGGTATTCCTCCGCCTTCCTCAGTTACGGCATGCTACAATGTGCCTGGGCCCGTTTGAAAAGCGTCCTCACGCAACTTCGCTTGTATATGGTCGGATGGTTACTACGATAGTTTAAGATCTGATCGGTGTGGGTCGCTTTCCGATAAACTGTTGTTTCCATTGACCCAGAAGCATGTCTTCTCAGGAGCATGTCTACGAATGGCAACTGATCATTGTTCTCTTCCTCTTTGGTGAAATGGATGCAGGAAAATATATTGTTGATTAGTTGATGTGTTTCTTGTAGTCTGAAGCGTTTGAGGATGACAAAAGTATCGTCTACGTAACGTACCCAAAGTTTGAGCTGCACTATTGGCAATGCCTTCTCTTCCAAGCTTTGCATCACTGCTTCCGCTACTAGTCCAGAGATTGGCGGTCCCATTGGCGTACCCGTTATCTGTTTGTACATTTGACCATTGAAAGTGAAATGTGTGGTGAGACAGAAGTCAAGCAACTCCATTATTTGTGTGGCTTCAGTTCGGTTGCTGGTATTTACCGCTCCGTGTTGTTCAAGCATGTCCTCATTGTTTGCCTCGCCAGCGTCGTGTCAATGGATGTGAACAAAGCTGTAACGTCAAAGGAGACCATTATCTCGTCTCTTTCTATTGTTATTCCCTTAAGTTTTCCAAGAAGTTGTTCTGCCGAATGGATTGAGTGCTCTGAGCCTGCGATTAGGTGTTTCAACCGTCTCCAAAGTTCCTTAGATAGCTTGTAATTTGGTGCCCCGGGTAATGACACGATAGGGCGAAGCGGTACCCCATTTTTCTGTACTTTACGTAGGCCGTAGAACCGTGGTAGCACTGAATCCTCGGGTTTCATCTTGCTGTGTTCTAACATCGTGACCTGTCCCATTCGTTCCAGTCTTTGAAGAGTTTTGTTGATCTTGCTTTCCAGACGTTTTGTAGGGTCTTCACTTATCGGCTGGTAGGTGCTCACATCTCGGAGCAGTTCTTGTGCTTTCTTCATGTACTCAGATTTGTCCATTATTACAGTAAGACGTCCCTTGTCGGCCGATAATATAACAATAGTTTTGTCCTTTCTGGGGTTTGTCAGTGCCTTTCGTTCGCTTACACTAAATATGTTGGTCTCCACTTTGTGACTCAGAGCGGGGATGATGCTGTGTCTAATTGCATGTTGGACTTCACTTGTGTTGTTTGATGTGGTCAGGGTTGATTCAAGTGCGCAAGGAAATCAATGGGATTGGAATCTTTGTAATTGACTTGTAAACCTCGCACAATAACTGCTCTTTCTGTATCTGATAGGGTTCGTTTGGATAGATTCTTAATCTATGCGTCCTCTTCGTTTGCTGGTCTCCCACAAGAAGAATCTGCTGCTGCAGAACGGTTTTCACAGTAGAAGCTAGATGGCTGTCTATTTGCAGAGTGGACATAGGATGACAGTATATGAGAGCAAGCAAACATGCATTACCACGTCCTAGTTGTAGACGATATCAAAGTGAGTCTACCACTCGAATCTCTGGGTCGTAAGCGATTTAGAGATGCAGGTCACTTCTATAGTACAAATTTACTCCATCTCCCCTACTAGGTCGATTCCTATATTGGACGCACATACTTGGCAGAGCGATCCCTAACTACATTATTTCGTCTTCTAGCCTGGTCTCAGTTATCATTATAAGATCCATACGCATCAAGGCTCAACGAGATTGCAGCTCGGACAACCTGTCGCAGGCGCTCTGTGCACTGGTATACATACAACAGAGTGCTCTGCATTTCAAAAGCATATCTAACGGTGCGAGTGTGAGGTGCAAGCTTTTGAAGCTAATCCTTTTTCTGTGAGTTGCTAACATTGAACATTAGCCACTTCATATCGCCTAGAGTAAGAAGCTTCGGTTTCAGTAAGTTGTGAAAAAGTTGTTGCCTTTCTATCAGTTGCTTGTGTCACGCAGTGGTCCGTTTCGGAAGTAAGACTTTCTGGAGTCACAGGCCCCGGAAATTGCTCTCCCTCTCTCTCTCTCGGTGGACTGGAGTCTAGTGTCGAACGACTCTAAGGGCAGTTTGATTGTAACTTGTTACATTACTTACGCTATCTTTCAAATGCATTTTATGCCATTTTTGCACTCCATCAAACCTTTCATCACCCCTGGACCGCATCATTTTTACCTTGTTGATAAGGGTAGTCATGTGATCGGTTTGCCGATCACGTTGTCGAGTGAGACCACCTTCATCAAAAGCTTGAACCCCCGTGATGCTGTGAATAATGAGTGAGTTTTCATTCTTCAGGTGGTGTGAGAAGAACTCGCAGACAGTTAGGGAGCTCAAGTCGTTACTGTTGCGTCTGTTGCCCAATATTGACTGACTGACACTAGCATTGCTCGATATGTGGATCAACTGCATTTGGGTATTGCTTCACGATCACCGTTTATGGAAACAGGTATCTCGTCAATGCTTTCACTAGCTTGTAACCATGCTTGGCGGCCTCCGGTTGCGGATTTGCCTGTCGCTCTGAGCTTCCATAGGACAGCCCCAGGACGCCTGCACCTACAGAGGGATCATGAGCGGCTTGCGCTGCACCACCCACACCTCTATCCACGCACCCCATGTCGAGTGTAAACCCGAAGAAATAAGACCGGGAGGCATGTGGATGGGAGCCACGTTTCAACCACGGAGCCGGCCCACACTCCTTCACAGGCTCCTTCACACGCAATATTTGGGGAATCAAGCGCACACAAGGCGGTGGCTGGAACGTAGTCCGCTCCTCACTAAGTGAATGAAACCACTCCTTGAGCGTAGTGCGGCCAGGAGGACCGTGCACCCCGTCCCCTCCAGCCAACGACCAACTGTCTCCTGGAGCCAATATGGACGAGGTAGTGGGTAATATTCAGGTAGGCACCTTGTCAACATGCACATCAAGCGCAACCACACCAGGGATGTCAAGCAACAGCCAATTACTTGGAATGAGGACATCAAATAAAATAAATCGGATAAGTCATACGGATATGCCGACTTGTAACCAGACCTTTATATCAATCGCCAGCCCTTCTTGCATCCCATTGCTAGTCCTTCATGCGGCTTTTTGCATTCAACAGGGGGTGCTTACACCGTGTCTGAGCTCTGTTTGGATCGATGATTTGTGCTATCCTCTACCACGCCTTATCACTGGCTGAAGCTCACTCTCTCCAAATGCAGCGACTCTCTCATTAACGAATATGCGCTTGTTTTCATGGATCAATAGCATTGCGTCATGTTAGGTACAACTATTAGACACCTGAGTTATTGTGCCTCAATACAAGTCAGTTACGTAGATGCAAAAGCAAGGAGTGGAAAAACGCACAGAATAATGAAAAACAAAGCGTTTCGTATTGTGCTTTGTTTTTAACATGCATCCGTGCTGAGACCGTCCGTTGAGTGGTAGGCTGAGGTGGATGTGGTGAGACAAAGGTACTCAACACAAACGCCACTGAGGTCGGCTGCTGGCCGAGATCAGTAAGTTTATCCACTCAGACGTGCTCATCGTCTTTCGTACCCCAACTGTTGAGTCGGGATTCACCAACCGAGCCCATGCTTGAAGTGAGGGCCTTCCTCTTGATCACTTCTTCGGTTGGCCTCCTATCCTATTCCTTCTAGATCCCGGACACACAAACAACGCGTATCGCGGGACTCCGTGTACTGGCACACACACAACACGTGGCCCAGCCATCGGAGATGATGGAGATCGCGCTGATCCCTCTATGATTACAGCATTCCGAACGTGAGCTTCCCTTGAATATTGAGACTATAGCGGAGTGGCTCTTCACTTGCAATTTCGGCAAATCATCCACAGTAAGAGGTCTACCGAATTTGAAGCATACTGGACGAAGTCTATCTGCTCCTGCGGCCTTATGTAATTCCAACAGCCGATCTCACCTTCGACTACTGCGTGTGAGTGCGGATCCTACGGGAACCCCACGGAAAAAGGCAATCAATGGATGATAGAGAAACTGGCAACGCTGTCTGATTAGACTCCTTTTCAAAGTGTATGGGCCAACACTGCGAACGTTTTCACAATCTGTGGATTAACGTGTATGGTCTAGCTAACACCAGGTCTCCTGTTGCCCGTTTCGCGTATCAGACAGAGTAAATTACGATGGTTACCCAGGTCGGCAACAGTTTCACACGATCTGCCGCTGTTGGCGTGGCGAATAATATCTCGCCCCCAACTACCTTCCTCTGTCATTGCCGAAGAGGAAGCAACCAGCTACCAACCTTCGACCGTTCCAGTCACTGTGTCAATACTGCTTGTAGCATTGAACACTGTCTTCTGTGCAGCTGTCACCAATCTCCATTGTGGTGGAAGTTGTTTGATTTGGCCAAGTGAATCAGAACGATTGGTTAGGCGGCGACTAGCTTAGCAATTCACCCAAACACACTAGAGCGTGTCCGTTCTACGAGGCTACACAGTCAGTCAGCTCGATCAATGAGGTCGTTGAGAAGATTTGTCGCAATCAGACCGCCACTTCTTATCCAATGAAGTGCTAGACGGCAGTTTCATCCTTTTGGGACTCGCCAGCAGCGCGCCATTTACAAACAAACAAAGCAACACTGCACGCCTCGGCATGTGCCTTTTACAGTCCTATTCCGTAACTCGGTCGACCCATCACTGTTTGTCATTTCCTATACGTCTGTTGGAAGTGGTTTATTTCTCTAATAATGTTGCCAAGGAGGTTACTGGTTTTCGAAGGCCGAAGTCCTCTGTAGAGATGTCTGGGTATATGAATTGTGATTAAATGGAGGTATGCAATGCTGCGTTACAATCTTTTGGCAATTTTGCATTTGAGAGCCTGCTGCTTGTCATTATCACTGGGAACCGAACGACCAACGCACACATCTACATGTCACTTAGCCTTTTCGTTGTAAACTTTGTTGCATCTGGCCTGAACTTGGTTGTTTACTTCCTGTACTATTGTCCACGCGCGATGGCTTCACCTTCTGAATGGCATGATGCTAGTGTTGCGCAGCCTTCAAAGAACCGAACTAGTGTTGAGCCTCCATCGAATTGGACTTGGTGCCAAACAACCCGCCCGCTATTTCCACCGCCGATACCGACACATCTTACCGACGCTTCACCAACACGCACAATTGCGCGTGTGCTGGGTATATTTGGTGGTCCCCGCACCTACACGGATTCCAAACGGTGACCTCCAGATTACAACGTGTCCGTTCTGCTACTGGCCGACTATTTATACCATGCAATCATTCGTTCCGTCTGTTTTTGCTCCACGACCAATTTCCGTTAACGCGCTGTTGCGCATTGGTGAGTTTAGTTTGTACTACTCGCTTCACCATTGCTTCAACTTAATGTGCCAGTGGTTCTCTGCTGGCGTCGTTGACCACAAACATGCGACTGTCTAGTTGGTCATATTCCCCCAACTTTCCGTTTGGCCTTCCAAACTTTCATCCTCTACCACGATAGTGCATGAAAAATTGCACGTTTTGTGCGTTTATTGTACGTTATTTTCCATATTTAGGTTCCTCAGGTCCTTCCATATGGATGGCTTTTAGGTCTGAAGCTTGTCTTATAATCCGCGGACGCGGTTTCGAAGCTGCGTTGTGGTATGGTAACCCTCGAAGTATTCTTAGTCCACGTGTGACCGGTGGTGATTGCGCGGCAGCGAATCGTCGGTACTGCGTGCCGACGTATTGTTGTTGCGTCTCTTTGATTGTTGGCTGGAAGTACCCGTTGTGTGCGCGGATTACGACACGCGGCCCATGTTGAAGTGGAACCGGTCGGATAGTGCAGTGCAGTCGGCCGGTGGCCTAGTGGTCTGCACGTTTGCTTTGCAACCATAAGGTCACCGGTTCGAATCCGCGTAGGGGTGGGCGTCCTCGCGGTATACTCAGCCCGCGCGCGACTGGTGGTGGTCGCGCGGCAGCGAAGCGCCGTGACGGCGTACAGCGGACACATTATTTGTTTTATTATTATTATGTAATGCAGTGTAGCGAGGGAAGAACCCTTCCTATTTATTCTGTTGCCAAGTCTATGTGATATGGGTTTGTGGGCCAAGGCTGTTCTCGGATTGCTGCATTCAGTCTCTTGCGCTATGTCGGCTTTTTCACAGTATTTGTACCACTTGCCAGCCAGCATCTTCTGGCTTAATACTTTTTGTTATTGGTGTGGTTATTATTTTATCACTGTTATTGTGTCGAGAAGATTCGAGGTGACTATTTCCACTTCATCTCTTTGTGCGAATCAATTGGTCAACAGATAAGACCAATACGAACGGACGGAAAACCGATATTCGATACCACAGTAATCTTTGCGTAACACTTTTCCAACTGGATCACGTCTTACACTAATGCTGTGGGATTTGATGCCGGAGTGCATCCAGCTGTTCTTGGAGAAAGAGCGAAAATTGATAGCTCACCTTGTTCTGGTGGCCGACGAAATGTTCGCTGAGCTTGACAAGTTTGTTGCAAATATGTACCCACGCTACACGCTAATCAACATCACACTGATGATATCACCTCGATTGGTGGCTAAACTTTTGCAACAAACTTGCCAAACTCAGCGAACACTTCGACTGCCACCAACTGCTTTCACTCAGTTTTGCGGTCACCGTTTGATCCGACTTTCAAAAGACATGGATTCTGAGTGAATTTTCCACATTGCTATGATAGCAACAGTTGAGTATTGGTGTTAAACTCCAACAAGACAACAAAGTTGAAGTTAGTGGCCTGTGGCAATGTCTGCCTTACAGTCGTACTCGGAACCCTGCATGAGGTCTGATATTAACGAACGTGAAACGTCATAAACATAACTGTGGTCATTGTTGTCCACTGAGTTTTCCTGTTTTCCTGAGATTTTTGTCACATCTTCCATTCTCTTATCAGTGTTCTTCTCACCGCTTATAGATGGTTTCCGTCTTCCAAATATCCATGCCTTCAGAGAGCATGCTCCCCAAATAGCAATGATGGTCAGTGGCACTTGTACAGTACCTCCTTTCAAAACTCCTGTCAAGACTTCTGGCGATTCTCCGGCACCTGGGCGGGCAACTTTCGAGTTCGCTGTTGTGTGGCACTCACCAGTTGTCAGGTTTCGTGCCAATGGTATAACTTACAGGAGGCAAGTTTCTTTTCATTTCTCACTGCCCCGGTTGTTTATCCTGTTTGTGTATCCGTCAAGTGTTTGCCAGTGTCATTCTACCGCATATGACAAATTATTAACTCACCAAGTTCCATTTGCTACTCGACTGGTGAGATCAATTCATACATGTGATTAAATGGTCACAGTTTACATCCTCATTAATGAGCTATGCTAACCATTCCACTTCAGATTCCTCCTTTGTACGATGCTTGTTAAATATGACTTACTTTCCCCCTGCGCCTCACCCGTCATTGTGCCCTTTAGGTGCTCTTTTGGACACATGCATTCCGCTCATGCAGTGATATTGCGGAATCATAAATTTTTACACTGACGGTTTCATTATATATATATATATATATATATATATATATATATATATATGCTTTGGGTTAATCCTGTTCCAGCGAATAGTTCGGCAGCAGTGTTCCAGCACGTGGTGTGGTTTCGCCTGGCAAACGTTCTCCCTATACAAAACCACAAAGATCAGGTTAACAACACCGCGACGTGGCGGATGTAACTCGCCAATAAATAATGTCGCTACCCCTTCTCCTTCCGGAGGATCTTTCCCACTTCACGGACGTCGTTCAGTTCGAAGCGTTTCTTTGATCTCTTCATACGATGGCGAACACAGCAAACAAACTCACGAATTCAGTCACACTTCACAAGTTGACTCACCATGTCAGCATACACATACATGGTTGCAGGCATCCGGTTTCGGATTTGCCTGTCACTATGGCCAGCCACAGGACGCCTGCGCCTACAGAGGGACCATGGGTGGCTTGCGCTGCACTACCCACAGTTCCAACCACACACCCCATATTCAGTGTAAACCCGAAGGAATAAGACCGGGAGACATGTGGATGGGAACCACTTTTCATCGACGGAGTCGGCCCACACTCCTTCACAGGCAAACACAAGCACACTGTATTTGGGGAATGAAGCGCACACAAGGCGGTGACTGGACCGTAGTCCGCGCCACACTGAGTGCGTGGAACCGCACTTCGAACCTAGCACGGCCACGAGGACCGCGCACCCCGTCCCCTCCAGCAACGAACAACTGTCTCTTGGAGCCTGTATGGACAAGGTAGTGGGTAATATTCAGGTAGGCACCTTGTCAACATGCACATCAAGCGCAGTCACACCTGGGATGTCAAACAACAGCCAATCACTTGAAACGACAAGAGGAAATAAAACAAATCCAATAATGCATACAGATACGGGGGCATAACTCTTCGCTAAATTAGCATGTGAAGTAAGTTGGTTAGTAACGAATCCGCGATAAGGAAAAAATGTCCACAAGTTACTTAAAAATGCTACAAACGCAATGAAGTTATCGAAGATAAGCGTTATTAGCGTAAGCAACGTGGCCAGTTAACAGAAGATTATTCAGAAAGGCAGAACAAACCAAATAAAGTGAAATGCAATTTATCCAGCTTAAAAGACCTAGTTTAAGTGTAGCTTGCTTTAGCCCAACTGCGGTGAAGAAGCGTCAAAAATGCAACATCAGCCTCAGCATGGCGCGGGACGTATACTACAATTGGAGCGATACAGAGAAGAAGAGGAAGAAGAGTATGGCCCCTGCGCTTACACAAACACTTTCATATATACATACACACAAATCCAGTGTTACTATTTAACTTGCCATATTTTTCACAATTATCGGCCATAACAGTTTGTATTTCATCATCATGCCTTCACAGGTGTACCTCGCACTGTCGGGAATAAAGCATTTATTTATTTATATTGTTGGGGCATCCGATTTTGGAGTATCCTGTCACTGAGACTGCGAACAGACACTGGATGCGTTCGGCTATTAAGTGTTTTCCTTGCATGCTCCGCAGCTCCACCCACAAACCGGTGTAACCCCCAAAAAGTTAGACCTGGTGGAATGTGGACAGCAGTCACGATTGATTTAGACATGCACACAATTCATTCAGACTGAGGTGGCGTGCATACCAGATGTACACAGTGCGGTGACTGGGTCGTAGACCGTTGATTATAACCATCTTTTAGTCTAGCGCTGTCACAAAGACCGTACATCCCCTTCCTTAGCAACGATCAACAATCTCTTGGGGGCAGTAATCGAGGTGGCGTTTTTCGGCAAGTAGTCATCCTGTCAACATTCGCATCAAGCGTAGTCAGACCAGTGACAGCAATTAGCAGACACATAAAACGCTAGAAACTGAGCACACATGCACGTACGGACCAATGGCAGCGATGATATAGCGCAGTTACCAAGCGCTGGTACTTACCTGTTCAACCTAATCGTCGCCTTTTCCATATATATATATATATATATATATATATATATATATATATATATATCCAGGTTGGTATAACTCGCAGAAGTGGAAGGAACAAGAGATTGATAACCCTTGAATAAACGAACTGATGTATTGGATCTTTCATACAGCGATGTTTGTCATCTTTTAAGTTTCGCGTCGAGCTCCTGAAGCGAAGCAGCTATATGCAGAGCTCCACCATTCAGTCCGATAGCCCATCGTATTTTACTGTGTTTCTACTTGTCGCTTTTTTTATCTTTCGGTCTTCAACCAGAATAAGCATGAATCCAGCAGATCCCAGTGACTTTAACTTTTGTCATTAAGTGCAAGGTTAGTCCCCTTGCTCTGTTATCCAGTGAATCGCTGCGGGTGCAGTTAGAGCGCGGTGTAGTATGCACTCCCCTATGCCTTACGTTAGACGTGATTACACCAGCTCCATTGCGCAGTGGGCGAGATTTACCGAATTACAATTTCATGTTCTCAAAGTAGCAATTTTCTACCTGATTGCTGCAACGACAGTGTTGCAAACGCACGGCGGTGATCCCCTACATACATCCATTACCATACCATCCATTCGAACCGGCCACACTTCGCGTCCATCGAACAACGACTCACATGCTTTTGTTTTATAAATCTCATCACTTGACCTACCGATGTCTCAAACTCGCAGTTACCGATCGCGCTTTAGGTATACCAAACACGACCTTCAAGAGAGCGAAATCGGTAGCAGTGCCGTTCTCTATTTAAACCACTTTCACCGGCTATTGTGCTTGCATGCTGTCGGGTATTAGCCAGACAACCAGTTTCCAATCCTAGGGTAGCGTTTCGCATCTTTTGAACACCATGGGCATATTATCATTAGTATAAATAAATTAGTATTAGTAAATTGATGACCCAGCCGCTAAGTGTTTGAGGCTCAGAATAGAGAGAAAGCTTACCTTAATATTATCTGTGTGCGCCAGGCCACCAGTTTAGTCAATCGTTGTTAGCTGGATACCACCACGGTAGTCCAACTTTTTGACCAGATGATATTTATTCTAACCATCGAGTTCACCTTCGTTAACCTCAAGCCTTGTGCGTTTTACTCCCTGGTAAGCACCACGTTGTCCTTGCGACGTATTTCTGGAGAAACCGGTCGTTGACAAAAGCATTCAATATTGCACTTTTTGATGCCTTTGCGGTGTCCCAGCCGTCACACAATCGCTGTTGCATTCGTGGCGGCGAGTCATCAGTAATAGCGCTGCTGTTTTGATAATATCTCTACTGGACTTAATGTGCGGAAGCACATCTTAGGTCAGTGAATGAGAAACTTACTAGCTCCGCCGATTGTTGACTGGGAACCAGTCAAGTCGCGCTTCCTTGGATTCATCTGCCTTGCCTCATGATAAGCGTAATGTGACTTTACCTTCGGAATCTGTTTGCTTTGAAATCAATCGTTGTGCCGTGCCGGAGTCTTATAACCGGACTCAGCAAGACAGCAGTTATCCGTAGCGAAGATTTCTCTATTAACACCAATAGAATATTAGTCAATTTATATTGGGAGCTTGTTATATGATGGTCACGCTGACGCCTCTCTTCTTTCTTCGTCCACTGCACATATTCTCCCCGTCCCCGTTTCATCAGACCCACTACTTCCTCCCATCCAGATCGTCACCATCCTTACAGTTGCCCGCTAACGCAATCGTATGCCTCTCCGCGCAAAACACCCAACATCGGGTGCTGGAACGTGCGTACATTGATCGACCAGAACACGAGTGAGCGCCCCGAGCGACGCACGGCACTGGTCGCTGTGGAGTTCGTGCGCTATATGATCCATGTTGCCGTACTCGGCGAGACTCGGCTCGCTAATCAAGGCAAGTTGCATCAGGCTGGTGCTGGTTGCATCTTTTAATAGGTGGGGGGTGCCACCTTAGCACCACGTGACCGTGGGTTGGATTTGCACAGTTCGATCGCCTAAATGGCCAGCTGGGGGATGAACCAACTGGCGTCAGCCTACGTCTGCGACTTGGAAGAGGTAAATTTGCCACCTTTATTAGCACGTATAGTCCCACCATGTGTTATCCTGATGACCCAAGGGATCAATTTTACGCTGTTATCCACTGTGATACGGTCTGTGCCGAGGAGTGACCGATTATTTCTAATGGGTGAATTCAACGCACGCGTTCGGCGTGATGCCGCGGTGTGGACGGACGTCATCGGTCCGTATAGTATTGGTACGGTCGACGTGAACGGCGACCGGCTGTCCTCACAGTGCGCCGCTCACGGCCTGACGATCACCAACACCTGGTATGCAATGGGTACGAGTGGTACTGTTACTTGGACGCACCCACGGAGTGGTCACGCTCACCTGCTCGATTTTGTCATCGTACGCCTGCGTGGCATGCGTGAAGTGCGCATGACACATGTACTGCGTGGAGCTGAATGTTGTTTCGATCACAAATTGGTGCGGGCCAAATTGTAAATATATTTTGTAAATCTATGTATTGCACTCCTGCTGTGAACCTGCGGAAAGGTAACGTTCTTTACCTAGCTACTGCTAAGAAGCGGATAAAACTGCAGAAGGCGACGGCTACTCGTCTTGTTGATGTCGAATCAGTAGTCTCAGTGAGCGATCTTGGGCACCACGTGAACACATGACGGCTGCTGCCAAGGTAAACATCGGGCGCGCAACCTGTAAGCGACCCGATTGGCTTTACGACAACAATACGACCATTAGTGCCTTGGTGTCTGAAAAGAACGCAGCTTTCGCTGCACACGTGGATTACCCTGGCGACTGCTAGAAGGAGACATTTTCGCGAATTTCGACACTAACTGACTCGAGAGCTCCGTCGCATTAAAAATACATGGTGGACGGAGAATGCGAAGCAGTTGGAATACTATGATGGACGCGCAAACAAAAGGAATTCTTTGAATCCTTGTATACCGTGTATAGACCCATCTTGCAGCGGCTGAGGACGCTGGTGGATGCTGCTTCAGCGCTCCCTCCACGCACATTGCAGGTGTAATGCAAATCTACCTAAAGCACTTCGGCTGTCTCTTGTACAAATGTGTCTTACTAACACAATGACACTGTGTGAGAAGCAGAGAGCACTCGCTCCGCTTCCAAACGGCAGGTGTGCAGGTGCCGACGGAATACCGCTTGTAGTGTTGAAACTCGGCGGACTCCCTTAAATGCATGCGCTGCAGCGCGTGTAGTTTGTAGAAGAGATGCCGGCTGACTTAAAGGACGCTCTTGTGATATCACTGTTCAAGGGCAAAGTGCGCTGTTACATGAGTTATTGTGATATCAACTTGCTGAGTTGTGTGGTCAAAGTGATTGCTCCAATCCTGTTCAACCACTTCGCCATTTAGATCGTTGAACCACACGTAGCTGAAGAGCAATGTGGATTCTGTTCGGACCACAGCACCAAAGGCATGGTGTTGATAACTTGTCAGTTGTAAGAGAAATGTTGGGGGCGACGCCAGCCAATTTATTTGCTGTTTGTTGACTTCACCAAGGTATTTGATAAGGTGAAACGCGAGGCATTGTGGCTGGTGTTGGGTAAGTTTGGTTGTCCGAGCCCGTTTGTAAGTCTAATTGTATGTCTGCACAACGGTATGCGGGCTAGGGTGCAGCTGAGTGAACAGACCTTGAATAACTTTGCATTTGTCTCTTGTGTGAAGCAAGCCTACGCCTTAGCTCCCACCCTGTTTAATATTTGCCTTAATGCAACGATGTATTATGCTTTTGATGCTGCTTATGATTACGGTGTCCGGATGCAGCACCTTATTGTTTGTGAACTGCCAAATATCCGTCGTTTTGGGGCGAGATCTTTACTGCGTGAGACAACTATCTGTATGTTGCTGTTTGTGAACGATTGCGCGTTGTTTGCACACAGCGTGGATGAGTTGCAGCACATGGCTTCGACAATGGCCAAGTTCGGATTCACCATCAACACAAGCGAGACTGTCCTTTTCAGCCTTCACCATAAATGGAATTCGTGGGCTTATCGCAAATCCACATTGGGAACGACGTTTTTCAAACCAATTCGAGATTTCGCTACGTTTGCAGCGTAATGTCTATCGATCTGCAGATTGCGAACGAGCTGCGTATCCGCGTATCGGAGGTAGCTACCGCAATAGCGAATCTGGATAAACGTATATGGAACCATGTTCACCTAACTGTTGGAACGAAGCTGATGATGCACGCGTCTGTGCGACAGCGAAACCTGGTTGATGAACCGGAAGAATATCAGATATCTGGAGCGCTTCTGTCAACATTGCCTACTTGGGATTCCGCGCGTCGTTTGATGCTACAGAGTTGCAGACACGGAAGTGCTGCGCCGCAGTGGTATGTATGCAATGGACAACATACTTCTGTTGCGGCAACTGATGTGGATCAGGCATATCAGCCGCATGGATTCCATATGGATACTTAAGCAGCTTCTATATGGACAACTTACTGCACGGAAGCGGAATATCGAATAATCGAAGTTACATTGCCTGTATCTGATCATGATGAGTTTCACACGAACTAATTATGATTTCAGGGGTTGGGAATCAAAGGCAGTTGATCGACGCGAATGGCGTTAGCTGATTAAAAAGGCGGTTGCCCAAATGTATGAGAAACCACTGTTGCATGCGGCAAAGTAACGCCGGGTACGGAAGCGACAGTCGCCCTTCGATTTCAAGCGCATGGTGCTGTAGTAGCTGGGGGTCACAACTGCCTGAGCCAAGCCTCTCTGGCATGCCACTAGTTTGACCACTTGGAACCATCATCTTAGAAAAGAGTAAACTAATTATGTATGGTTGGACACGCTGATATGGCTAGGAGCTGACCTCAGTGGCGTTCGTGGTGTGAGTTTCTTTGTCCCACCCCACCCCTCTTAGCCTCCCCCTCCAACCACAATCTCATTATTTAGCCTTATATAATTTTGCATAGTAATTGTTTTTTTGGTGCACAGCATCCGGCTGGTAGCTTACCGGAACGATGCTCATCCGTTACCGGTAACTCAGCCAGCTTGCACCAGTTGCTTTTTTTCTCTCCTTTTTTTCTATGCATTGCGGCACAGTAGCTGAGGTGTTCCCCACATCCAGCTAACGTGTAGTATGATGATGATGATTCATTCGCGCAGCGCTTCTTAAGTACCTTGCTTCCGATTCGATGTACTAATCCAGGCCAATATTGCGGTCGTTAGGGCACGTGTGCTACATCATCGTTGCATTAGGTTTGTTGGTGTGAATGCATGTTGGGTTTCTTACAGTTCGAGGTTGTTGATTGGTTGCTTGATTGTTATCCCCGGTGTGGCTTTCTGTCAAAAACCATCTCAAATATACCGACTCCAGGAGATTGAAAACCGTTGCACAGTCTTCGTGACAGTGCTAATCTCAGTAATTGGTTTCATTCAGTGTGGAGCGGGTTGCGAGCAAACCACCGCCTTGTACACGTCTGGTACATATGCTTTCCAATTTAGACAAATAGGAATGCTGCTTCTGTGCATACTGAAGGCGTGTAGACCGGTTCGGCTGATGAAACGTGGCTCCCATGCACATGTCTTCCGGTCTTATCCCTTCGGGTTTACGCTGGATACGATGTGTGTGTATGGAGCTGTGGGTGGTGCAGCGCAATCCACCCATCGTCCTTTTGTGTGTGCAGGCGTCCTGTGACTCTCCCTACGGAGTGCCTTGATAGGCGAATCCGGAACAGGATACTGTCAACCATGGTGAGCCCTAAAATGCGCGGTTTCCTTTGCTATCAGTTTTTTAGCACACGTGGTCCGTCCACAGGATTTGTGAAGCCTGAGGATTTTTATTCGTATTATATCCTCCTATCGTTTCATTGATCTTTGCGCTGGTTTTCAAGTCTACCGACACTAGCAGCCCACATGAGACTTGCCGCACTATACCGTTTTGCTGCTGGTTGACGTTAAATCCTGTTTATTCGGAGTTTCTAGTTCACCGCATTTCCTTTGTGTCATCGCAATTGAGGGACTGGCTTGCTTGGCTGCAATTGTAATCGAGACCTCACATGTAGTCGTTCATTTTTGGGAAATTTGTGCACCGATACCAGTTATTTCCTTTTTCTCCCCTACAGACGCTACGCCCGGTGGTATCCTCAACCAGGAATGTTGGGAGCTGAATGCTTGTTAGAACACGCGTTAATGGAATGGCCTAACTGGGTGAAGAAGATCAAACAATGGCAAGATCCTGTTTTAAAGAATGAGTGAGTGTATCTACGCAGGTTTCACCACATCAGCTGGCGTCAATTTCGTACGAAGTAGGCACTTGTCCTGCCGAATGTACGTATCAGCTACATTCCTTAGAGCACGACCTTGGGTCATCTCGCGTTTTCCACACCGGTGCATGATGTTTTAATTCACTTCCATTACTCTGAACGATACACGTCATTTGAACTGCCAAACCAGTCTCCTGTACTTCTATTATCATGTTGCATTCCAGTTTGTTCTGTGGGATGAAACGTCTGACCACTGCTGACGTTGTATGAGACCATCTGTCGTCACTGCATCGTCATACGCTGGAACCATCTCCGTTAAAGCTGTGGTGAATGGTGTCGCAGAACTCATCCCTTCGCAGACAAGCATTTATTCGGCAAAGTCAACTCAGCGAGAATTACAGTATATATGACGAGCCAAACTCCCCGATATAAATTGTCCGTTCAGTTCCATAACGATGAGGTTCCTCTTTTGACTCAGTTAAACAAACAGTGATTAGCTCACACGAAGATGGGCCAATCCGGATCCAGTGATCGAATCCGTTAGGTCCATCTCCAATTGATTGTTTAGCTCTTTCATTTAATCCACCCGATCACTCTGATAGGACACTAATCTTATCCTCCTACTTTTTTCGTGTCCTTGCGCCTCCATATTGCTAGGTACTCCGCGCATTTCTCTACTCCGCCTCCTCTTCGCTGGGTCTGCCTCATTGGTCTCCTTGCCACATACTATAGGGCGCTCCACTCCCAATCCACATTATTGTCTCCGGTGTCGTCTCAACTGCATTCGGTTTCCACACTTAGCGTTTTCGCTCAAACATTTATTTCGTTTGGCGTTGGACCGACCTTCGCAGTTGCCTTTCTTCCACCGCTCTTGACTACCAGGTACTGGTGGAACCCATACGTCCCTCCCCATGTCAGTTCAGATAGTCCTCGTGCACCATGGTCGTAATACTGTTTCGGAGTGGTCATTCCTCTTCTCAGACTGTTTTGTGGTTATTTTATATTGTGGTAAAACTGGGCATAAAAGTGTGGTAGATTCAAACATCAGAATTCTAGTCATCCGTTTGTATAGTCGCTGCACCGTTGTAGGAGTGTTGCGATCCTGTAGTAACATGAAATACAGGTCTTCACCAGTTTCTCTAGCCTTTGATCACATTCGTCTGGGTTGCTTTACTGCCGACTCCGTCTTTCCATTTGTTTGACTGCGATTTGGGCTTGTTTGCAGGCGCATGGAGTCCAATTTGCCTGTGAGGGTCTGGAGTGCAGCGCTGGTAAACTGGGTACCATCGTCGCAAAACAGCTCCTCCGGTATACTTTGCTGCGCGAATTGACATCTGAGTTTGTTAATTACTGCCTTTGTTCGAAGTGGCTAGTAGATCAATAGCAAAATAATCACTATAATAATCCACCATGAGTAAGTAATCTTCCTCGTTGTCCCAGAATAAATCCATCGCCACTCTGGCACGGTCGGTCAGGGACATCATGCGGCATCATTGTTTCCCTCGTCTGCCGGATTTCTTATGCATGGGACACCTCACAATTCGACACATGATCACTGATTCGACCTGTCATTCCTGGCTCGGCTAATGATACAGTTGGCACCCAGGTGAGCCGGCTCGTGTCCGGAAAGACAAACTGTATACCTTGTAACCCTGAGATCGCGTGTTTGATCCTATGTATGGGACCACGCGACCCGTCGCAGTATTCTTGGCCCTCGTTCGGTTGGTGGTGGTTGCGTGGCATCGAAGCGTCGGTGCGGCGTATCGACGTATTGCTGATGTCTTTGGTGAGCGCGATGAACGTATTTCAGCATTTCTACCCGGAGCAATGATGGGATCAGGATGCGAATTTCACTGAACAGCAAACCATCATAGATTCCATCTCGGAAATTGAAATAGTGTGTCAGTTCCTTCAGTAACTGCTTCTTTATCTTTGACTATCCATTTTAAACAGTGGTTCTCAACCTTGGGGTGATTACCTCCAAGCGGGTAGAATGGAATTTTACTGAGGTATATATAACCGATTATTGTGTCAAAAATATATCGCCAAACAAACATAATAACGAAATCATCTGTATCAAAACATTTAACTAATTGCCTGGTCACTATTGGTTAGAAATCAGCGACCAATTATTGAGTGGGCAGTGAATTAATTCATTTTCAGTAATTGATTTGTTTGCCTACAATACGCATATGAGCCTGCAAAACAGCGCACCTAGAATGCTGAATACTATATGTTGGATCAAGTAAAAATATAAATTTGTACAACTCCTTCGCGATATAGACAAAAATTTTATAAAAATTACCTGCACTCCGTACTTATGTGTCTTTTTAGAATGTCTGACAAAGTTTCGCAGGGTTCAGAAATGCAAAACGTTATTGCCAGTGTGCAATCGTTCTCTGTATCCAGTGGGATAGAAGATGAGATTGCGAACTGTATAACAGAACCTCGAGGTACGTTTGCCAGTCTCCGCCACCTGTGGCGCAGACGCGACATCACTCTCGTTCTGAAGGGCAGAGTTTATAATGCAGCCGTCCGTTCAACTCTCTTGTACGGTTGTGAAACCTGGCCCATCAGGTCGACAGACAAAAAGAGTCTAGTCACATTTGAACATTGCTGCCTTTGCAGCTAAGCTCATGTTTGGTGGGAGCACCGCATGAGCAATGAGCGTGTTCGGCGTCGCGTATTCATTGCAGGAAGCCAGTGAACCGCTCAGCACCAATATATCACTCACCAGGTTCCGATGACTGGGCCACGTGTTGCGCATGCCAGCACACCGACCAACGCGACGTGCATTATTTGCGCGCCAAGGGTGCGGTTGGAAGAGGAGGAGGGGAGGCCAAGCGATGACTTGGTCGAGAGGAATGAACTCCCTCACCTCGAAGTTGGTGTCGGTTGGTGTATCCCGACTGCCTAGCTGGGGTCCGAAGGACGACGTTTGCTTGGACACACTTGTAGATATGGCGAAGAGCCAGCCCCAGTGACGTTTGTGTTGTGTTTCTATGTCCATCTCCCTCCTATTTACATTCCCCCTCCAATTCCGATCTCATACGAATTACGTAATATACTATTAGACCTGCTTCGAATTTTTGTATTACATCACTTTAGCTGAGGTGTGTTTCTCACCCTAAAGTAACGTGTATTGATGCTGCTGCTGCTGCTGCTGCTGCTGCTGCTGCTGATGATGATGATGATGATGATGATGATGATGATGATGATGATGATGATGATGATGATGATGATGATGATGATGATGATGATGATGATGATGATGATGATGATTGATGATGATGATGATGATAAAATTTTGGAGCATCCTGTATTCCTAGAGTTTCACCACACATTTGAGTTTGTCCATACTCGTTTTCCGTGCCTACGGTGTACTAAAGACCATACTTCTTCTCATTTCTTTACCCCAGAAGCTTGCCTGATTGGTACAAGTCGGCTCTCTTCAATGAGTTGTACTATTTCACCGATGGTGGCGCTGTTTGGCTTGACCCAATTCGTATTGGGGACTTGTCTATCTCCGAGAATGATCTGCTTCCCATTGATTTCGTACGAGCTGATAAGAAGAAGTCGAATCTGGATCCGTTTCGTTTGACAGGGCGTCACTTGTCTACTCAGGACAAAACGGGTCCCAACGTGAAACTGGAATGTTGGAAACATCGCTGTCAACTTGGGCGTGAGATGGGTCTGTTCGCTTATTTGGAAGGCAAGTTATGCCGTAGTGCTGAGGGTCTCATGGACCACATTTGTGTTCTGCGGGCTGCACACGACAAATAATTTAAGACATTACCAACACACACACACAATTATGGAATCGAGCATTTTATGGGTAATCGTGCAACCGACTTAGATTACGCCCATGATATTGCCTTGCTTGGTGACAACCCTCATGGTATGCATTTGACCCTTAACCGACTGGTAGTTGAAACGTCTAAGTATGTGCTTTGTCCCCTCACAGTGCAAAGTGCTGGCGCAGGTTTAGAATAATGCTCTCCCTAGGCTCACCATCGGAAACACCTGATTTGAGCAGGTGGATAGTTTTGTTTACCTTGAGAGCAGTGTCTCTAATGATTGAACTATTATAGAAGCGATAATCCTCCGTATCGCTAAAGCCCGCTAGGCTTTTGCCAATTTGAGGTGCTTGTGGCGTCGTCGCGACATCTCGCTTTTGCTCGAAGGCTGGGTTTGCGATGCATGTGTTCGCAGGATACTTTTGTACGGATGCGGCTCCTCGTCGATTTGTGTGAATGATATGCATAGGCATTCGGTCTTGGACAACGGCTGTCTGCAGAGGATCGTCCATGTATCGTGGCAACACCGGGTGCGCAATGACGATAGCAGACGCGATCTCCCTCTCTATGAGCTTGTTTTATTGCGCCAGTTGGGATGGCTCGCCCACGTCCTGCACATGTCTGGTGACCGGTTGTCACGCCGCACCTTATTTGTACATGCAGGGTTGCTTTGGAACAGGCCGCGTGGGTGCCAGCCGACCACCTGGCGACAAAGCATCAAATCGCTGACATCCTGTTTATCAAATGCTGGTCAGGTACGCCTCCTCGGTTGGGTACCGCAAGATGAAGAATGCGGAAGAGTGCCGAAACAATGTCACAAAAATCGGTTGCAGTGGAAACAATGCGCGCAAGTCTGCGTGAACTCTCGCTTACAAAATACTTACTTCCTAAAAATAAGATAACATTTTAGCATCGCTGTACATATTCCTGTTCCTAGTTAAATCACCATGGCTTTGCATGGCTCAATGATATATATATATATATATATATATATATATATATATATATATATATATATGTGGCGACATCCAGTTACGGATTTGCCTGTCACTGTGATCAGCCACAGGACCCCTGCGCCTACAGAGGGATCACGTGTGGCCTGCGTTACACCACCCACAGCTCCAACCACACATCCCATATCCAATGTAAACCCGAAGGAATAAGACCGGGAGGCATGTGGATTGGAGCCACTTTACATCAATGGAGCCGGTCCACACTCCTTCACAGGCGAACACAAACACACTGTATTTGGGGAATGAAGCGCACACAAGGCGGTGGCTGGACCGTAGTCCGCTCCACACTAAGTGAATGGAACCCCTCTTCGAGCCTAGCACGATCACAAGGACCGTGCACCCCGTCCCCTCCAGCAACGACCAACTGTCTCCTGGAGCGAGTATAGACGAGGTAGTGGGAAACAGACAGGTAGGCACCTTGTCAGTATGCACATCAAGCGCAGCCACACCAGGGATATCAAGCAACAGCCAATCGCTTTAAATAACATTATCAAATAAAGTATATATGTTAAAGCATACGGCTAAGCAAACATAATTCTTCTCTAAATTAGCATATTAAGTACGTTGGTTAGCAACGAATCTGAGATAAGTACGGAATGTCCATAAGTTATATAAAAATGCTACAAACGCAATAAACTTAACGAAGATATCCAAAATTAGTGTATGCAACATGGCGAGTTAATAGAAGATTACTCAGGTAGGTAGAACAAACCAAATAAAGTGGAATTAAATTTATCCAGCTTTAAAAGATTTCGTGTAAGTGTAAGTTGGTCTAGCCCGAGTACGATGGAGAAGCATCGTGATTGCAACATCAGCCTCAGCTTGGGACACAACGTATGAGCATATGAAATAATTGGTTGCCAAGAAGTCCGCTATCTCTTCAAGAGATCAGAAAAATCTTTTAAGAAAATGTCACAAACGGGAAAATATTATTAAAGGTCACTACTATTAACCTGAGCGACGTGTGCAAGTTGATAGAAAATTCCAGGTGGACATTAATGAACATGTATATATATATATATATATATATATATATATATATATATATATATTCAAACGCTTTGCTGCATTCGGCTCCGGGCTACATGGGTACAGTCACAAGACGCTCGCGTCTATACTGTGACTATGGGTGGCTTGCGCTGCGCCGTTCATAGCTCTGTGCGCGCACCCCATATCCAGTGCAAACCCGAAGGAATACGACGGAAGCATTCGGATGGGAGCCGCATTTAATCAACTGAGTTGGCTCGTACTCCTTCGATATGCACAGCAGCAGCGGCAGCATTTCTCTCTATATCTGTAGGGAACGGTGCATATCAGAAATACAGGTGGTGGCGGGCCGTAACCTGCTCCACTCTGAGGAGAACCACTCTTTTAGTCTGGCACTGCCACGAAGGCCGTGAACCCCGTCCTTCACAGCAACAAGTTAGCAGTCTCCAGGATGCAGTAATCGAGATGGAGGTGATTTGACAGCTAGGCACCTTGTCCACATTCACATCAAGTGCAGCTACACTTAGGATATCTGACAATGAAACAGAATTTGTAGGAAAATAAGCATACAAAATTGACGCTTAATTTGTAGCAGAATAACAGAACTGAGTCAATCAACTAAAGAGGTATACTTTTATCCAGGTGAAGGAGATCTAGCTTAAGTCGGTGTACCCCAGGGATGTCCAAAGTCCGGACCGCGGGCCAAATGCGGCCCGTGTTAAAATTTCAGTTGCCCTATGGCCACCTCATGAAATGTTACATTCAAGCTTGCATTTTTTCCGTACAGACGACATTATGTAAATTACAAAAAATTTAGGACGGAACGATAACATAATTTGATGTCGTCAGGTGCTGGCGAAATTCCAGGGATGCAGTATTGTTTATTTTCAGCCAACTAAGAAAATTCAATCTGGCGCTTTTTCTAAAGGGTCTTAGCTAAATCTCAATTTATAAAAAAATCTCCAGCCCTCAATTTCGCCATCCACATTAAATGATAATAATGATAATGTGGCAGCTGTACGCCGTAACGGCGTTCCGCTGCCGCGCCACCACCACCAGTCGCGCGCGGGCTGAGTATACCGCGAGGACGCCCACCCTTACGCGGATTCGAACCGGTGACCTTATGGTTGCAAACCAAACGTGCAGACCACTCGGCCACCAGCGGACACATTAAAAATTTGTAGTACATAATTTATATGATGTCATTTTTGGTGCTTATCTTTATGTCGGACTGAATATTGCACGACATTTTTTGCCTCACAACATGTGTTCCTCCTTGCGAAAATTTGCACACTCTTGGCGTAGCCCAACTGCGATGTGGTTGCAAGAAATCTACACTATCCACCCTTCCATATTTATAAATAGTTAGCTCGCAAATTTCGTAGCCGTCAATCTTCTCATCCTACTTGGCCAGGAAACTAACCAGTCTTGTCGACCTCTGAGTATCACCTTCGCAAATCACAATATGCCGCAGCTCATACTGTCTCGTTTGTCAAGGCTGAATGGCCTAAAGGTTCACATCCGCTGAGCCTTGGAACCCGAAGACAGGGATCGTTTGAAGACTGCGGTCATTGAACTCAAACTCCTTACAGATGAAGATGAGACTGATTGTTGGTTCAGTGTTGCTCCACCCAACCCTGACACCCCATAACCAAAGGAGGACGCAACCGGTTATGGGGTGTCAGAGTTGGGTGGAGCAACACTGAACCACCAATTCGGTTACGGTCCATGTGATCGTAATGACCGAGGTCTACTTCAAAGACGGCCGAGGTCTGAATAGAGATTGCGAGTCACAATCCAACCACACAACGAGTACACCAAATGCCACTTGGAAGGTGAGACTGACTTGCAACTTGTAAATTTTCACGTGATCAAGAAGGATGTACGAACCCGTATCAACCGATTACTCATCCTCCAGGTACGTCCCACGGTACCTCCCAGGCCCTCGGTGTTTCATTCGCCAACGTGTGCAGCCTAATGAACAAACGTAACGAACTGTGCCGCTTCGCTGTCTCGGAGCGGCCGGACGTTTTTGGACTTGCAGAGACTTCGCTGAACTCCGACCTCATACCCCAAGTAGTCGTGTTGTCAGGATACTCTTGTTTCCGATGCAACCGAAAAATCAAAAGCTCACGGTGGTGTTCTGTTATACATAAAATCGTCACTATCTGGCAAACTTACCAGCACCTATCGGAGCGAGGATAGTTTATGCGAACAATTGTGATGCACAATCCGCTTCAGACGCGCAGAACTAATAGTGGGTGTTATCTACCGTAGCCCATTAAACCGTTGTTGCGATTGGCTACCACACGTACAGAAGCACATGAGCCCTCGCCAGTTCTTATTGATGGGCATTTAAAGTTACCTAAGATATTCTGGCCAGACGTTCAGCTTCTACCCGGTTATGGAAACATTGTGGCTCCATCCGCTAATATGACAACTCAAATTAGGGCAACACAACGTGGCAACCAACCGACGTGCATAACTCCGCACTCGGCATCTTGTCTGGACCTAAGGTTTACGCGCTGCGAGCAGAAGCTGAATGCTGTCAGAGTCCTCGAACCTCTTTCGAACAGTGACCACTGCTCCATTGTGGCGTGCAGAGAACTGTCGTTACCGCCTTACAACCAACGGAAGCCGACATTCAACTACTGGAAGACGGACTTCAACGGACTCGTCCAAACCGCAAGTCAGACTGATTGGGCACTGCCACATGATGTGTCGCTTGAGACGTGTTGGTCATTAATGAAGCGGAAGCTTAACTCGCTGTGTACTGCGTTTATTCGCTTTGAGTAGTCAAGAATCAGACGTGATACGGAATCTAGACAGTTAGCGCGACGACGTCGCAAACTTTGGGGTAGATACATCAGCTCGGGTTGTGATGAAGAGTACACGGTGTACAAGAAACAGCGTAACTTATGTAACGCCACAAAGATCAAGAAACGCCGGCAGTTCGAAGACGTACTGGCATCCTCGGCCACAACTGCACCCAAAAGAATATTTGCCTACTTGAAACATCAATTGAAATCTGGGAGCAACCTACCGCTCTTATAGAGCTTGGACGGACAGACGCTCATTTCAAGCGCGGAGCGCGCAGACGCCTTAGCTACGCACTTCCTCACCGTATTTTTAAGTAAACCGGCTTCTGTTCCACTACCGGCACAGGTTGCGCAAGTCTTGCTCGACAGCCTACAATGTGATGCAATCGAAGTGTATCAGCTACTCGTCAACCTCGATGGTGCAAAGTCCTCCGGACCAGACGGACTTCACCCACTAATATTTAAGTCCCTATCAATTATCATCTCACCAGCCGTGACAAACCTATCCAATAAATCTCTCTCTGAAGCAACTGTCCCCAACGACTGGAAATGCTCGATACTGAGACCGCTTCCCAAGGGTGGTGATCCGTTTGACTTCAATATTGTCCAAAGTTCTCGAGAAGGTTGTGTTAAAGTGTCTGCTGTCGTTCTTCAAATCGATGGACGTATTGACGCCAGCGCAACACGGCTTTACGAAAAGGCGATTCTGCATCACCAACGTAATATACGCAGACCATCAGCGCGTACGAGCTCTCGGCGAACGGAAGGATGTTGATGTGGTGTACATCGACTTTAGTAAGGCGTTTGACAGTGAACCACGTGGTACTCTTTCGTAAACTGAGGACCTACGGAATCGGTGGCACGCTACTTCAATGGTTACGCGAGTTTCTTATGGGACGAAAGTTTAACGTGCAGGTCAATGACTACCTGACAGACCGGTTCCCATCGACCAGTGGCGTACCTTAAGGAACTGTACTTGGGCCAATATTATTCCTTATTCATATCAACGATCTTCCGCAGCAGCTCCAGTCACCATGTGCCCTGTTTGCAGATGATTTGAAAATCTAGAGGATCATTGAGAACCAGAACGACTGCGCTCGCCTCCAGCATGACTTAGATCGACTGTCAAAGTGGTCCACTGAAATGCTACTCTCTCTTAACACAAGCGAGTCGAAGTTCCTCAGTATCACCAGACGTCCAGCCACTCGATCATACACCTTGGACGGTCAGTTGCTCCACCCTAACACATCTGTCAGAGATTTAGGAGTGCTCTCACGACATGATATGAGATCAAAATACAGAGAAATTGTACCGTACGGGACATCGTATGCTCTGGGCATTAAGACGCAGTTTCTCTACATGGTCCGAGGAAACCGCCCCTTGCCTACTCACCTCAGTAATTAGACCAATCCTTGAACATGGTGCCCCGGCTTACCATCCGATAACCCAATGGGAAATTGAAAAGCTGGAGAAAATACAGCGTATCGCAACTATAGTGATCCCGAGTACGGTAGAATGTACTCTACATGAAAGGGACCACGACAACACAAAGGTGAATGGTACGTTTCACAGAAACCTCGGCATCGAACTTGGGGTTTCCGTCGCATCAGGAATTGGTAGAAGAGCGGACGATGTCGAATGCCACGCTGGCTGAACTTCTTTCTTTCTTTCACTTTTTCACATTCTATTTGCAATCAATCCCATTATCTTGATGTTGTAAATTATTGTTATTTTTGAGATTTGACTCGTAGCAACTGGCTCTACCGCACCTCGGTGCTCTGATCATAGTTGTTCAACTGCAATGAACTGAAAGCAACTTCTTGTACTTAGTGTATAAACTGTGTAGCTGATGAGGCTGATGAACACTATTTCGGGTACTACCTGCACACAAACTGCAGACATTGTAAGATTTGACACAAATACTTCGACTGTCTCCTGAAAATCGTTCGGAGGTTGACTGGAATACGTTGCACGGCCTGGAACAGCGAAAGGTGCTGCATAATGTCGCGGACACCCCAAAAGTGTATGAAACGCAGGAAGCACTTACTCATTTGTTAAACAGTAAATATACCGTTACTGATGTGATACCACCGGAAGTGTCAAGGAACGGTGGGTCTGCATTGTCACATGCTCTTCCTCACTTAGTGGAACGTGTGGATGGAAAAGCAGGTGCCTGCCGAACTGAAGGATTTATTTAGACTAACACTGCACAGTGGCAAAGCAAATTTGCAATGCACTAACAATTATCGTGGCATCAATTTGTTAAGTCGCGCTGAAAAGGGGCTTGTCCTGATTCCGTCCCATCGTCTAGCCACACCAAACGTGTGAAGAGCGAATCGGATTCCGTTCAGGCCGTAGTGCTACCGATAGTGTTTGCGGCTCGTCAACTGCAGGAGAAATGCCGTGAACGAAACCAGCCTCTGTACTCGTTGTTTTTCGATTTCACTGTGATTTCTTGTGCACGTAATGGCTGTGATTGCGGTGTCTGATTTGTGCACCGGGGCATGAACCCGAGTGCACCAAATAGCTATCCGAATGCTGTTGCTTTCCGATGACTGCGCGTTGTTCGCACATAGTAAGGATGAGTTGCTACGTATGACGTTGGATCTCGCGTCGACGGCGGCCGAGTTCCAACTCATTTGCAAGATAGCTGAGACTGCTTGTCTGCCTGAGCCACCATCAGTAAGGGAGCCCATGTGTTGGCCACTAGAGATTGCTGATGAAGTTTCGCACATCTCAAGATGTTGACACCTTTGGCGAAAGATGTCACCGTTCTTACAGATGACCTGCGTGCTGCACACCCACTTATCGAAGATGAATGCTACATATGACTAACCATCACATTGCGTTTTATGTCTCCGTATTGTAAATTTTCGAGTAGTTGCCAGGGTTCCTCCATGAATCCGGATCAACAGGTTTCTAATACTTCAGGCGCGCCCAGCGGGTCCTACCGCGGTCTCTACGTAGCCTTTACTAACGTATGCAGTTTGATGAACAAGCGCGATGTGCTGTACGACTTCGTAAGCTCTCAGCGACCGGACGTATTAGGCCTTGCTGAGACATGGTTGAACTCCGAGGTAAACGCCCAAGAAGTGGAAATCACCGGCTACTCATGCTTCCGCTGTGATAGACCATCAAACGATCGCGGTGGCGTTCTGCTTTACATAAAGTCTTCTTGGGTGGGAGACTAGTGAGCGCCTACCAAAGTGCTGATGGTCTATGTGAGCAGTTATGGTGTTCGATTCACCTCAGACGCGGCGAGTTGCTCGTGGGCGTGGTATATCGCAGTCCACTGAGCCGCTGTTTGGACTGGTTGCCGCGTATTCGCAACCACTTGAGTCGTCCGATGTTCCTACTCATGGATGATTTCAACTTGCCCCGAATACAGTGGTCTGAAGCTGAACTTCTCCCCGGCCACTGTAAAGTCGAGAGGAAGTTTACGGAGTTGTTATTTGAAACTGGGGCCTCACAGCACATCAACCAACCGACACGCATTATAGCGCGCGCGACTCCATCATGCTTAGACCTGCTGTTGACTAGCTGTGAGCAGCCAGTTCATAACATTAAAGTCTTAGAGCCTCTGGGATCGAGTGACCACTCAGTGATCATAGGCAGTTTAGAAATACCGCTACCGTATCCTCTCCCACTAGAGTCAGACTTCAACTATTGGAAGACGGACTTTAATGGCCTCATTCGAGCAGCGAGCCAGATAGACTGGTCTTTACCACAGGATTCATCTATTGAAACTTGTTGGGCTATCATTAGAGAGGGAGTGAAATCGTTGTGCGCCCGATTTGTGCCCCTCAAATTTTGGAAAGTTGGGCCAGTCAAACCACATTGGTTTGACAAAGAGTACAACAAAATGACCCGACGGCGACGTAGACTATGGAACGAATTCGTGTTATCTGGCTCTGATGAGGACTACAATGCGTACAAGGTACAGCGGAATCGCTGCAACAACGTGAAAACAAGAAAACACAGAAGCTTCGAAGAGGAGCTTGCAACTGCCTCAAAAACTGCTCCCAAGAGGATCTTCGCATATGTGAAGCGGCGCCTAAGGCCTATAGCCAATATCCCAGTGTTAGAAGGCTCAGAAGGACAGCCCCTAACCTCGAGTACAGATCGTGCGTCAGCGTTGGCAACGCACTTCGCCTCTGTATTCGCAAGTGACCAGGTGTCTGTAATGAGTTCGACGAGCACCGCTCCAACCGAACTTAACAGCCTGGACTGCAATATTGAGGATGTGCGCAAGCTTCTAGCAAATCTTGACGGGACGAAACCTGCTGGGCCAGATGGTATACACCCACTAATCCTCAAGTCATTATCGACCGTAATTGCACCTTCTGTAACTGAACTGTTTAACAGGTCACTATCCACTGGTCTACTACCGGACGACTGGAAATGCTCAGTCGTAAAGCCTATCCCGAAAGGGGGTAACCCAAGTAAAGTGGATAACTACCGGCCGATCTGCCTGACGGCAGTTTCGGCAAAAACGCTCGAGAAGATCGTGAAGAAAAGCCTTCTGCAACTTCTCGAGTCGAAAAACCTGTTAACCTCCGCACAGCATGGTTTCCTGAAAGGTCGTTCGTGCATCACCAACCTACTGTTGACGAGGCACGAATGGTTACAAGCGCTGAACAAAGGCCAATCGGTCGATGTCATTTACATTGACTTCACTAAGGCTTTTGACAAGGTCAACCATGCAGTGCTCCTTGACAGACTGAGTATGTACGGTGTTGGTGGTTCGCTACACAAATGGATCAGAAATTTCCTTATTGATCGAAAGTGGAGAGTCCAGGTAGACAATCATCTAACTGAGTGGTATCCATCGAGCAGCGGCGTGCCCCAACGCACTGTACTGGGCCCGATATTGTTTCTAATCCATATAAACGATGTGCCTCAGCTACTACAATCACATTGTGCTTTGTTCGCAGATGCCTTGAAAGTGTGGAGAGTAATCCGCACACTCAATGATTGCGATTTACTTCAGCAGGATCTCGACCGCCTCTCGACGTGGTCTGCAGAGGTTAACCTTCCGATCAACCCTGCCAAGTCGCAATTCATGAGGTTGGGTAAGTGTGATCACGGCCGAACGTTCTTTGGCTGATCAGCCGTTGCATCCCGCTCCTTTCGTGCGCGACCTCGGTGTACTCTCACGCTGCGACCTAAAGTCCATTGACAACACGAATAGGCTGTACCAAAACAGCCTTCGTATGCTTTGGGCTCTCAGGCGCAGCTTTAGCACTTGGTCCGAAGAGATTGCCACTCGCCTCTTCGTCTCGATAATACTACCAATGCTGGAGTACGGCACTCCCGTATACTGTCCCATCACCCGGGGCGAAGTAGAAAAGCTTGAGCGCGTGCAGCATGTAGCCACTAGGCTGATTCCCAACTTACGAGGTGTGCCATACGAAGACCGATGTAAGAAACTAGGGTTATACACCCTATCTTATCGTCAGCTGAGAGTTGACCTCATCATGAGGCACCGGATATTACATCTGGGTGATTACCCCATGTTGAGACAACTACTTCATCTGCGCAAACCAAGCTGGACGCGAGGACACCGGTATAAACTTATCGTCCCGGATTTGAAGCGGGTCGCCCATCAACTCTGTTTCGAACGCAGAGTGGTGAACGTCTGGAACAACCTGCCTCAGCATATAGTAGAAGCCAACACAGTGTCTAAATTCAAAATGCTACTAGACAAACAATTTGCAGAGGCAAAGTACAAAGAGCGAAACGACAAATAAAGAGTTCATGTCCGAAAACGACGAATGATGCAGCTACACAGAGCAGCCTCTACTCGCTGCTTCGCACCAGTTCTCAGTTTCTCATTGGTGCTTATAATCTGGTTTGCAATTTGGGGTTGCTTGCCCTAAAACACCGCACACCACAACGCGTTTCGATACATGTTGGAATCGCAGTCTACATTGAAATTGCGCGTCACAATCCAGTCACACAACGTGTACTACAAAATGACCTGTAATCCGACTGCAGTTGTTTTTCCGACTAATATTCATTGACGCTCGGAAAACAGTCATCTCTGTTTCATATTTCCACATTGTTTTTGCGTTTTGAATGACTCCATTATTTATCTTGATGTGTCATTGTTCTCGAATAGACTTTAAAGATTTAAATTCGGAGAGTTCAGCTATTCAAATAAGTTCTAGAAGAATCGCACTTTAAGTCACATCTGACTACCTACATTAGTTTACTGCGGCTAGCCCCTGCGACAGGATGAGCTGGCTTCATGAATGTCGTGGATTGCAGCTGCCCAAGCGCGGCGGTCGGCGGCGGGCTCCACGCAGATACCGATTCAATGATTTTTCCAGTGACATGCACCGTTCACAACCTGGAGTTCCAGAAGATCGGCATCCGCTTTCACTGCAGCGAGACACAATTGCAATTTACTTAAGGGAGGTCCATCGCAGCCAGTTTCCAAATCAGATAGTCGTCCACAATCCCGGAAAAGCACTAGACTGCAGTTTCAGCCTGTTAGGCATCCTGATGGATCCGATGGATGCGCACTACTGACGATGCCCCACAGGCTGAAACTGCAGTCTAGTGCTTTTCCGGGCATGTGGACGACTATCTGATTTGGAAACTGGCTGCGATGAACCTCCCTCAAGTACATTAAAATCCCCTACTTATGTGTACATTTACAATTGTCCATCACCGCGACGACACCAACTCTGGTAAGGTGAGATCGAAACCGAGGCCCTAGTGAAGTCAGTGTCTGGTTTGCGGAGGACGTGATCGAACCACTAAAGTCTGCGACATTGGATGAGCGCTGAGAGCTTCGGAAGACCATAACAGCGCTTACAAACTTCGTCATTGATAATACGCTCATGCCACTATGTTTCCAAGATAAGTCTTAGACACCAATGGTTGGTGAATTCCAGCTTCCGGGTGTCTTCGGATAGCAGCGGCCATGTTACGCAACGATAGAGTAAAGTGGCACGAATGGTTACTGAGAATACTCGGATCTTCGTTCTCAGACTAATTTCTGTCCTTCGCCGCAATGTGTTTCACAGTTGTAAGGCTGCTCTAGCGCTGCCAATACGATTCCAGATGTCGGATGTAGCCTGATCATTGGGGAGTATAGTGGATCCAAGAGACGAACTCAGGAACAGATTCGATGAGTTGTCCATGTAAAGAGAGCGACAGGGCAGACTGGGTGGCAAACGATGAGAAGTATTTCGTCTTGTTGATGTTAATTTCGAGGCCGAACGTAGAGGCTGATTGGTCGACCCGATTTAGCAGTGACTGTAGTGATATAACATCTTCCGCAAAGATAGCGATATCGTCGTCAAATTCTAGATCTGTCAGCCAGAACTTAAGGTTAACTTGAACACCACGATAGCCCTGAAGGGCATGATGCATAACCCAGGCGACTGCGAAGTTGAATAGCACTGGAAAAAGTGGGCAATCCTGCCGGACTCCAGTATTGATGTCGAATTCCCTTGTTTCTTCGTAGACCCTAATCCGGGCCTACGTGAAATGGTAGTATGATCTCATCAATTTAACCAGCTTAACCGGTACGCCATCGGCAAATAGGATTGTCCGGAGTGCTTCGCGGCCAACTGAGTCAAGGGCAGCTCGGAAATCAACGAAGCAAACAAACTGGTACCTGACGTAGAGTGAAGATTTGGTCAGTGCAGCCTCTGCTTGGACGAAAGCCACCTTGGTTATGGCGCGTTCCCAGGTTCATCTCATTGGCAAAGCGGTAAAGCAAAATTCGTGCGCAGCTTTTGTCAGCCACCTAGATTAAGCTAATCCCATGAAAATTACTGCACGCGGTTCTGTCACCTTTCTTGGGAAATGGCAGTAGTACTGTGGTACTCCACGAGGAAGGACAGATTTCCTTTTCTCATATGGAGCAGAAGAGCTCGTGCAAATGGCCAAGGAGGGTTGGTAGACATCATTTGTAGAGTTCGGTTGGAATTTCGTCCGTTCCAAGTGCTTTCTTCTGCTTCAGGCGACTTCTGTGGGAGATGGCAATGATCAATCCCCGTCATATTCTGACTGGGGCACTACTGTAACGGGTGTGGTGGTGTGTACTGGGTGGTTTAGGTGATTTCTAAAGTACTCTACCCCTCTGGAAAGATTTCCTTCCGTATCAGGGATGATTTGTTCATTCGAATTGCGCAATATCGGTTGTGGTGAATAGCGTTTGCCAGAAACTAAACGGATGAGACGAAAAATGACCACATCTCACTCTTAAGAGCAATTTCAGTTGGTTTTTTCCCACTCCAATCACAAAATCACTTATGCTTTAGGGTGTGTCAGTGATTTCAACACCTTTCCCTTTGAACTCTAGTCTACCGCGGTATGGTATAGCAGAGTTTTGCATTTGCAATTCATCGCGTCGCACAACAGTGCAAATTCAAGACTTCGGAGGTCTTGTCTTGATTATATTGACCACTTTGATCTCTTGGTTCATAACAATCAACATATTTAAGATTTTGAAACAAGGGCTTCCCCGTGGATCATAAAGTGGGGGCTTATACTATTTGGATTCGGGGCAAGTGTGATAAATTCCTTTTTTTGTTCCCCAGCATTGTAGACATTATTTTACGGCAAACGAAATCTTGTGATATTTTGTTTAGCGTGTTTGTTAGGAAACTTTCGCTTTTGACACAAAAGCTTCATCAAGCGTGGTGGATCACATTTGGAGTAGCATTTTATGGCGTACAAGAACGATAATCGCGATATCATACCGAAGCCAAGGTGTTATCACAGTCGCAGGATGTCGCCTCGAGTGGTTTAGCTACCGTGGAAATAATCCCGGAGTTCTTTCCAGATAGGCCTATAGTGTTGCGCAGTCGAGTTGCATATCCCAGTGTGGTCCGCACACCGACGCTCGTCAGACTGGCCGGATTAAGATCACTGGCCACGCAAAGGAGTGTGGTACTCCCTCCATTCTATTCACGCTTCCTTCCGATTTGACGATTTCCAACGCCTAGGCCATCACCCACTTGGATGTTGCTTGTATACCCCTGCTAATAGTCTGTACATTGTTCTAGTCGATCTGGTGACCCTTGTCTAATGCATACACAGCCACGACTGAGCCTCCTAATAATATCCGGTATTCTCTGGAAGTCTTGAACTGCGCCTTTTGTGCTCCGAAAGACTTATATAAGTAAGTGACTGTGCTTTTCCACTGATATCTGTCCAAGCATCAATCTGTATGGATCAGAGTTCACTGTCTTATGATTCAAAGTGCTCGCTAATTTCTTTTTTATGTTTGAAGATAAGTTTATCCTGCGTGCTATTTCATCACTGGCTACTGGTACTTTCTTGGCCTCCTCAGCCGCTTCCTTTCGCAGCATTGTTTTGATAAGTCTATGTAATTCTGCTGCAAACCTGGATTCGGCATCGAAATGTAATCCCTTGCATTGTACTATTAATAGTGCATCCTTGTAGGTAGAAATCAGCTCCTCATCTTCTAGCATCTTCAAATCGTTTAAACGTCTTTTACTGTTTCATTTTGCTACGCTGCCAGATATTTGGAACCTCTTCTTGCTTTGTTTTTGACCTGTGAGCTTGTAGTTTCTAAATGTCTCAGTCTTTGTTAATAGTGGTTACAAAGGCTTCATTTGCATGTTTATTTCTCTTGACTACACAGTTATCATATTTGAGGGTTCTCTGTTTCACGCGGGGCCAGTCTGACTTGATATAGTTATATCTTTACTTCCGTTTGTTCCTTTGCTAGTCTTCTGTTTCTAAGGCACCTGATGTTGTTAAATATTTGTCCATTATGGCTGAATAAATAAAACCTTTTTATTTTGCTCGCAGCAGTGCAATCGTATCAGAGAAATTTAATGACTTATTTCACTATTTTGTCATTATGATCAAATTCAGATCAACCTCAATAACAGTTGGGAAGAAGTATCAAATAAAACGCGGAGAAACTACATTTGACAATATTTCACTTACAGTCCCTATTCCAGTTATAAAACTCATGTGATGGCAATTACCTCTCAAAAACCCTTGCGACACATTTAGCGGTTTCTTGTGGTACAACGGGGTGTTGCGATACACAGATGAACACTATACCAGACACATCAGTGCGAATTGGTCCAACTGACCCTTCGGCATAGCGGGAGTCGTATTATGAAACTGATTATCCATGGTCTCCACTAATGAAACACTAGGAAAATTAGGTATTACGCCTAATGACGACACTTTCATCTCAGTTATAGTTGTCTCATTGCTTTGGGAAAGTCGTAAATCTATTAGACGTTGTAATTATGGAGTGTACTCTCATCCGTTGACTCTTGGGCTAATGATCATCAAAGAGTCGCGGGCCAGTTACTTGGCTCCCCACTAAGCATCCTAATAGCTCATATGACGCTGTGTCGAACCGATGTGTCGCGTCACTGACCGCTCGCTTCTGCAACGGGAAGTGAGTGCACAGCAAAGTTTGGTTGCAAAACATTGATAACCACCAGCTTGTATAGGGGAGGGGGTCGTTTTGTGAAATTAGAGAATGTATTTGGCCACCTGTCCACATGCGTCCAGTATGGCGGTGATTTTTCTGATAAAGAATACCTTTCTTGCTCAACACGCTATCTTTCAAAACTCGTTATGCACCACTATGCTACGACTTTAAGGTCTACCTATGTTCGTCTAAGTAAACTCCCATCTTCGATTATCGCTGTCTTTTCAACCGGTTTGTCGCCAACTCATTCCACCCACCAGATATCCCTAATCTGACCGCGGTTCGAATTGTTCACTTGCTATCTCATTTATTCATGTTGTGCTTTAGTTATCCTGTTTGGACGGTGGGATCACGTAATTTACTATTTGTTACCTCCAATTTATGGTACGGAACCTTTCACCAAATTCCCTGATATGGATTACGGACACCTAAAAAGGAGCTGTGCTGTGCATCATTTGCGATTTTCACTGTTGATTATCTGGTGGGGTTGTGTACCACCATTCGCTAAGTACTCGTCTTGTGTGCAGTCTATAGTTACCACCTACTGCCCAACCATCATTTAGTTGTGTTATCCCCATCGGAAATATTGTAGGAGCTTTAACTTATTCTGCTATTTTTAGCTTATTTCTCTTCGCACAGGGAAGATACTAGCCACAATCATGTGACTCTCTAACCACAGCATTCAAAAGCTATTGATGTGCATACAATCAATAGACAATTTACTTTGAACTCTGGCTTATGCCATCTAGCCAACTACCACCTGTGTTTTCTTTGTGCAATCTTTCTGCCCTACTGTCGTAGTGTATTTTCGGGAGCCTCCCAAAATATATCATTGGGATACCAATACGATTTTTTGTTGTTGGTTGATTGTATGCACATCAATAGCTTTTGAATGCTGTGGTTAGAGAGTCACATGATTGTGGCTAGTATCTTCCCTGTGCGAAGAGAAATAAGCTAAAAATAACAGAATAAGTTAATGCTCCTACAATATCCTTCGTCATCACCAAGGTCTGTGTTCCGACAGTCCAAGATTCCAGTCTCAGGTGTTTGACCGACAGATAAGTACCTCAGCTTATTTTGTCTAAGTTCACTGGGTTTTCTCAGACCTCGGTCCTGTGACTGCTTTCTTGTCACATTTTGAACTAAAATTGAATGATCGCTCCTGTCTACTTGTTATTGTCTCCGTATTGACTATGGAAATTCGCATAAATATTTATACATTGCTCTGCTATGTGTCCAAGGATTAACAATCATCACTCACCACTTCGACCATGATGGATAATGAGTTCGTGCAAATGGCTCTTCTTGATCAAACCCTAATGTGACAGAGTTGAGATGGGGATAGACATATAGGGCGATCTAAGCGATACCGGTGTGGCGTTATCTGCCGCATAAGAAAGCGATTGCCAAGGATCCAAGTAGCTGTGGGTTACGATAGCTGTAACGCCTCAGCGCGACATCCATGCACTATTGTTCGTTCTTTTCCCGTAGACAAAGCTTGAATTATTCCTGTATTTCACCATACACTTGTACTGACGCGTTACAAATTCCAAGGGTTATTTTCGTTTACGGTTTTTTTGTCGATGTATGTGTTGATGCCGGTGACATCACTTCGTGGAGAACTTGTGTATCACATTGGCCAGCCTGCTCCCGCCAATTATCCTTACACCCTACGCTATTCGCTTACCATGATCACGGAATCTGCCCGTGCTCTGTAGTCCACCTAGTCTACAACTGCCATCTCACCACTCTTTTCAACATATCTCTCGTCTAATTGTGCAGGTCATGAATATCGCATGTTCAACACGGTAGATGTGCATTACTACGCTTCATGTGCGTTTATCAAACTTTGGCCCAAGCTTCAGCTCGCTATTAACTACGATTGCGCTGACCTAACACTGGAAGAGGACACAACTAAAACATATTTCATCCATGAAGGACATCATGGCTTTCGGAATCTCGAGTGCTTCGTACCGCACGATTTCGGCGAACCGGAGAATGAACCTTGGCGGATCACAAACGCCTACATCATGTTTCCAACTGACAGTTGGAAGGATTTAGCACCCAAGTTCATTTTGCAGACGTGGAGGGACTGGAAACATACACAAGACTACTACTATCTGCTGTACATGTTGCCAATCGTTTACGTAAGTTAACTAACATTTTCCGCTTCCGCCTGAAAGTAACAACTTTTATCCAAATTTATCTACCATTGTCATGTAGTTTGGTCGAAAATGCGCGTTATCCGTTCATCTTCACTTTGGGCTTTGCAGTTACAGAGAATCCGTGTACTAAGTAAACACACCAACCCATGGTATCTGTCTTTCCTCGCTACTGAATACCTTTTTTGCTTAAAGTCGACCTTTAGCTACATCTTTTCCCGTTCGACTCGTTTGTTCCGTTCAATTCAACAAGTGAGTTATGCACTCGGGGCGGATGAATATTCAGTTGGAACACATCCGCCTTAATCGATGTAACATGATCTAAATGCAATTCAACAAAGTGGATTACTAACTGGAAAACACACATAACATCATGGCGAAAATTGGTTCGTTCATTCTCAGACGACTTTGTTAAGATATAGTAAACATCGCGCTAGCTATGGAATAGCTAACGAATGGTAGTCTCGTTTTCAAGCATTTACTTCCGTCTGGTTGACGAGGTCGACACGGTCTGATAATTCACAATGACTTGTATCGGTAAGTATGCTTGACGCCAACCACTTGCAACAACTAACACCAGCCGACACAAATATGTCAACAAAAGTCAGCTTTGTCACACTACTACATTGCGACAAGTGTTTTAACGACCTGCAGAGTAACATTGTCCACTGGTGACCGAACCAAATACACAAAACAGGCTGCTGTGGCTCGTGCTGCCATGGAAATGCGGCTGGCAACTTGAAGAGAATCATTTCACCGCTTTTGTGTCAACATCTTTTACCGCTACCGAAATACAAGCAGTCGATACTTTTTGCTTGATGTCTTCTTTGATATTGGTTTGCTACTGGCACTCATCCAACAGTCAGCGATTTTATGTTGTTGTAGGCACAATGTGTATAAAAGTAGCAAGAGATTTTGCCAAAAATTCAGCACACTGCTTGAGGACAAATAGAGACGCTGTGTCCGGACCGCTTACTTTTCCTGAGTGAAGCTCGTTCAGTTACTTATGTACAGCCCCCCTATCGAAACTTGGCAGCCAGTCTGCAGTCAATTTGGCCTGGGCGAAGGATGAGTCGCAGATCGGATTGCCGCCGTGGCTGTTACACACAAGTCATGGCTCAATTTATTCACACTTTGGTCGAGTAACCCCGCTTAGTTGTTTCACTCCCCACAGAGTTCACGTCTGCTACAATTCCCAGCTATCACCTGAATGCACACGTTGATGGGACGATGTAGCTCTTCTTTACTAAGGACTGAGACCGACTTTACTAAGGTGTCTTTTTTAATTTTCTCAATTTTTCTACACAGTTGCTTCAGATGATGGAAGAGAACTTATATGCTCTGATGAACAGAGTGTCACATGGACTGCAAATGTCGCAACGGAAGTCTAGGTAGCTTGTCAACTGACAACAATACATGGATACATTCGTGTCAAAAAAATAAGCTGAATTTGGTGGCTAATGCCAATTCTCGTAGTTGGTCAATATCCAGTGCGGAACTTGCAATCGTTGCAACGAGTACATACCTTATGGTTTGTCCTTCAGTAGACTACGGGGCACAGCTTACTGTTGAGTGATCAGAGCTGCCAATCGGCGTCCTACTACACATGCAGAACAGCTTCACATTGTTAACAAATACCAGGCCCAGATTCTCATTGATTTGGTGGGGCAGTTTGCGATATTTTGTAATCCAAAAATATTGTCAACTTTGTTAAACTCATTAGCAAGAACACTTAGTGAACAATCGATGTGTTCTATTATAGTCACATCACACTCCTTATTCAATGCCTCTGCTTCGGGTTTCGGACAATTAAGGGAAATAATGATGTTAGATAGCACGATTGAGCGGTACGCACTGATACATCTTGGCTTGCACTTCAGAACCGAGCAACTAATACGTTGTGAAGAGAAGTGTTGGTTTCAATGACGACTCCAATGCCGCGCTTTCGGTAGGCGCAAGGGCGATCGACACGATGACACTGTGAACCCTGCTATCGATAGAAGTGCGTCATCCGCCTTGTGCAGCCAGATTTCTTGTAGCAAAATGATGTCTAGCTGCGAATATTCTCGAGAGTTGGTGGTACTACTTAACTCATCCATTTTCCCTAAAGGTAGACGGATGTTTGAGATAGGTAAGCTTGGTATGTTCATGCTTCCCGCCCAGCCGGTTCTTGTTATACAACTATTGCGTTTCTTGTGAAATTTCATTTTTATTTTTCGAGTTTAACCATTGGAAAGGATGGAACTTGTGAGGGTGGAAACACACATCGGTATTTAGGTATCGCTCGTATAGGTCAACATGATAAGGATTGTAGAGGGGTCAAACCACGTGGAATCCCGATCATTTCAATAAAACCAAACGCGTCTACGGTGATAATTTCACAGGATGGAATTGTAGAGCAACGTCATGCTTGAAGACCTCGCCTTTTTTGGACTCTGGTTATGAGCACATTTGCATATGTTTACACATTTTTATGGGAGAGATTGCGCACAAGCATTCCATCTTATTGTCTTCTTGATGTTCACCCCAGTACTCACCCATGTGTTTGCTCACAAAGCCTAAACACTTCCATTCCGACTGTCGTCTGCTTCTATCGAGCGGAGATCGTGCACCTGGTTTACTCTCCATCAGCGCTCAACACACATACTGAGGGATTGTCGATAGTTGAGTAGATCGACGTTGAGCTCTCCCAGTCGCCGCCCACTCCATGTTCGCCAGTGTCGGAAAACCTGTTGTGGCTCAGCCATCCACGAGAACCAATGGTAGTCGAGGCGCAGGCTTCATTTTTATTACATTCTCGAAATGTGTCTTTTCTCGTTATACAATCCTGGATGGTTTCAGTTCACACCAACGATTATTTCGCCCTCTATCTCTCATCCTTCTAGGTGTGTATTTGTAAATAAATAACTAAATAAATGTTTTGTTCTCGAAAATGCGTGACACATCTGCATAGGCATGAATATGTTGATACAAAATTCACGGGCGGTTAAATGTATATTACGGTAAAATTTTATCGGTGGCCTATGGATCAGTGTGCTAGATGCATATGAATTTTGTAGGTATGAATGTGTATAAAAGTATATGAGTGTGGTGCTTGGATTTGTAAATCTTCCAACGCCATATTTGTGGTTGTTTTTCAGTCGAATTGTCAGCGTTACAATGGATGAGTAGAAATTCTCGTATTGGATGAGTTATGTCTCCGTGGATTGGGTGCGATCATTCGGATACGTAAGAGTCACTGACTTTAATTAGTGGCGAGTCACATTCCCCATGTCGCAGTGTTGTTAAAGTGACGTGTGTGCCTGCCAGGCGAAAACCAACCACTTCCTGGAACACTGCCGCCGAACCATGTTTGCTCTAGTTTGCGCTTATCCTTTACGTTTACTGCCTATTTATGCTCCCGGTTGGCACGTGATCTAACTTTATTGGAACTGATCGTAACCACTGTTACCCCCATTGCTCTTGTACCCATATGATTGTAAAGGTCTGACGATGAATTCGTCGAAGACAACTGTTTATCTTCTGTCCCTTATTTTTGATGGTTAAATGCGAAATTTCCGAATCACCCAGCTGGCACTACGAGGAGGTTCCAATGAGTGCTTATAGGCTTTCGGCCTCTTGTTTCTATGCGTGTATTCTTCTTTTGATTTTTTTCTCCCCAAAAACATCCATCCTTTAGCGGATTATCCGTCTATGTCTCAGTGCATGGGACAAGGATGGGGATGGAGTTATTGAAAATTCTGGCTTTCCTGATCAGACTTTTGATACTTGGAAGACCACTGGTATGAGGTGAGTACTCAACTAACCTACATTGGTTAGTTTTCTGTGTGAGCGTTCGCTTTTGGTGTGTCACTTTCGTTCCTTTCTATCCACTCTTATCTACCCATCTGTATGACTGACTGTCTTTGATAACACCCCCATTTTGTATTTACCATGCTATTGTTCCTCAATTAAGCTGAATCGCTTTGAAATTACTACTGGCGTACACTTATCGTGTTTTCGTAGTTGCTAGCTGTTTTGAATCGCAGCTAGACCCTCTCGAGGATGACATACTTTTCCTGGTGACCCTGCTCACTGACTTCGTGGTCACGCCCTATACTTTGGAATGAGCGTCTGGGCGTTGGTTGCACGGCGCAGACCCTGTGATGTATGTTGTTTAGTGTATCATCTTTAGTCTAAACCGTTGTATGACGAGTCCTGTCACATCTCACGCAATCGACTGACGTTACTTTCTCTAACACATCGGATGCCGTTACTCACAGATGTGTCACAAATTTACCCCAGCATAACGTACTGAGAATGACCTCGATGAATACCCTAAATCTTACTTCCATCTAGGTGGGCCATTCGTTGTGTTTTGGACCCCTACCGTGTGTCTTGGATTGCTACACGCATTGTCTTTTGAGGCTAAGATTTACTTAGAAGTGAACCTGTCATTCCGGTCACTGGGATCATCACTCAAGTGGAGAGTTTCGGAGCTGCTTTCTCCTAACACTGCACTCCACGACCGACCGGTTTCGTCCTGATTTGGACTTGTCTGCTAAAGACAGCTTGAGCTGGGAGGGGAACCCAACACAGTGGTTGACGGCTTTCATCTTGGTCATTAGGCCAGAGCTTTGTGAGCAGTGTTTAACACAGTGGTTAGAAGGTCGTTATTGGGTCTTGTAATACCTACCGTGGTTCTGGATTACGACCCGTAATCTCGCTTGAGGCTACAACTTATTTTGATGCAAATCTATGCCATTTCGATCACTGGGGACCGCATCCGAAGTGGAGAGTTTTGGAGCTGCTTTCTCCCAACACTGCACTCCACGACCGACCGGTTTCGTCTTGATTTGGACTCGTCAAGTAAAGATACCTTGAGCTACATTGTGTCCCGTCGTTACGCCCCATTTGCACTTGTGAGACACTGTGTGATCCTTAGTTCCCGGGGCTTACCCTACCTGTCATTGCTATTACACACAAGTAAATGTGCATGAACTGGTCGGAATTACGCCATTCGATCAATTAGAGCTGGAAGCTGGTGGGTTAGCCGGGTGCGGACTGGTACTCACTGATTGAACCTTATCTGCTTCGTTTGCAAACTTGTGCGCTGACACTGTCTATTCTACCTGAACGATCTACCTACGATGCAGCGTCATACATAACCACTTGTGGGAAAGTCGAGTCGTGTGATGAAGCACAACATCTCATTCATTGTTGTGGTAGTCAGTAGACTCCACCTCGTAGTTATCACGCTATTTATTCTATTTACTCACTTACCGGGCCCGTTTCCGTCTCCGGTAGACCTTACAACACACCTATCATATCACTTGTTCTACTTGTCTCGTTCTGTTCCGAAGTTCTCGATGACCTGATGTGCAGTCTTTCAATGGAGATGTGGCTATTTATCACCAATTTTAACGCCACCACATCGTTTGAGTTCGTTTGCGTGATTCGATATCTAAACCTGGAGCGTAAACGAATGGTGTCTTTTGACGTCTGTTCTCTACCTACAAATGTCCTTTGGAAGAGACGCTGAACATCGCGGTTGGTTACGTAAGTAGTATGGGGTTTTTCCAGCACTGATTAAAGAACTTTATATGTGTACAAGAGATGTTCAGTTTTGTCTCAATAGAAATCTGTGTGAAAATTGTGGGTATAGCGATGGGTGTTCAACTTACCCCCATTTTAGCCGATATCTTCGTGGCTCATCTAGAGAACACCAAATTGTGTCACTCCATACAGGAAGAACGCATGCACGCCCAGTACATTGGTGACACTTTTGTGGTGGTGGGCTACGCTCCATAGAGTGCACATATTCTCGCTTCTATATGGCACCATCAACCGGACGGTGGCACTGTGAAGACCAAGAGAACTACAACCGGACGACGCTATCAATGTTTCCGGTTGACAAACGCCCAGGATTTTGGCAATGCGGGGTGAAACCCTTCTCCATAGTGCCACCAGTAGACACGCAGCTGCCCAGGTTTACAAAGCTACCAACGGGTTTAACTTGTGTGCCTTCAAGAATAATCACGTGGACGTCCGAGTACCGATCCTGAAGCAGCATTTTACACTTTGACGCAGCCAGGCACATCCCGTACTTCGATGTCTCAATCACCATACGGTCTGAAATGGTTTGCATACTCTGTGAGTCGTCACTAAGTTGGGCGATATCATCGGCATAACCAAATTCGGTCGTCAAATTGATTGGTAGTATCTGTAGACGGCAATTTTGCTAATCTTCTTAAGCTCTCGACAGGACATCTTCAGTCGCAAAATTGGAGAGGTAACGGGATATAGGGCAGCCCTGTCGTACACCGCTGTTTACAGCGAATGAAAAGGAAAACTTTGCCTCACTCTGTCGGAGATGTGGAGATGGAGCACACGTAAGATGGCAATGTAATGTACTTTTTTGGGACCCCGTTCCTTTGCAATTAACACCATAGCGCGGATCCATCAACCGAGTCGGTTGCAGTACAGATATACAAGAATGCGACGATAGTGGAGGTGGCGGTGTTCCAGGATTTGGCGGCGCCTGATGATTTGATCCACGCACTCGCAGCCTGGACGAAAGGCGGCTTCTCCCCGGTAGTGCGATTCAGGAATCAGGGATGGTACGAAACAGAACGGATAAAACCGAATTGACACTAATCCCCCGGTGACTGATGCTTGAAGTGCAAGCACTCTTCACAAGTATCGGGACAGCAACTTGCCTCAGGAAGAAGACACCTTTTATGCCAGATTTTGAAAAACAATGTGGTTAACAGGCTGATGATAATGAAATCCAATTGAACTGGGTATGAATATTCCAAATACTTTAGATCATTGGTAGTCCGGGTTGGTTGCTCATCTGTTGGTCGGTTCTCCGAGCTTGCTAAAATGCTTGCACACTGCATATCGCCGCACTGATGGTGCCACCTTGCATGGTGGCGAAACGTATGCAATCACTTTATCAAGCTCAAAGAACCGATCAACATGTTGGTATGGATATGTTCGGCCCATCGGTCGAAACGGCCAGAGAGTAGCGGCCACAATTTCCAAAATACGCTGAGGCCAAGAGGCCAGACAGTCTACATGGCTTTCTCCCAGCGCTTTGCGACGAACTCCCCCGTGCTGTCCCACCGTTTCCGTCGATTCGTACGCCCGGATCCAGTTGCGACAAGTTTTCACGTTCACCTTCAGTATGCAAGCGACCTGCTTCCAATCGTCCCCTTCGTCGTACGCTTTCAGTACGACGTTCTTCACCTCCCTCGAGTGCCGAACATACCAGCCAACCATTGCGTTTAGGTGAACTGCACATTCAAAAGCATACGGCAGATTTATTTGGCTGTGGCTCGTTATACCAAACCAATCGTCATTCAAATCCTTACTCTCGTTCTAATTGGTGGGAATCGCTTCCTAGGACAGCGAAAGAAAGGCCAACCTTATGCATCGGCCAGCGACACTGTCCCTGGTAGGAGCTGAAGCGTCCCAACTGCACCCCTATGACTTAGTGCGTCTGAGGTCCAATTGGCTGAAGGCGACGGGCTATACACGCACACCTCCACACCTGCACAAGTGAGTGGGGTACGCACAGAACAAACTAATTGAGTAGACTCATGTTGAATGCCCCCTCAGATTATTCCTGTTGCCCAAGTGGATAACTTGTCCGGGAAATGGTATAGATAGGTTTAGGTGAAATATAATTTCATGGCTCGTGGGAGATCTCAACTCATTCACAATACTCTGATCTTACAAAGGCGACAAACCTCGATGGAGAGCCATTCTATGGTTCGCGCAAGATCAACTTGCTGCCCGATCTATAAGTGTACATACGTTGAAGCATTCCAAACTGAATGAGGACCGAAACCCACGGAGGCCCTCTGGGCATGGTCTGTGTGCTTCTACGAAACTATCGAGAGTAGGATCATGTAAAGTGGAATCGGCTGGTAACGGATAACAGTGATTGGTAACAACTAAACATGTGGTGTATGGAGGTGTCGGGATACCGGAAGTTAAAGCAACTGAACGCGCTAATGCAGAAATGCGATCCAAGTTTTATTCATTGACGGTGATACTACCCGGTCGCCCAAACCAATGTATCGAGTTTTCTTAAGGTGCATCACTCCGAGCCTTGGGCTAATCGCCTACCCACAAGGCAGCGTAGCGAATTCAGTGAGTCGTTCCCATTCTGTATCGGTAACTGACGGCTCGGTTCATACGTCTTTCGTTTGGTCGGCTGCGAAACAGGGGCCCGTCCTCCCCATGCTTCCAGCACACTTGCTGGAGTGCAATTCTCCACCAGAGTGAAGCGAGGGGCAGTGCCTTTATTTAGTGGCCAATCACATCCGGTGTTGTTAAACAGACATTTGTGCCATATTATAACGAGAACGCGTGTCAGGCGGAATCACCATGTCCTGGAACACTGGCACTGAACACTTCACTGGAGCGGGCTAGGCCCGAACCACCCAGTTGGAACCACAAGGTAGTTTGGCAAGTCAACCGCAAAACGTTTGAGTTTGTGGTCAATCTCGCGTTGCTCTGATACTACGCGGCATCTTCGCTGGCGCAGCTAAGCATCGATTTCTGGTCTCGATCTATCATTCCCAATCATGGAGTTTTCATCCATTTTCTGTAAGCGACTAAAGAGAATAAACGAAATATACCGAATTGAAAGTATTCCGCTGCAATGTTGGTTCTTCTTGCGTTTTTACTCTTCGTGAGTGGCATTTGTCTGTATAGGCAAGATCCGTATCGCCCAAATGATTGCTTAAGACCATTGCGTTAAGGCTTTCGGTTAGCGTTTCCCTCAGATTCGGCATTAGCTCACTTAGACTTTCCATTCGGAGGTGCTTCTTGTGATACTTCGTATTGTGCCGATACTCTAGCTTATTGTGTATGCCTGCAGCTGCACCGGACTCTGCCGACCAAATGGTCGATTTGCGAGAATAGATTACGAGACAACTTACACTACCTTGAATCTGTGCCCTCAGCCTTTACCAGTTGAGCGTTAGTTCATCCGATCGAAGGTGGGGCGAGTGCAGAGTTGATTTGATATCCTGAGCTGAAACTGTTCTCATCCTTTTGGGCCGATTCTTTTCCCTTCGCTTTACACATGTCCCGATCTCAATAATTTTAACACTTTATCGGCGCCGTACCAATCTGTTCTTCAACACGCTGGTGTAACAACTGAGATGTGTCACCATCGCACTGTCCACTTGACGCAACTGTCCAGGTGAACGGAACATGCTGTTCGGCACCAAATCAGGGATTGAACTGGTTGTTATGTGAACGCAGTTGAAATGGCTGTTTCTCATGCTGACACACAAGCTGAATGCGATATGTATCCTCACTTTCCTCCCGTTGCCCAACTATACCTAGAAACGAGTTAACATGAAGCAATCCAACTACTGATCTACAAGAAATATGGGTCTTTTGAGGAAATCTGGTTTGTATGTGTGGTATGTTAGACCCAGGCAGACAGGCACCACGCATTGAGGAAAGCACTAGACGGCCGTTTCGTTTTATTGGGACTTGTCATTTGCGCTCATCCTCAAAATCTTGCCGGATTCGAACCCACGACCTTACTCTTGCGAGCCAGCGACTTATGCCACTTTGCCATGGGCGATGGCAGCAGATCGCCGTAGCTGATATCTAATTGCGATCTAGTGAGGCTCATCCACCACTGTCATGCTTATTATGAACTTGAAAAGAAGAGGGTTGGCCCCAGTGCAGCGTCCCTCTGTAAGCCACCACCAATCGAGGTGGTGTGTAAGCTACTAAGGCGATTGCTGCTTATTTGTAATTAGTAGGGGGATTTACTTGGTTTTCGTAAAGCTTCGTCGCAGTTCGACTCAGGCAGGCAGCCACCACACCTCCGGGAAAGCGCTTTCCTGGTTGTGTGATGGCTGTCTGCCTGAGTCTAACTGCGACGAAACTTCACAAATGCCCACTAAAACCCTCTACTAATTACAAACCTCTAGTGTTTGTCTGTTCTATTCTAACTGCAACTTTGGGTGGTTGCGCTCCCCTCCATTCCGAATTTTGTTACACGTGCAACGGACAGAACACATCCAGAGACAGAGAGCCTTATTGTTAAACCGCTCTATGTGAATAACGTACGGACGCAGTCGATCAAAATTACAGCTGTCCTTATCGCGTTTGTGTTGGTTGTATTTACGCCGTATCATCTGGCGGAATTGTGCTTTGAGTTAGCTGTCTCAGGCGTTCATGACTAATGCTCATGCAGTTCCCTGCACTTTTCCTCCACACAGATATCCGGCGACGATCGAGATGCATATCTCGGGATCTATCCGATATTAAGTCCACTGGAAATATCTTTCCATACAATCGTACCCCTTAGCTTTGTAAATGTAATGCTTGCGATATGTTTTGTGAGAACCCTGGCAGCGTATAAGGAAATGTTTAAGAACCGCATTGTCGTACACGTGATATTAGTCATGAACAAATTGGCAACACTTGCCACAGCCCTCAACCGCGTCTACTCCGACCATTTTCAGCTCATTCGTCGCGTCCGTTGTTTCGCCTCACTGTAACTTTGACCAAAGTGGGAACCCTCTACTACTCAACCTAGAGCAAACATAGCGAACCGGTACCTAAGACATTGCGTAATTCCTCCATCAAGAAATCTGTTATTTCCAGGTGACCTCATAGTCTGAGCAATCGAACCTGCCCTTTCACGGCGTGCTGCTCTCGGCGTTCGTGTTACGGAAACGATCACCTAGCTCCATATCAACGCCATGGTCACGCATTTCGCTCTTCATGCCTTTAGGAATGCATTAGGAATTTACCTATAGGTCTTATTCCTGTTGGTGCTGAGTTGATTGATCTCCTTTTATGTTCATTACACTCGTGTCTTTCATCCGTGGAAACATGTTAGTGTGCAACAAATCGGCCGTTCTGTTCACTTCTGAGTCATTGTATGGCTGCGTCGGCGATTCCGTGCTCCCACATTGTTATCGACAACAGGGTTCAATGCTTCTGTAAATATTTTTCCTGAAGGCTAACGGCGTTCAGATAACTGTATTGAAGTATCCGTCTACTGAATATCTGCATCTCGCTTAAGGCACTGTCCATCTGTTCTCCTTTCATGGGAGTGCTTACACGGGTGGCTTGTGGGTCGCCTGTCTTTATGGAGCTCACGATATGCTGGAGAAAGCTTTATCTACCGACTCACCCTTCATGGACTACCTGGCTCAGAACGTGGCGGATAATGGCACTCCTTGGACAGTTGTAGAGCAAGAACTTTTCGCAGCATTACAAACAGCTAAAGCTGCCTACGATAAAGTTCTCTGGACTGGTATGTTTCGGCGACGTTGAGTTGTTTTTCTGAATGATTTGTTTCACTTGTTCAATTTGACTTGACCATCAGAGTCCTTTGCCTCACTGTTGGTAATGGAGGGTGAAATATTTTACCACATGTTTCTGGACATCATCCGGTTGTTAATGCGGGGTTGAAACCTGTTGACCATTTGCCCCATTCGCCACATCGAATTTTTCCTCATGCCGCGCAGTGATTGCTCGAGAGTGGATTCTTGAAATATGTCTCGTGTGATCGTGTGGGGGACAAGCGTCTTCAGCTACTTTTTAGTGCTCTGCTCAACCCTGGAATTCAAACTCAGTCTTATTGTTGTGCAATGACTTTCTCTAGAAGCACAGCTAGGCGTCTTTCATTGTCTGCTCCCGCTGTGGAGTAGGATGCTATAAGTAACGTAAAACATTGTCCCTTTCGAAACGAGCAGTCAGGCAAGATCGTTTGTCTGCTGATCTCTTCCGCCAATGTTTCGTTACATTTTTTTCTTTTCTATGCTTTGCGCATCATGCTCTCACTTCTGACTACACCAGGCATGTCAGCCAACAAAAGTTTTAGTCCATTTGCGCACCACAAATTACATTTTTTACCCCCTAATCCAACTCCATTAAAATTCATTACATTATAGGTGTTCTTATTTAATTATAACATTACATATTAATTTGCCGTTTTTACACCAAATAGAATTCAAATTACACAAAGACCAGAATAACCCACTAAACCTATAGTTTAGACACCCCTATAAAATGAGGGAGAAACCAACAAAGAGATAAAAATACACTAAAATATTCATCACCTCGGCATAGCAAGTTAACTTATGTAGAAAAACAAAAAAGTAACGAAAAATAATCACTTTTTTCAAAAACTAGACAACTTCAGGTAACGAGACGAGAAAATTTTACAAAAGCATACGAGAAGTTGGTACCCTAAAAGTATTTTAATTTTTAGCAATTTTTCATAAAATGCAAGTAAAAAATCTCAGTTTTACCCTAATCCATTGCACAATTCCTTCTTAGGAATCCACGACTTGGAAACGCGTCATACTCACTTATACCATAAATGCACACTTACTTCAAAACGCCACCCACAAAATACAAAACCCCCAATATTACAGGTTTTAGAGAAACACCCCAAATATAAAGCTTACCAAAATCAAACACCATCCGAGACAAGAGACCAAACTCTTAACGATATAAAACAAGAACATAACAACCCAACAATCTCTTTAAACCATTCTCAACAACACTCCACGACACAACTCACTGCACCACACACCAACCTTACACGGGGAAACATACAAATAACACCCCCAAATACCTGTACCAACAACATAAAAAAAGATTTGATAACACTTAAACTAACACCCTAGAATACAACCTGCCATAAACACAGCCCACAACTTTACCAAACAAATTAACAAAACATAATTCACAAGCACACTAACATACCCAATAATCAACCCCCATCTTATCAGAAACAACCAACAAGGCCAATCGAAAAGAATACGAATACGTGCACATGACTCCCAAAAACAACATAAGTAAAGGTACCAAATCAAATTCATAGCACTTCTCAGAAAATAACAAATGATTACAAAATAGGCCCTGAGGAAGGAAAACCACACAACGAAAAGAATCAACAAATATCGAACAACAGATTCAAATGACCCAGAATAACGAGAAACATAAACAGCAACCGCTTCTTGCCTACTGCCCCAAGAACTCCTAAAATCCCCCACATTTATAAGAAGAACACTTACAAACACCATGAGTCAACAACTGCAACAAAGCAAGATAATAATCCTTAAAAACATAACAATAAGCACCAGGATATATTATTGCCACGTAGATAACGCAGCTAACTTCTTTAAATCCCCAAAGATCGAAGCACATCAACCCGACACCAAAATGGTTAACAAAGCCACAAAAAATAACAATAAATCCAAAGCCTTAGAACCAAACAAATAAGAATACCGGGCAAGAAACCAAACACCAGCCGCAACTAAAGTCGAAGAATGAACTAAAGCTATAACAGGAGTGGGAACCCGCATAGCTTCCAACGATCAAGATACAAACGGATAACTCGCACTGTTAGTCGCAATCACTAATAAAGCAGAAAATACAAACCCTCAACATATAAATCCTCAAACACTATTCCATAACTACCCGCCAACGAAAAATAAAGCCACATCTCCAAACCGGGACATAAACAAAGTAACTAAGGAAGCCCGCAATCTAACACCGCATAAAACAATATCAAAAACCTAACCAACCCAAATACTCCCAAAACATTAAAGTAACCAAAGGACTACACCTGGAAACCAAAACTACCGTAACCCCTAGAAATCAAACCATAGACAAACAACACACTTCTAGCTCCCAAATAATAGAAGTAATAAACCAAAAATAATACCACACAATAAACACCATCCTCAGACAAAACATCCCAGTATTCTCAAACGCAAAAGGGATTTGACCACCCAACCCAGAAATATCTAACACAAGCAAAGACACAACAGCCCCTATCAAAGCCCACAAATCAGAAAAACATCAGAATCAAAGCCACAAGAAAGGGAAACAACATCTTTGGTAGGATCGACCCAATCCCCAAGTATGAACGAAACCCAACCCGCAATCTATGTTATCAAATCAAATGCAACCATACAAGAGGTACAAATCCATATTTGACGCTTAAAACCAACCCCTTCAATCTGGCGTTTGTATGTTAGTAATCGTCGCAAACGAAACGATAAAGGTGACTTCAAATTACCAACGGAATCAGCCCAGTTACACCAGAATTAGAGAGGAACAACCCATAAATCAATCCTAAATTTACCCCATCTAATCTGGCATCGCTAACCATCCTAGCTGAGAATACACTCACCTCAGAGGTTACAACCCCACATACTAACACAACATATACTAAACCAGTCAACTAACGGTAAAAGGAATCCTTACAACACAACACACCAATACAATACCTATTAAAAAATACACAAAACATACAATAAGAAAACCCCTCAAAACTCCTACAAAGGCAACGACTTCTGTCTATGAAATATCCCTCAAAATCAGTAAATATATGTAGGCTACCAAAAAAAGAAAAAGGAGAGAAACCCTCCCCAAGCTAGCACCAACGGAAGGAATAGCTTTCGGATTACGCACAGAAACAAAGATAAATAATACATAAATACCACCGATATACACCAACATAAACAACACTGAATACCAAGTAAACCCAACCACCATAAAAGTCAAAACTTTTACACACAAAGCATTAACTATCAGAAGTATACACTAAACAACAGAATGCGCACAAAGGAAAAAGCCAAGATCTTCGTACGATGAAGACTGGTGAAAAAAATTCTAAACATACAACGGAATTAAAACGTACTTCGGTTTACAATTTCTACAACAATGGGCGTATACGCATGCCCAGCGCCACACAACTCACTACAATGTCCAACAAATACCGCAGCACGATTCGAAAAAATATTAATCTGTTTTGTCCGACCAGGCACAGCATCAACCTTCACATTAAATGCAGGTAGGACAAAAGAATCTATAACATCCCTCGAAGTTACCATAAACCTATAACTCTCATTAACGTACAACCGCAGTGGCTTATCCACTGAGCTTATAAAATCACCAACCAACGAATCATAAACACCAGGCTCACTAAACACTTCATAACTCTAATACCACTGATTTCCAGTAACCTTAATCACAAGTTACATCATGGGCAATTGCGCTCTACACTCGAAGCATGCTATTTATTCGCTTTTTGGTACATAGTTCCAATGTACGGACAGAGTTCCATGGCGTTGTTTGCATTCGAGTTTCCAAATCCTAGCTTTTTCTCGGTTTAGGTTCTTTTTACCATAACATACAATAAGCCTTTCAACGTTAAATCGGTCAATTGGCACTGCTGAATGGTGGCGTCTCAGTTCATATTTTGTTGTCCAACTCGGGTATCGGTAGCAGTGATTCCATTCTACGTTTTGTTGAGCCAATGACCCAGGTTAATTACAGTATTGATGGCACTGCCGAGAAGTGTTTAAGTTGGATTCTGTTTAGTTTACTTCGTCTAATTCAGCCTGTCTGCGAATGAAAATTCGAAAGGAATTGTCCCCCTGTTAGTGTGTACGTTGGAGTTAGGGACAGTCTTTTGCCAGTTGTCTTGGGTAGTGTTTGTTCTAAGGTGTCTATCCACAGACATTAGCTATTCGGTTTGACGGGCAAGGCTGGTACCAGTGTCATCTCAAGTAAAAAGCTATGCTTCATGCAGCGAAGTTACTTGAAATGCTCTTATCAAAATATCACGCCAAAAATCGAGGAAATGAACTGAGGAAGGAAGTTGGTCGATGAAGATGGTACAATGGAGAAACTGCAAGTCAGAAGCAATGGAGCAACTGTATGAGGATTTTCCAAACAGGAAAATCAGAAGCCCCAGATTGTGAGATGAAGTCGCCATTTCGTGCATTCTTATCAATCACAAAAACATACAATAATGATATGTAAATGAACAACCAACAGTATCAGAGGTCATATATATCTCTTCGGATTCGCGCTACCAGGGTAGGCTTAATGTCACAGTCAGCTGTTTTTGGATGCACAGTGGCGGTCGCTCGCGATCGATACCGACGGCCTCCAATTACCTAAGCATATGAGGCTACCGATCGCGCATTAGGACAATGAATGGCTCATCAGGATCGACTCGGTGGCCGGTGGTAAGCAAGTGCTTTGTGATTGCCGAGGCAGCTCAGTTTCCCGATTCAACCGATTCCGTCGTTACAGACGTCATTCGGCTGCGTTTACCACTTGTGGATGAGTTCATTGACTCTGACACCTAAACTTCGGGTAGTACGCCCAACGTAACTGGCATCGCAGCTACAAGTGAATGTATCTAAACTGGGACTGTATTGTCTCGTCCTCGGTGTGTTAATCGAACACATAAGCATAGGTCTTGTCGAGGTGAGCATCCACAGTTCCGCAGCATTGTACGCTCTTTTGTGTGAAGCCCTGATCCGTTTCTCGGTCACCTTTGGAGGGTAGCTCGATGAGGATTTTAGTGACTGCGCAGTATTCGATAAATTTTCTAGCAGGCCGCGTAACCTATCTCGAGGTCACTTTGTAATAAGAGTACATGCACCTACATTAGCCATTCATCCGATACGTAGCACTTAGTTTCACTACATTTCGGAGACTGGACCTTGGCTGTTCAACTGAACTGAGCGATCTGTCACTCGGGCTTTCTGTCCGACTGAACTCAATGTTTGCAATCAGTGCACGCCGAGGTAACCGGCTAGCGGGCTTGCAAAGTGACACGGTTAAATTTCCTGGCCATTTCCAACACAACCAATTCTTTAAAGCAGCTTCAGAGGATTGTTACCAAACAGCAGGTTTTGTCGTTCGGTGGAGCTCTTTCAGGCATCAATGATGAAACCTAAAATGTTTTTTACTGTTTTCAGCACACACCAGCCACATCTCTGATCCACATAGCAACACTATTCACAAAGCCGCCTTGTATGGCTGGCGGCACCCGCTTCCGCGTTTGTCTGTCACTGCGTCCTCCATGGGGACAGCCACAGGATGCCTGTGCCTACAGGCAGACCATGGCTAGCTTGCACTGCACCACCCACAGTTCCATCTACACACTCCTTGTCCAGTGTAAATCCGAAAGGATAAGACCGGAAGACATGTGGATGGAAGCCACGTTTCATCAACCGAACCGGCCTACTCTCCTTCAATATGCGCAGCAGCAGCATTCCCATTTGTCTGAAATGGAAATCATACATACCAGACGTGTACAAGACGGTGGCTTGCTTGCAACCCGCTCCACACCGAATGGAACCAATTACTGAGATTAGCACTGTCACGACGACCATACACGCCGTCCCTCTAGCAACGATTTTCAATCTCCTGGAGCCGGTATAGTCAGTCTGATGTGTGACAGAGTGCCACACCGGGGGTAACAATCAATCAACCAACCAACAACCTCGATTTGTAAGAATCCCAACATGCATTCACACTAACAAACCTAATGTAACGATGATGTAGCGTACGTGCCTTATCGACACATTACTGGCCTGCCTTAGTAAATTGAATCGCAAGCAACGTACTTAAGAAGCGCTGCGCTGATGATGATTTCATATATAGCTTATTCGTCTTATCTTCGATGTTCGTCCCATGTGGCCACGCTGGTGGCTTGGCTCGGGCAGTTGAGACCCTAGATGCCACAGCACCATGCGCTTAACCTCAATGGGCCATCCACCATCGAAGCCTATCGATGCCGTACACAGCATTTTCTTTCCGCATGCAGCGGTGGTTTCCCATACATTTGGGTAACCACCTTTTTATCAGGTATCGTCATTCGCGCCGATCAACCGCCTTTGATTCCCAACCCATGAGATCAACATTATTTCATGACAAACTCACCTTGATCAAGTTCTTGTAACGTAACTACGCTTTTCGCGCGTGCTGATTCCCTTGGCTCAGTTCTTCTTACAGCGGCTGCTTGGGTATCCGTGTCGAATCCATACGGGTGATATGGCCCAGCCACGTCAGTTGCCGCAACTGAAGTATGCAGCCCACTGCATACATGCCACTGCGGCGCAGCACTTTCGTGTCTGCAACTCGGTCACCCTTGCCGATTTACAGAATCCGACGCAGTTACTGCTAGTGGAAGTGCTTCAGATATCTGGCCTCCTTTCGATACATCATCCAGGTTTCGCTGCTGTATAGAAGAATGGACTGTACCATAAACTTGTATACCATCAGTTTCGTTCGAACGGTAAGCTAGTGCTTGTTCCACACACCTTTGTCCATTTTGCGAAACGCTGCTACCGCCTTCGATACGCAGATGCTTTGCTCGTTCGTCATGTACATTTCGGTAGACATTATGCTCCCAACATAGCATAGTTTCTATTTTGTCTCCAATACCTCATCGGCATCCTAGATTTGCGGCAGGTCCACAAAATTCCAGGTGAAGACTAACAAATACACTTGCTTGTGTTTATGGTGAGCCCGAAGTTGCCAACTGTCGAACGATGGCCGAAGTCGTGTGCTGCAACTGCTGCGTAGTTGTCCACAAACAACAACATACAGATAGTTGTCTCACGTAATAAGGTTCTCGCCCCGAAACGACATACGCTTAGCAGCCCACTACCAATAAGATGCTACACACGTACACCGTAATCACAAGCAGCATCAAGAGCACAATACATCATTGCATTAAGACAAATATTAAAAAAGATAGGAGCCAAGACACAGCCTTGCTTCGTACCAGGGACAACGTCATTGTCATCCGAGGTTTGCCTGATTACCGTGCTCGCACAACCAAACTTACTCAATACCAGCCACAATGCCTCGCGTTTCACCGTATCAAATACCTTGCCGAAGCCAACAAACAGCGAGTACAACGGCTGGTGTCGTTCTCCTGCAAGTGACGAGCTGCCAACGCCATCTCTGTGATGCTGTCGCCCGAACTGAATTCACATTGTTCTTCCGCCACATGTGGTTCAACGACCTGAATGACTATGCGGGTAAGCAGGATTCGGGCGATTATCTTTCCACTATAGGATTGTGCACCCTTATCCCAATCATCAAGTTCATATCCCCATCCGTCTCCTTGCCTGGTCATACGAGCCTCAGCAACTCCCGCTTCGGTGATACGGCTACCACAAGTGTTTCAACCGCCTAGAAAAGCAAACCAGTCGATCACCGAGTCGCTCTTTATTAATGGCGAGAACAACTGACTTGTCAGCTCGAACAAAGGGATACAAGATGTGCAGTAAGCGTCGTGGGCTACGCGCCACTCTACTCAACAAAACTTACATAACAACTATGCCTGCTTCATCCACCAAGACTGTGGACTTTCACTTTGTAGTCTGTATCGACATCCTTTCGATTAAACTGCACATCAATGAAGAGGGTTTTACGACGTTCACATCAAAGTGTGTTTTGTGACTGGCTGGTATTTTGCACTTTCAACCGCTGTGCATTGCAAATGGATGTCAGGACGTTTGCCATCATTTTGCCAGTGGTTGTCTGGCTTCATTTAAGCGGCACCAAACTATCTTCCAGAAGTTGTATCCTCAAACCGCCCGTGTTTGCTCCTGCATTACGCCAACCATATCGAGCTTACAGTCCATAAACTTGGCGACAGTGATCAAATTTCGACAGATATATGCTAGCGACGTGTTCGCTGTCCTGTGTGAAAAAATGTTGTGACTATTGATCAGATTAAAACTGATGTCTGATGGCGCTGGGGAATTTTCACCTTTCTTACTTCACTGGATCACAGTAGTACACACATCCTCGAGTTTGTTTGTATCCTAGTCTAAACTCAGTATGAAAAACAACTGTGTCCGCAATCAACATCTTTATTTTGGAGGTGACATTATGATGCACGCGGTCTGTGAATGGATTGCGACGCGCTATCTCGATGCCGACGGCGATTTACTTTGAGATGAACCTAGGTCGATTCGGTCACTGGGATCCTAGTTGCAGCACACGCACATACATGTTAGATTGCTTGCAGCAGCGTACTACTGCGAGCGGGCATCGTCTGCGATTAACAACTTTATGCGCATTTAAACAAAAATTTTCTCCCGGTGAATTGTTATGGAACCAGTCAAGAAAAGCTCTCTCACAACTTGGCTCTGCGAATTGATGAGCTGAGGTCGACAAACCTGTTTGTGTGCGCGTCTTACTGGTCAGCTGGCTACGGATCGGTGATGCGTTTGCCAATTAGGTCACTCGTACTCTTGATGCTCGGCTGATTTTGCTTAAGAAAGTTCAATGCCATTCGTCCACCTATCCTCATGAGTTCATGTTTGCGTGCACCTCTCATACTTTATCCTCGCAACGGACGCTCATCGACCTCTGGCCCCCTTCTCTCAGGAAACTACTATGCTTACCAATCCTCACCCATCGACGACCACGACGCCATCTTGTCCGCCCAACTATGCGGTCACTGGTTCCTTCGAACTTCCGGTGCTCCCACTGATGCGGTGAGTCTGTTCCTGTTGTGCAGTCAGTACAACTGTCCTCATTCTTTTTCACTGAGTTAAGCTGCATTTACCGCGTTACACTATTGATGAATGCGCTCCACTGACTTTCGGCAAAGGGGCATTTGAAGTAACGGTCAAAGTTCACTTGCGTGATCGCTACCAATTCAGAGTGTTGGTAACTGGTACACTTGGTCTAACAAAAGCCTAGTATATGCTGAGTTGTCCGTCCACCTTGTGCCGGATTAGTTAAGTTTTTATTGTCCATCAGGCACGACCGCCCGATATATAGATGATATATAGATGAATTAGTGTCCGACACGGCATTTGTTGTCAATAAAGTCACCAAAGGCCAATCTACACCGTAGCACCACGCTTTTAGTTACATTGCGTTGTTGCTAATATCTATAGCCACGCTTACTGTCCAGATATGTTGTTAGATACTACAGACCACATAGTTTTGCACACAAATTTCGCTCATGTAAACCCCTGGTTAAATCATGGTACTTCCATTATCACGAACATTTTTGCCTGCATATTTTGTTGATAGATCTTACCAAGAGACCACGTTTTGGCCACTTTGGAAACGATCCGAGACAACAATTGGCTAAGTATACAGAACGGTGCAATAGGAGCTATCAACGCAACATTGCCGGATCGTAAAAGAACTTTGCACAGTGTTCAGGCTGAAGAATTCTGGGTGGGCATAAATTATGCACTCGCTGCGACCATGATCATGGAAGTGAGTACTTATTTCTTGTTACTGTGTGCAATGAGCAGAGATTCTCGTTCTGGCTATCGTATAAATGATCGGTTAATCCTTGTATAAAAATCCCTTATGAGATTACAAGTGGTCGCTTTCCTGTGTCGCGCTTATGGACTGAACATTTCGTTCTTCCATCCATGCGAATGTTTCCAGTCATTCATATGCTGGACTGTTGTATCGCGCTCATCAGCCGATTCTTATTGATCCTAGTGATAACCGCACCGCGCACCTAAACTACCGGTTGGCTGTGGTGGTGGTGGTAGTGGTGATAACCCATTGTTGTGGGCTTATGGGAAATTTGCAGAATCGGAAGCATTATAGTGGAGCGATACGTATTTGCTTTCTCAGCGGCGGCTTTATGACAATTGATCTGCTTCCCTTCGTTGTGTTCCTGTCCCACAAATTACAATGGGTGGCATCTTTATCAATCTGCTGACCTTCGATACTTTGCCTTGGTCGTAACACACGAATAATTCCGCCTTAATTTTTCACTAACCTACTGACGGGGGTGACTCACTAGTGATGCATTTTTCTGATATGATGTCACCAGAAGAGCGTATTACGGTGTTGGCATCAATGAACTTGGTGGTACAGCTTGAACACCTTGACCCCAAGGTAGGAGCATTAACATTTATCCGTATGGACCGGCTTTCTTCCGAATGCATATTCCAATTTAATCGTTTCATCTTACTCTTTCAGCCAGAAATGTCTGCTGAATGATTGAGTAGGGCGCAACTCACGGGCGAGCGTCTCTGTAGTGACCGATCTGAAACCATGTGTGCTTGGGTCCCCTCTTCTCATGGACTATAAGACTGAGTCCATATGACATTGTTCACACTACCGCCAAACCACCAATGAGAGTCATGGGTCGGTCCATTTGTTTAGATATCCAATTAACCCTGATGGTTAGATCGTCAGAGAAATTACTGAGGATTAGGAAGGTTTGCGTGGTTTTCTGATTACCCGATCATACCTAGATTCTATATCAGTCTAATGATGGATGATAGTGTGGGTCTGCTTTGTGATGCTTCCAGTGACGCAGCGACAACAGCACTGCACTCCATTGCTGGGCCACGCCTTCTACACACTTTATATTATCGGCCGTCGTAAGGAGTTTGGACATAAGCACAGTGTGATGCTTTGTCCACCTCTATTGGGTCATGTTTGGTGATATTCTAGGCGCCATGAAGCCTACCCCCACGGAGTGCATCTATGCTAATAGTTCACATTAGCACAGCACGTTTGTTCGTCACGGCCGTGAGCATACAAGTCTTCACACACAATTTGATTGACGAATTCAGAACCATCATTTGAGTGTCCAGGCTACCGTATGGATCGCATGCATCCACTATGTGTTGTGTATCTGAGGAAGCCTATCGTCTTTGAACACAGGTGCACGTAACGCACCGGTCATGTTTATTAGGAACGCTTGACAAATTAGTATGGGTCCCACTGATTGGTGTTTTGTCGCACTTGATCGCTGAGCTTCCGCAATCCCCTTTACCGTTATACATGCGTTCCGATGTCTAGTGTGCGCTGTTGGATGGAGCCACATAGTGACCAGATATTGTAAAGATAAAAAGTACAGATGTTGCGCAACGTCTTAACCGAACTAGTGCATTCCCCATTCCATAGTGGGAGCCTCGAGTTTGACCACTTCACGAGTTAGAGTCCTTGTCCGACATAACCCGGTGGCGAATTCACTGCTTCCTTTTGTATTCGAGCTCCTTCATTTTTGTTAGCACTTTCATCCAACCGATGATACTTTTCGCTTCGCTTTTCGTCGAATTTTCATTTGTTTTGTGTCCTCCATTCTCCTACGCTATTGTCGAATTTGTGTTTCTTAGAGACTCGGATCATGGCGACCACAAAAATCACACTTTAGTGTCCGGATCGTATTTGGCTCACTTACACACAATGAAATTTACCTTTTATGCAGAACTCCATATATAGGCAGATAAATGCACTAATTTGGATGATAGGCTTTTAATGACACATACTTTATACTTGACCTAGCCGGGTTTCATTATACCATTTGAGGCAAACATCATGGGACACTTCTCGCAATGCTTTCTTAATTCCTCCGATATATTTCCATTGTCACAGAATATGACCTCTGAAGGATTGGCTCTCGCCGGTGCTTGTTACAATACCATCTATCATCGTTTCGGTTTACAATACCAGACACCGGAGGGCTATCTGGTTGACGGTCGGTTTCGATGCCCCGGATACATGAGACCCTTGGCCATCTGGAGCATCCAAACTGCACTGGAATTGAAACAGTCCAGGACGAATACAGTGAACGAGGGAAATTTGAGAGCAAATGAGGTGCCAAACTCCGAACAGTCCGCGCGATGTTAAGCAACACCTCATTATTGTGTCGTGCTTTCGAAGCTTCCCTTCGTCCAGGTGGATATCGGTCGTTCACGGCTTATTTTCCGGTGCGTTGTGGAAAGTCACTTTCAGCTCTACTCATTCCCCACACGTGTAACGTACACAATCTAATTTTGATTCTGACTTGTTTCATCGTACCCAACTGATTTCGGAGCCTGTCTGAACATTTTACTCAATTTCCCCGTCCACACATTATGGTATATTTGCGGCGAACGCTGACCACTTCTGATTACTCTTCTATTCTACGCGAACCCGTCTTTCACAGAAATACTTCCATCCACGTTCGTGATTCAACTGCGCTTTACAGATCTACATGTATCACGATTTTTACTCCATTCTATGTGGTCTCCGTCGCTGTTTTTCTGTTATCATCTTTGCAAATTTTTTTCTCAAATAAAGAATTAGGCGCTTTGCAAGCCTCACTTGGGGCCCCGACTTAGGTTTGCGAAGGACAGCTGACGAGACACTACATCAGGCGACAATGTGGAGAGCGTTACGATTTTGCCGTCTCACCTCCGTGCACGATATGATTTATTTTTGTGCTCAGAGTTGAGCGTCTGGAAACTGTCACGCGGTTGAAGATTCATTCCGTCTTTCCCACTTGGCACAAGTAACAACCCAATTAATCCTCATACTACTCACTAATAATCGGTGCTCGCGTTAATGGCTTACATGCCACCCCTATTGGTGGCGGCTTGCGAAGGAAGTCGTTGCTCTGGTGGCTGGCCCTGTCCACTGCACGTTCATAACACACATGGCAGTGGAGGATGAGCCGCGCTATATCGCAGATATCAGTCATGGCAGTCCGCTGCCGTCGCCTATGACTCAGTGGCATATGTCGCCGGCTCGCAAAGATAAGGTCGGGGGTTCGAATCCGGCAGAATGCAGCGGGTATGCCCCACTGACGAATCCCAATGGGACGAAACGGCGTCTAGTGCTTTCCTGAATTCATGGTCGGTGCAACTAGTTTTCACAAAAATAAGAAGAAAGCTTTAAAACAAACAGGATGGTGATCACTGATCATTTATGATGAGACTGACACAACATCTGTCATTGTGAACGCAACAATCTTATATGCTGTGAGCAACATATCAGTCAGTCTAGTTACTGACGATACAGTTACTTTCGGTTTCTTGCTTCTAGCTACCGATCTTTCTAACTGGAGTTTCTCCCATTGTTATTGCTCTTCATTTGTTACACTGCTGACAGCCTCGTTAATCAGAACAAGGTGAGTCGCGCTAATTGGATCCGTCTTTAGGTGTACGCTGAAACGTTTTACTTCAATTTATTCATGCTTGGAGCCACCAAGTGCAGTGAAGATCGGGCGTACCTGTTTGTTGCTTATGGTTCTTTGGCGACGATAGTTGTTGCTGCTCCTTGTGCGTCTTTTGTTTTCCCTCATTAGACTCTCCAAAGAAAGCCTGGAATGTGCGGTATTTCAAAGCGCTTCATTGGTAAAATGCGATTATAATATAACGATATTTGCTTTTCATTCTACTACTTGCTGCGAATGCACAAAATTATCACGAGCTGATACGACCGAAACTACGATGCAACTTTCCCCGAGGAATACGCTGCTCTTCGCCTCGGAAGGGGCATATAGGTGTATTTCCCTAAATTCGCATTCACCAGGGAGTATTCCAGATGCGGTTACCGTTCTACTCTCAGCAGACCTGCGAGTTGCGCAGAATATATTCTACTCTGAGAAAGCGGGATAAACTAATTTATCGGTTTCTTATCAAGTCGATGGAATGCATCTCCGTGGCAGTGTCAACACCTGTCTGCAGCAGCGAAGTGTGGATACCAAACGGGCGGGTAACCACTATATTGATGCATTTCAGCAACAAATCCTTCGACGTATTCTGCGCCTCCGCCGATTACAGGCAATGAAGCGGCCCATAGAAACGACATTCACGGAGTATGTCTCGTACTGTTGCTGTGTTGTTTAGAGCTACTAATTCTTCACAGAATGAACGCGGATGAAACACCGGGACAGCTACCGTACGGTCTATTTAGTATCAAACGTAATGTGTTAGCAAGTAGGACGCAGCGCTAGGATATGTTTAAGGTAAGGTTTCTAGGATCTAAAGCCGACCTAAGGTGTGGATAAGTAGTTGTCCGCTGCAACAAATTGTCGGTATTAACTCGCAGTGGCTTTAAGAGGAACGACGATTGACAGGTGGTCTGAGAACGACCGATATACGGTACAACCAACGCGTTTCCACTAGTACTGCTGATACGGGACGCGTACACTTCTTTGAACACCAGCAACCCCCAATGCCCTGTAGGAATTAAGCGACCTATACTGAGTATATTCGATCCTAGACCAAGGATTAAGTTCCATCTAGCACCTTTAGCTTTAAAAACTACGGTGACACTGCCACTGTCGAGTGCCGGCCGGTGAATGGGAGCAAGGCGTACGCAGTGGTTCGTACTAATCAAATAGAAAATAGTGGAAATGTGTCAAGTGGATTTCCGATATCGTTGGTATGAATACGTACAACGGTGCCACTAGATCCCACTAACAGGAACTTGTCCATCGGAATTACAAACAACTGGTAGGATAATAATAGCTACAAATGGACAGCGATTCATCACGAAACACTACGAGATCTGCGTCCGCCTGTCTGGGTTGTGTTTGGTCAGCAGCTGGGCCGTACCCCCACAAAGAAGTTGTGTTTTAAGTGCATTTCCTACCCTTCCAAGTGGTGGGTCTTATATGGTGCGAGTAACGCCCTCTGTTGATATGAGATTATGAATAACTGACCGATAATGTATCTACTTCGCCAGACAGTCATCTCGATTACTGCCTCCAGGTAGTTCCATCATGGAGCCGCAGTAGCTCATATATGTGGTATGTAATCCTCTCTGTGTTCTTTCGGTCACTGTCAGGCACTAATCTCCTCACCTTTAAAATGTTACCCCATACGTACGTATCCCTGTGGTGTGTAAGTTGCAGCTGCATCATGCGCACTGCTGCCATCTGAGGCCGTTTTCATTCAGATTCACTTATGCATGAATATCGTGTGTATTCATTGCGAACCAGGACATGTGACGTGCAACGGATATAGGACGAATGGTGGAGCTGTGGGTGATATTGTCTTGTATTTGTCCACAACAACAGTGCCGCCTAAAATAGAATTGTCTAACTAACTTCGAAAATTAGCACCTGATAACAGGACGGCTACAACCACCAACAATGCTCTCGGTCTGAAGGGATGATATGAGACTTTATGGATTTGCTTACAAAGTAGCAGTGAGCGTCTGGAGACACCCGCGTCGAACTCAAAATACCGTTAGGTCAGCTTGACTGCTGGTTTGCTCACCGAATCTATCAGTTCAGTGGGTAACAACACTCATTCCTACATCGAAATTGAACAAAATTGCAGCTGGAATTTTATAACTCAAATGAGATATAATTCGCGGAAGACATCAGTAACAAAGGTAGTGAACAAACTTATCTTCAATGGATTATCATCAGCCTACTACTACTACTACTAAAGTAGGCGTAAGTGGTCTCAACGCAGTCACTGAACCAGATTGCCTAATCGATATATATATATATATATATATATATATATATATATATATATATCAGATCACTATGCACAACAAAAATTAGTCTAGGCTCTCTACCGTGGCTTCAGGTCGATGCGACTAGAACAGCGATCACGCTACTTCATATCAACCAGACCAGAGCCATAGGTCGCTTCCTCCCTACAGTGCATTGGGGGTTGCTGGTGTTCAAAGAAGTGCACGCGTCCCGTATCAGCAGTACCAGTGGAAACGCGTTGGTTGTACCGTACATCGGTCGTTCTCAGACCACCTGTCAATCTTCATTCCTCTTAAAGCCACTGCGAGTTAATACCGACAATTTGTTGCAGCGGACAACTACTTATCCACACCTTAGATCGGCTTTAGATCCTAGAAACCTTACCTTAAACATATCCTAGCGCTGAGTCCTAATTGCTGACATATTACGTTTGATACTAATAGACCGTTCCTGTGTTTCACCCGCGTTCATTCGGTGAAGAATTAGCCATTCTAAATACCACAGCAGCAGTACCTGAATGTCGTTTCTGTGGGTCGCTTCATTGCCTGGAATCGACGGAGACGCAGAACATATATATATATATATATATATATATATATATATATATATATATATATATATATATATATATATATATATATATATATACCGTGTATAAGCCGACAGTGTGACTGTATCGCCAAATTTATCCAAAATCTTAAGTCCGTAAGTGAGCCAACCCCCGAAAAATCAGCAAAAAGAGAAACGAAATTGTTGTTCACGATTTTGACTTCATCACTATTGGCTCTCACTTGAGTGTGCTCAAGCGAAAACTGCTCTACTGTTGGTCAGTACTGGCGACCTACTGTGTTATGATCGCAGATAATGGGGCTTAGAGCCGTCAGAACAAAGATTTTAACCTTACTGAACTTTATTGATTAGATGTCTAGTCACACGAAACAGCTAAGACAGCCGACAATATGGGGTAGGGGGAAAGGTGTTTCGCATATTTGATGGTCTCATGCATCTGTATCGCTGCACAGCAGCAGGTGAGAAGGAAGTTCGTGATCAGTGGTGTGGGACGACGTCGTACTTTTAATGCACCAGATTGAGTAGCATAGCATAATGTTTTAACGCTGTGATTCACTAAGCAAAATAGCGCTAACGCGAAGTCACACGATCCAGCTGAGAAGGAATGTGCTCACATTTCGTGCGATCTTCTAAAGCCATGGAAACGTGAAAAAATGTCTGGACAGAAGCGATGTGCATATTCTGCTGGCTTTAAATAAAAGTTATCGCTTTTGCTGACCAATCTAATAATTTTATGGTGCACACCAGTTCACGCTGTATGAAAAGCATGGGAATGACGAAAGGAAATGTCAGAATTGTCAATAATGCCTGTAAGCAAGCGAGCAGCATGAGGTAGAACATCCACGTTTCGTTCACTGACGAAAAGAGGAGGACGCGTGGGTTATGGGGTCACGGCACAGCGAGCACTCTCAAGGTTACAGTCCGGAATTGCAGCCATCAAAACCGGTGAATTTTTCTGCTGTTTCGACATGTGTCTACGGACCCGCACAAAAATAGCCCAGAAAGTGCCAAAGAAATTGGACAGTAAAGTTGAATGTTCTCAAAGGTTCGTGATTCAGCTGAGAAAGCAATACGACTGAACCGTCACAAATAAGAAATATGGACGAGACGCCCGTGTGTTTTGATATGTCTTCAAATTGCTCGGTGGAGCAGAAAGGTGCTAACAGTTTTTGTAAAAACGACGAAACACGAGAAGACACGGTTCACAGTTGTTTTAGGGTATATGCCTTATGGTACCCGTATATCACCTTCCATTATTTTAAGCGTAAGACGCTGCCTAAAGGAGCGAAGTTCCCAAGCAGCGTGTTTGTGCGGGCTCACGCGAAAGGATGGATGGACGAGAGTGGCAGTATAGACTGGCTGGTTTGGGGAAAGCGAAGCGGTGCCCTTTTAAAGAAACCATCTATGCGGGTTTGGTATTCCTTTAAGACACCGAACTGAGAATGTGAAAGTATGCCGTGAACTGAAGTCGTCTGTAGCTTTAATTCTCGGTGGACTTACCTAAATCTTGCAACCACTGGATGTCTGTCACAATTAGCTCTTTAAAGATAAGCTTCAGGCCAGGTGGATTGTATGGATGGCATCGTCTGATTTAGCGTTGACGAGGGGTGACAATTTGAAGTTTGACATTGTTACGATTTCACAGTGGGTGAAAGAATCGTGGCTGGATATTCTATCAGGAATTATCGTACGATCACTCAAAATGTGCTGCACCAGTAATGTTGTGAATGGAAGTGAGAACGATGCCATTTTTGAGGAATACTACAATGACGCGAGCAGTGAAGTTGAAGATGTCGATATTCACCCTGACGTCCCCATGACAGACGACCAGTAACAGAAACTGTTTGAAGATTCTGACCCGGATTCTAGTTTCGAAGGATTCAAGTAATTTTAATACTATTGTGCAGCGTTTGGATATGTGAGCCTATAAATCTACCGGTACGTGCTGTTCTGTCATGTCCTTCTCCAATATTATTGTGTGGGATGGTGTTCGATTCTGTAGAATTACTATGTTTCTGTTACTGCCACCCGTCGCGAAAGTCACATATACGAAATACCGAGAATTTACTACACAAACATAATGTGTCTACCTATCCGCCTGAGATACCGTCCGTCACTAGCGAATGGTGCTAAGGCATGATTTGGCATAGGTGTGCATTTGATTTCTGGGTGGATTTTGTATGCGTTTTTTTTAAATTGCGCTTAACCTTTGTATAAACCAACCCTCAACCGCAACAAACATGGAAAATTGCCTAAGATTCTTCTGTAATATACGGTAATTTAAGTAATTATGCTTGCTTCCCGACGGATTTGTAAACTTTTCGCTGAGCGCTTGACTCTGTTAGATGTCTTTACCAATGTCAGGATGGATCAAGGAAGGGCTTTCACATGGTTAATTGACGTCTGTGGGATAAATTAAATCATTCAGATATGCGAGACGCAGTGACTTTGTGTATTGACGAGTCACTTCAGCCACGTCTCATTGTCGTTAAAGAGACACTTGTGGTATCTCCTTTGCAGTACGCTTGTTAGTCGTATACCTGGCACGTCTTGAAACGCTGCCTCCGAAATATTTGCTGGACCAGGATAAACCCCAAACACAACTGGTAGCACAGGCAGTTGCTTCGGTGGGCCCGTAAAATTAAGAAAACCTTACGTCTAATGCTAGTACTTCTATTCCGATGAAAACTAAGATCCATGCTTCAAGCTGGATACTTGTGAGTAAATATCAAGATTAGTGACTTGTCAAAAATTCCCATAACGATCGGTATCGCAGTTAGTTTCGCTCGTAAGAACTACAACTCAAGCAAGGACGTAGCAACTACCAGAGGAGTCTGAACATTTGTGCACCACTTTGGCAGTTGTTATTCCTTAAACCAAGGAATTACGAAGAGCCCGTTAATATGTCGTTTTAGAGCGCTGCTATTAGTGCTGGAATTGTACTGCTACAATACTTACGTACGAAATTTATAAACACAAGCTTGTGCTTTACTTGCTGCAAAATTATCGAGAACACTCAAATCGCAATCCATCGGCCATTCCCTCTTCTGTGGAGAGAACTGACAAGTCAGTACTGCTAGTCAGTTTCCTTGTTGAAAATAAATAAATAAATGTTTTATTCTCAGCAGGGCAAAGGCATGATCATGTTAATTCAAACACGTATGGCCGGTAATTGTACAAAAATGTCGCAAGATAGCTAGCAAAATACTGGATCGATGGTTGCATGTATAATTTGGCGGTCTATTAGCTCAGCCAGTTTATTAAAAGGACCCTGAACATTTGTAGACAAGCAGGTCAGTTTCTCGGTCACTAGGAGCCCACAGAGGGCTAAAGTGGTCAAGCGTTGGGAAACGCAGACTGATAGCAATTCAGCAGTTACTCGTTTTTTGTTAGAATATTGATATCTCGTCTGAAACTTGAACAATGAACAATGATTTATCGCGAGATAAAAGCAAGTGCTTGACATGTCCCGTAGGATGGTAGCGGTGAATATGATGCAATTAAAATATGTCTGGGCCATCTATCGAACGTCTGCCGAGATGAATAATTTGATAATTAACATCAGTGTAAAATGAAAAAGAAATATCGCGCGTAAACATTCAGAAAGACAGTGGGGCGCTGTGATAGTTGAGGTAAGGAGTGAGAAAATAAAATATGGTCGCTCACTTAGGTCCATTTGATACATTAGTCCTGTTGAAAACATGCTTGGCGTAATCCACAACAGCGGAGCTTAGGTAACAAAATGTTGGGAGCTGAGGGCAACATCTAATCGTTTTTTGAAAACATCCAGGGTAGGAGAGGATACTACTGAGTCTGAGAGTGCGTTCCATGGTTTGCAAACTCGAAGGGAAAAGTAATTCCGTCGACACTCTAGACGGCTATATTGTTCCTTCAATGTTAAGCAGTTACCCCTGAGCTGCGTGTTGTGGCTAAGTTTCAGCAAATGGCGGCATACGTGGTTGGGGTCACTCAATATTTGATACGCTAATATGAGATCGCCGCGCAGCCTTCGACAACGTCCGCTGAAAACTCCCAACAACTTCAGCCTTCGGTGGTAAGAGTGATACCGCAGGCCCATCACGTTCTTGGTTGCTCTCCGTTGTGGTGCCTCTATCGCCTCTAGGTCGCGTTTCAACCAAGGTTGCCAAGCTTGGATTGCGTACTCAACTTGCGGGCACACGTAGGAATTGAGCATCATTGGGAAGATTGACGGGTCAAATCTCCCGAATGCCCTTCGCAGCATGCCGACATGCTGGTTGCCTCTTTTCGCAGCTACCTCAGCCTGTTTTGAACAGTTGAGGTCGCTCTGTACGATCACACCAAGATCACGTTCTTGGGAGCTATTCTGCAATTCCTTTGTCCCAAGTATGTAGGTGTAGTTATGACAATGGCGTAATTGTACTACGCGACATTTGTCTACGTTGAACGGTAGAGCTTTTTGAACTGACCAGTTCGACACTGTATTAAGCTCGTGCTGGAGCCGTTCATGGTCATCCGGTCCTCTGATCCTTCGCCATATCTTGATATCATCAGCGAAAAATAAGAAATCGGAAGTAATTGATCTCGCCAAATCGTTAATGAACACCAAGAATAGACGAGGTCCAAGAACCGAGCCTTGTGGTACTCCACACGTCACGTCGATTGCGTGAGAAAATGATTCTCGGACTCTCACCACTAGCCGTCGTTCTTGTATAGAATTGCTAATCCAACTCAGGATTAAATCGCCAATGCCGTAGTTCCGAAGCTTCTGAAGGAGAACTCGATGGTCTAAACGATCAAACGCTTTTGAAAAGTCCAGGTAGATGACATCGACTCCAACTCCATCATCAACAGCTTCAGTCCAGCTATTACGTGCAATTAATAGGTTAGTGTTACACGAATGCTTTTGACGAAAGCCATGTTGTTCTGGGGCTATTAAATTGTGGCTTTCCAGGTATTGCATCAGCGCGTCTGCGACGATTGATTCCATCACTTTGGATAGTACGGGAAGTAATGTTATTGGACGGTAGTTCGCAGGATCAGTGCGGCTGCCTCCTTTATGGATGGGAGTGATGACCCCTTGCTTCCATACTGGTGGAATAAGGTTTTCCTCTAGACATCGCTGATAGAAAACAGCCAGTGGTTCTGCTAGATCACTAGCTACTGCCTGTAGAGCCTTTGGACGGATGTTATCAGCTCCGGGAGAACTGTGGATACGCAAGGATAACAATTTCTTCAACACAGCCTCCGTAGTGAAGGTGATGTTTTCTAAACCAAACGGCGGAGTATTAGAAATGAGGTGAATGTTTGGGCTCGACACTTGTTGGAACGTTTGAGAGTAATGAAGCCGTAGGAGATCAGCTGCTTCCATTGCTGACCGCGTGTATCCATCAGCTGTGACTAGCGCCGGAACCCCTCGCTTTACCTTTCGAAGGCCGTTAATGTGCCTATACAGGAGTTTGTGGTTAGTGCAGAATCGCTTCATTAACTTCTGCTGATGCGTGACCTTGTCCTTGCGGATCAGTTTCACACAGAAGTTACGATGTGTCACGTATGCAGTCCAGGTTTCGGCATTCGGGCAACCCTGGTGATTTCGCCATGCCAAATCCCTCCGGGACATACATTTACGTGTTCTGCTCCTCAGAAATGACTTACTCTGGTTTTTGGGTTGGAAGGACTTCTGTTCCGATGCTTGCGCTACCAGTGTGCTCAAAGTCCTTGTAAACATATCCCAGGCCAGATCTGGGGGGCATTCGATTAAGAAAGTCCAAGATGTATCCTTAACAAGCTTGGACAACACATTGTATTGCGTGACAGTGTGCACTTTATCCTCCTCCTTTTCCGGGTACTCGGCATAGCATATATAATCAAAGAGAAGAGTGACATGATCACTACGACCCAATGGTGTGCTTGTAACTATCCCGCCAACCATGAGTTCTTCGTTAGTTAGCACAAGATCCAGTATGGACGGCTTGTTAGAAGTTCGAAATCTGGTGGGAGAGGTTGCGTGGTTGTAAAGAGGTTGGCTAGCAATAAATTTTTGCAAACAGGCTTTAAAATGCGTACCGTCAGTTGCCGGCGTTTCTATGTCGTGCACGTTAAAGTCTCCCGCGATAAGAATGTGGGTGTAGGACTTGTTCAAAGCAAACTGAAAAACGGGGTACAGTTTGGAGTCCATTTCCGACGTTGAGTTTGGCGGGCGATAAACCACGGCTAGTAGACATGTGTCCTTGATTCGCAACCAAAGGCGGCACCAAAGCGAATCGGGAGCTCGGATTTCTGGGTGATCGATAACTTCACATCGGAGGCTTGTATCATAGTAAAGAATCACACCGCCACCCATACCAGTTCTATCGGTCCGAAGCAGCGACATACCGTGTAACTTGAGCTCACAGTCGGTTATCTCAGGGTTTAACCATGTCTCTGTAATCATGACGAGGTCTCGTGGTTGTGAGGCATGGAGTTCTCTAAGTTCGGCCAACTTGCTTCGAAGGCCTTGAGCGTTTGTGTACATGCAAGATAGGGCTTTTGTGGTTAGGAGTTCATTGGTGGATGTCAAGTTTGTGTTCGCTTTTAAGCCGGCCGTTAGGTGGCCGGCAATTAATCGTTTTTTGGTTTGTGTATTTCAGTCGTGTTACATGACATTATTGAGCGTTCCTGAACTGATGGTTCACTCGTGCTGTGCTCGGTCCTCCTGTGTGACGTGGACGCTGTTGTGTCGATCTCTCCGAAGGACTGTGCAAATAAAGAATTTGCAGGATTTGCAAGTTCCATCGAATTTCTTCCGACTTTTGGTCGTTCGCCTGCTGCCTTTAGCCGTATTTCTGTTGGCAACCTAGCTCGGAACTTTAACCAGCTATCCAACAGAACTTGGGTCATTCCCTCAGAGTGTAGTATTACCTTCATTAGCCTAGGACCGCAGCCCTTGTAGTTAGGTGACAACGGAACTCTTGTTAGAGATTTGGCAATAACATTGTTAACACAGAGTGCTTCGCGGATGTAGCACCACTGTTCTCGGTCATGTGTATGTGCATCGTGATCGCAAGAATGCAGGAGCTCGGGAACACCATGAACAAATATTGTTTTCTTGCTATCCCTAGTAGCAATACCGCGTTGCTCCACTGCTTCTTTTGTGCGGTCTTTCCAAGGTAGCTCAGGTAATATGCGCACTCCGCTCGGTGAGTTGCGAAGACGAACTGCTGAGAGCAGGACAGCCTCTGTCTCATCTGCTGAGTTTAGAGTTACTCGAAGAATTCGAGGTTCACCAGAGTGCACTGAGGTCGGGTGACGTGCTACGCGTTGCAGCATTGCAGGCTCAAGCCGAATACCAATCGCCTCGCAGATGGAACTCCACTGGTTGCGATCGTCGTGCAACTTGCCTTTTATTGTGCCAGATTTGGATTCGGGAACATTGGTGCACACGAGAGTTAGCGCAGCGTGATTTTGTCTAGCAAGTGTTGGCTTTATACTTTTTGCCGGCAATTCAGGTTGTTTAGAGGGCACCACTGGACTTGACGGTGAAAGCTGCTTTGGGCCACGCGTGCTCGGTACTGAAGATGAACTTGTTTGTGTCGCTCCCGGTGTGTCTGTGGATGCAATCGATGCGTACGTTACCTGTTTGTTATCGGCACCGGATTTCCTTCGGCTGTGAGCTATCGGTGTCATGGCTGAATCTCCAAGTGAAGCGTCTGTGGTTGGAGAAGTGGACGCAGGCATGTTTGAGGCTTGCCCACTGATGGGAGTGAGGTGACCCAATGGGTTTAGAGTCACAGAGGCTGCAGTGCGGTTGGATCGTCTAGCTCTTTTCTTCGGTTTAGACGCAGAACTAACTTTGACCGGGTGAGGTATTATCGTGGCCATATTTACCTCCGAGGGAGCGACCTTAGTATTTACAAATTATGCGATTATTTCAGTCATCCTATCGCATTTTTTCATTAGCAATGATAAACAGTTGACAACTGGAATCACTTGACATGATGGGCAAAACCAAATTGTGTCAGCAACTTGGTTTGTCTGTCTCACTTCTTGGACAGATTTGCCTGCACATTGCAGGCAGTACGATTTAATGCAGCTGGAACAGGTGATACTGATCTTAAGGACTTTAATGCAGTTGTCTGCACAACATAGACGACGCTGAACCATAGGAATGCTAGTTGTCCTCTTGTTTACAACAAAGCCTTGGTGAGTGTATTTTGCGCTAGGGGTGACGCACGAATAGGTCAGAACACGCACACGAACTGAGAGTTGTTCGACCGCACCAAGGTCAGGCGTAGGGGCAGATGGGGGTCGTAACGCGCAGACTGTCGGATTCAGCGATCATTAGACTTGCAGTGGTACACCCACAAACAAAGCGGCAGCGTGTGTTAATCGGCCTGCCTTAAGCGACGATGCAGGTGGAGCGCTGATAAGCTTCCTGAGAGCTGCTCAGTTGATGAGCGGAGCAAAAAGGCTCTAACTTTGTTATGCCGCAACTTGCAGGGATGGTTGCAGCGTAGTTTGGGAGCCCTCAGCTTCTTCTTCCGAATGAGACCAAAATCTTTTCCGAAAGACCGGTCTGATGTAGTTACACAAGTGAAATTCGGCAAAGAATATGCCGAAAACTGGGAACTGGAGAAAGAGTATAATCCCCACCGGTTAGATCCAAGAGTTGATTCGGCCTAGGTGCGTTTCGATCTTCTTTTAACACTACGTCAGAGATAATAAAAGCAGCAGTCACGTTAGGCTTTTGTGTATTCGTCTGCACGTTTGCCGCTACTGGTACTTAAATATGTGAGCTGTGCAAAGATGCTGCGGACTTTAACCGAATTTCGGAAACATGACTCGGGCTACGCAGTTGTCTCAAGTCTCTGGTGCTGGAGCTTCTGTGTACACTCGCCATGCTGAGTTGCGTAACGTTATCTACTTTGGAGTTCTGCTTCTAACGAAAGCAATTTATGTACACTTATGGCAAACTCTTATTCCTGAAGCTTTGTAATCAGCTGACTGAATTTGTTGACTAACTCGGACCAGGCGAATTCCGGGTGTTCTTCGGCAAGGAACAACCACGTTGTAGCGCTGACGAGCTGAATTAATCGATCTTGGCTTGTGATGGTTTGCACAGTCCCATCGTTCTCATTCCAATATTCCACATAACAGACGAAGTTGAAACTGACTATTGCGTGATCACTGCGACCCCATAGGCAGTCTAAAACCATCAAATCAACCATACGCTCCGCATTGGTTAGCACAAGATTTAGCACAGATGGCTTTTACCTGTTCTGAACCTAGTGAGCAAAGTGAGGTGATTTTAAAGAGGAACAGTGGTCACCAGCTCCTGTAGATCGGCCATGAATTGTTCTTGGTCTTGGTCGTCTGATAACTTACGCCGCAATGTGAGCGCGGTAGATTAAGGAACATTTGAGCATACAACAGTCCGGGTACTATTGTTGGATCCCTTTTTTCGTTGATATACGAGGTAGGGTAGTCGTTTGTCCTGACCCGCTGACCAGTATTGATTGTTAGCTGTTTATCCCTCTAGTCGCGTTAACGGAGTTTACAACAGAAGAAGCCGCAAGGATGACCACACGGCTTACCTTTGCAGCAATGTCTGCTTATGGAACTGAGGTTCCAGGGTGCTTAGACTCGGAAAGTGGCATTCGAGCTACAGGTACCGAGGGTTGGTGTTCGGCTGTTTTAGCTTTATTAATCCTAGATATCAGATCTGGTGGAATTTGCTTAACCAGACGTTTCGAATGGTGCCTGATTTTCGTTTCCTTGAGTATGTTTGATTCTCGTAGGTACGGTCAGCTTTCGTCCGGTGTTCTAACAAAGTTGGAGAAGACAACGGAGAAGGAGACGTGGCTGATTGCGGTTTAGAAGAAACGGATAGTGTAGCATTCCGTTGCTTAGTGGCCGCTACGCTTTCCTGGTGCATCACATTTCCATTAAAGTAATCTTATCGTTTATCTTCTGCTCGGCTTCTGCGGTTACCCGGTCGCACTTCTGAACTAGAATAAGCAAGCACTTAACTATTGGGATGGTGGCGCACGCGGTACATAACCAAAGTGTAGCTTGGGAGCTATTTCGTTCTCGTACCTGTGGTTGGAACACGTTTGCACATTTTGGATGGTACCACTGCAAACAGTGCGAGCAAGGTGCACCTATATTAACTAATCGATGACATTCTCCTAACCTGCAAATGCCTTTCGCTTGGAGGCTTTTTGGATTCGGATTCGCATTTTTGTCATAGCACGTGGTGTCCTTATCTGGCCCATTGTGTTTGTTTGCCTTCCTACTTTTTCAGTTTCGAGACCGGCGCACAGCGGTCAGGCGATCGTGGTGCTTGCATGGTCAAAACAGCGGTCGGCGTGGTCCGTGTGATTGGTTTTGCATTCGCACTGGCTGACGAGGTCACAAGGAATATCGAGCGACTAGAACCTGAATCTGAACACAGCGCTGAACACTGATTGTATGAACACAAAAGCTTCCACAGCTGCATTGAGAAATGCCGGATCGGAATAAGCTTAGGCTTTTCGGACTGCCACGAGAATCCTGTATTGAATAATGTCCCACAGGAAGGCAATCGGCTCAATATATTTGAGGTATCCTCTTGCTTTTAACCAAGGATGACAGCGAAAACGGTTAGTGGCATGAACTTTAATCTTAGAAAATAATTCCACGTATGATGGATCACAGTTTGTAGGCTGGTAAATCCGGTTTGATTGAGTTTACAGTGACAATGCTGCGAGCAGATGTAGAGAATATAGAGCGGAATGATCCAAATGAATCAGGAGCACGTACGTCATGCGTGTGTGGATGATCACACCTATCATGTTCGATGGGTCCCTGTTACGGGACCAAGAAATACACGGACGATTGTCTACCAGCCTTTGACGAAGTCGAAGCTATGATCACCGCAAACCCCGAGCATATAGCTCCACAGGAACCTAAGGTTCTCCTATTGATGTCGGGAGCCTCGATATTAGTGTACCAGGGTTTTTTATTAATTCTTCTGTCCATGGTCATATTACTATTGGTCTACCTGTTGCGGAGTTAGGTGTGTCAATTCAGACTGTAATAGCAGTATACATACGCATGTAAGAGAGCCAACCACAGCAATTCTTTAAGCACTTCGCCAGTTTTCTGCCCTAACAGACACTTCAACTACCGATGATGACCTGTCACTTCAGACAACTGACATCAATAGTAAAGAGACCACATCCTTGAATCAGCGACATCGTCGGACTGGGATGCACCAGCGCATTGAGATATATTATAGCACTTTGGAATGTCTGTTTCCCAAAACCCACGGCATCACTGTAGCAAGTGCTATCGCCATGACTATGATTTCTACCTCAGCGCTATTCGGGACTGCACAGACTACTTAAGTGAGCAATGCAGATTGCTGCAACACTAGTCATGTAGCTAGAGGCAATTGGTCATGTGGTTATGTATAGAGACCTTTGCAGCTAGTTAACATTATACCTACATCAAAATTTCCGTGACAAGAAGCACTTGCTCGAAAGGATGCACAACTCATGGATCAGTTTGACACAACGAAGGTGGTCCGTAAGGACAGCGAACCACATGCAACAACTTTCGGACAACGATATACTGCGAATCGATACCGGGAGGGAAAGTGCAGATAAGTGGCTTAAAACTGGAGAGGGAAGGTAATGGTTTTAGCGCGTAGCCTTTAGCGGGAGACCGGAGAGTGATTCCAAAAGACAGATCGGGTTGAAGGGAAAATTTTATTTGTGCACCAAAGGTTTCTTGTTCTAGTTATAAAATATGACAAAGCTGACACTGTAGCTAGGGGAACGCAAAAAGCACAGCACAGAAGCTGATTGTTTGTTGCAAGCAAAGCGAACGTCAAACAAAATGGCGATGCTCAACTCAAAAAAATCGAGCTCAGCAACCAGCACAACATTCCGCACCGGTCGCCTAAGCGTACAATGACATAGTGATTTTGTTTAGAATTTTACACAGGCAAACTGGGGAATCTCTAGGCGGCTACATAGTCCTGCTCCAGAAGGGACTGTGTAAACAGATCTTCGATCTACCTGAGGATTGTGCGCCGTGAGCCTGTCATCTGCGAGTGCGGTTTGTGAAACCTGATGCAGCTGTTGGGGTAAAACCATGCAAACGGACCCTAGCGGCCTTCCACCCGTGTCCTCCCTTTGGTGTCGAAATGGAAAAATCATGTTTGTGAGGGACAGTTCAGAAGGTTCATGTAGCTACTTGAGCAGGAAGTTTGTTGCGCTTCCATTTGAGGTGCGGGGATCCAGCAAAGAGTGAAACCAAGGAGCAAACAACCGACGAAATGTATATGGAACGCAAACTGAAACAATGCGACGTGCGAGCATAGTAATAGACAAAGCATGCAAAGCGAAAAACGTGCGATGCTGTTTTCGGGTTATCAAAAGGTTTTGCAATTTTTGGTAGCATCGAAACGTTTTGGTCTTTTTGTAGGCTTTTGAACACATTTGGCAAGAGCAAGGAAATGTGAGAGGCACGTTGTATGTAAACCTGTAAACTCCTAACAAAGTCCTTAAAATGCACTGAAAGTTTGAGCTTCTTACCGAGTCGATTGATGGTAGGGCGAGTAGGATGGCTGTCGGCTGAGGTTGTAGGTTCCGCTGGAGCGAAGTGACTGGTCCAGGATTGCGGCTCTGGCTCTGATGACGCAGGTTGATGTGGTGCCTGTTGCACAGGAGAGTCAAAATCACCAAGGGAAACGGGTATGAGTCTATCGATGTTGACCCTCTCAGTTTTACCATTGTAGTCAAAGGTAAACATTTTGTGGTTTTTGCGTACGACACGATACGGGCCAGAAAAAGGAGGTTGGAGTGACCAACGTACGCTGTCTTTGCGAACGAACACATGAGTGCAAGTAGCAAGGCGTTTGTCCACGCTAGTACGCAAGCTCAGTGCTCTGGGATGCACAGGCTGAATTTGTCGCAAGTGATGAGATAAGCGAGCTGCGTAGTCGCCATTATCGAAAGTTGTTGGTGTTTTTGCTGGGAATAAATTCATCAGGTAAGTGTTGCGTGCATGCAAAAACTAGCGAAGGAAGAGTGGCGTGCAAATCCGTTTTAATCGAGTTTCCTATTCCTAAGATAACGAGCGGAAGTGCTTCGAGGCAGGATGTGCTAGATTGGGCACGGAGTGATTCTTTGAGTTCCAAATCTAACCTTTCTACCATCCTGTTGGCTGTGGGGTGGTATGCAGTGGTTTAGTTGTGTTGGTAACAAAGTACCCTACGGAGTTTGCTAAAGGCTCCGTCAAAGTGTGATCCTTTGTCGATGATGACTACATTTGGGCATCCAAATTGAGCTACCTATTGTTCTAGGGAAGCTTATGCAACTTTCTGATGAGCAACTGGCTATCGGGAGTGCTTCTGGCCAACGGGTGAATCGGTCGACACAGCTGAGTAGGTACCCGTAGCCTTTGCATGGTGGCAAAGATCCGACCAGGTCGTCATGGACGTGCTCGAAAACAGAGTCAAGGTCTGGAAAGACGCCAACTGGGTTTTTGGTGTGTTCGTATACCTTGGCGCGCTGACACTCTAAGCACGCTCCAGACCGAAGGCAGCTATTGAGGTTGACATTAGGCCATTCGAAGCGTTCCGTTACGAGCTTCTGCGAAGCACGTATGCCAGGATGAGACATGTTGTGCCGAGTATTGAAAATAAATCGGCGCTTTGAAGTAGGAAGTACGAGCCGGAGAAGTCACAAAGAATAGTCTTCTCAGATACTGCTAGTGGAGCTTCACGATGTTTCAACGAGTTATTGCGGCGAAGCTTGTCTATGTCGGGTTTAGCTTGTTGGTCGACAGCCATGACGGCTAAGTCGACGTTGGATCCAGGAATTAAGCTTATCTGATGGATGCGAGAAAGTGCGTCAGCGACTGGATAGAGAGCACTTGAGACATGTTGTACGTGTGTCGTGAACTGTATGACCTAGACTAGGCGTCTAGTTTCATGAGCAAAGTACTTTTCTGTTGCACTATTGGTTGTGTAGATCAATGGTTTGTGCTCGGTGAAAGCTGTAAAATATAGACCCTCTTGATAGTGGTGGAAGTGTCGGAAATCTAACTAGATAGCTAGTTGTTCCCTACCGAAGGTGCTGTAACGCGATTCGGCAGATTACAAACGTTTCCGGAAGAAACCTAGAAGTATCTACCGAATATTAATGAGTTGTTGGAGAACTGCACCAACGAATGTGTCTGATGCCTTAGTCGCAAGAGAAAGTGGTGCGGTTGAGCCTGGATGAGGGAGAAGCGCTATGTTGGAGACAGCGTCTTTGAGCTTCTCGATAGACAGTCTAGCGTCGTCTGGGAAGAGAAAAGAACGTTGTTTACCGTGCAGCAAATCAGTCATTAATTGCATTAAGCTTGCGCAGTTGCGAATAACAGGTCGGTAATAATTAACCAGGCCAAGGAATCGGCGAAGCTGTTTGAAGGAACTAGGAGCAGGATTGTCTTTCAGTACCTGGATTTGGTCTGGCAGGGCTTCTATGCCAGAGGCTGATATTCGGTGGGCAAGAAAGTGGGTAAACCTCTGGCCAAATTCGCACTTATCGGTATTGACGGTAACCCCATATTGCATTCAGCGTTGGAAGAAAGCGTCGAGACGACTGTTAAATTCGTCACAGATATTGATTAGTTAGTTCAGCCGCACCGCGTTTTTAATGTTTCTCCTCGCATTGATCAAGCAATAGATCCTCACTTATGTTTTGACTCGTGTGTCATGTAAGCCATGTCGCACTGCTTCGCCCGATACACTTTACTTCGTACGGTGTCTTGTTCTTGTCTAACTGCGGTCTGGAGGCGCGCTCTGTCTGAATTCGTTACTACGTATTACTGGCGACGGGATCCAGATGAACCCTATCATTAAACCATCTTCTAACATTTGATCTTTCATGATGGGCAAACCGACCTTAGGAAACTGAATAAAATGGAAGAACTCATGTATTAACTACTAACTACTGTCTATTTTGAATCCTATGATTTTACTTTCGGAGTGCTACAAAATAGGACTATTAAGACAAGTGCTGGGAGACGAAGGCCAGCGACATTATGATGTACTACATGTAGAAAATTGTGCCACGTTTACATCGGCCTTGGATAAATATACCACATTATGGGGGTTGAAACAGAATGTTTATACTGCACGATACTGCTTTTTAAAGCTTATACAGAAACCGATCGAGAGCGTCTACTAATTAATTACACACATCCGTCAGTTTATTCCCCCCGATAAATCTGAAGAGGAAATGAAAATGCATTGCCTAATTGTGGGGGTCCTGGACGAAAGCGCACGGGAAAAATTGTTATCTCTGAACGAGTCGGTTACCATGGGGAGGATGCTTGTTTAATCGTTCGACAATGGGAGAATATTTCGCACCAGCTACGTGAATTCATTGTCCATCCAGTCGTCGATGATGTTCACGCGGTTGCTTAACCACGGACTCCAGGTGAACTTCGGAAACAGTTCGTGTGCTATCGTTGTGGAATGCAACATGCTCGTGTTTCTGAGTGTTGCCAAAAAGGAAGCATCTGCCAAAAATTTGGTAAAGTAGGCCACCTAACCCCCATGTGCAGCTCGGAACCCGCCCCACCAACCAATCTCACTCAATCGAGGCGCCATAATAAGCTGCCGCTTACGGAGAAAAAGGCTCTGGAAGACTCAGACAACGCTCTGAATTCCGTCTACTTGAATCGGTATTTAAGTGCCCTCCATATACGACTCGTTTGATGATCGAGAATGAACCGATCGATTTGGAACTGGATACAGGGGCTGCAGTTGCCGTTATAAACAGTGATTCCATTAAGAATGTGCCGCCCTTACAACCTTGTGACTCCAACTTGCAAATCTACACGGGAGATCCGATTAGGGTCTTGGTAGACTACATGGTAAAAGTCAGCCACGGCGAGCAAGAATTAACTCTAACTTTGATCGCGATACCTGGGAAAAGACTGAATCTTTTGGGCAGAAATTGGATCCGATACTTCTCAAACGATGCCGATTAATGATATTGTGATTAATGGCAACAGTCTAAACGATCTGTTGAACCCATTTGCTTCTTTATTCGAAAATAAGTTGGAATAGCTGAAACATTTCAAAGCTCTTGTCAATCTACGGGACAACACTAATGCCGTTTTTCAAAGCAGGAACATTACTGTACGTTATGCGTCCAAAAGTTGAAGTAGAACTGCAACGCCTACAATCCGAAGGCGTTTTCATGTCTGTACAACACTCGGATTTTGGTACCCAATACGTTCCTATACTAATACCCGACGGTACCGTTCGTAGCTGTGGAGATCATAAGTTAACTGTCAATCAAGCTACCAAGGTGGAAAAATATCCTTTGCGCCGCACCGAGGATTATTATGCTACCTTACCCGATGGTCAAAATTTTTCTAAGCTTGGTTTTACTCACATATATTCTCAACTTGAACTTGATGAGGACCTAGGCAAGTTGACCACCATAACCACACATCTTGGACTATTTCAGTATACCCGTCTTCCTTTCGGAATAAGCTCCGCACCCAGCACGTTCCAGCGGATTTTGGATGGTATCGTGAAGGACATGTCCATTACTTGTGCTTATTTGGATGAAATCCTGGTTTCTGGCCGAAGTGATGCTGAAAATTTAAAGACTCTTCGGACGCTGTGGTAACGTTTGGAATCGAATGAATTGAAGCTAAATACATCTAAATGTGTGTTTTATCCGAATCTGTTCATTAGCTTGGCTACAAACTTGTTAAAAGAGGTCTGCATGTTTTGTAGGATAAACTTTCCCCAATTATACAGGCACGGCAGCCTAAGAATGTTGATGAACTCCGTTCATCCTTAGGTATGTTATCATACTATTGTCGTTTTTTACCGGGGGCATCAACTAGTTTAGCTCTTTTAAACGCACTGCTACATAACACCACCCCGTGAATGGGTAAGAATAAGCATCAGTCCGCTTTCATTCACGCTAAAAACTGTTTAGCATCAGCGCCAGTTTTTATGCACTACGATAGAAAAAAGCCTCTTATCATTCAGTGTGATGCCTCACCATACCGAGTTGGAGCAGTTTTGTGTCATTAAATTCCGAATGGTGTAATTTATCGGATGGATTTCACTTCGCATGCCTTACAATCGGCTGAAATAAATTACTCACAACTTGATCGAGAGGCCCTACCAGTTAGGCTTGGTGTCAAGAAATTTCACCCGTATATTTGGAGCAGTCAGTATGAGATCCAAGCTGATCACAAACCATTGATATCCTTATTGGGTGAATCTAAGGGGATTCATCAAATGTTTTCACCTAAAATGCAACGATGGGCCCTGATCTTTAGTGCGTATGAATACAAAATCTCTTAAATCCCCGGCTCCAGCAATTGCACAGCGGATGCCTTGAGTCGGTTACCGAAGGCGATCCCCACAGGGCAGATTACCCGTCTTGGAAAGCAAGGTGATCAACAAAATCGGCCTATGAGAATCACTTTTGTGGACGAAGCCAGTCCAAGACTTATCATGTCTCGCCTAAGTAGGCTGAAAGGTTTGAAGATCCATGTTCGTTCCGACCTGGACCCAGTAGACAGGGAGCGGCTCAAGTCTGCCATCATTGAGTTGAAAAGACGCACTGGTGAGGGGGAAACAAATCTTCGTATCGTAAATTTTCGAGTGGTTTCCAACAATCCGCGAATCAGGATAAACAGGCTGCTCACACTTCAAGCACACCCGGTGGCTCCTGCTGCGGCCTGCGAGTAGCCTTCACAAACGTTTGCAGTATTATGAATAAGCGCGATGAGCTTTGTTGTTTCGTTGCGTCTGAGCGGCCAGACGTAGTGGGACTCGCAGAGACATGGCTGCATGCAGAGTTATACATCCAAGAACTTGAACTCAACGGTTACTCGTGTTTCCGATGCGATAGACTAAAGAATGCCCACGGTGGTGTCTTACTTTACATCCGGTCTTCCCTGCGTGGGAGACTTGTGAGCACCTACCGAAGTGACGATGGCCTGTGTGAGCTACTGTGGTGCTCCATCCGCCTCAGGCGCGGAGAACTGCTTGTGGGCGCAGTTTATCGCAGTCCCCTGAGTCGTTGTTTGGATTGGCTGCCCCATCTTCGGACCCACATGAGTCGTCCACACTTTCTGCTTATGGGCGATTTTAACTGTCCTCGAATACGATGGCCTGATGTGCATTTGATGCCTGGACATAGTGAGGTTGAAGCAAAGTTCGTGGATTTGATACTTGAAACTGGTGCATCGCAACACATATGCCAGCCAACACGCATATCAACACGTTCAACCTCGTCCTGTCTCGACCTGATGTTAACGAGCTACGAACAACGAGTGCGTGACGTTAGGATCCTGGAGCCCCTGGCTACGAGCGACCACTCAGTACTGATAGCTGATATGGAATTATCTTTGCCGTATTCGCATCCGCTGCAACCAGCTCCCAACTACTGGAAAACGGACTTCGATGGTCTTGCTCGAGCCGCGAGCCAACTGGATTGGTCTCTGTCACAAGCTGCATCTGTGGAAGATTGTTGGATATTTATAAAAGAGAGATTAACATCATTGTGTTCCAAATTTGTGCCATTGAAATGTCGAAAGGTTGGACCGATTAAGCCTCATTGGTTTGACAAGGAGTATAGAAACCTGGCTCGGAGGCGGCGCAGACTGTGGGACAAATTCCTTCTCTCTGGCTCTGCCAATGATTACGAAGGGTATAAATGTCAGCGGAATCTCTGCAACAGTGCAAAAAAGAATAAACGCCGACACTTTGAAGAGCAGCTCGCATTAGCCGCGAAGACCGCCCCCAAGAGAATCTTTGCATACGTGAAGCGACGCCTGAAGCCGGCGGGTGATGTGCCAGTGCTGGATGGCACGGATGGACAGCCCCTAACCTCCAGCTCTGAGCGTGCGTCCGCGTTGGCGGCGCACTTCGCTTCTGTATTTGCGAATAACCAGGTGTCTGTTCCGAGTTCGACGTGTACCGCTTTTCCCGAACTCGATAGTCTGCATTGTGGCGTCGAAGAGGTACCTCAACTACTCGCCAACCTTGACGGCACCAAACCTGCCGGACCTGATGGGCTTCACCCACTGGTTCTCAAGTCACTTTCAACCATCCTCTCTCCTGTCGTGACTGACCTTTTCAACAGGTCGCTCTCCGAAGGTTTGTTGCCGGTTGACTGGAAATGTGCGGTGGTGAAGCCTATTCCGAAAGGCGGCGACCCTAGCAAAGTAGACAATTACAGGCCAATTTGTCTGACACCTATATTGGCAAAGGTTGCTGAGAAAATCGTGAAGAAGAGATTGCTGCAGTTGCTACAGTCAAACAAGGTCCTGACGCCCGCACAGCACGGTTTTATGCAAGGTCGCTCATGCATTACTAACCTGCTTGTGACGAGGCATGAGTGGTTGAAGGCAATAAACAAGGGGAAGTCCGTCGACGTGATATTCATCGATTTCAGTAAAGCGTTCGACAAGGTCAGTCATGAGGTTCTCCTTCACAAACTCAGCATGTGTGGCGTCGGTGGCTCACTGCACCGGTGGATCCGCGACTTTCTTGTTGGACGAAAGTGGAGGGTACAGGTCGACGACCATCTAACTGACTGGTACCCCTCTACAAGTGGCGTGCCTCAAGGCACTGTGCTGGGGCCCACTCTCTTCCTGATCCACATCAACGATCTACCGCAGCTTCTCCGGTCGCCGTGTGCCTTGTTTGCGGACGACATGAAGATTTGGAGAGAAATCGACGCTCCCGATGACTGTGGCCTACTTCAGCAAGATCTCAACCGCTTATCCACATGGTCTGCAGAAGTTCTTCTCCCGGTCAACCCAGCCAAGTCGGTATTTATGAGCCTGGGGAAGGGTGCAGACGGCCGAACCTACACCCTTGACGGCCAAACGCTATATCCCACACCCTCCGTGAAGAACCTAGGTGTACTCTCACGCTACGATTTGAAGTCCGTGGACAACACGAACAGGCTATATCGGAACGGACTGCGCATGCTTTGGGCGCTCAAACGTAGCTTCTGCACATGGTCTGAAGAGGTTGCCACTCGCCTGTTCTCTTCTATCATTAGACCAATGCTAGAGTACGGTTCGCCCGCCTACTTTCCGATTACCCGAGGCGAGGCACAAAAGATCGAACGGGTCCAACACGTTGCTACCAGGCTCATCCCGAGTTTACGTGGCTTTGGGTATGAAGACCGGTGCGAGAAACTAGGACTCTACACCTTGTCCTACCGTCGGGTGCGAGTCGACCTCATTATGACCTACCGAATTCTACATCTCGGTGAGTTCCCCATGTTAAGGCCAATGCTGCACTTACGAGGGCCATGCAGCACACGCGGACACAGATACAAACTTGTTGTGCCGGATATGAAACGTGTTCCCCACCCACTGTGCTTCGAACGGAGAGTGGTAAACATTTGGAATAGTTTGCCCGAACATGTGATTGAGGCAACATCTGTGCAACCGTTCAAAACGTTGTTAGATTTGCATTTTGCCTCTATTCGATTCAGAGAACGACTGCACACTTATGATGACATCACATTTGTGAATCCTGAAACATCGTAAGTCGAATATTTTAAATATTACATGAGAACGACAATGATATTCAAGGTTGACAACTTTTATAACGTTTTTCGCCATATCTCGAAAGAGTTGTACAGAATCCATTTCTACTTGCTCTATAATACAGTAGATGAACCGGTGGAGTTAGTTCATTTGGTGCATTAACTCGACACTACCTCTTTGACAAGTGACGTCATGCGTCGATGGACCGATCGGGATTCCAAACTATCCCCGTGATACTTTTCACGAAACTGGGCTGGCCTAGTAGAATTCCGGCTGAGTTGAAACCATTTTTGACTTCGGAAAGATGAATTGAATACATATAATGGTTGCTTGTGTTGGGGTTCACGTTTACTTCCACCGTCGAAAACGTTCTACTTTATTCTAAATGAACTTCACAATGGACATCTAAGTGTTGCCCGCATGAAGGCCCTTGCACGCGGCTATTGCTGGTGGCACTTCTAAGCTGTCGAAATTAAAAACCTACCTGAAAACATGTGATCTCTGCCAACAATATCAGTCGAATAAACCTCCAAGTCAAATACACCCTTGGCGTTGGCCTGTAAGGTCATGGTAGCGTATCCATGCAGACTAGTTTGGTCCTTTGAACGGAACATTTTTCCTGTTGATAGTTGATACCTATTCGAAATGAGTCGATGTTTATCCAGTGTCTCATCCCAAGTCTGAAACAACCAGTTCAAAGATGCGATCATCGTTTTCGGTTTTCGGAATACCTGAAACTGTTTGTACAGATAACTGGTCTAATTTTCCCAGTAAGGGGTTTGATAACTTTATACAGAGCAATGGCATTCAACACGTGCGTACACCCCACATATCATCCTGCGTCAAATGGATTAGCCGAAATGGTGGTACAGACGATAAAAAGAAGCCTGCTGAAGTAGTTAACGGGAACCGTACTGACAGCTGGGCGAGAAAGCTGGGAGCCAACGTTCCCACATTTCCCACCAATCGTGCTTGGGAAGGATCCTACGAGCGTGTTACCAGGGCCCAGCCGAAAGCTGATGAGATCGCACGTCAGACACCGGGCGTGTTGCCAAGGCTTGACCGGATGCTGGTGAAATCGCGCGTCAGACATCACGTGCGTTGCCATGCCCCGGGTAGGCGAGTGCCCGAGCAACACGGTGAACTGGGCAGATGCAGCGGACAAGTATGTAGGGAGCGTGGGTTTAGAGCCAAATCCGCGTGGTAACACCGACATATAAATATGAGCGTTCTCTACCCTAATACAACTCTGGTCTGTTGAGTATTCTTCTGTCTTCGTTCCGGTCGGGTTTGCCGAGGCGTCAATCAGAGCACGCGTAAGGGCGCAGATTTAGCAAAAGGCGTGAATCAACCAGGCGAGAGCGGGCATAGCGTTATAAAAGTGACGACGAGAGTTCAATCGAACCCAAAATGGCAGTCAGGTTTGAACAACTGCAGACACTTTTGCAGGAGCAGCAGACGCAGTTCGAAAAGTCAGAGGCAGTTGATGGCAGTGCTATCACAAAAATTAATCATTCAAGTAGAATGGGAACTGGAAGTGAAGTTGCCATCGCAAGAAATTGTTTCAGAATGCCAGAAGTTGCTCAAATTGACTCCTGCTGCAAATGTGGTCGCAAATTCAGAAGCTATGGAGGAGCAAAACTTCTGCCACACTGCCACTTCAGAATCAGATGTGCCCATCAGAGTTAAGGGTGCGACGACAGAAATCAATGGCAGTCAGCTTACACAGGTGCATAGACGCCACAAAACAATGCTCCAACCTGGTCCAGGATGCTGCAGAATCATCAGTGCTGCCCTGAACCTCAAGCCAGCCACTAAACCAGTATCCAGAGCAAAACGCGTTGTGCTAATCAGGAAAGAAAAGCATTGCAGTTGTCATGCGGGGAAAAGTCGGACAGCCAGGGTGCGTCATTTCAGAACTGGTGACAGGGGGTACTCGCGAGAGTTCCGAGGACCGAAGTGGTGGTCAAGAGGAAGTGTGATCCACAGAAATGGTGGAGTCAATTACGAACTAGCGGTTGGAAACAAGAAGTGGATAAGGCACGCAGATCAGCGGAGACCGAACCACGGAAAAGCACAAGGGCCCGCAGACAACATATATCGAAGAGCGGCCCGAAGGAGAAGAAAACCACCAGGGCAACTGATTGATGTCAAAGCAAAGAAAGCTGAATTGGCGCAAGTACGCATGTTGGGGAAGCAGCTTCAATTCGGAGGAGGAGGTGTCACGGAGGCGAAACAGCTGGCTACGATGGTGCACCCTAGCAGGGCGAGATCGGCCAGATCACGTGAGCGGCTGACAGGCTCGTTGTCATGGTCAAACCGGAAGCTGAGGAAATCAGACCGTCGTTGCTGCATGGGTTGCTATGTTGCGGACTTGATCCTACCTACAGTCAGAGAGAGATGGCCGCTACCAGAGTCGAATATGTTCAGACAAGCGGTGTGACTCACCTCAGTGATAGAGGCGAGGTAAGCGCACGTGACCTATAAAAGTAGCCATGTTTTGTGCCTAATATACTTCGGTCTAGCAGGCTCGGCTTTTATTTTTCCCCGGCTGGTTGGTAGCGCAGAGAGACCGAGTCAAGGACAGCGTTACAACACGTACAAACGCGATTACATCGAATACTTTTTCCTACAGAACAACTCTGACAGAAGCCACGGGTAAATCCCCGGATGTTTTCCAGTTAAGCCCCGCCACCCAAAAAAGACTATGAAAAGGGAGGATATGGAACTTGAACTTTTACTCTCTATTGAAGAGGGTGAAATTGAGATAAGTCATTAATTATTTGCATGAAAGGTCCATTTTTCGGAGTCTTTGCCTCCAAACGAACTCACAGAGGTAGCTGTCCACTAAAGATCGGTGTGTGCCGCATTGGCGCTTATTCTGCATCTTGTAAATGTGCCAGAGAGATTCGATGGTTTGTGTGTGTGCTCTAGTCGTTAGATCCACAAAGTTTTCTGTATGATTAACCGTTTGATGAGTATAACTCATGCCAATCATCAATTCAATGCCTTGGTATGATGCCCACATAGCGGAAATGATAATTGAGCCGGGAGCGATGCAGGCCTGGATTGTGCCAAGCAGAGTGGCCGCAGTTCGATCTGGCACTGCATATAAGAACACTTCTTTAGTCTCCCGGCAAATCCCTCCGAAAATCCACTGCTGAGGAAGGACTCGCCCTGCACGGTTTTTACGACATGATATTAGGGTTTCATCGATCTCGACATGTAGACCTGGGCCGCCGACAATCGTCGGAGTCTGCAAAAGCTGCCAGGCGCAAATTTCACGCAGAAAGTTCTTCCAGTCGACAGCGGTCGCGTGGCTAATAGATAACTCCTCTGAGCAGAATTTGATTGTTGTCAGCTTTTTAGACCAGCAATAAATGAATAGGATTATTGTCCTGAAATCCATCCTAGACTGCTGCATCCAAGTTCCCTTTCGAAGACCGATTTCTTGCCGACACTGTCGGGCATCACACCTCCACCTGTGAGAAACAGTTGAAAGTGTCATTTGGTGTCCTCGTCTGCATTAACGTTGATGATGAATCACTCCATGGATTTGCAAAAAACATATTGTTGTTTCCTTGTCATGAACGACCTCCGAAAGCGTCAGGAAGTTCATGTCAAGTTTTACATGCGAACGTAGCAACTTTTTGGACAAAAATGACCTTAGAAGCGGATAAGGAGTGTTTTTATGGGGCACGTTCACATGCATTACGTACACTGGAGCTGGCAAACAGTGGCGGGGCTCAACTTTTCAAGCGTGCCCTTTTTGCACTATTAATGGGGCTTGACTTTCAGGTGTACCCTTTTTGCCTTAGTGGCGGGGCTTAACTTTTTGTGCATGCTCTTTTTGCATAAGTGGTAGGGCTTAACTGGAAAAGATCCAAATCCCCTGCATATCTCATGTTCGGTAGCACACATCGTACTAGATTACACCTATTATTTCCTAGTCATCGAGCGCAAATAGAAGCGAAATAAAGCAAGACAGCTACGTTAGACAGGGATCACGACGTTGTTTTCCAACCGGAAAATCCTGTGTATACACGACTTCCTCACGAACAGTCACAGCAGCCCGCAATCGTGGTCACAAATGATGGTACCTAGGCTGACCTAGAGGCAAATGGTCGCGTCTTGAGGCGTCATTCAGATCACATACGTCCGCGTTGTGTAAAAACACGAGAAAATGAAGAAGATATATCAGACTCAGTCCAGCCGACGGTGGAACAAACCAGGCAGGGTACTGCGTAAACAACAAACTGCTTACCACCGCAGATTTCAACGTGTATCTACATCTGTTGAATGTTTCGTTCCCGGTGTATGACTATCTCCAAGAGAGCAGGGGATGTTGCATCCGTCACCGATACTGATTAGTAAGTTCAGCCAAACTGCGTTCTTATTGTTTTTCCTCGCATTGACCAATCAATAAATCCCCACTTATGTTTTGACTCGTGTGTCATGTGAGCCATGTCGCACGGCTTCGCCCGATACACGTTGCTTCGTACGATGTCTTGTTCTTGCCTAACTGCGGTCTGGAGGTGCGCTTTGTCTGAATTCGTTACTACGTATTAATGAGGGAGATGTTCATCGTCAGAAGATCTGGCGATTTGAATGTCATCTAGGTAAGAATAAACACCTTCGAGTCCTCGCGTTACTTTATGAATGAAACGCTGCAAAGTTTGAACATGATTACTGAGGCCGAATGGCATTCTGAGGTACATGAAAAGGGCAAACGGCATGATGAGTGCTGTTTTAGCAATGTTGTCTGGGACCACAGTTATTTGGTGGTAGGCGAGGACTAGGTCAACTTTGCAAAAGCTCGACTTACCAGTTAAAGCTGAGGTCAAGTCGTGCATGTAAGGAATGGGATATTTATCGGGGACGGTAACTTTGTTGAGTGCCGTGTAGTTAAGACAGGGGTGCCAGTCACAAGATTTCTTGGATACCATGTGTAATGATGGTGCCCTTGGACTCTTGGATGGGCGTTTTATTCCCAATTCGAACATATGCTCGAATTCCGCCTTAGCCGCTTTGAGCTTGTCCGTGGCTAGTCTGCGAGTGCGGGCCGAAAAAGTAGACCCTTAGTCTCGATGTAGCACATGAAGTTTGATGTCACGGGAGACAAGTCGTTCGGAACGCGAAGGCGTTTATGACGCTTGTTGTAAAGTTTTATAAATGGCTGTGCAGCTTGAGGCAGGACACGAATGGGAAGGATAGCTGCCACGCTGGCGATGGACCTGATAACAATAAGATGTGTCAAAAAGTCGATAAGCATTTTCCTTTTGGTGTCGACGATAATGGCAAAATGTTTGAGAAATTCTATACCTATGATAGCGGAAGGCACGGCTGCTGTTAGGAATGACCAACGAAATGTTCACCGGAGGCCTATGTTGAGCGTTAACAGCATTGCGGCGAAGGTTATGATTGGTGTGCCATTAGCGGCACGTAGTCTGGTCGGCGTGGGTGAGCCCGTCTCATCTGAGCTACGGGATACGGCAGTAACTTCGGCTCTGCTGTCGACTAGGAACTCGGTGCCGGAAGTTAAATCCCTAAAGTGGATGAGGCGACTTTGGTTTTGGCCGGTCGCGTTCGTCGCCATTACGGGTCGGCTGAGAAGTCTCCTGCCTTTCAGTGAAGCTGCAAGGCTTAACACATATATATAAGTGATGATGATACTAACAAGGAACCTGCCTATTGCTGAACTAGGAGCTTTTGGGTGATATCGATCGGCGGTAGCGACGTCGGTTCATTGTCAGCGGTTGGACTTGGCGATTAAGTGCCGCAACCTGTGTTTGCAGACCTTCTATAGTTGACTGTAAGTCAGTGATAAAAGTGTCCTGGTCCCTGTTGCCTAGCTATAAAATGGACGCCATTGACGCCCTAGCTAGGGGAACGCAGAAATCACAGCACAGAAGCTGATTGCCTGTTGCAAGCAAAGCGAGCTTCAAACAAAATGGCGATGCTCAACTCCAATAAATCGAACTCAGCAAGCAGCAAAACATTCCGCACCGGTCGCCTTAGCGTACAATGACATAGTGATTTTGTTTAGAATTCTACACAGGCAAACCGTGGAATCTCCAGACTGTTACGAGGTCCAAAATAACGTTGATTCCCTGTAACCTATCGATTATTCCCTCTTGATGGCTCGCGGTATACTCAGCCCGCTCGACTGATGGTGGCCGCGCGGCAGCGAAGCACCCTTATGGCGTATAGCTGACACATCATTATTTTATTATTATTGCTCACTGATCCTAATCCCATATATTGCCATCTTCCGAGCTAATAACATACTTTCCGTACTTCGGAGCATTACATGCTCAAATGAATACCGTTCTACATGCAATTCAATCACATGCACTTTGCTCAAAGGCTCACTTTCACCAGGTTACTATTAACACCACTGTAATCGGTTTCTATTATCGTTGCAAACCTAGTCGTGAGTCCTAGCTTGTATATTATTCTGCCCTGTATAATATAAATTATTCTTTCAAGACTATTTTCGGCCAAGATCGTGCCTGCAGCTTGAGTTTGTAGCTCAAACTAATAATATACATATACAATATGAGCGACGTAACTCGATTTAGCTTGTTCAGTTATTACAAGGAGCATGGGAAGTATGTAATGAGGCCGGGCAAGGATATCGGTAAAAAGTGCATATTGCTACAGGTCATCCAAGCATCGATCTAGAAATAGTCAATGTGGATAAAAGAATAATGGTGCTGAACAACCATCTTAAGCTGAGTGGAACGTTTCCAAGACCAACTTGTTCGCCTTGCATGCTTGAAAATTTAGCATAGTCCTCTCTAACCACTTAGGTCTTTTAGCCACTTTCGTCACCAGAAAAGATGGTCGCTTTCCGAACTTATCTACTTAGGTGAAATGGAGATTCTTATGTGCTTCATTAAGTGTGAGGATCAAAGAACACATCCTCAACTGTGAAACGGAATCGGTGAACCGCAAACACAAGTTATTTGTTGACTACTGGCCTCCGAGTTATTCCCGGTGATTTGCTCACCGTCCTATAGCGCGATCAGAGGCCCATCACTCTCACACTACTGCAAGTCTTCATTACCGATCGCGTACGCATACCGATGTGCATTTAAAAACGTTTGACTGACTTTCCCCTATTTTGGTAGCGAAAAGCGCTCGGCCATTAGCCGATTTCATATGATACTGTTTTCGTATTTCATTGCAGCATGTATGTTGCTGGTAAAAATGTCGATGTCATCTTGGAACATACTTCTTCCGCGTTTCTTGTTTGGAATAAAATTGCCCTAACGGAACTCCTCCACCAGGAGGCGGCTTCCCAGGTCTAATTGAACTTATGCCAGGACAGTCACTGATTTGGATAAGGTCACCATTAACGTCAGGATGGAGCGAACCTTCTTGAAGCTCCACAACACCTGTATGTGCAAATTCCTTAGAATCATAATGGCAGCAAGATCACCGATTTTACCGAGAACGCACATTTCGGGAGCGAATCAGCGAGTTTTGTTCTTCATTTACAAGACCTTGTCTGAGACCAACTTGCCAACTACCTCGATGTTTTCTCATTTTACCAAAATGTTTGTGGAAAATTCCTTTGCTGTTGTTTCTGCCCTTTTTTCGCTTCTGGCATAAGGTGTGCTTCTAGCAGCGCTTCGAAACGATTTCATAAATTCAGAAGTAGTATACGAGGCAGGAGGAACGCGTGAGGCCGAAACAGAGCTTCTATTTTACAACACGTAGGGGCTATAAAGAGGAATCAGGGTAACAACAAAAGGAACCAAAAACGTTACAGTTAAATGGCTACTTCCCGTTCTTGTCCTTCCTTTGTACTTGAACAAGTAGGGTGTTCTGAAAGGCAAACGGGAAGGTGGCGTCAAGGCAACGACTCAAATTAGACTAGATGCCAACAGCAATATCGATTAATCGTTATACGGCACTCCACTAATTAGGCGATGTCACCGTTGCCACACCAGAGCTTGTTTCAGCCGGCACTTCCAGTTCGATTGCCACCTCCGTCAGGGGTTCATTTTCCGGATCCCCGTCTGAATGGTCAGTCTCACCGGTTAGTGTATGATCATGACTTGCTCGACGGCGTTGTTTGGATCTTTAATCACGCAAGTAAGATTAGATATTACCCGCTGCGACACGTAAGAGCCTGACCATTCATGGTGCAACTTCGCTGGCGTCCCAATAGTTGGTACCTGGCGCAACGGGTTGTTGATGTGGAGCAGGTGGCCGGCTCGGGGAATTTCCAAAAGCTTTTCCATCTGACCCGGTTCACTGGTGGGAAAAGACCTACTGTTAGCGAAGTTTTCTGCGAAACCAACGGCGGGCGAATCCACTGCCAACAACGTCGAGTTGTGCGTTGAGCTGAGCACTTTGAGCAGCAGTTCAACTGGCCTGCAGCACGGGTGATCTCTCATTTAGGAATCCGTACTCCTAACCAGTGTGTAGACGCTCCACCACCTTCTGTGGCGGTGGTTGCCATTGAGCTTCGCCTCCTAACTCGCTTCAACGCTCTTGGCCCGGACGAACTCCCTCCCGCTCTTTTCAAAAATGGAGACCCATCACTTGTGTGGGAGCTAACTTCCTTTCTCTAAAAGGTTGGATCATCGAAACAAGTCCGTTCGATTGGAGTCGCGCGGATATCATGCCCGTCTTCAAAAGTGTGCCCGGACGGACTGCGCTAACTACAGAGTGATTAGTCTCATCTGCGTTGCATCTAAAGTGCTCGCCGCCCTGCTGCTTAGAAAGTTCAGCTTGGTGCGCGAACCGAGCGGACGTGAAGAGCAAGCTGGGTTCCGCTCCGGCCGGAATTGTATCGATCACATCTTTACACTCCGCCAAATACTCGAGCGTTGTCAAACGTTCGGCAGACAAACGATCGTTGTATTCTTAGATATAAACTCGTATTTGACACAGTTGCCCGAACCGCTGTCTGGAGCTGTCTCTTGAGAAGGGTATTGTCTGAGTAGTAGGCCAATTTCCTTCTAGTCATCTACTGTCGAACTTCGGGCCGAGTACCGGTGTACGGCGGACTTTCTCCGCCCTTTGATATCCCAAGGGGTGTAAGACAAGGCAGCCCTGCGTCACCATTCCTGTTCAATTTCACTATTGATGACATCCTGTAGAGCGCTCTGGAGCACTGCAGATCCAACGGCGTTAAACTGCCTCCCGGAGACTGACTTCGCGAGTTGGAGTATGCAGACAACATCGCTGTAGTTTGCGGTTCCTCACAGACTGTCCAAAATGTCTTGTGCAAGCTGGCGGTGTCTGCCTCCCAGCTTGGAATGACCTTCGCCCCTTCGAAATGTAAGGTCTTGGTACAAGACTGGCTAGGAGCTGCTTCAACCCTTACCCTTTCACGTCAATTTCTGGAAGTAGTAGACAAGTTCCTTTACCTCGGAAACTGTACCAGCGCTAACGTTTTACCGATGATACCTCCTTACGCGTATCTAATTATTGGGTTGTCTTTGCTAATCTCCGCCATCTCTGGTGTCGCCGCTACCTATCCTTGAAGCGCAGAGTCTACAATGCCAAGGTGCAATCGGTTCTGCTCTCCGGTTACGAGACGGCCTGTTCGCGCAACGCACGTTCAGAAGATGTCTGTTTTTGGTCACCACTGCCTTCGGATCATTGCTGGTGTAGGTTGCCAACACCACACTAGTAATCCGGATGTTCGCCGAAGGATTTACAAATCGGATAGACTTTGCTGCCCGCAGAGCCGTATAATTGCATTGTATAGGCTTCAGTGGCTTGGACACTTGTTTCGCATGCCTATTGAGCATTTGTCTCACCGTGCGTTCTTTACACGCACAGAAATCGGACGCAACCGAAGACAAGCTGGCCAGCCAATGACATGGTCCAAATGTATGAAGGCGCTGACTTCACATTTGACCACGGTCATGCTCCATCAACTCCCCGGCTGGGGCGCAAAGACCACGAACACACTTGCCTGGAAGCCCTATCGGATATGTCAAGAAAACATGAGCAATGGCGAATATGCTACACTCTGCCCCCAGGAATCCAGGTTTACACTATTTTCTATAACGTGCTCAATCCTTGTTATTGTTGCATTATTATGTATGTCCATACGCTGTGGTACTCTGTCAATTGTACTTTTGGTTGTGCGTAATATATATATGTATATATATATATATATATATATATATATATATATATATATATATATATATATGGAGTAAATATACCAGCTCGCCTGTCTTCAATGAAGTGCCAAAAACCTTCTTGTCTAGTAATCTTTCTGCTGTCGGGCATTCACCAAATTAACACGCGCAGCTTGGTGCGTTTGTCGTATAGAATCGAGGAGCCAACTGACGTAAAATAATACGGATGTGTACACCTACTGTGACAGGCAGTCGGGCCTCTGTAGGCAATCGAACTTCGCATCCCGTCCACCTAAAAGATGGCATTTGCTCAGTTGGGCTCTGAGCCGTACTTTGATAAGCCAGCAAACATTTAGGTAACAAAGTGACCAATTCAAGAACACCGTGACCAACAAAAAACATCACCGACGACTTTATTGATCAATTAGTGCGCTCAACCTGTTCGTTGCATCTGCGGGTGGTACGCCGATGTTCTGGTCTTTTCTATCCCGAATAGCAAACAAATTTCTTGCAACTAGGGGCTTACAAAACAAGATTCCATATCAGAATATATTCGTTCCGCAGCTTCCATTGGCAAACCCAATGATGCATCATCGCTGTAGCCAAGTAACAGAGTCAGTCTGCCAAAATCGGAACGGATTCATACTATTCAGTAAAGTAGTCTACCAGAACTAAAATGGAACTAGAACAATGGATTTATACGGGTAAAAATGTTAATGCTTAACAGGTTCCACAGGATAGTCACGGTGAAAATGCAAAATATAAACAATAATTAGCAAAACGGGGTTTACACAGTGAACTCACTGAGGCATGCATAGTGTAGACTGTAAATTCAAGGTAAATCCATGAGAAATCACAGCAGATTGGATGTTGGTAAAAGTCGTGTCTCCTTCTGGTGTGCACATACAGGAGGTGAAAAAGGTGGAACGAAGTCTGGAACTTGACCGCAGAGAAATCTTTTACAGACACTTGTATTTATCTATGGGTAATGGGTCAGGTAAGATGTTGCAGAAAAATAAGGACGTTCAACTGGATTTGAACCAAACCAGCGTGTGAGCATATGTGAGATTCCGACAGGGCATTCCACGTTATACAAACGCGTACGGAAATTAATTCCCACGGCTTTCTAAACGGATGTGATGCTGTGCCAGCTTGAGATGGTGAGCTGTCAACTTGCTCAAGGGAATGGCGGAAAGTGTGGTAAGGAACTTGCAACATCTGGGAAGTCAAAATGAGGTCCCTGCGCAATCGCCAATATTGTCCGCTGAAGACCCCGTGCACTTGAAGCCATCGATAGGAGAAGGCCATGGATTAGTTAATATAGGTGCAGCTTGCTCGCACTGTTTGCAGTGGTACCATCCAAAATGTGCAAACGTGTTCCAACCACAGGTACGAGAACGAAATAGCTCCCAAGCTACACTTTGGTTATGTACCACGTGCGCCACCATCCCAATAGTTAAGTGCTTGCTTATTCTAGTTCAGAAGTGCGACCGGGTAACCGCAGAAGCCGAGCAGAAGATAAACGATAAGATTACTTTAATGGAAATGTGATGCACCAGGAAAGCGTAGCGGCCACTAAGCAACGGAATGCTACACTATCCGTTTCTTCTAAACCGCAATCAGCCACGTCTCCTTCTCCGTTGTCTTCTCCAACTTTGTTAGAACACCGGACGAAAGCTGACCGTACCTACGAGAATCAAACATACTCAAGGAAACGAAAATCAGGCACCATTCGAAACGTCTGGTTAAGCAAATTCCACCAGATCTGATATCTAGGATTAATAAAGCTAAAACAGCCGAACACCAACCCTCGGTACCTGTAGCTCGAATGCCACTTTCCGAGTCTAAGCACCCTGGAACCTCAGTTCTATAAGCAGACATTGCTGCAAAGGTAAGCCGTGTGGCCATCCTTGCGGCTTCTTCTGTTGTAAACTCCGTTAACGCGACTAGAGGGATAAACAGCTAACAATCAATACTGGTCAGCGGGTCAGGACAAACGACTACCCTACCTCGTATATCAACGAAAAAAGGGATCCAACAATAGTACCCGGACTGTTGTATGCTCAAATGTTCCTTAATCTACCGCCCTCACATTGCGGCGTAAGTTATCAGACGACCAAGACGAATGGAATCATGGTGAGTGCTGATGAGTGTCAATCCAAGGCCATAAACCTAGTACGAATTACTCGTCATCCGAACTCGCCATACTATAGAGAACCCAGAGTTATTCGAGTAACACTGGAATCCTCCACCGACGTAGCAAACGTTTTGCTCACCGCAAGCGCTAAAACATGGGTCCTGTGGGATATGCATCTATTCAGATATCCCTTGGGGCGCGCGAAAATCAAAAATGAACACCGAAGAGGGACGTGGCAGGCAAAACCGCCTAAACACAATGTTCGTACATGGCGCGCCAGAACATCCTTATAACGACGTGCAAGATAGCGGCAAGCACGATTTAGAACAGTGGCAGTTCATTCGTGATACACATTCTTTGGATAATTTTGCGGCGCTTTGGCTCACCAGGATACCTGTCTCAACAAATTAGAGGGGATGCGGCCCATAAAATTCCAAAATGTTTGGCTCAGTCAGAGCAACAAGCAATGGATGTATTGGATCGATAGCGGGTGATTCGGAATAGTCTTACTTCTGAACTTTGGTTAAAGGTTGCAGAAGCGTACCGGCCAATGTATAGAAGCGTAACTTGACTGTTGCTTTAATTCACTCTGACGTAGGTCTAAATGAAATGGGAAGGTACGTTAACCGAACCAAATTGCAGACGAGGTACCGTTATGCCATCAAACAGGCGTAACTGCTGACATCCTGTTGGTCTGCATTCTCCCAGACCTGACCCCTTAGCTCTTTGTGGCCTCCTAGAAACAGAGAAACTGACCTGCCTGTATACAAATATTATGGGTCTTTAATAAACTGGCCGAACTGAAAGGTCACCAAACGTCTGGGTAATATGGTTTTAATGGTATCACCGAAACGTGGTTGCACACAGGAATGACGGAGGCTGGAGTTTAGCAACCGGGCACGTAGCTGATCCGTAACATTAGACTTATAGTAGGAAGATGGGCAATCCTGTATTACCGAAGCGACTAACAGTGCAAAGCCGTGGAGCATTCAGACTCGATGTTCCTTGACTCTGTTTGGTAGCACTTGCACTTAAACGGCGGAGACGCTTGACTTATTGTCTTGGTGTAGCGCGCCTAACTCAACACCCGAAATCCAATACCACCTACCGGCTGCTTTAAGATGCAGTTTACAGCGAAAATATACTCACGTACTCATCATGGGTGATTTCAATGTACATTGTGTATAAACTCCTGCCACGATCAGAGAACAATTCATAGCCGATCTGCAGGAGCTCGTGACCACTTTTTCTCTTTAAAATCACCTCACTTTGCTCACTAGGTTCAGAACAGGTAAAAGGCCATCTGTGCTCGAACTTGTGCTAACCAATGCGGAGCATATGATTGGTGTGATGGTTTTAGACTGCCTATGGGGTCGCAGTGATCACGCAATGGTCAGTTTCAACTTCGTCTGTTATGTGGAATATTGGAATGAGAACGATGGGACTGCACAAACCATCACAAGCCAAGGTCGATTATTTCAGCTCGTCCGCGCTACAACGTGGTTGTTCCTTGCCGAAGAACACCCGGAATTCGCCTGGTCCAAGTTCGTCAACAAATTCAGTCAGCTGATTACAAAGCTTCAGGAATAAGAGTTTGCCATAAGTGTACATAAATTGTTTTCGTTAGGAGCAGAACTCGAAAGTAGCTGACGTTACGGAACGCAGCATGGCAAATGTATGGAGAAGCTCCAGCACTAGAAACTTGAGACAACTGCGTAGCCCAAGTTAGCCACTGCGCTCAACTGCTAGGAGAGGACAAAGCCGTCAATCGGGAGAACATTCAGTGTTGACCACAACCTGCTGTACAAACAGGTCAATAATCTAGGAACGTTGAGAGATGCATGTCCTTCACTCATGGCTGCTGATGGCCTAACAAGAACGGTTATGGAAGCAGCAAACACTCTGCGGATGCAATATGCCCCCCACGTTTCAGCGGGTCTTGTCACCAAGCGATCTTCCAACCTTGGTCGCCTCTCCGCCAGGAGTTACCCAAATCAACTTTCCGCGGAGTCTGTATTGCAAAATCTGACGTCTTTACGCAAACACAGCTCGCCGGGTTTCGAAGCCGTACATCTGGAGGCACTGGAGGCAGCAGCAAGCCAACTGGGGGAACTTTAGCTCAGTTCATCACGCGCTGCTTAGACAAGAATCAAGTTCCCGCCATGTGGAAGCTTGGAATAATAACCCCGATTCACAAAGGTGGAAGCAAAACAATGAACAATGAACAATGATTTATGACGGGTAAAAATGCAGGTGCTTGTAATGTCCCGTAGAGTGGATAACGTGACAAAAAAAGATAGCGAAGGGATAATGGAGTTGTCAGTTCGGGCACTTCAAGATGTAACTGCATTTTCATATAAAGGTTGTTTGAAATGAGAATGAGAATGTACGCACACAAAGCAACAGGGGAGTGGTTATTGTTCACATCACAGGCGAGAAAAATAAAAAAGATAGCAAGTACAAGGCTTACTAGTGTGCGATTATCTTCGATCGAGAGGATACAGGATCCAGTTTCTATAGTAGTAGCGTCAAGCAAATTTCATGCAATGAGTTGGGAGTAACTCATCCTCGAGTAGGGTTATGGCATTGTCCAGTGTCTGTTGTGCATGAGTGCCAGCATCTAGTGATCATGGGCTATAGCACGTAGTGTAAATGTGACAGAGTTTCGTCAAGGCGTTTTTGAAAAGCGTTAGGGTGGGAGAATTAATCATGTGTTCCGGGAGGATGTTCCAAGATTGTGATACTCGAATGGAGAAATAGTTTCGCCGACATTCCAGGCGGCTGTACTGCGTGGCTAACTTAAACTGGTGACTTCTTTGTGAGGTGTTGTGACTGAGTATCAGAAGGGAATGGCATGGGTGGTTTGGGTCTCTCAGGATTAGGTACACCACTATGAGATCGCCCCTTAGCCGCCGATAAGGTCCACTGTATATTTTAAGGGTCTTCAGCCTGAGTGGGTAAGGGAGGCTGGTCAAATCTCTGACGCTCTTCGTTGACCTACGCTGTGCAGTATCGAGCGCGGTGAGATGGTGCTTGAGCCAGGGTTGCCACGCTTGGATAGCGTATTCCTCGTACGGCCTCACGTACGCGCTAAGCATTTTTGGAAAGATCCAGCAACTACCGCCCAGTATCCCTTTTTTATACTCTCCAAGATCATGGAATTCATGGTTGCTGATGCACTGGTGTGTCATCTGGTATACTCTAAACTCAGCATGCCTGAGCAGCACGGTTTCCATCGACAGCGGTCATGCACAACGAATTTACTAATCGCACGCAGTAATTGCATCGAGTCAGGTGAAGCTGAAGAAGGTGTTGATGTGGTCCACCTGGATTTTTCGAAGGCTCTTGATCGTCTAGATCATCGGATACTACTCTCCTAGCTTCCTCATTAGTGGATTGGCGACCCGACTTTAAACGGGTTTGCAAGCTTTCTACTTCAGCGGCAATTAGTGGTCCGATTTCGGAGCTCTTTAGCAGACCCAATACAAGTCGAGTGTGGTATGCCGCAAGGCTCAGTACTAAGTCAGCGCTTGTTTTTGGTGTTTGTTAATGACCTTGCACAGGGAAGGGCTTCAAACTCCCTAATGTTTGCCGACCATAGTAAGATTTGTCGCAGGATCCAGGCAAACGCCGATCACCATCTGCTTCACAGAGACCTAGCTACGGTATATCAATGATCAACGCAAAACGTACTGCATTTTAACGTATGTAAATGTTAAGTACTTTCCATCCGACATCAGCGCAGTTACGCAAACCGGCTCGAAACGAAGATACTGCAACAATCAGGTGTAGAACTTGACTTGGATGTCTTGATTCTAGTTGACTTCGGTTGCTCTTGGTAATTCTAATAGGCCTCGAATACTGGAAACCAACACCTCGGACTGTTGCGACGGGCGTTTGGACAAATAAATGGCTCCGTTTTTCGACTAATACAATGCGGATGTACGCCCCCATGTCGAATACGCAATTCAAATCTTGCACCCATGGCTGAAACACGAGCGTAATGCACTGGAGCAGCCACAACTTCGGGAGTGTAAGAACCTAATTTGAATACGCAACCTTTCATACCAGCAGAGGCTGCAACAATTGGGTTATTCAGCAGAAGCTATCGCAGACTTCGAGAAGACCTGATTATGTCATACTTGATTCTGCGAGACTCACATCATGTGTGTCGCTCCTTACCGCGACTCGACACTGATACAACCCTGAGGGACTACTCATTGAAACTCGCTGTACACTAAAGCTGTCTGGAATGCCACCGAAATTTCTTTTCCATCCGTGTCTGTCACCCGTGGAATGCTTTCGCGGAATCCGTCGTCTCTACACCGACACCAACGGCATGTAAAAGACGGTTGGATGACGCACTGATCCACTTACGCTTTATCACTTAGTGCTACGTCTACATCCTACTCCTGGAGTTTACCATGGATTTATTTGGTGTTAACTGTGAGTGCTGTGAATCCAAGCGAACTGCAGAACTACAACGGAGTAACCGTTAAGTCCTTATTTTCATATTTAAAGTATTCACTGTTTTAATATCATTGTTATCATTATTGTTATTTCGATATCCCCACCAAGAATCCAACGGGACTTGCAAAGCAACGCTTCTTAATCTTATAAATGTGTTGTTCCTTGACAAATTTCGACATGGCAGAGTACTGTATGGGTCATCTCAGCGCCCTCCGCCGGAATTGATATAAAATGACCTTCGGACCCAACTCAATCCAACCGAGTGGGTCTCTGATGGCCTACGTATCACTATTACCACTGCGACTCTGTTCCAACGCTTAATGGAGATAGGAGTTTTCGATTCCGATCAAAAGTCCTACGTTGCCCTCTAGCTCCAGTAGCTTCAAGTCAGATAGATAAGCCCATTCACGTAAATCTTTCTTTTCAGTGTCTACAGCAATCGTTTGAGGAAGACCGCTGACTTATCTGAATAGGGTTAGTCTAACATTCTCCTTTCTGTCCACCGAGTAGACTGTTAGATTCGCCAGCTGTGACTCCAACTGACACTGACTGGCAATCGTACGAATGTTCAGCGGCGCTACGGTCCCTCGCACCCTGAGAGCGTGCAGTAAAGTTAAGTCGACTAGTGAACTGTCTGATCCATTATCTATCAATGCTATTGTTTGAAATGTGCCAGTAGGACTGGAAACTAATACTGCTAATACGCCTAAGGACATACTCGAAGTCTCTATATGGTGGTGCAAAAATAGCACTATGGGTGCCAGATTTGATGACGTTCCTGTCACTCTGTTGCATATGGAGCAGTGGATGATGCGGACGTTTACAGCAATTTAACCCACAGTTCCTGTGAAAACGGTAATTGAGATGATCGTGGTTTGGCTTCAAGCATAACTGACATTTATCTGGTAAGACAAAATTTCAGGCGTTCGTGGTGGCCAAGGTCGCAGAAGTCGTCACATTGATCTAACTAGTGGTTTCTTGCAAGAAATGCACTTTTGGAGAAACCTTTCCTTGGACGGCGTTGAGACGTGTTACGTTACCGCGATGCCTAACGGCGTTAGCTTTTTCAAGGTCAGATGCTATTCCATGTGATGTGAGGCAGAAGACAGATAAGTGTCAACAATATCAGAAGTTGCATCCACAGAGTCAGTCAGATGGATGAAGTTTGGATTCCTCTGTCCGGATAACCCTGGCAGACTATTCGGCCCACTTGAACTGCATGTGACTAGGAAGCTTTCTGACAATAGAAGTAATTATTCTCGGTGCACCCAAATCAGCAGCATAGGTTAATTATTGCAAGTTTATGTAGCAGAATAGGAGGTCCCCCGCTAAATAGGACAGAGCAGTAAAATCATTTGCCTGATGTTCAGATTATCAAGTAAGGAATAATAATGAATTTTCCCTGCCATACGAGGTCTTCCAAAGCGCCTCTGTAAGATACTCCTTGATTCATGAAAATCTTCTACACGATCGAGGATTAAACAGCACTTAATTGTCTGTTTGTTTTCAAGGGAACAGTATTCTATGAGACAAAAGTCTGGTTGTCGAGTCCGAAATCACTTGCATAACATTTGCTTTGAGAAAGCGTATAAGTAAAAAGCAAAACATTAAGTAATGTGTTAGCTGTACGCTGTAACTGCGCTTCGCTGCCACGCCGCCACCACCAGTTACACGCGGTCTGAGCGTACCGAGAGAACGCCCATCCTTACGCGGATTCGAACGGGTGACCATATGATTGCAAGCCAGGCGTGCAGACTCCAAGACCACCAGCCGAAGCAGCGTATAAAGATGCAGTGCCCGGCTGGATTGCCATCACACGTGATCAGCTCTTGTTTAGGGAGGCAATAAGTGGGTTCGAAGACATCATCCCGCAGATCAGACTCGCAAACTCACATTTACGCCGCTAAGATTCTATCCGAAAACCCTGGAATCGTCGAAAGATTGACAAAAGGAAATACGGGCGAAGCGTCCACCCCGTAATTGAACGACTACACTAATTGCGCTTTAAGAACAAGACTTGATGTGATATTATTTGCTCCATTTGAACCAAATGGTACTCCTTTAGTGCATACTAAATCGGATTTCATAATTAGCTTCTCAAAAATATCGATCATACACAGTTTAACTTCCGTTTGCAAATCTCACAAAGTAGTTTCGAGTAATTCGATTCTTTCTTCAGCTTTCCAAAGTTTAACGGCAAAACGTATATCCTCCTAAACTTGAATATAAACATATTAAATATTAGCTGTAGACATTTATGCACTAGTCAACTTATGTAACGACGGAACGAGCTAAATACAGTTATGTCGCATGTATTGTGTTCAAATATTGCTAGTTGGAGCTATAAGCTCAGAATATACGCACGGTCTTGACAGGAAACAGCCGAGAAAGAAGCATTTGCATTATACTCTTGTAATCATGGTTCCAAAGGGCAGGATAGTATACAGGGAACAGCTCACGATTAGGTTGGCAAATGTAACGCATTCGGTTTAACATTTTCCGGTTACGTACGAACATGCCGAGCTAAAAACGGTGCACAAGATGAGTGACAAACTTACGACACAAACATGTTACGTTAGTGCTCCGACGAGTAAAGGAACAATAAACAATGAACAATGATTTATCACGGGATAAAAGCAAGTGCTTCACACGTCCCGTAGGATGGTAGCGGTGAATATGATGCAATTAAAATATGTCTGGGCCATCTATCGAACGTCTGCCGAGATGAATAATTTGATAATTAACATCAGTGTAAAATGAAAAAGAAATATCGCGCGTAAACATTCAGAAAGACAGTGGGGCGCTGTGATAGTTGAGGTAAGGAGTGAGAAAATAAAATATGGTCGCTCACTTAGGTCCATTTGATACATTAGTCCTGTTGAAAACATGCTTGGCGTAATCCACAACAGCGGAGCTTAGGTAACAAAATGTTGGGAGCTGAGGGCAACATCTAATCGTTTTTGGAAAAAGTCCAAAGTAGGAGAGGACACTACTGAGTCTGGGAGTGCGTTCCAGGGTTTGCAAACCCGAAGGGAAAAGTGATTCCGTCGACACTCTAGACGGCTATATTGTTCCTTCAACTTTAAGCAGTTACCCCTGAGCTGCGCGTTGTGGCTAAGTTTCAGCAAATAGCGGCATACGTGGTTGGGGTCACTCAATATCTGATACGCTAATATGAGATCGCCGCGCAACCTTCGACAACGTCCGCTGAAAATTCCCAGCAACTTCAGCCTTCGGTGGTAATAGTGATACCGCAGGCCCTTCACGTTCTTTGTTGCTCTCCGTTGTGGTGACTCTATTGCTTCTAGGTCGCGTTTCAACCAAGGTTGCCAAGCTTGGATTGCGTACTCAACATGCGGGCGCACGTAGGAATTGAGCATCATTGGGAAGATTAATGGGTCAAATCTCCCGAATGCCCTTCGCAGCATACCGACATGCTGGTTGCCTCTTCTCGCAGCTACCTCAGCCTGTTTTGAACAGTTGAGGTCGCTCTGTACGATCACACCAAGATCACGTTCTTGGGAGCTATTCTGCAATTCCTTTGTCCCAAGTATGTAGGTGTAGTTATGACAATGGCGTAATTGTACTACGCGACATTTGTCTACGTTGAACGGTAAAGCTTTTTGAACTGACCAGTTCGACACTGTATTAAGCTCGTGCTGGAGCCGTTCATGGTCATCCGGTCCTCTGATCCTTCGCCATATCTTGATATCATCAGCGAAAAATAAGAAATCGGAAGTAATTGATCTCGCCAAATCGTCAATGAACACTAAGAATAGACGAGGTCCAAGAACCGAGCCTTGTGGTACTCCACACGTCACGTCGATTGCGTGAGAAAATGATTCTCGGACTCTCACCACTAGCCGTCGTTCTTGTAGAAAATTGCTAATCCAACTCAGGATTGGATCGCCAATGCCGTAGTTCCGAAGCTTCTGAAGGAGAACTCGATGGTCTAAACGATCAAACGCTTTTGAAAGTCCAGGTAGATGACATCGACTCCAACTCCATCATCAACAGCTTCAGTCCAGCTATTACGTGCAAGTAATAGGTTAGTATTACACGAATGCTTTTGACGAAAGCCATGTTGTTCTGGGGCTATTAAATTGTGGCTTTCCAAATATTGCATCAGCGCGTCTGCGACGATTGATTCCATCACTTTGGATAGTACTGGAAGTAGCGTTATTGGACGGTAGTTTGCAGGATCAGTGTGGCTACCTCCTTTATGGATGGGAGTGATGACCCCTTGATTCCACACTGGTGGAATAAGGTTTCTTCTAGACATCGCTTGATGAATTAGAAACTAAACCAGCGCGGAAATCATGGTCCTATGAATTGAATTCTGCCCTAGCCTTACTGCATAGGCTTATTTTAAACTGCGAGTTCCTTGCATAGTACAGCCTTTGGTCGGAGTTATATAAG
>OX104064.1:120578768-120601556 GCA_944474145.2 Dicrocoelium dendriticum
GACAACATCCGCACGAAGGCACTGAAGGCTATGGCCACCAAGCTAGCTGAACCACTGTCACAGTTCTTCCAAAGGTGCTTTGATGAACAACAAGTCCCCACTATGTGGAAGTGTGGCATTATAACCCCTATTTTTAAATGCGGTAGCCGTTCAGATCCTGCAAACTAGCTTTCAGTGACTCTCCTCCCTGTGCTCGCGAAGGTGATGGAAGCAGTCGTCGCTGAGGCTTTAATGGACTACCTGGAAAAATGCAACATCTTGGTACCGGAACAGCATGGCTTCCGTCAACACCGGTCATGCACCACCAACCTACTGATTGCACGAGGTAGTTGGACGGAAGTGGCCGATGCTGGGGTCGGAGTCGACGTCATCTATCTGGACTTCTCCAAATCTTTCGACCGCCTTGATCACCGCATCCTAATTCAAAGACTACAAAGTTACGGAATCGGAGATCCAGTACTTGGTTGGATTGGCAACTTCCTTTACCAACGAAAACTCCAAGTACGTGTTAGGGATCACTTTCTAATCCAATTGAGGTGGAATGTGGTGTCCCACAAGGCTCAGTGCTAGGACCGCGTTTATTCCTGGTGTTTATCAACGACCTGGCAAGAGTCATCTCCTCAAACTTCCTGCTTTTCGCCGATGACGTCAAGATATGGCGGGCGATTAGTAACAAGACAGAGCAGGATCTGCTCCAACATGACCTAGATTGCATTTACGAATGGTCAATTGAACATGGCTAAATGCAAAGTGATGCATCTGCGTCACCAGCCGGTGAGCGCTTACAAGATTGGAGACCACACCTTGGCGAAGGTTTCTCAGGAGCGTGACCTGGGTGTATTGGTACAGGAAGATCTCGGGTGTTCAAAACAAGCAGAGAAGGCGAGGAGAACCGGAAATCAACACTTCGGCCTTCTTCGCAGAGCCTTCGGTCGGTTTGTACCCTCAATTTTTCCCCAAATGCTTAATAGCTACGTGCGACCTCACGTGGAATATGCTATTCAGGCGTGGCGGAAACAGGATCTCGTTGCTCTCGAGACTCCTCAACGACGGGCAACCAAGAACGTCAGGGGCCTCTTTCATCTGCCCTATCAACTTAGACTGAAATCTCTAAGAATGTACAGCAGTCGATATCGGCTTTTGCGGGGGGATCTCATAATGGTTTACCAGATTCTGAAGAACCCAAACCACATTTGCCGTCCGCTGCTGGAATTGAACCACAACACTAAACTAAGAGATCACCCTCTGAAACTGACAATTCATTATAGCCGGCTTGAATGCCGTAGAAATTTCTTTTCTCTCCGCGTGTGTGAGCCTTGGAACGCCCTCCCTAATTATGTCGTCTCTGTTCCCAATCTGGCGATGTTTAAAAAACGTGTTGACGATGCATTGTCTCACTTACATTTCATTTTATGACTTGTTAGCCAGGGGCTACAAAACGCAATCAAACGGTTTCTTGCCAAACGCCTAACCAATAGATTTATGGATTTATACGTTTGATATGCGAACATCTCCGCTATTCCACATAAGTCTATGGTGAGTCCACCACAACGCTTTTCACTTTATTATGCAATTGATTTTCGCAATAATTTCCATCCCACGGGACTTGTTAAGCGATGCTTTTTTACCCGTAATAAACCATTGTCCAAATGTTAGTTGTGCTTGTTCTACATGCTCTGCGTTTCCGCATACAGCGTCCAGCCGCCTGCGTCGGGGTAACGGGTTAAGCAATCCGGCAAACGGCCACACAATACCCATGTACGTAAAGTCTGCATAGTTCAATTTTCGTATTTATTATGCCCTTATCAAAGTCCTTATCCACTAGCTCTCCAAATACAATCAACGACATGCGGTAGAACATAATTGCTTGTTACACAACTGTGTTAGAGTGGCACCTGTTTGTCAAGCTCCCACATGATTGTTCTACAACACGGCAACTAAAATGGGTATGCGACGCGACCACACGCACAATGTTCCCCCGATTAGAGAACTGGCTATTTCTAGCATAGTATAAAGTGCACACTGAAACGTCATCATAATAATGAAAGAATAACACTCGCTTAGAACAGTTAATTTACCGCCAACAGAATGTTTTACAGATCGACCAAATGAACAACACGTCCATAATTCTTACTGACAGGTTGAGCCATTTGTTGGCAGTGCTGCTGCGTCACTAAGGCCCGTGCTTCAGACACCGCCTGCTCCAAAAAGCGAATCCGTCACTCGCTTTTATTCAGAATGCCTTCAGGATCCCCCAGGAGCATCTCGAAGTACCGTCCTCACATTGCCTGTTTTACATGAGCCTTTATTACGCTCCAGATGCCCTCGATGGGATTAAGAATTGGTGAGTATGGCGCAAGGCGTGGAAGTCTCCCAGAGCGGTACGGTTCCTCCAGAAAAATGTGCTCCAGGTGCGTGACAGGGCGCGTTGTCATAAATCAAAAGACACCTTTCCACAAACCCTGCTCCGTTGGTATCAAGCACTTGTCAAAGCCACTGAGCGCACCTTTGCTTGTTGTAACTTCCTCTCAGAACCGAACATGTTATCAAGCCGTTGTTTGTCATGGCGCCGACAAGATGAACATTCGGTCCCCGGCTGTTCGTCACTGTACACTGCGCTCGTCGTTGTGAGCGGCCACGAGTGCGGGAGCAAAATAAGTTGAAGTTGGTCTCATCAATCCACACCGGTTGCCTTCCTTCCACCTCGTAATCCATGAGTGCAAAACGAATGACCTGCGTTGCATTTTGTTTTCCAGAGTGTTCATGCACTCCGGAATGGTGTGCAATTTCTTCATTGTTATAAGTCTACCATCCAAGTATCGTGAGACAGTGCTGGTACTTACTGTAAGTTCGAACTCCGAATTCAACCGCAAACGAAGGAGGTCAAGGGTAACGGTAGGCTCTGCAGTAACCCACTCCACCAGAGAGTCGACGTGGCTTTCTCCCAGTGCTCTGCGACGGACTCCCCCGTGCTGCCCCACCGGTTCCGTCGATTTGTGCGCCCGTATCCAGTTGCCGCAAGTTTTCACGTTCACCTTCAGTATGCAAGCGACCTGCTTCCAATCGTCGCCTTCCTCGTACGCTTTCAGTACGACGTTCTTCACCTCCCTCGAGTGCCGAACATACGAGCCAACCATTGCGTTTAGATGAACTGCACATTCAAAAGTATACGGCAAACTTATTTTGCTGTGGCTCGTTATACCAACCCAATTGTCATTCAAATCCCTACTCTTGTTCTAATTGGTGGGAATCGCTTCCTAGGACAGAGAAACAAAGACCAACCTGGTGCATGGGCCAGCAACACTGTCCCTGGTAGGAGCTGAAGCGTCCCACCTGCACCCATATGACGTAGTGCGTCTGAGGTCCAAATGGCTGAAGGCGACCGGCTATACACGTACACCTACACACCTGCACAAGTAAGTGGCGTACGCACGGCTCAAATTAATTGACTAAACTCATGTTGTATGCCCCCTCAGATTGATTCTGTTGACCAAGACGACAACTTGGCCGAGAAATGGTGTAGAATCCTAGGCCATACCAGGAGAGCGATTCAAAGCAGACCTGCAAGATCTACTTTCAGATTTTCGGTTTATAGCCACGTCAGTTAATCCATCCGATTCAGGGGAAACAACAGGCCATCCATATTGGACAGAATATTCCCTCGTGAAGAATTGATGGTCGAGAGAGTGATGATCGATACTCCTCTAGGCCGCCATGATCATGCGACTGCATTTCATGTACGCTTGCTATCCTGAATATCCTGAGGACCGAACACAAATAACGCGAACCTTAACCAGTTACCACACCTTGATCCGACTTGTTGAAGCGACCGACTGGAGTTTCCTAACCGAGGATGCACCCGATATTCTTGGGAATGTTTCGTTAGTAAATTTAACACCATGGTTAGTAGAGCATCGGAAACCAAGACTATCAGTTCGAGAAACATGAGGTCGTTTATACGGAGAAGGATACGCAAACGCATGGTGATGCGCAGTGTCGTGTGGTATACCCACAAAACCGATCCAAGTACGAGTACCTGGAAGGCATATGTTGTCCACCGTAACTACTGTACCCAATTAGTGAGCGAGGACAAAGTAGCTAATCAACATGCTTTAGCCGAACGATTACCTTCAAATCCTAGGCTAATGTACAAGCACGTGAACAGCCTCCACAAGGTGAAAAATGGATGTAAACCTCTTCAAACAGCGGATGGTCTAATTCGAAGCTGCTAACGAAGCGTGGAATGTTCTGCAAGAACAATATGCAACAACGTTTCATTGCATGTCATGGTCGCATGAATCTTTGGTGCTCACACCAGGACTCACTCATATACATTTTACCGCAGACATCGTGATGAGAAAGCTGCTATTTATGCGTCTGCACGCCTGCCAAGAAATTGATGACATCCGGCCAAAGACGCTTGCTGTGGCAGCTACTAGTTTGGCTGAACCACTGGCGCAGCTGTTCCAGCACTGCCTTGACGAGCCGCACGTTCCTGCAATGTGGAAACACGGAATAATAACTCCCATTTACAAAGGGGGTAGTCGTTCCGACACAGCTAATTATAGACCAGTGATTCAACTGCCAGTTCTTTCAAAAGTTATGGAACCTATCACTGCGGACGCACTCATATCTTATCTGGACGTCCTCGGTTACAATGCTCATCAGCAACACGGCTTCCGCCAGAATCAGTCGTGCACAACCAATCTGTTGTTAGCACGAGACAGCTGGACCGAAACTGTGGACGTTGGTGCAGCAGTTGATGTGGCTTACCTTGATTTCTCAAAGGCATTCGACCGATTGGACCATCGTATCCTTCTCGCCAAACATCATCGATGTGGCATGGGGGACTCTCTCCTAGGGTAGATCTGCAATTTTCTCCCGCACAGGCGTCTAGAGATGAGAGTACGTGAATCCATGTCAGATCCAATTCACCTCGAATGCGGAGTGTCACATGGCTCGGTATTGGGGCCCCGTCTATTGTTGGTCTATATAAACGACCTAGTGAGTCAAGTTGCATCAAACTGTTTACTCTACGCCGATGACGGCAAAGTATGGCGAGTGATTCGAACTCCATTACACCGTATCCAGCCTCGAAACGAACTTGACAATATTTATGGATGGTCGGTCCAAAAGCGACTTATATTCAATGTGGCTAAATGTCGAGTGCTCCATTTAAGGCACTGAATGGTTCACACATAAAAGCTGGGGAGACCAGAATCTGCATCACTGTTCTCTAGAGTAGGATCTTGGTGTTCTGATCCAGGAAGATCCCGACCGCTAGAAGCAGTCCAAAAAGGCGTCGAAGAAGGGGACGCAAACCGTTGGGCTTTTACGATGAGTATTCGGGCAATTCAAACTGTTGATTTTCCGCCAATTACTTCCCGCTTATATACGCCCAGATGTTGAATATGCAATTCAAGCATGGCATCCATAACTAAAGCGGGCTCTCAAGGTCCTGGAGCTTCCACAACGTCGGGCGATCAAAAATGTCAAGGGGCTGCGCCATTTGTCGTACAAACAGCGCTTCAGAGTAATTGGCATTTACAGCGGACGTCATCGCCGTTTGTGTGGTGACCTAATCATGGTTTACCAAATACTAAGCAACACTCATCATCTCTGCCATCACCTATTGCAGCTGAGTCACAACAGCTAACTGTGAAGTCAACATCTTAAATTAGCAGAACAATACAGTCGGTTGGAGTGTCGAAGAAACTTATTCTCGCTGCGTGTTTGCCACACGCGGAATATCCTATCAGAAGTTGTTATTACAGCCCCCACGTTAGCCGTGTTCAAAGCACGTGTCTACAGTGCACTGGTCACACTACAACGCATCACGTAATCCAAACGACCTATACAAACAACATGAAAACGAAAAGGAATGAACCAACCTCTACATTTTCCCGGAAACCACAGACGATAACCTTGGCTAGTACATAAAACGGACGGAAACGCTGTGATCGGCAAGTTCACAATTTATAGTTGTCTACTATTTCCTATTGCCATTTTTGCCTTTATTTTGCTCACCCCTAACCGATCATCCGGTGGGACATGTCATGTTTCGGTTTTTTTTATCCGCAATATACCACTGACCGTTGACAGTGTGTACTAACGTTCTTGAGTTCAGCTCTGGTACAATAAGGAGCAGTTAGTATATGATCCCAACCAGTGGCATTCCATGTTTGATGCGATTGGTATTCTTGTTGACCCAACTGGGCTACCACGTGTAGCGCGTCATCCAAATTCAGTGCACTACGGCGAACCCCGATTTCTTATAGTAACCTTGAATTCAACTGAGGAGACAGAGATAGATCTACTCGCGGCAGTTCACCTTCACAACTCATCGAGTGTGGGACGCATAATACACGATATTCCTCGGAAAGGAAGGTCAAAGGAAGAAAAGCTTAACGGCCCTTCTACTAACGAAAGCAAAAACTTCCGTATTTGTTCATGGTGTTCCTGAGCTACTGGGCTCTCCTGAGCACGACGCATAAAGATATGACTGACAGCGTTGGTGCTACATACGCGAAGTAGTCTCTTTGGATCACATTATTGCGAAATCACTAACGAGAATTATTTCATCTCCAAACTATAAGGGCTGCGGTCCAAAAATATTGAAAGTCGTGCTACACTCGGATGGAATGACAGAAATCCTGTTGGATAACTGGTTGAAGTGTCGCTCTAGGTTGTCCACCGAGATTAGGCTAAAGATAGAAGGCGCACGGCCACTATATAGTTATCAGCACTTCATTGGAACATGCAACCTCAGTAAAATATTTGCCTCCACAATCCTGCAGAGTTGCAGACAATATGGCATTAGCGAAACCTGACGGGACAAGGAGACACTCGAGAGAACATCTCGATCTGGGATGCTCCATGCTACCATGCAGCCTGACCGAAATTCAAGAACCAAAGACCCACGTAGAAAGGATTATCGGCCGACCGACGAACTGTCGGCTTAAACCTAAACACGAATTTGTTGTCCACCTACACACTTCTCATATCAGAAACACTTTCATGTTTGTATACGAACGCCCAATGTCTGCTTAGTAAGTTGGTCGAACTTAGAGAACGCCAGACGTCACAACCGCGGGATCTTAGTATGATTACGGAGACCTGGTTAAGCGCTGAGATAGCAGATTCTGAAGTCCATTTAGCTGATATGTCACTGCTTCGGAATGACAGAGCTGAAAGAGAAGGTTGCCTAATTCTGGATTACAAGACTAATCTCTGATGTGAAGTCATTGACCACCCAGAGATCCGTACCACAGATTCGCTTTAGTGCAAAGTATGGTTGCGGAACAAAGACACATGTTATATAGCTGTGATTTATCGTCCACCCAACTCTACGGGTGAAATGGATTCCAACCTAAACCACGTTCTTCAGGTTGATTTGAGCAAGACATACAGTCACATTTTCATTGCAAGCGACTATAATGTGCACGATCTGGAAAATAGCGGCCGCCGATAGTATGCAGTTCAAAGCCTGTTTAGAAGAGGTAAATTCCAGCTACCCTCTGTACAAGCACTTCACCTTCCCCTGTAGATTTCGAACTGCTAACAAGCCGTTGGTACTTGATCTTGTGTTCACCAACGAAGAACTCATGGCAGACGGAACAATAGCAAGTACACCACTCGGTCGCAGTAACCATGTAACATTACCCATGTAACTACCTATGTTATGCGGAATATCCTGAGGAAGAGGACGATAAAGTAAATACGCTCACGCACTGCTCGTTGGGCGGAACACTTTCAAGATCAGTCCAGCTGGCCCCCTGCTCCCCGACCTCTTCCCACTCAGGCGATGCAGGACGAGCCATGGACAGTTAGTTTAGAGCCTCCTTCGGATGCCGAGGTCCGAAACGCGATCACAGCCCTTAATCGTTTTCGTGCCAATGGCCCGAAGGAACAGTGTCCCGGCGAATTAGAGCGAATCGATTATAGTGGCAATATACAATAAGGGCAGTCGCACAGACTGTTCTAACCACAGGGGTATTAGCCAAACGTCAGTTGTGACAAACTTATTGGCCTCGATTATCGTTCGTCGCCTCACTGCGGAACGGGAATCTCGGATTAGGGAAGAGCAGGCCGGTTTCCACCCAAGAAGTGGCTGTGTAGGCCATATATTCACTTCGTGGCAGGCGCTAGAGCAGCGCCACACATACCGCAGACCGACAATAGCTGTGTTCCTCGATTTCAAGAGTGCGTTCGACTCAGTCGATAGATCCATTCTGTTCGAAATACTTGCGCGGAAAGGTGTTCCCACGAAATATGTGAACATCCTTCGTGCTCTATACTCCAACACTACAGGCCGCGTCAGGGTTTACGGTGTCCTCTCGGTTAGCTTTGCGACCACAAGTGGCATTACTCAGGGTTGTCCGATTTCCCAATTTTTGTTCAATTTCGTCGTGGATTCTATCAAGGAGTGTTCCCTTGCAGAATCTCACGATGTAGGCATTGAAGTGCTGTCTGGTGAAAGGTTAGTTGATCTAGATTATGCGGACGACATCGTCTTGCTTTTCGACACTGTTGGGACGGCACAATCAACGCTGAATAGCCTGTCCACAGTGGTCCATTATTTGGTATGCACTTCACACCTTCAAAGTGCAAAGTGTTGCTGCAGGACCGCTAGCCACTTTATTCCACCTTGACGCTTTCTAACGAGGAAGTCGAGGTGGTTGATCATTTCACTTATTTTCGCAGCTGCATCAGCAATGATGGACGCACAGAAATTGACGTCAACTCACGCATTGCAAAAGGCAGAAATACCTTCTTGAACCTGCGGCATCTTTGGCGACAGAAGGGAGTTTCCCTCCGTCTGAAAGGTCGGGTATACAAGGCCACAGTGAGGGACGGTCTGCTCTATGGTAGTGAGACTTGGCCACTTCGGTCTGAAGATCTGAGGCGCCTTCAAGTCTTTGATCATCGTTGTGTGCGAAGCATTGCTGGAGTCGGATGGCACCAGCGTGTCCGCAACAATGATGTGCGTAGACGAGTACAAGGTGATGATAATCATGCTAGTACCCTAGAACAACAGATAGCACCTAATAAGTTGCGTTGGCTCGGGCACGTGCTACGTATGCCGTCACCGCTTACCTTAGAGGGCCTTGTTCAGTCTGTCAGGTGTAGGGTGGCGCAACGCTCGAGGTGGACAGAAGTTGACTTGGCAGCGGGAAATGAAGTCACTGACAACCAAACTGGGTGTCTATGGTCCGTCTCGCCTTCCGGGTTGAAGTCCAAGCGACTCGTCTTGTGCTTGGCTCGAGACTTTACAGGACATGGCTCGCAACCGACACTAGTGGCGCGTATGCTGCCGTCTCCTAATCGGATTGTCTGTTTAAAGTGTGTTTGGTGCTGAGTTATCTGCGGGGTAATGGCTGATTATGACGCGTGGCAGTGAAAGCCGCAAGGAAGCTGTCTCGCCGATGCCGCCTTATCTTTGCACGATAGTCAGCTTTTTGTGTTGGTATTTTGTCTACACAAGGTGTAGGCGCCTTGACCATGAATGTTTGCTTAGGGCATTAAGGTTTTCAGGTAAGTCCCTCTTATTCTTTATTTCATAGGTCCTCATGGTTGTATGTCAGCGAAGCATCAGTTCAAAGGACTGATGTACTGCTGTTTGTGATGAGTGCCATTTTGTCTTTATTTTGCCCACCGTTAACCGAGCATCCGGTGGGATATGTCAAACTTCGGCTTTTTTTTATCACAATATACCATTGACCATTGATCAAAAAGGGGGTGGACGGCGGCAAACGCGCGAAGTGTTCGGCAAGTAAACAAAGAACATCAAAGCAATTCAGCGGAGCTCGGTTAAATCAGATCAAATTCAAACACAAAGGGAAAATGTTCTGTAGTTCGTTCGCCACAAAAATACAGGAACTGCGCAGTGGCTAGAAATTGCTTGTAAGTGGTAAGTACAATATAGAACGACGGCAGCATAGTGAATATGAAAAAAGTGTAGAAAATCAATCACGCAAAACTAGAGAAACGTTGTTGTCGTATGCTCGTCAAGGATGAGTGGGGGAGGGTTGAGATGACTTTCTGCAGTTAATTGCTGTCCTTCAGCAACGTGTATGAATCCGTGTGAATGGTGTGAAACCTTTTTGAAGAAAAGCATAACAAAAGTGACCAGTGCCCCGCGATGAAAATCCAAATGAAAGGAGTGACCCGAAACTTTTCTGCAAGAGACGGTAGCTGTGAAGGCTTATGTGGCGTGACCCACAAACGATCATACAAAATGTATAATAACCCAGCCGATGAGGAAGACAGTGTAACTACAGAAGCTATCAGTCCAGCCCAATAAAACCTAGTCAGTATGTACGGCCAAGTCCGCCAGTGACCTCTGAGAAATTGTACATCCACATAGAAGCCAGCTAACAATAAGATCACTGAAACGGTTATATATCAAAAAAATTACCTACCTGAAGCCAAGCAAGCACCGGCCGAGTCAAACTGACTGCGAATAAGGTAAATCAACAAAAACACTGTGCTAATCAGTATACCGACAAAAGAATATGTCAGTTTTGCTTTGATCCTTCGTCTAAAAGTAACTCCAGGTGTAGTTGGATTCATGTTCAAAACAGAAACACCATTTGTTCAGAGAATGGTGCATTAAACAGTCTCTTAGATATATGTGAAAAGGCCCCCGCAGTGCACAATTGTTCAGAATCAAAGAAATCGATCGACTGGCTACAGAAAAATGAGAGTATTGATTCCGAGGATACAGAAAAGCAATAGTGCGGTTCAATGCGACGGTCTACAGGTACGTGCTAGCAATGTACTTGAGTAGATGGGAGATGGGTTAACCTAAAAAGTTAAAAAATATGCCACATAAGTAACCACCAAGGTAAGCACGCGCGAGATGCATAGAGGGATAGAAAATAGAGTTCGACAAAATCTGGTGTCAGAGTTCGGAACGCCACTGCACCACCTTCATAATTATCACCAACAGCAATTAGAACTGATGTTTAGCTGCTGCACAACCACACTGACCCAAAGAATGTAGAATAATAAGTGGGAGAGAAGTGAAGACCAAGCTTAAAAGTTAAATGCACAAAAGGATCAAGGCACCCACAACAATATGTGTCCGTCACTCAACCATATTGTCGTGAACACGGATGATGAGAGGAGAATCAAGCGTTGATCTAAGGTAAAACACCGGGTAAAAGAATCCAATGAGATTGAAGGTAATACTGCGAAAAGGAAAGAGCGTCCCAGAGATCCAGGAAAGAATCAATGACGAGCTGAAGAAAATGGAAGAGTAGTTGCATTTAATGAACATAACTGTTAACAAAAGAAATGAACATGTCTGGAAGTAGCCGCCTTAACAGTCAGAAAACTTTGGCTAACGTGCAAACATATGGCGCAATCGGAGGTTTCTTCGTGGCTTTCGCCACTTCGCGTCCCAATCAGCCATTGCTCCGCAGCAAAATCAGTACCAGGCACACTTTAAACTTGCAGTCTGCTAAACGAGTCCCTTCCAAGCCGAGAGCAAACAAACCACTGAGACCATCTAAGGGCAATGCCATGTAACATCTCCAACCAACCACAAGGTGGGTCACATGGACTCCAATCTGGAAACCTAGCTGTACCAACAGTACCCAGTTTTGCAGTGCCTTCATTTCCGGCTACTAAATTAACTCGCACACACCTCGACGCATGTGCCACGCTATATTTCGTAGACAAAACAAAGCATTCATTGGTAAGTGGTGACTGGGCATACCTCGCACGAGCCCAAAGAAACGGAGGCTATTCAGTGCCATATACTGTCCAAAGGAATCAGCCTGATCATTACTGCTTAATACTCGGCTAAGCATATTATCATTGAGAACACGCTGGAGCCATTCGATACCAGTAATATTTGCAGATAGCAAAGAGCACAGACTTGAAAACGTCTCAAATCGTCATACTAAAGGTAATAAGTTTTAGGTTCTTGAAGTAGAACGTCTCTAACTGCGACTTGTACACACGGACAGAGCGGAAAACACCATTCACATTCCTCAGATGTCGTCGCAACGAGACTGGACCTTAACCTGGTGCGACGGTATGAGTACCTCATTGACCCATTGAGCTATATTGGGTGATGACTCCGGGCACCTTGAGAGCCACTCCTACCAGGTTGGTCAATGGTGAGAGGTCAGACAAACTCAGTCTCCTGGTCCTCCAGGTTAAGGGTTTGAAATGGGATGGCGTCCATTTCTGCAAAACTAAATCAATGCCACCCCGCTGCCTTGCGGACAGGTTTTTGAGCCAAAGGCTTTGGATGAACACTCTAACCGTCCTCCTGTCTAGGTCTGGGCGCCCTGGCAGTATCTCAGCCCACATACAACCATGACACTTTCTTCAAACATAAACTTCATCCTGCATCGGCCGTCGCGCAGACTATCAAGGGTCGCCTTATCTGCTGCATACAGCAGGGCGGATAAGCGAAAACACGCTACTGCTGGCGCCTCCGTTCTTTCTTTTCCACCTTTTTCTCTTACTCCCATAACGGCCCCCATTACAAACCCTCCTTCTATAATTCCCAGCTTAATTGACAGCAACCGAAGTGCTACTGGAGTAGTACCGTCTGCAGCCACCATCCCACAGCACCTATCGGACGCCTATCGGCAAAAGTTCCTTATAAGGCCACGCTGTCCCGTTTCCATGGCGACTTTCAACGTCCGCACTCTAAGACAAACAGGTCAACAGGATGCATTTGCACGCACCTTGGACACACTGGGTGTTGATGTGTGTCGTGTGTCCGAAACTAGGATCAATGACCCTAACGGGGTTATTGCAATAACTGCACCCGGCTTATCCTCTAGTTATTGGTTGTACGCATCTGGAGACGCCGATGCAGCACACTCGAATCAAGCTGGTGTAGGTATCATTCTCAGATCCAAGGCTGAGTCATTGTTGGTTGATTGGATTCCGGTGAACAGCCGTTTATGTGCAGCCCGTTTAACGACATCAGCTAAGATGAATTCGCGAAGTAAAACAAAACGCTGTTTGTTTGTGATTTCTGCTTATGCTCCCACCGACTGCAATTCTAGTGCTATCGAGGACACATTCTATCACGAACTCAACGCGCTACTACGCAGTGCTACTAGTCCAGATATTATCGTACTTGCAGGGGATATGAACGCACAAGTAGGGCGTCTGAGCTCTTCAGAAGCTCAGCTGGGTGGTAATTGTGGGCTTAACTCCGAACGGACTGACAACGGCGAGCGTCTTCTGCAAATGTGTGCGGAGCACCAGTTGTTTCTTACTAGCACTGCTTTTAGACACAGTGGGTGCCGAAGTGCCACTTGGCGTCCACCTGTAGCTGGCCAGCGATGGACCCAAATTGACCACATAGCGATAAGTTACAGGTGGCGCGGTTCCATTCTGGATTGCCGCTCGTACTGGAGTACCTGTGTCGACTCTAATCATGCCTTGGTGCGCTGTCGTTTCTCCATGAACTTTACCGGAAGGCGCACAAAGCGTCTCCCCCGATTGGCAACAGAGAAATTGTCCCAGCCCTGGGTCAGGCAAGCCCATCAAGATGCACTGCATACCGAACTCTCGCTGTCTTGTCCTGATGATACTGAACTTCAGTGGAATAGGATCTCGGCCACTATGCACGAAGCAGAAGCATCTGTTTGTGGCACTATCCATCCTCACTGCAACAGTCACTGGATATCCGAGAGGTCGGTGAACCTGTTGGAATCTAGAAGAAACCTCCCGACTGGTTCTGAACACAATGTGACCAGACGGGCTATTAGGCGTGAACTAAAGTGGAGCCTACGTGCTGACATGGAAGCCTGGTGGACCTGTCGGGCTCAAGAAATGGAGGAGGCAGGAGCAGTAGGCAATTATCGCAAAATCTTCCAGCTAATGCGCACACTGGTCCCAGAAAACTAGGCGTCAGTGAGACAATCAGAGACAGCGCGGGTGCGCTGATACACAATAAGGAGTGCCGTATGGCTCGTTGGGTTGAACACTTTCAAGATCAGTCCAGCTGGCCCCCTGCTCCCCCACCTCTTCCTACTCAGGTGATGCAGGACGTGCCATAGACGGTTAGTTTAGAGCCTCCTACGGATGCCGAGGTCCGAAACGCGATCACAGCCCTTAATCGTTTTCGTGCCGATGGCCCAGATTCCCTTCCATCTGCACCACTTAAAAATGGAAGTGAGTTCCTCTGCAAAGCAATGACCTCCCTGCACAAACGTATTTGGAAGGGATAGTGTCCCGGCGAATTAGAGCGAATCGATTATAGTGGCAATATACAATAAGGGCAGTCGCACAGACTGTGCGAACCACAGGGGTATTGGCCAAACGCCAGTTGTGACAAAATTACTGGCCTCGATTATCGTTCGTCGCCTCACTGCGGAACGGGAATCTCGGATTAGGGAAGAGCAGGCCGGTTTCCACCCAAGAAGTGGCTGTGTAGGCCATATATTCACTTCGCGGCAGGCGCTAGAGCAGCGCCACACATACCGCAGACCGACAATAGCTGTGTTCCTCGATTTCAAGAGTGCGTTCGACTCAGTCGATAGATCCATTCTGTTCGAAATACTTGCGCGGAAAGGTGTTCCCACGAAATATGTGAACATCCTTCGTGCTCTATACTCCAACACTACAGGCCGCGTCAGGGTTTACGGTGTCCTCTCGGTTAGCTTTGCGACCACAAGTGGCATTACTCAGGGTTGTCCGATTTCCCAATTTTTGTTCAATTTCGTCGTGGATTCTATCAAGGAGTGTTCCCTTGCAGAATCTCACGATGTAGGCATTGAAGTGCTGCCTGGTGAACGGTTAGTTGATCTAGATTATGCGGACAAAACCGTCTTGCTTTTCGACACTGTTGGGGCGGCACAATCAACCCTGAATAGCCTATCCAGAGTGGTCTCATTATTTGGTATGCACTTCGCACCTTCAAAGTGCAAAGTGTTGCTGCAGGACCACCAGCCACTCGATGACCCCTTGACGCTTGCTAACGAGGAACTCGATGTGGTTGATCATTTCACTTATCTTGGCAGCTGCATCAGCAATGATGGACGCATAGAAACTGACGTTAGCTCACGCATTGCAAAGGCCAGAGCTGCCTTCTTGAACCTGCGTCATCTTTGGCGACAGAAGGGAGTTTCCCTCTGTCTGAAAGGCCGTGTATACAAGGCCACAGTGAGGGCCGGCCTGCTCTATGGTAGTGAAACTTGGCCACTTCGGTCTGAAGATCTGAGGCGCCTTCAAGTCTTTGATCATCGTTGTTCGCGAAGCATTGCTGGAGTCGGATGGCACCAGCGTGTCCGCAACGATGATGTGCGTAGGCGAGTACTAGGTAATGATAATCATGCTAGTTCCCTAGAACAACAGATAGCACCGAATAAGTTGCGTTGGCTCGGGCACGTGCTACGTATGCCGTCACCGCTTACCTTAGAGGGCCTTGTTCAGTCTGTCAGGTGTAGGGTGGCGCAACGCTCGAGGTGGACAGAAGTTGACTTGACAGCGGGAAATGAAGTCACTGACAACCAAACTGGGTGTCTTTGGTCCGTCTCACCTTCCGGTTTGGAGTCCACGTGACTCACCTTGTGCTTGGCTCGAGACTTTACAGGACAGGGCTCGCAACCGACACTAGTGGCGCGTATGCTGCCGTCTCCTAATCGGATTGTCTGTTTAAAGTGTGTTTGGTGCTGAGTTATCTGCGGGGTAATGGCTGATTATGACGCGTGGCAGTGAAAGCTGCAACGAAGCTGTCTCGCCGATGCCGCCTTATCTTTGCACGATAGCCAGCTGTTTGTGACGGTATGTTGTCTACACAAGATGTAGGCGCCTTGACCATGAATGTTTGCTTAGGACATTAAGGTTTTCAGATAAGTCCCCCTTCTCTCCCTCTTGTTATTCTTTATTTCATAGGTCCTCATGGTTGTATGTCAGCGAAGCATCAGTTCAAATGACTGGTGTGCTGCTGTTGTTGAAGCTGATTATGAGATGTCGTAGGCACAAGAAAGCGATTCCAACTTTTGCAATACACGAAATAACGACAGCTAATTCCGACAATTCCTGCGCGTGACACAAAGTGCGGGCTTACAGCAAATGATGATGACAACAAGGTAGCCCAGCAGAAAACAGAGACAATAGTCATTAATATAGTTACACCATAGGTAAGGGTGAGAAACAGCTATTGTGCCGCAATGTAGAAGATATGTGAAAAACTCTAGATATTAAATAAGGCAGAATAAGAAACCTAAACAAGTTTTCAACTCCCCGGTTCTTGGCCCTGCCCCAACATGCTTTGCTAGGCATTTATCTTTTACTTTCAACTCACATGTGAAAGCGGAGGATCACTCCTCCCTTGTCGACAAGCCCATGTCCAAACAAGCGGTCCATTCCAGTTCATCGGCTTGCATTTGGAGCTCTCTATCCCTCTTCAGATTGGCATGCCTTAATGTACGCGCATCAGTACAGATCGGTCAACAGGCAGCAATTACCCGAAAATTAGAGACGCTCTCGATCGATATCTGCTGCTTATCAGAGACCCGCCTGCAAGACTCCAGCTCTGTACTCACTCTGCGATCCCCTTCAGGTGACGCAAGCAGTATTTTCTCATTGCGCCTATCTGGTGATGATGCAGTTTCGAGCACCGACCAAGCTGGTGTTGGCATTGCCCTGAGTCCCCGAGCTGAAGCTGCTCTGGTTGATTGGATTTCAAGCAGTAGCTGGATGTGTGCGGTCTGATTGGCTGGCTCGTTCAAAACTTCGAAGTCGCGTGGAACTAATAGGTGTCTATGCATCATCACTGCCTACGCACCCACAAACTGTAGCAATGATTCGGTAAAGAACGACTTTTACCGCCAACTGACCCAGCTCCTTCGCCATAGAAGAAGCACGGACACTGTTGTGCTGGCTGGGGATTTGAACGCGCAAGTTGGAAAGCTGTCCATTGATGAAATTCATCTGGGCGGTCAGCACGGTGTAATCTCCAGTAATGACAACGGTGAGCGGTTACTTCATTTGTGTGAAGATGCTCGCTTATTTCTTGCGAGCACTAATTTCCGACACAGCACCCGCTGGAGGGTGACTTGGCGCCCACCAGCCTCGAACCAGCCTTGGACGCAAATTGATCACATTGCAAGCAGTTATCGCTGGAGAGGCTGCATCCAGAACTGTCGTTCGATTTGGAGCACAGGTGTAGACACCGATCATGCACTTGTATGTGCTGACCTGCGGATGCGCTTTGGCGAACGTCCACAACGACGTTGTGAGCGCATTGACACCAGCCAACTGACAAAGCCAGCTGTTCTGAACGCCTATCAAATTACGCTGTCATCCGAGTTGGATAAACGGTCACTGGATGTAATTGAAGCTCACTGGTCTCATATTCACCAGATCTTACTTGCAGCAGGAAAATCCTCATGTGGTATGTCTAATCGCCAACATGGACATTGGGTTTCTTCGAAGCCTCTGGAACTTATCGATGCTCGCCGGCATATTCCGGCTGGAAGCGAACACAATGAAACTCGCAAAAAGCTCCAGGCAAAAATCCGTGCTAGCCTGAAGAGAGACCGCGAATCCTGGTGGTCTCATCGTGCATCAGAGATGGAAATGGTCGCTGCCCTTGGTAACCATCGTAAGTTATTCCGTCTGATACGGGAATCGGGCAGCAGAAGACCTGGTGTTAGTGAAACAATTTGTGACGAGAGTGGACAGCCTATCCACAATTTGTCGAAAAGCTTGGAGCGTTAGGCTGAGAAATTTGAAAAGCAATTTAATCGGCTAGAATTGTTCGATTCTTCGCCGGCCAGTGATCGCCCTCCTCCGTGGGCTGTCCCTTTGGATCCACCCTCTCGCTCAGAAGTCGAATGTGAGATAAGACTGTTGCAGTTGAACAAAGCCGCGGGACCAGATGATCTTCCTCTAGTCCTCTTCAAATTCGGAGGCTCTGCTCTTCTTGATGCTTTACATGAATTACCAGTGAAACTATGGGAGCAGGAAACTGTCCCAACCGACTGGAGCCGCACCGTTATTGTTCCCATCTTCAAAGGAGGCTCGCGTTCGAAATGTGGCAACCATAGAGGAATCAGTCTGATCTCCATCGCCTCCAAATTACTCGCCTCCATAATCATTCAAAGACTGACTGGTGCTCGTGAAAGCCAGATTCGTGAGGAGCAAGCCGGATTTCGTCGGGGCCGTGGCTGCATCGACCACATCTTCACCTTGCGTCAGTTGTTGGAGTACCGTCACACATATTGGCGGCCCACCGTAGTCATGTTCCTCGACATCAAAGGTGTTTTCGATTCGGTTGATCGATGTGCCTTTTGGAATTGTCTACTCAGGAAAGGTGTGCCCGAGAAATATGTAAATATTATCTGAGCATTATATGCGCGTAGCACGGGTAGAGTGAGAGCTTATGGCAAGCTGTCCCCGCCCTTTAGTATCTCCAGCGGTGTGAGACAAGGATGCCCGCTATCACCTTTCCTCTTCAACTTCGCTGTTGACGAAGTCATGGAGATTGCATTTACAGGACATGACTTGGAAGGTGTGGAGCTACTCCCAGGAGAACGACGTCTCGACTTGGAGTATGCAGACGACATTGCCCTCGTCTGTGACAGCTCCCAGACGTGCCAAGCCGCGCTGGACAGATTAGCACTGGCTGTCAGCCGCTTCGGGCTTTGCTTTGCACCATCGAAATGCAAAGCGTTCCTGCAAGATTGGCAGGGATCGCCTCCTGCGCTGACCCTTGGTGGGGATCAGCTAGAAGTCGTTCGGAAATTCAACTACCTGGGAAGTTGTATCAGCGCCCTTGGGATTGAAGACGAGATCACGAACCGTATAGCAAAAGCTCGAAGTGTTTTGCTAACCTTCGCCACCTATGGCCGCGGCGCGACATTACCCTCGCCATGAAGGGTAGAGTGTACAATGCAGCGGTACATTCGACCCTACTGTACGGTTGCGAAATCTGGCTCCTAAGATCGACGGACATGAAAAAGCTAGTTACGTTCAACCATCGGTGTCTTCGCAGTTTGGCTCACATCTGGTGGGAACACCGCGTGAGTATCAAGCGTGTTCGACGCCTCGTTTACGGCCTAGGAAAAGGGCATGAACCGCTCAGCACCGTCATTTCACTCACCAGGCTCCAATGGCTGGGCCACGTGTTGCGCATGCCAGCCCATCGACTTCCACGACGTGTGTTGTTTGCTCACCGGGGATGTGGATGGAAGAAGAGGAGGGGTGGCCAAGCCCTGACTTGGTCAAGGGGAAGGAAGGCCCTCACCTCTGTGCTGACCTCAGTTGGAGCGTCATGGTTCCCTGGTTGGGGTCCAAAAGACGGTGAGCACGTTTGGCTGGATACACTTGCTGACATGGCAAGAAGCCGACCTCAGTGGCGTTCCTGCTGTGAGTTTCTTTGTCCCTCCCCATCCATTTTAGCCTCCCCCTTCACCTACGGTCTCGTTTCTTAGGGTAAAATATATTTTTTTGCCTAATAACCGGCTGGTAGCTTACCGGAACGATGCCTATCCGTTGCTGGTAGCGCAGCTGGCATGCAACTTTTGTATTTATTTTCCTTATTATTTATGTATTACGGCACAGTAGCTGAGGTGTTTCCCACCTCTAGCTGTCGTGTATAATGATATAATGATGAAACAAGTGATATAACGCTTACTAGCTCATTCTGCATCAGATGTGAGATTGTCGTTGGAGGAGGAAACTAGGCATGAGCGCGACGATCAAAAAAGTCACAACTCAACACCAATGAGTTTCGCACTTCGCTATAGCTGCAAGTGTATCCAACCAAACGTGTTCATCGTGCTTAAGATCCCAGCCCGGCAGTCGAGAGACATCAACTGACGCCAACCTCGAGGTGAGGTACTTCATTCCTCTTGACCAAGTCATTGCATTGTCCTCTTCCATCCGGCGCGCAAACAACACCCACCGCAGGAGCCGGTGTGTGGGCATGCGCAGCACGTGGCCCACCCATCGGAGTCTGGTGCGTGAAATAACGCTGCTGAGCGCTTCACTCGCTCTTCCTGCACCAAATACACGACCATGGACATGCGCATCGCTAACGCAGTGTCCACACCATGCATGAGCTAAGTTGCGAAGAAGAAAAAAAATGGTTGAAGGTGGCTAGCCTCTTTGTCTGTCGATCTGATGAGCCAGGTTCCGCAAACGTACAGAGGGGGCTGAACGCATGGTTGCATCGTAAACTCTGCCCTCTAGGGTGAGGGTGATGTCGCGTCGGCATCACAGACGGCGGCTATTGGCAAAAGCGCCCCGAACTGTTGATATACGGTAGGTGATATCTTCTACTACACAGGAACTTAGGTAGCTGCATAGATACTTAAATTGCTAAACGGTTTTCAGCCGGCCACCATCGTGTCTTCGAAAGTGTGGATCCCTGCCAACCTTGGAATTTGTAGTTCGAAGGTGTAAAGCAGAGTAAGAAAGGATTTACAACCAGCGCTAATCTGTCCAGTACTGAATGACACGTTTGGGACTTGTCAGAGATGATGGCAATGTTGTCGGCATACTGCAAGCTAAGTGGTCGATTACCCTAGAAGTAGCTCCACACCTTATAAGTCGTGTCTGGTGAACGCCGTTTACATGACTTCACCGATGGCGAAGTTGAAATGGAACGGTGACAACTGGTACCCTTGTCCCAAGCAGCTGGAATTATTGAAAGGCGACGACAGTTTGCTATGCCCTCACTCTGTCTGGACTGTGCGCGTGCTGCGCTCCGATAAAAATCAAGTATTGCACGAGAATATGTTCACTGAGCAAACAGCACCAAAGACCACATCGATCCACCGAATCGAAAATACCTTCAGTGTAGGGAACGTAAATAAGTATTTCAGGGCTCCAACAATGACATGCAGCCAATTCCGTACAAAACCATAAAGAAATCAAGTACGAACAACAAGATCTGTGTGGAGTAACCGGAAGTCAGATTATGTCCTGTCTTCACAAAAATTGTCCTAGTGTAAAAATGTGGTCAATACAGGATCGACTTTGACGAAACTCGGCTTGCTCCTCGCCAATCCGGCTTTCACAGGTGCCAGTCAGTCTACAGAGTATGAAAGAGGCAAGTGACTTACAGACAAATATTAGCCTGATCCCTCTATGATCGCCGCATTCCGAACGTAAGGTTCTCTAGAAAATTGGGACTATAACCGAGCGGTTTCAGTCTGTTGGGGCAGTTGTCTGCTCCCCACGTTTCAGTTGTAACTCTGATAAATCATCCATAATAGCAGGTAAGCCGAATTCTAAGAGTACTGGAGGAAGTCTATCTGTTGCTGCGACTTTGTTCGATTTTAACAGTCTGATATCATGTTGGATTTTTACGCGTGAACGCGGATCCAAGGGTCGGCCCAAGGGGAAGAGCGACCAATGACCAACAAAGAAACTGGTAACTCTAGTCGGTCAAAATTCTTCGGCCCAGTGCCCCAAATGTTTTGATAGGCTGCGGATTGGCTTCCCACTCTCGTTACATATGGTCTCGCCATCGCCTGATTTCCTGCTGCCTGTTCTACGTATCAGACAGAACAACTTACGATGGTTATCTAGGTCAGCGGCCACATGCATTTCCGATGTAAAATGAGACCACGAGGCTTCGCAATATCTCTTCAGCCTAGCAGGTGGTTTCGACCTAAGGTCTTTAAGAATCTCGCGTTCGCTTTCTGTTAAAAGGTGTCGGCGAGCATCCAGTAGTTTCAGAGACTGCGTAGATATTCAATGTCTAGATTGGTAATTTGTTTTGACACGTGAAGACAAAAACAAGGCATCAGTATCACGCTGGTACAATTTACCGATGATTCGGTGCTAAGGTCATCCCATCCACAAAGAAGGCTCAAAACTGTGACCTCCTGACTGCAAGGCAGTCGATTTGTCATTGCAACCGACGGGCAGGCATATGTAGACACGCCTGCTGTTGATAATATCTTATAGATATACGATCAGGGACTATATACTGTGCTTAGATAACGAATATTCAGCCCGGATACAAGTGTATTGTGAACGAATCCAGTACATCTGACTTCGCCAGCTGTCATGTATCTATGCGCTCGAAGCGTTGCTGCAAAGGACCACTTAAAACAACTATAAGATCGACACAAACGAGTTCATGGTCAGAATCCGAGCTCGTGCTCCAAGTCGAGTGACAGGTTTGGACACGCCCTCTCCAGTCGTAACTGATCGCGATGTGATCGATTTGCGCTTATAGCTGGTGGGCGCCATGTCACCCTTCTGCGGGTGCCGTGCCAGAAGTTATTACTCACGAGAAATAGACGAGCATTTTCACACAGGTGTACCAACCGCTCACCGTTCACGCTACGGGAGTGTACATCCTATCGGCCGCGTAGATGTAGCTCCACAGTGGGAAGTCTTCAGATTAAGCTTTCAGATCACCATTAAGCAGCACAAGAGGTCAGACAAACAAGAGGCCAGACAAACTCAGTCTCCTGGTCCTCCAGGTTGGGGGTTTGAAATGGGATGGCGTCCATTTCTGCAAAACTAAATCACTGCCACCCCGCTGCCTTGCGGACAGGTTTTTGAGCCAAAGGCTTTGGAGGAGGACCCTAATCGTTCTCCTGTCTAGGTCTGGGCGCACTGGCAGTATCCCAGCCCACATACAACCATGATATTTTCTTCAAACATAAACTTCATCCTGCATCGGCCGTCGCGCAGATTATCAAGGGTCGCCTTATCTGCTGCATACAGCAGGGCGGATAAGCGAAAGCATGCTACTGCTGGCGCCTCCCTTCTTTCTTTTCCACCTTTTTCTCTTACTCCCATAACGGCCCCCATTACAAACCCTCCTTCCTTTACACGTTT
>OX104064.1:120602043-120675195 GCA_944474145.2 Dicrocoelium dendriticum
GAGTCTGATGCGGACTTCTCGTCCGAGTGTAGATCCTGTTCACCATCTCGCCTTTTCCGCCGCATTTGGTCACTTCTCTTTCTTTTCCGACCTTCAGATGCTCTTCCTTATTCAACACCGTTCAACTGTAGACATCTGTTTAATCCCTTTTTCATTGTTAGGCGATAGAGTATAAGGTTGTCTTGGTACTGGATTGGAACGCGTCTTTAGCCGTCGTGATACCTTTGAAAGACCTTATTGTAGAGTATTAGTGAAAATTGTTTTGCGTTGCACACGTATGGTGGCCCTAGTATTAGCTTGCGTTTGAACCTCTTGTACTTGAGTCGCCAGTTTTATATTATCGCAGCCCTCCTCGTAAGGATCCCGACTGCTATTTATCGAACACTTTGACGCTGCTTATGGTATAACACTATCCAGTAGACTAAGGTTGATTGATCAACGGCAACGGGCGAACTGGTTTAAACGGCCTTCACTATAGTCACCTAATACCTCGCGCTTGTTTGCATTTCCGGTTATTTGACGTGCTCTCAGTAATAACAGGCGTCTAATATCCGAATGACATCGGGTTCTTCCTTTCCTCTATCACCATGTTATGTGCCTGGTTCATCGAGCCGCGTCAACAGAAAGAACTCTCACTTCATGTGCACAACAATGCACTATTTTTCAATTCTACGGAAAAGTACCAATAGGTGTGCATTAAAAATCAAAATCGTCCGCTTGGTCGATCGCTTCTTCTAATGCACGGAGACAGGCAAGTCCATTCGTCCCAGTTTTACTCGGCCCGTGGCTTAGTGGTAAGGAGGTTGCTTGTAATATTGCGGCGCCGGTTAGAATCCGCGTAGGGGTGGGCGTCCTCGCGGTATACTCAAAAAACGAGCGACCAGTGGTTGTCACATGGCAGCGAAGCGCCGTTAGGGAGTACAGCTGACACTTCTCTAGCTCTATTCCTACCAGCTTCAAGCCACATCACAACGGACAGCCGGGGACCGCATGCCCATTGCTCGGGTGATTATGTAGACAGGTTTCTGTTTTCGGCGACTTCATTTCGCAGTTTAGCATCAATATGATTCTCCGTGTCTCTTACCTATGCAGAACACGGGCGACACAGTGTCAATGGGCACACCACGCCAACGAATCCGGTATTTCAATTTCCTATATTTTACCTAAAATTCCAGGATGCTATCTGCCAAACTACTTTCCAACGATGATGAGGAAAACTCATGCATGATAGTGAAAAAAGCGCTTACCTGCCGACGTCATGTATCGCATTGCACTAACCGCAGGAATGTTTGCTTTGGCGTCAGAATCAGCTGACACAATCAAGCAACCTGTTCCATCGTGTCGTCCAACCTACCCTTATTAAAATACTTCTGGCTCAAGAGGCGCGACCACACAGGTTACAGACTAGAGGTTTAAACTATTGGTAAAGCTCTAGTAGTCCGCTACAAATCGGTTCAAGTCAGGAACTAATATGGCTTTTGTTCGTCATCTGTAACAACCGTAATAACCCCTGACAGTAAGTTCATTTCGGTCTCCCTACTTTGCAGTTGCCACCGTTCCGAAGCTCTTTCGTGAGTTAACAAATGATACCTGCGAGAGCAACCTCTTTGGTGATTAAATAAGGCGCATTTTTCCATCCCAATGTAAGCATGCGTCTTTCAGGTAAATATTAATGGCCGCTGGGACCGTCTGCTTGAAAAGACGTACGCCACAATGACGTCTCTGGCAGAGGCAGTGTGTCATTTGCGACAGCAAAGTAAGCCGGACTTACCATTCCCGTTGGCAACAGTGCATGCTTTGCGTGCATACGACGCATCACTACGGGATGTATATCGTCTAAATGCCCTGGTAAGCTTCACACATTTTCCATAAACGCCGCTACGGCGCAGTACCTGAATTGCATACAGGCCGATACTGTTCAGCATGCTGCCCGGAAAATGTTGTCTGCCAAATTGGTTCGAGGTGGTGGAGCGGCAAACAATTTCTTCGGTGCCCGAGGTACCTACACTTTTGGCTAATCGACGTATTACTCCTTCATACGGATCAATTTACCAAGCTTTTATTTTGACGTTCTTCAAATAAACTTCACTAACCCACTTTTCCCCATGTGACTTTTCTCTAGATGAATTTACCAATGCAATAAAGATATTTTTCACATCGTGCGCCACAATGCCTCACCACAACACATGGGCACAGCACCGACTTCCACGGAGAATTCATGAGTTGCAACATTCCGATCTATTATAGTTTTTCAGGCTGCAGAAGTGTTTGAGCTGGACCAAATTAACATGCACATATTTGTACATGCATTTGTATGCGCATATATATATATATATTCGTTTGTTTCCCCTTGCAGATTCGTTTTCCAAATCTAAAACATGGGAATCAGGTGATCATAAACGGCCCTTTGTGTACTCTATACCCAGTCAAAATGAACAGACCAACTGTGTTCATTGTAGCTAACATTTACATTCTATTCGCGGGGTTACAACTGCTTTCAAGTGTTGGGCGTCCTCTACTAGCAGTAAGCGGCACGGAAGATGGATACAGTTTTACCCTTCGATGATTACGACCAAGCAGGTGATACGCGTAAGAAACTGTACAGGGATTTATGGAAGGGGAAGCACCGTGGCTATGTGGGAGAAACAGCTGCTTCCGCGATCAGATGGTTCCTCAGGTGGCTGATTCATCAATCAGCTCTTTGGCGTGGTCCGATGAGCAGCGTGATGATTGGCGCCGACCATGGTCAGAAATTAGGTAGGTCAGCCAAGCGTGCTATAAGACAAACGGCCGGTTATATGACGATGGCAGGTACAGGCCCTGCGCTGTTGTAAATAAAGCAGTTCGTCATTCAACCGTCAGCATGTGCTGAGAGGATTGGACCACTTATTCCTATGAGCGAAAGTGATTACTTGATGTAGTTTATTGGCATCTGCCCCAGAACGTACCCATCGCGGAGTCTATCTAGTGCCTGCTGCAGAACTTGGAATCCATAGTGGTCGCTCACCGCATACTAAAACTTCAATTCGTCGGCGGACATGAGGGTAGGCATCCCCAACACTGGTAGTACGTTTACGTACATAGCAAATAGCTGTGGACCAAGAATGGGTCTCTGCGCGACATCGCTCGGAACTATCTGTCGCTAATTCTTGCGACTTGGGGCAACTTTGGGCAGGTTGTCGTAGATGGCTGTTGACCACGAAGGATCAAAAAGCTTGCCAAAGACAACCATCATTCTGCTGGAGACGTGCGGATAGATTGTGCGCAGGATGGTTATGTACATTTCTGGGCCCACATTGCTTAGCATGCAACGCCACAGACTAAGTCGATTAACCGAGTTGAATGCGACACAGGCGACTAAGAATGCACCAATGTTAGGCCAATGGTAGTGGGGATGTTCGAGGAGTTGTCGCAGCATAACTATTTAATCCACATACCGATCGTCATGCACGGTGATTCACCAATCGGAAGTGGTCTACGAAGTAGGACGGATGCCAGTTGTTTGGTGACAACCAGACTGAGACTGATCCGCCCAGCACAGGCAGATGGCAGAATGACTAACTGCTGTATTTCATCCATAGGCCCATACATGCATTCATCATATACTCGTCCACGTATTCCGAAGTATCCTCAAGTGACTTAAGAATTCTTGTAGATAGTGGGCGCAAGTCCTCACGCTGGTCACCTGACCACGCAAGCAGACGGTTGCGGAATCTGCCGGGTGAGAAATAGATGATCGAGGAATCAGCTGATTACCTCAGTGGCTGCTTTGCTTCCTGTCCCTGAAGCGCCTTACCGTTCCTCACGTGTAAAAGTAACCTGGTCGCAACTTTAAGTGGAAATACGGTATTCTTCCTAGGGGATGCATACGGCTGGTACAGGATACACAAATCTTTTAAGCAGTTGGAAACCCGCAAGTAGAAAAGAAATGCCGGCTACATAGAAAACTTCCACTGTTCACTTAGACTGCATATGGAGGTTTGCAAAGCACAATTTATTCTTCTATGGCTTTTCAATGTTACTTCACCTCATCAGATAGAGTAAGCATACATCGAACCCGGGATCATTGGGATGTCTTATCTACGCAGACGACCTCAAGCTGTAACCGGGGTGTCCACCCTGAAGAAGTCGGCCGATTACAGGAAACGCTTGATCTGCTACACGCCTGGTCTATCAACTAAGGCTTATCGATCAACGAAGATAAGTGCGCTGTCCATTTCCATCCGAGCTGCTGAATCACTGGGCACCTATCACATTTGCGGGTACTTACTCAAGGTAGCCACAAGGGTACAGTTCCTGAGGATCCTGGTATATTCTGCTCCCAACACTACCCGCGACACAAGATGGAAGACTTCTGCGGCGAACGGGATGTGACGCCGCAGATATTTCGACTTTCTCACCTCCCACATCCGTCCAGTACTTGCATTCGGACTTCCCGCCTGGTCCCTCTAGCAAAGCATGAAATTAACAAAGTCGAAGGAATTCGCCGAGGGCCACGAAATTTGTCCTCGGGCCACGCGAACTCTCTTATCCTACACGACTACAGAAGACAAACCATTTCCTTTAGACTATCCCCAACGTCGCGGGGAACTCATCTATTCTAGGCGTATCCAACATGGAGAATTGGGAAACGAGCCGAGGCAGTTCTTTCAGCTGAGACTTGGCAGTGCGACTCGACGTCGCAGCTGAAAGCTGTTTAAACCTATGAGCTTCAAAGTCCGCTCATATGTTGTTCTCTCTGCTCGAGTAATCAAGGACTGCAACCGAATACCGGATCCATTGTCAATGCATAGCCAGAAGTGAGTTCGAAACGTTTGCTAGACATCGTCCAACTGAGTAATCCAGGAGCTTGCAGGACTGATACTATATCTTGTGTTATGTCACAACTACTACGCCTGCAATCCTTAGAAGATCAAAAAGTGAAGGAACTGACACAGGACTTCCCTTCTGCTCTCTACCACTCAATGAAAATGCACTCAATTTTCACATGCTTACAGAGCTCACAGATTTGGAAAACGAATCTGCAAAAAGAAGTGAACGAATATATATAATTATATATATATATATATATATATATATATGTATGTATATACGTATATATATGCTCAAACAAAATGCAGGTGTAATTAATTACATGGGTGTCATGACTGCATGTTCATTTAATTCAGATCAACCACATCTGCAACCTGGAACTCAATAATGGATCCTACTAATCCGCTTAATAAATTCTTCCGTGGAATTCCGTGTTGTGCCAATGCCTTGCGGTGCAGTATTGTATCGCCCAGTGTGCAAATGTTTATTTAGTGCCTTGTCAACTTCTTGGGGAGAAACGCCGCATGCTTCAAAACGGGTCAGCAGAGTTCCTGCGAATAAAGTCACATTAGAATGTAGGTAATTTATTCTGGCTGATATTGCATTCATGATAATTCTTCATCGCATTTGGGCTAGAGGTGAGAGTCCGAGAATCATTGTCCGATGCAAGCGATTGGTATGTGGTGTACCACAAGGTTTGGTGCGCAAACCTCGTCTATCCTTAGTGTTCAGTAAGGATTTAGCGAGATCACTTGCTTCCGATTTCCTATCTTTTGTCGGGGATATCAAGACATGGCGAAGGATCAGAAGACCGGAAAATCACGAACGGCTTCCGTGCGATCCTAACACAGATTCGAACTGGTCAGTTCAAAACGCCCTATTATTCAACGTAGACAACTATCGAGTAGTGAAATTACGCCATTGACACGACTAGACATATTCAAATTGTACGAATGGATTGCAGACCAGCTCCTAGGAACGTGACCTCGGTGTGCTCGTACGGAGCGACCTCAACTCTTCAAATCAGGCTGAGATAGCTGCGAAAAGAGGCAACCAGCACGTCGGCATGCTGCGAAGTGCATTCTCGGGAGATTTGCCCCATCAATCTTCACAATGATGCACAATTGCTATGTGCGCCTGCATGTTGAATACGCTATCCAAGCTTGGCAAGTTTGGTTGAAGCGCGACCTGGAGTCGTTAGGGGCACCACCATGAAGCAACACAAAGTATGTAATGGGCCTGCGCTATCACTGTTAGCACCGAAAGCTGAAGTTGGTGGGAATTTTCAGTAGAAGCTGCCGAGGGCTGCGCGCCAATCTCGTGCTAGCGTATCAAATTGTCAATGACCCCAACCACGTATGCCACCATTTGCTGAAACATAATCACAACACGCAGCTCAGGAGTAACTGCTTAAAATTAAAGGGACAATATAGCCGCCTAGAATATCGACGTAATTACCTTTCCCTTCGGGTTTGCCAACCCTAGAAAACACCCCAGACTCAGTTGTATCCTCCCCTAATTTAGACATTTTCAAAAAACGATTACATGTTGCTCTCAGCTTCCAACTCCATTTTATCTGAACACCTCAATTGTGGATTACGCAAAGCATGCTTTCCTACAGGACATTTGTATCAACTGGGCTTATGTGAGTTACCATATTGTACTTCTCTCACTCTTTATTTCAATGACTACTGCACCCCAGTGTATTTCTGAACGTATACGAATGATTTTTTTACTTTTACACTGATGTAATTTATCAGCGTATTCATCTCGGCAGATGTTTGACAGATGACCCACGTATAGTTTTATTTCATCGTATTCACTCCAACTATCCTACGGGACGTGTTAATCACTTACTTTTATCCCGTGATAAATGATTTTTCATTGTACAAACCAATTTACACGTATACTACCGGTTAATGTATTTATGGTATTTATTGTATAAATGGTCCATTACCATAAATACATTAACCGGTCGTCTACCAAGCTTTCTGAACTCATGACTTCCCGATCGGTTCCAAATATGTTCCATGATATTGAATACACGTATACTAGGTATTTTTAAGCTGATACAATTCCTTTCGCCCTATTTGGTTTGTACTGCTTACCTGAACAATCTATTAATTTACACTCATGACTTACGCGAAGTGTTGTACTCTTCGTTAACTTCTTGGCATTTGTGTCAGTTTTTTAATAACTTGTGGACATTTTGTACTTATCGCGAATTCCTTGCCAACCAACTTATGTATATGCTAACTTCGCCGAGAGCAATATCCGCATAGCCGCATGTTGTAACGTGATTTATTTGAAAATCTGCTTTATAGAGATGGGCTGTTGATTGACATCTCCAATGTGGCTGCGCTTGATGTGAATGTTGACAACATGCCTGCTTGTCTATTACCCACTAACCCGTTCATACTGGTTCCAGGAAACAGTCGGTCATTTCTAGAGGGGACGAGGTGCACGGTACTTGTGAACGTGCTAAGCTCGAAGAGCGGTTCCACGCACGGCGTGTGTTCGCTTGATTCCCCAAATACAGCGTGCTGGTGTTGGTCTGCGTAGCGGTGCGGGCCGGATCCGTTGATGGAAGTGACTCCGAACCGCATGCCTCCCGGTCATATTCCTTCGGGCTTACAATGGACATACAGTGTGGGTGGAGCTGTGGGTGGTACGGCGCAAAACCATCAATGCCCCTTTGTAGGCGCAGTTGTCCTGTGGGTTTCCGCGTTAAGGTCAGATAAGCAGGCAAATCAGAAACCGCGTGTCGCCAACCTTGACGGCGTACCAATACGCTTTTCTGAAAGAGTAGGTACTTCGGGCACCGAAGAAATTGTTTGCGGCTCCAACACCTCGAACCAATTTGGCAGACATTTTCCGGGCGGCATGCTGAACAGTATGGCCCTGTATGAAATTCAGGTACTGCGCCTTAGCTGCGTTTATGGTCAATGTGTGAAGCTTACCAGGGCATTTAGACGATATACATCCCGTAGTGATGCGTCGTATGCATGCAAAGCATGCACTGTGCCAACGGGAATGGTAAGTCCGGCTTACTTTGCTGTCGCAAATGACACACTGCCTCTGCCAGAGACGTCATTGTGGCGTACGTCTTTTCAAGCAGACGGTCCCAGCGGCCATTAATATCTACCTGAAAGACGCATGCTTACATTGGGATGGAAAATTGCACCTTGTTTAATCACCAAAGAGGTTGCTCTCGCAGGTATCATTTGTTAACTCACGAAAGAGCTCCGGAACGGTGGCAACTGAAAAGTGGGGAGACCGAAATGAACTTACCGTCAGGGGTTATTACGGTTGTTACAGATGACGAACAAAAGCCTTATTAGTTCCTGACTTGAACCGATTTGTAGCGGACTACTAGAGCTTTACCAATAGTTTAAACCTCTAGTCTGTAACCTGTGCGGTCGCGCCTCTTGAGCCATAAGTATTTTAATAAGGGTAGGTTTGACGACACGATGGAACAGGTTGCTTGATTGTGTCAGCTGATTCTGACGCCAAAGCAAACATTCCTGCGGTTAGTGCAATGCGATGCATGGCGTCGACAGGTAAGCGCTTTTTTCACGATCATGCATGAGTTTTCCTCATCATCGTTGGAAAGTAGTTTGGCAGGTAGCATCCTGGAATTTTAGGTAAAATATGGGAAATTGAAATACCGGATTTGTTGGCGTGGTGTGCCCATTGACACTGTGTCGCCCGTGTTCTGCATAGGTAAGAGACACGGAGAATCATATTGCTGCTAAACTGCGAAATGAAGTCGCCGAAAACAGAAACCTGTCTACATAATCACCCGAGCAATAGGCATGCGGTCCCCGGCTGTCCGTTGTGATGTGGCTTGAAGGTGGTAGGAATAGAGCTAGAGAAGTGTCAGCTGTACACCCTAACGGCGCTTCGCTGCCATGTGACAACCACTGGTCGCTCGATTTTTGAGTATACCGCGAGGACGCCCACCCCTACGCGGATGCTAACCGGCGCCGCAATATTACAAGCAACCTCCTTACCACTAGGCCACGGGCCGAGTAAAACTGGGACGAATGGACTTGCCTGTCTCCGTGCATTAGAAGAAGCGATCGACCAAGCGGACGATTTTGATTTTTAATGCACACCTATTGGTACTTTTCCGTAGAATTGAAAAATAGTGCATTGTTGTGCACATAAGGTGAGAGTACTTTCTGTTGACGCGGCTCGATGAACAAGGCACATAACATGGTGATAGAGGAAAGGAAGAACCCGATGTCATTCGGATATTAGACGCCTGTTATTACTGAGAGCACGTCAAATAACCGGAAATTCAAACAAGCGCGAGGTATTAGGTGACTATAGTGAAGGCCGTTTAAACCAGTTCACCCGTTGCCGTTGATCAATCAACCTTATTCTACTGGATAGTGTAATACCATAAGCAGCGTCAAAGTGTTCGATAAATAGCAGTCGGGATCCTTACGAGGAGGGCTGCGATAATATAAAACTGGCGACTCAAGTACAAGAGGTTCAAACGCAAGCTCATACTAGAGCCACCGTACGTGTGCAACGCAAAACCATTTTCACTAATACTCTAAAATAAGCTCTTTCAAAAGTATCACGACGGCTAAAGACGCGTTACAATCCAGTACCAAGACAACCATATACTCTATCGCCTAACAATGAAAAAGGGTTTAAATAGATGTCTAGAGTTGAACGGTGTTGAATAAGGAAGAGCATCTGAAGTTGGGAAAAGAAAGAGAAGTGACCAACTGCGGCGGAAAAGGCGAGATGGTGAACAGGATCTACACTCGGACGAGAAGCCGCATCAGCCGAATAAGCCAACTCGGATCGCAGCCCAGCTACAAAGACTCTGTTGCAATGAGAGGCAATACCGAACCTGAAACATCAGAATAACAAAAAATGAAAATGGGATGGATATACTGTGGCTGAATGCTGGGGCGAACGGACTCAATTGTCTCAACGTGGTCTATCAGATGATCCGTCCACTGTACGGGTGAGTTTTAAATGCACAACGGGTTCTACTTTACCTCAGACTTGAGAATAGAGCGCTGGTATGCAGAGCCGTTACGCATTCTTTCCGTTGATGCAGCTAGGTGAAGCAGGCACACAACACGGGTGTCCGGTGATTATCGACCGCGTTATGGTTTCCTCCGTGATGTAGTTTAGATACGACCACGATAAATCCATCATTGTGCATGCACTTGCTGCTAATAGCGGCAACCACCGAACCGCGTTCGGTTCGTAAGTATACGACGTGCCACTGCGCTTGTGACCTAAACTGAAGTAAGGTTATGTGGTTAGAACTGCCATGGACGTGTAAACGAAGTTCATATCAATGACGTCCTGCGTTACTGACGTGTACTAAAGGCCATAATATTGTAGTTATGCAGAAAACGGTGCAAAAACACAAATGCACGGGAGGGTAAGGAGCGAAATGTTTGCAACATGGGAATTATAACTCTTTTTCGTGCAACCTTAAGGCACGCGCACATACAGACAACATGCTGCAGCGGTAGTTCGCTGACAGTTGGTCGCAAATCATAGGCTACCTAATTGCCCTTCGCCGATGATCGTAGGCCGCATCTGTGTAGGTCGTACAGCTTATCAATCGCATGAGGAATGATGTATGCAGCACCGTCGTTTGTGTACTTTGTGAAGCGAACACAGGGCGTTTTGCGTAACACACTAAGGTTTTCTGGTCTATGTGGAGTGCACATGGAACCGTGGATGATGAAAGTCAGCTCAGCGTGATAGAGCATTATTTGAACACCGCTTTGTGTAGACAACCTGGAAGGACAATGGACAATGGACTATTGTTTATTACGGGTAAAAAAGCATCGCTTAATAAGTCCCGTGGGATGGAATTTAATACGAAAATCAACTGCATAATAAAGTGATAAGCGTTCTGGTAAACTCAGCATAGACTTATTTGGGATAGCTGAGATATTCGCATATGAATCGTATAAGTTCATAAATGCATTGTTTAGGCGTTTGTCAAGAAACCGTTTGTTTGCGTTTTGTAGCCCCTGGCTTACAAGTCATAAAATGAAGTGTAAGTGAGACAATGCATCGTCAACACATGCTTTAAACATCGCCAGACTGGGAGCAGAGATGACATAATTAGGGAGGTCGTTCCAGTGCTCACACAAGCGGAGAGCGAAGAAATTTCTACGACATTCAAGCCGGCTATACTGAAATGTCAGTTTCAGTGGGTGACCTCTTAGTTTAGTGTTGTGGTTCAATTCCAGCAGCGGACGGCAAACGTGGTTTGGGTTCTTCAGAATCTAGTAAACCATTATGAGATCCCCCAGCAAAAGCGGATATCGACTATCGAAAATTTTATAGATTTCAGTCTAAGCTGATAGGGCAGATGAAAGAGGCCCCTGACGTTCTTGGTTGCCCGTCGTTGAGGAGTCTCGAGAGCAACGAGCTCCTGTTACTGCCACGGCTGCCACCCCTGAATAGCATAATCCACGTGAGATCGCACGTAGGCGTTAAGCATTTGGGGATATATTGAGAATTCAAACCCTCCGAAGGCTCTGAGAGGAAGGCCGAAGTTTTGAGTACGGTTCTCGTCGCCCTCTCTGCCTGTTTTGAACACCCATGATCTTCCTGTGCCAATACACCCGGGTCACACTCCTGATAAACTTTCGCCATGGTGTGCTCTTCAATCTTGTAAGCGCTCACCTGCTGATGACGCAGGATGTATCATTTTGCACTTAGCTATGTGCAATTGAGGCTTGTTCCTCCTTGACCATTCGCAAATGCAATCCAAGTCATGGAGCAGATCCTGATTGGGCTTGTTACTAATTGCCCGCCATAGCTTGACGTCATCGGCGAAAAGCAGGAAGTTTGAGGAAATGACACTTGACGGGCCATTGATAAACACCAGGAATAAACGCGGTCCCAGCACTGAGCCTAGTGGGACACCACATTCCACGTCAATTTGATTAGAAAGTGATCCCCTAACACGTACTTAGAGTTTTCGTTGGTAAAGGAAGTTTGAAAAGCACGGTAAGAAGACGAAAACTGGTAGATGCATGCATTTCGTATTGTCTCCTCAGTACCATTAACAATAACCGGTATGCAACTATATACTTAAATATGTGTGTGACCGAATAAGCATGGGGTGCAAAATGAATGACGGAAGTTTCACCCCTATCTCCACGGCAGTCTTAAGCTGATAAATAATTGCTTTTGAACACACAGGGCCGGCTTCATCCGGCTTATCGCAACGGCCTCGGCGAAACGGAGGAAGCGGGGATTAGGGTGACGTAATACAAGTGTGAACGCTGATCCAAGCTCTATCCGGTGACGCGTAGTCAGTAGGTGTTTACCTATTGAGGAAGCTGGCGGCTTGCGCAAGCACGGAACTTCAGTGGGACAGGGATGCTGGTCAATTTCACGTTGAACCCACCTTGGCACATGTTCCTTTATTCGGGAAGTCAAAGACCGATTGGTTCTGCCTATGTAACCGTTTCCGCAGTCGCACACGAATTTGTATATGCAGTGTGAGTTGGCCCCTATCGGTTGAGCTTCCTTCGTTGGAGGCACCGGCAAGTTACAGGTTCTATTGATGACCACAACCTGAGCAGCACAGTAACTTCTCTGCGTAGCAGAGATTAGACGTTTCGTGGTTTTCAGTACAGTAAAGTCACCTTTGAAAGGCAACTCGATATAGATCTTTTTCTTGGCTGCCGTATGCACCAAGTCTTTTGGGTCTCGCTGTTGACTGTGCTTCTCTATAAATCTACGTGGATAACCATTTGCAATGAGTGTTGTTGTAATTAACTTAGCTCGTCGGCTAGACAATCAGCCGAGCAAATTCGTCTAGCACGAGTAACTAAGGTTTTCACAAGTGTCCGCTTGTACCACACTGGTGTGAAACTGGTGAAGTGCAGGTGTTGGCCGGACCAGGTTGCTTTCCTGTAGATAGACCTTTTAATGAGCCCATCATCCCTGCTACTGATGAGGATGTCTAAGAATGGCAGACAGTTGTTTTGTTCCACTTCGCAGGTGACCAGTAAGTTGGTATGTGCCCAGTTGAGTCGCTGCACAAACTGGACAATCTGCTGCTCCGATGAACAAAAGGCCAATATGTCATCCACATAACGCTTATAATATGGTAACTGGGCTATTTCTGCGGATATGCCTCTTTCTATCATCAGCATGAAGAAATCGGCAAGCACAGAGCCTAGTGGGCTACCCATTGCCACACCATCGATTTGACGATATGGGATGTTCTGAAAGTGGAAGCCAACATTTGCTGTACACAGAAGTAAGGATTCCTTTAGAAATTCGACTGGAATTGGTAACGAATATCTAGATTGTTCAACTAGCTCACATATGTAATCAACAGTTTGCTGTAGTGGAACGTTGGTGAATAGAGATTCAACATCCAAGGAACACATGACCTTATCGGAGAGGTTGATGTCTTCTAAATAATCGATAAGTTGAAACGAATCTTTAAGACTATATGGATTGGACATTTGTCTCAGAGGCGAAAGTATCTTCACTAGCCAGCGAGCCAATTTATGCTTCGGCGCATTTACCATTGATAGAATCGGCCTAAGTGGTACTCCACTATTGTGTGTCTTCGGTGACCCATCTAACTGCAGAGTAGTGCTGCCACATGGCTTCAAACAATTATAGGTGTCACTATCAATCACGCGATGAAGGAGAAGCATTTCGAGATGGGCAGAAATGCTAGTTTCAACGTCGGCTACGTTCTCCATCTTATTAAGTCGTTCGAATTTGCTCGTGTCGTTGAGTATGTTACTCATTTTCTGAGCGTACTCGGCCTTATTCATGACCACAACTCCAGAGCCCTTATCCGGTTTCATCACAACTACGTTCTTATTACGCAGTTCACGTAGCGCCTGAAGGTGTCGGCCTGTAAGTGCGCATTTTTCAGTCACTGGCACAGTCTTAACTTCGTGAGCAATGTCGGTCAATTTGTTTCTAAACCAAACAACACTCTCAGGACTGGATGGTTGAAGCTCCTTAAATTGATCAAAACGTTCTCAAACTGAGCTTCTATAAACAACCCGTTCAGTCTTCTAGGAGGAATTTTGTAATCAAGCCCATATGACAAAGCTTCTAACTGCAAAGCGTCTAGTTGTACGTCTGATAAATTGACCACGTACTTACTAGGGTCACGAACGATTGGCTCCTCATCCTGGCTGTTCGTAAGCGAGTTCTCCAATCGAGTATTCCGATTTCGCCTTGTACGGTCGAGAGTGGATTTGCAAAAGTTAGCGAACACAACACGACAACACAAGGATAGATCCTCTACCACATGTAGTAGGCGTGCGTGAGTTTCCAGTAAACTCCGAAGTTTGGACTCGGCCGTCTCCAAGTGAGCGGATGCCACACGTTTGAGGTTAGCCACAGATGGTTTGAGTTTTTTTCTACGCAGCAGTGTGAGAACCGAGCAGGGGTATCTACGCAGGAGAATACATTTCCTAAGAAAGGATATTTCCACACGTGCGCACACGATCTTGCACTCCAGGCTGAATATACGACAAAGCAATTGGATAGTTTCAGCGGGAATTCGTCGTTTGAGAAATTTAAAGCAGTTAGTTCCATTCAGATATTTGAAAAGCACGGTAAGAAGACGAAAACTGGTAGATGCATTCATTTCGTATTGTCTCCTCAGTACCATTAACAATAACCGGTATGCAACTATATACTTAAATATGTGTGTGACCGAATAAGCATGGGGTGCAAAATGAATGACGGAAGTTTCACCCCTATGTCCACGGCAGTCTTAAGCTGATAAATAATTGTTTTTGAACACACAGGGCCGGCTTCATCCGGCTTATCGCAACGGCCTCGGCGAAACGGAGGAAGCGGGGATTAGGGTGACGTAATACAAGTGTGAACGCTGATCCAAGTTCTATCCGGTGACGCGTAGTCAGTAGGTGTTTACCTATTGAGGACATAGGGTTGAAACTTCCGTCATTCATTTTGCACCCCATGCTTATTCGGTCACACACATATTTAAGTATATAATTGCATACCGGTTATTGTTAATGGTACTGAGGAGACAATACGAAATGCATGCATCTACCAGTTTTCGTCTTCTTACCGTGCTTTTCAAATTTCTGAAGGGAACTAACTGCTGTAAAGGAAGTTGCCAATCCAACCAATTACTGGATCTCCGATTCCGTATCTTTGTAATCTTTGATGTAGGATGCGGTGATCAAGGCGGTCGAAAGCTTTAGAGAAGTCCAGATAGATGACGTCGACTCCGACCCCATTATCGGCCACTTCCGTCTAACTACCTCTTGCAATAATTAGGTTGGTGGTGCATGGCCGGTGTTGACGGAAGCCATGCTGTTCCGGTACCAAGATGTTGCATTTTTCCAGGTAGTCCATTAAAGCCTCAGCGACGACTGCTTCCATCACCTTCGCGAGCACACGGAGGAGAGTCATTGAAAGATAGTTTGCAGGATCTGAACGGCTACCGCCTTTAAAAATAGGGGTTATAATGCCACACTTCCACATAGTGGGGACTTGTTGTTCATCAAAGCACCTTTGAAAGTACTGTGACAGCGGTTCAGCTAGCTTGGTGGCCATAGCCTTCAGTGCCTTCGGGCGGATGTTGTCTGCTCCCGGAGAACTATGTTCACGCAGTGAGCGTAACTTTCTTAGCGCAATTGATGGGTTGAAAATAACATTTGTAAACAAAGGTGTCGGTAATGTGCTTGATATTATGGGACAGGTAGATATTTCAATTTCAAAAATTGGGGCGTATTGCAGCCGCAGGGCGTTAGCTGTTTATTCGACGCTTTGTACTCTACCGCCTGCCGTGAATATTGGGGGTATTCCATGCTTCACTTTACGAAGCTTATTGACATGCTTATACAGCAGTTTGTTGTTTGCCATGAACTTTTTGGCTAGGCACTGTTGATAAGTTACTTTGTCCTTACGGACAAGTGCGGTGCAATGCTTTCGATGGATCAGGAAATTTCCCCAAGTCTCTGAGTCGGGGTTAATCTTGTAGGCACGCCATGCTGCATCCCTTATCGCCAGGCATTTGCGAGTCCTACTCCTTATAATTGAAGGCATTTTCGCGGGACAACGGGGTTTAGTGTCTGATGCTTGGTTGACGATGTCGCTGAGCTTATTAACGAACTCTGCCCAAACGGTGTCAAGGGGACTTTCGTTTGAGAATTCCCAAGCAGCTGCGTCGGCGAGTTCTTTCAATACGTGGTAGCGTGTGATTGTATGAGTTAGTTCCGAGTGTTCAGATGGATACTCTGCATAACACACATAGTCAAAAGTTATTACTACGTGGCCACTGTGACCTAATGGACTATCCATCAATAACTTGTCAATCGTGAGCTCTTCATTTGTGAGCACAAGGTCCAATATGGACGGTTTCTTTGCTGTCCTGAATCTAGTGGGCATGACGACGTGATTGTACAAAGGAATATTAGCGATCAGTTCCTGCAAGTCTGTTTTGAACTGCTCACTGGGCGATGCCGAAACCTCCAGATTGTGTAGATTGAATTCCCCGGAGATGATAGTGTGGCTGTACCTAGTGCGTGTTACTCTGTTTAGGCCACGGATCAAGCAGGAATCCATTTCCAGAGTGGACGTTGGGGGGCGGAAACGATAGCTATGAGACATGTATCGTTGTGTCTCCGTCGGAGACGGCACCAGAGTGAGTCGGTAACGTGTGTTTCCAGGTCCTCAACTATTGTACATTGTAGATTGCTGCGGTAGTAGAGTAGAACCCCACCTCCTCTGCTGGGGCGGTCGTTCCGGATGAGTGACATTCCGGCTATCTCAACCTCAGCATCAGTCACCTCTTGATGCAACCAAGTTTCGGTAATAGAAATTAGGTCCCAAGCTTTCGCAACCTGACGTAGTCGAAGTTCGTTAATTTTACTGAGGAGCCCTTGGGTGTTGGTGTACATACATGAAAGTTTCTCAGATTTAATCAATGTTTCAGAAGTTGTACAACTCATACGTGAAGTTTCGCCGACCAGTGAGTGGCCGGCGACTGGATAGGTGGATGAAGCAAATGAGTTTACGCCGACCATTAAAGGGTCGGCGACTAATCGTTTTTTGGATGGGTTGCATACTCTCGAGAAGTATTTGATATATAAGCCGGTATCAGATGCTCTGAATCCCGGTGTTTGCTCGTGCTCTGCTCTGCCCCTCCGGATAGTATGGCTACTCTTGAAACCGTCCCCGAGTCGGGTCCTGCAGCTGGCGTTTTCACTAAGAGTTGTGCCTCTACTGAATTGTCATTAAAAGGTGTTGGTGTTCTTGCTGCTTTCAGACGAATTTCCGTTGGCAGTTTGCGACGGGATTTAATCCAGTTCGCTAGTAGTGCTTGTGCCATTTGTTCTGACTGTAACACAAGTTTTAAGAGCCTGGGACCGCATCCCTTATAGTTTGGTGATATGGGGATCCTTGTCAACGAGATGACCACCACATTTTCGAGAGAAAGAACCTCCCGGATGTAGTGCCATTGTTCGCGGTCATGCATCTGAGCATCGTCAGAAGAGGAGTCAGTAAGCTCAGGAACACCGTGAGCAATCACTGTTTTCTTATCTTGACTTATTCTGTACCTATCTTTGTTGGCGGGATCCCCTGAACGTTCTTTCCACGGGATTTCGGGTAGTATGCGCACTCCACTTGAGTCGTTGCGGAGACGATTCGCGGACAGCAGAACGGCCTCAGTCTCGTCCGCCGAGTTTAGTGTTACCCGAAGTAACCGGGGTTCGCCGTAGTGCAACGCGTTTGGGTGGCGCGAGATTCTTTGTAATGTCGTGGGATTAGCATGGACTCCGATCGACGTACAGATGGAACCCCACTGATTTCGATCGTCCGTCAACTTACCCTTAATTGTATTGGATTTGGATTCGGGGACATTAGTGCATACAATGTTTAGGACACCATGGTTGCGCCTGGTGGCTACTGGTTTTGGATTTCGAGGCTTAGTTTCCGGTGTTTTTGTTAAATTTGTGAACGGCCTTGGTGTGTGCCATCCGTGCTGCGGCAGTTTTGTTTTCTCTAGTCCGGGCACAAAGGTTACCGGTGCTCTTTCCGGTGTTTGCTTGGCAGCAACCGATGCGTACGTTGCGGGGTTGTTCACTATGGCTGGTTGACTGTAGCTTACAGTCTCGAGTGTAGTGAACAGACTACTAGGTGCAGCACACAGTACAGAAGTTGAGGCAGGCGCGCTGCAGGCACTGTTTTTACTTATAGGAGGGAGAGAGAATGGAGTCGAAACTGCTGGAGGCTGAGTCGTTGGGGTTCGGTTGGGACGCCTGGCTCGCTTCTTCGGCCTGACTAGTGAGTTCGGGGTGTTATTTTCACTCACAAGTGCAGGTCCGTTTCCTCCCATGGGTGTAACTCTGGCACTCACCAGTTGCTCGACCGCTTCGGTTAGTCTTTCACACCTATTCAGTAGCACAGATAGACAGCTAACAAATGGAATAGACTTGCATACTTGGCAAAACCAAGGCGACTCTGCGGTGTTTGCTTGAGTCGACTTCTTCCCAAAGCAGGTAGTGTGATAGGTTTTCAAGCACATGGTACACACAAGACCATTTTTCACCACTTTAGCACATGATTGGCATTTGCTTTTCATACGAGACATGTTCTCAGTAGGGGTAGGAAGTGGATGGAGATACTGACGCACCGCTGCGTGGCGATCGGCGCTGGTTTGAGGTCAGCAGGTCCAGGCGATGTGCGTGCTATCGATCCAGACGGGTAGACAGCGATGCGAGACAAAGCGACTGAGGCAAAGCAAGGTGACTTGGAAAATACTGTCTAGTGACGACAGTGGCAGTTCCAAACGCAGAGCAAATTGACGACTATCGCTTTGTAGAGCGACTTGAAGGAATGGTAGTAAGCTGATCGGGTGACTCTCAAAAAGATCTTTAAAATAAGACCACAAGAGTTCTTATGCGACGAGAGGAAAAATAAAACATCCGATAAGCTTCAAATACGGTTGACTTCGAATTTCCAAGTGCACAGTTTGTTGGTGATCCGTGAATGATAGATCCAATAGATGAACAGTGGTAGGAGGAGCTCGCGGAGCCAAATCGAATGATGGCACGTAGGTCTCTGTGAGAATAAATCCAAAGATTTGGAGGCGAATAACGCAGGAGCAAGGGGCTTTGCGGACAATTCCAAACACCTGCGCCTCAGTTGCGCAGAGGGGCTGACGGTATAGTGCAGGGATAGTTTCAGCCCGGACATGTGAGTAGGAAATGGGAATGCGGAAACTTGTCCAACACATCATGTCTTTTCATGTCCTTGACCAAGTGAACCAATGAATGCCTATTAAAAGTCATCTTCGCAAAATTTAGGGCTTAGCTGTTAAAACTGGCCACGCAATATCGTCGACTGGAATGCCACCGGAAGTATTTTTCACTTCGAATTTATCACCCCTGAAGCGCTCTTTCGACTATTATCATTTTGGCTTTCACGCCACCTGTATTTATAGAACAACTGTACGATGCCTTACAACATGTTCTTTATCTGATTTGATTTATGTTCACTTATAAACAAAGGGAAGCAAACGAAAAATATGCTCTCCAGCGTTCACGAAATCGGTGTAAACGAATATGTATACGTTTGTAAATGGACACGCACGTGTGTTTTGGAACCTAAGTAGAATGAAAGTGGATTAACAGATAAGCATTTTCTTTGGTGAGTCCACTCACCTAGTATGCTGACTAAACTTTTACTACTGTGAATTTTCACTTAGATCATCGAACTGGACCTGTTTAGCTTCAGCTTTTTTACTCGTATGGAAACATCATCCCACTGTTCACATTGCATCTTTCAGCGCATGCAATTCACCGTACCTTTTTAATTGATATACCGGATTATCCGTGATAAAGGTGAAGGGTTGCAGATAAAGCGATTATTAGGTAGACGGACAGATAAAAGAAGCGTAGCAGTTAAATCTATAACCTCGCCTTACTGATTACTTGAACCATTACGGGTGCATTTATGACTTTTGGAAACTGGCATGCCACGAATACTAAAAGGGATACATGCAAGTGTGCAAAAACAGGCATCGTAAAGTGGACACTTATCAACTCACCAATCGTGGCAACCGTAGCTAAAGTGATCAGGAGGATCAAAACTGTGGTGCGCTTTGTGTTCATGGTGATCGTACTTAGTGAACAGCGTTGGGCTCATTCTAGCTTTTATACCCCCAAAGGATAACGAAAACAAGCTCTCAGCAAATATGAGTTTTGGAGTGTAAGTGTTGACAGTTAGCGGAAAATCATTGATGTGAAAAGCACCACGCCTAGGACGGTATGATTGTAGTCGTAAAAGGTGTTACCTCACTCGCCGTAGGAAATAATGCATGGTTTTGTAATGAGAACAAAAAACCAGAAATCCAACTAGACACTTGTTGTTATTAAAATAACGTTTATGATGACATTTCATGCTGACCGACTAAATATTATTTAGCATCATCAATTCGAAAGTTGTTGCACAGTCCGTTTGCTTAATGCTTTAAACTCGGTCTTCATACTTAGAGTTTTCCACAATTACCACCGTGAATTAGGAAAGCTGTAAACGCTTTTCAATCCCAACTGCCTGTGCTCAGCTAGAAACTTACGTCGCAATTACGTTTATTCCTTTGTATCGCACCGGAAATAATGAAGAATCAAAAGTGACTGAAACGAATATGAGTGAAAACTTCCTGTGTTAATTGCTCTGGATGTGAGGATTTTCATTAAATTTGCAAACATATATTGCGTGAATGCACTTAGTCCATAGTAGCATTCCTTTTATTAATGGTTTCAGCAACTTTTATCACACCAGAGATTTATGATATGAACTAAGCGACGTATCAGTAGAGTTGTTTAATCTTCTATTTTGTCTGGGTAGCAAGTTAGTTTGTTGGTCCAGTAGCGATCAAGGTTTTTTATGCGTGTGTTTTCTTCATTATGTATCGGCGTGGCAGGTGAACAAGGTAGACTGCGCGCTCGGACGAATTGCTTATGCGCACTGGTGTCAGGATCTTAAAGTGGAATGGAGATCGCTTCGGCCACAGCCAGTGGACGACAAATACTTGCTCGCGTTTTGCATTTGGGTACGCAGTAGAAAGGATGAAACGTTTCGTGCGCTGTGGCCCAGTGGTTCGAAACAAACAAATGCCCAAACACTGCGCTCGGTTCTAAAGTATTCACTTCACTTTACAGCCAAACGGGGCAATAGTCTAGGACTCTCTCGTTCACTCTCCTGGTTCTCGTTCAAATACATCTTCCTGGACAAAATTTTGTGCAATAGTACATACTGGAGGATGGACCTGAAATTGGTACCTTACCCTTTGGTTGCTGATTCAGCAATGGTACTGAACTGAAGCCTTAGCGTAGCAGGTTTTTTAACGGCCACCTCTCTTCTGTCCAACTTGCATGGTAACTATATGGGTAGTCGTAGAGCGAGCAAAGTCAATTTCCTACGCACGCTCGCGGTCGTCAGACAAATATACAGCTTACGCCATGGCGGCCAAGTCGTTTGTCTATATCAGTGCGTTCGATCAGGCAATCGGCCGAGTGAGTATGTGAGATTTTATAAACAATGCTACTTGGACAGATCCTCAGAATTGAGAATAGAGTGCGTATTCTCAAGCTCAAACTCTAATACTACAGAACAATCGCGGTGCTGAAAGCCATCCTCTCATCGTCCTTGTGTGGATGGATAGCTTTACCTTTCAGGCTCAGCTCACGCACAATCCCGGTGCAGAAGATCTTCACCACTAATCACAAACTCCGTTGTTCTTCAAGTAGCCATGCTGACACCATTTATTTTCTCAAGTTAGTTTAACATAAATTAACTTCCAAGATGTGTCAACTGCCGAAATGCGCAAAATACATTGTCATATGCGGCAGTAGGTCGACCACGGCATAAAAGGTTATATGGCAAGGTGCTAGTAACGACTGCACATTCAGGTCAGAGACGCCAGCTCAGCTTAACGTGGCAAATTACAACGCATTTTTTTTTTCACTGCTAAGACATTTATATATATATATATATATATATATATATATATATATATATATAAATGTCTTAGCAGTGAAAAAACAAAAGCGTTGTAATTTGGCACGTTAAGCTGAGCTGGCGTCTCTGACCTGAATGTGCAGTCGTTACTAGCACCTTGCCATATAACCTTTTATGCCGTGGTCGACCTACTGCCGCATATGACAATGTATTTTGCGCATTTCGGCAGTTGCACAACTTGGAAGTTAATTTATGTTAAACTAACTAGAGAAAATAAATGGTGTCAGCATGGCTACTTGAAGAACAACGGAGTTTGTGATTAGTGGTGAAGATCTTCTGCACCGGGATTGTGCGTGAGCTGAGCCTGAAAGGTAAAGCTATCCATCCACACAAGGACGATGAGAGGATGGCTTTCAGCACCGCGATTGTTCTGTAGGATTAGAGTTTGAGCTTGAGAATACGCACTCTATTCTCAATTCTGAGGATCTGTCCAAGTAGCATTGTTTATAAAATCTCACATACTCACTCGGCCGATTGCCTGATCGAACGCACTGATATAGACAAACGACTTGGCCGCCATGGCGTAAGCTGTATATTTGTCTGACGACCGCGAGCGTGCGTAGGAAATTGACTTTGCTCGCTCTACGACTACCCATATAGTTACCATGCAAGTTGGACAGAAGAGAGGTGGCCGTTAAAAAACCTGCTACGCTAAGGCTTCAGTTCAGTACCATTGCTGAATCAGCAACCAAGGGGTAGGATACCAATTTCAGGTCCATCGTCCAGTATGTACTATTGCACTAAAGTTTGTCCAGGAAGATGTATTTGAACGAGAACCAGGAGAGTGAACGAGAGAGTCCTAGACTATTGCCCCGTTTGGCTGTAAAGTGAAGTGAATACTTTAGAACCGAGCGCAGTGTTTGGGCATTTGTTTGTTTCGAACCACTGGGCCACAGCGCACGAAACGTTTCATCCTATCTTCTGCGTACCCAAATGCAAAACGCGAGCAAGTATTTGTCGTCCACTGGCTGTGGCCGAAGCGATCTCCATTCCACTTTAAGATCCTGACACCAGTGCGCATAAGCAATTCGTCCGAGCGCGCAGTCTACCTTGTTCACCTGCCACGCCGATACATAATGAAGAAAACACACGCATAAAAAACCTTGATCGCTACTGGACCAACAAACTAACTTGCTACCCAGACAAAATAGAAGATTAAACAACTCTACTGATACGTCGCTTAGTTCATATCATAAATCTCTGGTGTGATAAAAGTTGCTGAAACCATTAATAAAAGGAATGCTACTATGGACTAAGTGCATTCACGCAATATATGTTTGCAAATTTAATGAAAATCCTCACATCCAGAGCAATTAACACAGGAAGTTTTCACTCATATTCGTTTCAGTCACTTTTGATTCATCATTATTTCCGGTGCGATACAAAGGAATAATCGTAATTGCGACGGAAGTTTCTAGCTGAGCACAGGCAGTTGGGATTGAAAAGCGTTTACTGCTTTCCTAATTCACGGTGGTAAATGTGGAAAACTCTAAGTATGAAGACCGAGTTTAAAGCATTAAGCAAACGGACAGTGCATCAACTTTCGAATTGATGATGCTAAATAATATTTAGTCGGTAAGCATGAAATGTCATCATAAACGTTATTTTAATATCAACAAGTGTCTAGTAGGATTTCTGGTTTTTTGTTCTCATTACAAAACCATGCATTATTTCCTACGGAGAGTGAGGTAACACCTTTTACGACTACAATCAAACCGTCCTAAGCGTGGTGATTTTCACATCAATGATTTTCCGCTAACTGTCAACACTTACACTCCAAAACCCATAGTTGATGGGAGCTTGTTTTGCTTATTGTTTGAGGGCATAAATGCTAGAATGAGCCCAAAGCTGTTCACTGAGTACGATCATCATGAACGCAAAGAGCACCACAGTTTTGATCCTAATGATCACTTTAGCTACGGTTGCCACGATTGGTGAGTTGATAGGTGTCCAAGTTGCGTTGTCTGTTCGTGCACACTTGCATGGATCACTTTTAGTATTCGTGGCATGCCAGTTTCCAAAAGTCATAAATGCACCAGTAATGATTCAAGTAATCAGTAAGGCGAAGTTATAGGTCTAACTGTTAGACTTGTTCTTACCTGTCGGTCTACACAATACTCGCTTTATCTGCAACCCTTCACCTTTATCACGGATAATCCGGTATATCAATTAAAAAGGTACGGTGAATTGCATGCGCTGAAAGATGCAATGTGAACAGTGGAATGATGTTTCCATACGGGTAAAAATGCTGAAGCTAAACAGGTCCAGTTGGATTATGTTAGTGAAAATTCAAAGTAGTAAAAGTGTAGTCAGCACACTAGGTGAGTGGACTCACCAAAGGAAATGCTTAAGTGTTAATCCACTTTTATTCTACTTAGCTTCCAGAACACACGTGCGTGTCCATTTACAAACGTATACATATTCGTTTACACCGATTTCGTGAACGCTGGATAGCACATTTTTCGTTTGCTTCCCTTTGTTTATAAGTGAACATAAATCCAATCAGATAAAGAACATGTTGTAAGTCATCGTTCAGTTGATCTATAAATACAGGTAGCGTGAAAGCCGAAATGATAATAGTCCAAAGAGTGCTCCAGGGGTGATAAATTCGAAGTGAAAAATACTTCCGGTGGCATTCCAATTGACGATATTGCGTGGCCAGTTTCAACAGCTAAGCCCTAAACCTTGCGAAGATGACTTTTAATAGGCATTCTTTGGTTCACTTGGTCAAGGACGTGAAAAGACATGATGTGTTGGACAAGTTTCCGCATTCCCATTTCCTACTCACATGTCCGGGCTGAAACTATCCCTGCACTATACCGTCAGCCCCTCTGCGCAACTGAGGCGCAGGTGTTTGGAATTGTCCGCAAAGCCCCTTGCTCCTGCGTTATTCGCCTCCAAATCTTTGGATTTATTCTTACAGAGACCTACGTGCCATCATTCGATTTGGCTCCGCGAGCTCCTCCTACCTCTGTTCATCTATTGGATCTATCGTTCGCGGATCACCAACAAACTGTGCTCTTGCAATTTCGAAGTCAACCGTATTTGAAGCTTATCGAATGTTTTTTTTCCTCTCGTCGCATAAGAACTCTTGTGGTCTTATTTTAAAGATCTTTTTGAGAGTCACCCGATCAGCTTAGTACCATTCCTTCAAGTCGCTCTTCAAAGCGATAGTCGTCAATTTCCTCTGCGTTTGGAACTGCCACTGTCGTCACTAGACAGTATTTTCCAAGTCACCTTGCTTTGCCTCGGTCGCTTTGTCTCGCATCGCTGTCTACCCGTCTGGATCGATAGCACACACATCGCCTGGACCTGCTGACCTCAAACCAGCGCCGATCGCCACGCAGCGGTGCGTCAGTATCTCCATCCACTTCCTACCCCTACTGAGAACATGTCTCGTATGAAAAGTAAATGCCAATCATGTGCTAAAGTGGTGAAAAATGGTCTTGTGTGTACCATGTGCTTGAAAACCTATCACACTACCTGCTTTGGGAAGAAGTCGACTCAAGCAAACAACGCAGAGTCGCCTTGGTTTTGCCAAGTATGCAAGTCTATCCTATTTGTTAGCTGTCTATCTGTGCTACTGAATAGGTGTGAAAGACTAACCGAAGCGGCCGAGCAACTGGTGAGCGTCAGAGTTACACCCATGGGAGGAAACGGACCTGCACCTGTGAGTGAAAATAACCCCCTGAACTCACTAGTCAGGCCGAAGAAGCGAGCCAGGCGTCCCAACCCAACCCCAACGACTCAGCCTCCAGCAGCATCAACTCCATTCTCTCTCCCTCCTATAAGTAAAACAGTGCCTGCAGCGCGCCTGCCTCAACTTCTGTACTGTGTGCTGCACCTAGTAGTCTGTACACTACACTCGAGACTGTAAGCTACGGTCAACCAGCCATAGTGAACAACCCCGCAACGGACGCATCGGTTGCTGCCAAGCAAACACCGGAAAGAGCACCGGTAACCTTTGTGCCCGGACTAGAGAAAACAAAACTGCAGCAGCACGGATGGCACACACCAAGGCCGTTCACAAATTTAATAAAAACACCGGAAAATAAGCCTCGAAATCCAAAACCAGTAGCCACCAAGCGCAACCATGGTGTCCTAAAGCTTGTATGCACTAATGTCCCCGAATCCAAATCCAATACAATTAAGGGTAAGTTGGCGGACGATCGAAATCAGTGGGGTTCCATCTGTAGGTCGATCGGAGTCCACGCTAATCCCACGACATTAAAAAGAATCTCGCGCCACCCAAACGCGTTGCACTACGGCGAACCCCGGTTACTTCGAGTAACACTAAACTCGGAGGACGAGACTGAGGCCGTTCTTCTGTCCGCGAATCGTCTCCGCAACGACTCAAGTGAAGTGCGCATACTACCCGAAATCCCGTGGAAAGAACGTTCAGGGGATCCTGCTAACAAAGATAGGTACAGAATAAGTCAAGATAAGCAAACAGTGATTGCTCACGGTGTTCCTGAGCTTACTGACTCCTCTTCTGACGTTGCTCAGATGCATGACCGCAAGCAATGGCACTACATCCAGGAGGTGCTTTCTCTCGAAAATGTGGTGGTCAACACGTTGACAAGGATCCCCATATCACCAAACTATAAGGGATGCGGTCCCAGGCTCATAAAACTTGTGTTACAGTCAGAACAAATGGCACAAGCAATACTAGCGTACTGGATTAAATCCCGTCGCAAACTGCCAACGGAAATGCGTCTGAAAGCAGCAAGAACACCAACACCTTTTAATGACAATTCAGTAGAGGCACAACTCTTAATGAAAACGCCAGCTGCAGGACCCGACTCGGGGACGGTTTCAAGAGTAGCCATACTATCCGGAGGGGCAGAGCAGAGCACGAGCAAATACCGGGATTCAGGGCATCTGATACCGGCTTATATATCAAATACTTCTCGAGAGTATGCAACCCAACCAAAAAACGATTAGGCGCCGACCCTTTAGTTGTCGGCGTAAACTCATTTGCTTCATCCACCTATCCAGTCGCCGGCCACTCACTGGTCGGCGAAGCTTCACGTATGAGTTGTACAACTTCTGAAACATTGATTAAATCTGAGAAACTTTCATGTATGTACACCAACACCCAAGGGCTCCTCAGTAAAATTAAAGAACTTCGACTACGTCAGGTTGCGAAAGCTTGGGACCTAATTTATATTACCGAAACTTGGTTGCATCAAGAGGTGACTGATGCTGAGGTTGAGATAGCCGGAATGTCACTCATCCGGAACGACCGCCCCAGCAGAGGAGGTGTGGTTCTACTCTACTACCGCAGCAATCTACAATGTACAATAGTTGAGGACTCACACGTCCGACTCACTCTGGTGCCGTCTCCGACGGAGACACAACGATACATGTCTCATAGCTATCGTTTCCGCCCCCCAACGTCCACTCTGGAAATGGATTCCTGCTTGATCCGTGGCCTAAACAGAGTAACACGCACTAGGTACAGCCACACTATCATCTCCGGGGAATTCAATCTACACAATCTGGAGGTTTCGGCATCGCCCAGTGAGCAGTTCAAACAGACTTGCAGGAACTGATCGCTAATATTCCTTTGTACAATCACGTCTCCACGCCCACTAGATTCAGGACAGCAAAGAAACCGTCCATATTGGACCTTGTGCTCACAAATGAAGAGCTCACGATTGACAAGTTATTGATGGATAGTCCATTAGGTCACAGTGGCCACGTAGTAATAACTTTTGACTATGTGTGTTATGCAGAGTATCCATCTGAACACTCGGAACTAACTCATACAATCACACGCTACCACGTATTGAAAGAACTCGCCGACGCAGCTGCTTGGGAATTCTCAAACAAAAGTCCCCTTGACACCGTTTGGGCAGAGTTCGTTAATAAGCTCAGCGACATCGTCAACCAAGCATCAGACACTAAACCCCGTTGCTCCCGCGAAAATGCCTTCAATTATAAGGAGTAGGACTCGCAAATGCCTGGCGATAAGGGATGCAGCATGGCGTGCCTACAAGATTATCCCAGACTCAGAGACTTGGGGAAATTTCCTGACCCATCGCAACCATTGCACCGCACTTGTCCGTGAGGACAAAGTAACTTATCAGCAGTGCCTAGCCAAAAAGTTCATGGCAAACAACAAACTGCTGTATAAGCATGTCAATAAGCTTCGTAAAGTGAAGCATGGAATACCCCCACTATTCAGGACAGGCGGTAGAGTACAAAGCGTCGAATAAACAGCTAACGCCCTGCGGCTGCAATACGCCCCAATTTTTGAACTCGCAATATCTACCTGTCCATAATATCAAGCACATTACCGACACCTTTGTTTACAAATGTTATTTTCAACCCATCAATTGTGCTAAGGAAGTTACTCTCACTGCGTGAGCATAGTTCTCCAGGAGCAGACAACATCCGCCCGAAGGCACTGTAGGCTACGGCCACCAAGCTAGCTTTGATGAACAACAAGTCCCCACTATGTGGAAGTGTGGCATTATAACCCCTATTTTTAAAGGAGGTAGCCGTTCAGATCCTGCAAACTATCGTCAGTGACTCTCCTCCCTGTGCTCGCGAAGGTGATGGAAGCAATCGTCGCTGAGGCTTTAATGAACTACCTGGCAAAATGCAACTTTTTGGCACCCGGATCAGCATGGCTTCCGTCAACACCGGCCATGCACTACCAACCTACTTATTGCACGAGGTAGTTAGACGGAAGTGGCCGATAATGGGGTCGGAGTCGATGTCATCTATCTGGACTTCTCTAAAGCTTTCGACCGCCTTGATCACCGCATCCTACATCAAAGATTACAAAGATACGGAATCGGAGATCCAGTAATTGGTTGGATTGGCAACTTCCTTTACAGCAGTTAGTTCCCTTCAGAAATTTGAAAAGCACGGTAAGAAGACGAAAACTGGTAGATGCATGCATTTCGTATTGTCTCCTCAGTACCATTAACAATAACCGGTATGCAATTATATACTTAAATATGTGTGTGACCGAATAAGCATGGGGTGCAAAATGAATGACGGAAGTTTCAACCCTATGTCCTCAATAGGTAAACACCTACTGACTACGCGTCACCGGATAGAGCTTGGATCAGCGTTCACACTTGTATTACGTCACCCTAATCCCCGCTTCCTCCGTTTCGCCGAGGCCGTTGCGATAAGCCGGATGAAGCCGGCCCTGTGTGTTCAAAAACAATTATTTATCAGCTTAAGACTGCCGTGGACATAGGGGTGAAACTTCCGTCATTCATTTTGCACCCCATGCTTATTCGGTCACACACATATTTAAGTATATAGTTGCATACCGGTTATTGTTAATGGTACTGAGGAGACAATACGAAATGAATGCATCTACCAGTTTTCGTCTTCTTACCGTGCTTTTCAAATATCTGAATGGAACTAACTGCTTTAAATTTCTCAAACGACGAATTCCCGCTGAAACTATCCAATTGCTTTGTCGTATATTCAGCCTGGAGTGCAAGATCGTGTGCGCACGTGTGGAAATATCCTTTCTTAGGAAATGTATTCTCCTGCGTAGATACCCCTGCTCGGTTCTCACACTGCTGCGTAGAAAAAAACTCAAACCATCTGTGGCTAACCTCAAACGTGTGGCATCCGCTCACTTGGAGACGGCCGAGTCCAAACTTCGGAGTTTACTGGAAACTCACGCACGCCTACTACATGTGGTAGAGGATCTATCCTTGTGTTGTCGTGTTGTGTTCGCTAACTTTTGCAAATCCACTCTCGACCGTACAAGGCGAAATCGGAATACTCGATTGGAGAACTCGCTTACGAACAGCCAGGATGAGGAGCCAATCGTTCGTGACCCTAGTAAGTACGTGGTCAATTTATCAGACGTACAACTAGACGCTTTGCAGTTAGAAGCTTTGTCATATGGGCTTGATTACAAAATTCCTCCTAGAAGACTGAACGGGTTGTTTATAGAAGCTCAGTTTGAGAACGTTTTGATCAATTTAAGGAGCTTCAACCATCCAGTCCTGAGAGTGTTGTTTGGTTTAGAAACAAATTGACCGACATTGCTCACGAAGTTAAGACTGTGCCAGTGACTGAAAAATGCGCACTTACAGGCCGACACCTTCAGGCGCTACGTGAACTGCGTAATAAGAACGTAGTTGTGATGAAACCGGATAAGGGCTCCGGAGTTGTGGTCATGAATAAGGCCGAGTACGCTCAGAAAATGAGTAACATACTCAACGACACGAGCAAATTCGAACGACTTAATAAGATGGAGAACGTAGCCGACGTTGAAACTAGCATTTCTGCCCATCTCGAAATGCTTCTCCTTCATCGCGTGATTGATAGTGACACCTATAATTGTTTGAAGCCATGTGGCAGCACTACTCTGCAGTTAGATGGGTCACCGAAGACACACAATAGTGGAGTACCACTTAGGCCGATTCTATCAATGGTAAATGCGCCGAAGCATAAATTGGCTCGCTGGCTAGTGAAGATACTTTCGCCTCTGAGACAAATGTCCAATCCATATAGTCTTAAAGATTCGTTTCAACTTATCGATTATTTAGAAGACATCAACCTCTCCGATAAGGTCATGTGTTCCTTGGATGTTGAATCTCTATTCACCAACGTTCCACTACAGCAAACTGTTGATTACATATGTGAGCTAGTTGAACAATCTAGATATTCGTTACCAATTCCAGTCGAATTTCTAAAGGAATCCTTACTTCTGTGTACAGCAAATGTTGGCTTCCACTTTCAGAACATCCCATATCGTCAAATCGATGGTGTGGCAATGGGTAGCCCACTAGGCTCTGTGCTTGCCGATTTCTTCATGCTGATGATAGAAAGAGGCATATCCGCAGAAATAGCCCAGTTACCATATTATAAGCGTTATGTGGATGACATATTGGCCTTTTGTTCATCGGAGCAGCAGATTGTCCAGTTTGTGCAGCGACTCAACTGGGCACATACCAACTTACTGGTCACCTGCGAAGTGGAACAAAACAACTGTCTGCCATTCTTAGACATCCTCATCAGTAGCAGGGATGATGGGCTCATTAAAAGGTCTATCTACAGGAAAGCAACCTGGTCCGGCCAACACCTGCACTTCACCAGTTTCACACCAGTGTGGTACAAGCGGACACTTGTGAAAACCTTAGTTACTCGTGCTAGACGAATTTGCTCGGCTGATTGTCTAGCCGACGAGCTAATTTAATTACAACAACACTCATTGCAAATGGTTATCCACGTAGATTTATAGAGAAGCACAGTCAACAGCGAGACCCAAAAGACTTGGTGCATACGGCAGCCAAGAAAAAGATCTATATCGAGTTGCCTTTCAAAGGTGACTTTACTGTACTGAAAACCACGAAACGTCTAATCTCTGCTACGCAGAGAAGTTACTGTGCTGCTCAGGTTGTGGTCATCAATATAACCTGTAACTTGCCGGTGCCTCCAACGAAGGAAGCTCAACCGATAGGGGCCAACTCACACTGCATATACAAATTCGTGTGCGACTGCGGAAACGGTTACATAGGCAGAACCAATCGGTCTTTGACTTCCCGAATAAAGGAACATGTGCCAAGGTGGGTTCAACGTGAAATTGACCAGCATCCCTGTCCCACTGAAGTTCCGTGCTTGCGCAAGCCGCCAGCTTCCTCAATAGGTAAACACCTACTGACTACGCGTCACCGGATAGAGCTTGGATCAGCGTTCACACTTGTATTACGTCACCCTAATCCCCGCTTCCTCCGTTTCGCCGAGGCCGTTGCGATAAGCCGGATGAAGCCGGCCCTGTGTGTTCAAAAGCAATTATTTATCAGCTTAAGACTGCCGTGAAGATAGGGGTGAAACTTCCGTCATTCATTTTGCACCCCATGCTTATTCGGTCACACACATATTTAAGTATATAGTTGCATACCGGTTATTGTTAATGGTACTGAGGAGACAATACGAAATGCATGCATCTACCAGTTTTCGTCTTCTTACCGTGCTTTTCAAACTTCCTTTACCAACGAAAACTCTAAGTACGTGTTAGGGGATCACTTTCTAATCAAATTGACGTGGAATGTGGTGTCCCACTAGGCTCAGTGCTGGGACCGCGTTTATTCCTGGTGTTTATCAATGGCCCGTCAAGTGTCATTTCCTCAAACTTCCTGCTTTTCGCCGATGACGTCAAGCTATGGCGGGCAATTAGTAACAAGCCCAATCAGGATCTGCTCCATGACTTGGATTGCATTTGCGAATGGTCAAGGAGGAACAAGCCTCAATTGCACATAGCTAAGTGCAAAATGATACATCTGCGTCATCAGCAGGTGAGCGCTTACAAGATTGAAGAGCACACCATGGCGAAAGTTTATCAGGAGTGTGACCCGGGTGTATTGGCACAGGAAGATCATGGGTGTTCAAAACAGGCAGAGAGGGCGACGAGAACCGTACTCAAAACTTCGGCCTTCCTCTCAGAGCCTTCGGAGGGTTTGAATTCTCAATATATCCCCAAATGCTTAACGCCTACGTGCGATCTCACGTGGATTATGCTATTCAGGGGTGGCAGCCGTGGCAGTAACAGGAGCTCGTTGCTCTCGAGACTCCTCAACGACGGGCAACCAAGAACGTCAGGGGCCTCTTTCATCTGCCCTATCAGCTTAGACTGAAATCTATAAAATTTTCGATAGTCGATATCCGCTTTTGCTGGGGGATCTCATAATGGTTTACTAGATTCTGAAGAACCCAAACCACGTTTGCCGTCCGCTGCTGGAATTGAACCACAACACTAAACTAAGAGGTCACCCACTGAAACTGACATTTCAGTATAGCCGGCTTGAATGTCGTAGAAATTTCTTCGCTCTCCGCTTGTGTGAGCACTGGAACGACCTCCCTAATTATGTCATCTCTGCTCCCAGTCTGGCGATGTTTAAAGCATGTGTTGACGATGCATTGTCTCACTTACACTTCATTTTATGACTTGTAAGCCAGGGGCTACAAAACGCAAACAAACGGTTTCTTGACAAACGCCTAAACAATGCATTTATGAACTTATACGATTCATATGCGAATATCTCAGCTATCCCAAATAAGTCTATGCTGAGTTTACCAGAACGCTTATCACTTTATTATGCAGTTGATTTTCGTATTAAATTCCATCCCACGGGACTTATTAAGCGATGCTTTTTTACCCGTAATAAACAATAGTCCATTGTCCATTGTCCTTCCAGGTTGTCTACACAAAGCGGTGTTCAAATAATGCTCTATCACGCTGAGCTGACTTTCATTATCCACGGTTCCATGTGCACTCCACATAGACCAGAAAACCTTAGTGTGTTACGCAAAACGCCCTGTGTTCGCTTCACCAAGTACACAAACGACGGTGCTGCATACATCATTCCTCATGCGATTGATAAGCTGTACGACCTACACAGATGCGGCCTACGATCATCGGCGAAGGGCAATTAGGTAGTCTTTGATTTGCGACCAACTGTCAGCGAACTACCGCTTCAGCATGTTGTCTGCATGTGCGCGTGTCTTAAGGTTGCACGAAAAAGAGTTATAATTCCCATGTTGCAAACATTTCGCTCCTTACCCTCCCGTGCAATTGCATTTTTGCACCGTTTTCTGTATAACTACAATATTATGGCCTTTAGTACACGTCAGTAACGCAGGACGTCATTGATGTGAACTTCGTTTACACGTCCATGGCAGTTCTAACCACATAACCTTTACTTCAGTTTAGGTCACAAACGCAGCGGCACGTCGTATCCTTACGAACCGAACGCGGTTCGGTGGTTGCCGCTATTAGCAGCAAGCGCTTGCACAATGATGGTTTTATCGTCGTCATATCTAAACTACATCACGGAGTAAACAATAACGCGGTCCATAGTCACCGGACACCCGTGTTGTGTGCCTGCTTCACCTAGCTGCATCAACAGAAAGAACGCGTAACGGCTCTGCATACCAGCGCTCTATTCTCAAGTCTGAGGTAAAGTAGAACCCGTTGTGCATTTAAAACTCACCCGTACAGTGGACTGATCATCTGATAGATCGCGTTGTGACAAGCGAGTACGTTCGCCCCAGCTTTCAGCCACAGCATATCCATCCCATTCTCATTTTTTGTTATTCTGGTGTTTCAGGTTCGGTATTGCCTCTCATTGCAACAGAGCCTTTGTAGCTTGGCTGCGATCCGAGTTGGCTTATTCAGCTGATGCGGCTTCTCGTCCGAGTGTAGATCCTGTTCCCCATCTCGCCTTTTCCGCTGCAGTTGGTCACTTCTCTTCCTTTTCCGACCTTCAGATGCTCTTCCTTATTCAACACCGTTCAACTCTAGACATCTGTTTAAACCCTTTTTCATTATTAGGCGATAGAGTATAAGGTTGTCTTGGTACTGGATTGTAACGCGTCTTTAGCCGTCGTGATACTTTTGAAAGACCTTATTGTAGAGTATTAGTGAAAATTGTTTTGCGTTGCACACGTACGGTGGCTCGCGTATGAGCTTGCTTTTGAACCTCTTGTACTTGAGTCGCCAGTTTTATATTATCGCAGCCCTCCTCGTAAGGATCCCGACTGCTATTTATCGAACACTTTGACGCTGCTTATGGTATAACACTATCCAGTAGACTAAGGTTGATTGATCGACGGCAACGGGCGAACTGGTTCAAACGGCCTTCACTATAGTCACCTAATACCTCGCGCTTGTTTGAATTTCCGGTTATTTGACGTGCTCTCAGTAATACAGGCGTCTAATATCCGAATGACATCGGGTTCTTCCTTTCCTCTATCACCATGTTATGTGCCTGGTTCATCGAGCCGCGTCAACAGAAAGTACTCTCACTTCATGTGCACAACAATGCACTATTTTTCAATTCTACGGAGAAGTGCCAATAGGTGTGCATTAAAAATCAAACTCGTCCGCTTGGTCGATCGCTTCTTCTAATGCACGGAGACAGGCAAGTCCATTCGTCCCAGTTTTACTCGGCCCGTGGCCTAGTGGTGAGGAGGTTGCTTGTAATATTGCGGCGCCGGTTAGAATCCGCGTAGGGGTGGGCGTCCTCGCGGTATACTCAAAAAACGAGCGACCAGTGATTGTCACATGGCAGCGAAGCGCCGTTAGGGTGTACAGCTGACACTTCTCTAGCTCTATTCCTACCAGCTTCAAGCCACATCACAACGGACAGCCGGGGACCGCATGCCCATTGCTCGGGTGATTATGTAGACAGGTTTCTGTTTTCGGCGACTTCATTTCGCAGTTTAGCATCAATATGATTCTCCGTGTCTCTTACCTATGCAGAACACGGGCGACACAGTGTCAATGGGCACACTACGCCAACGAATCCGGTATTACAATTTCCTATATCTTACCTAAAATTCCAGGATGCTATCTGCCAAACTACTTTCCAACGATGATGAGGAAAACTCATGCACGATCGTGAAAAAAGCGCTTACCTGTCGACGCCATGCATCGCATTGCACTAACCGCAGGAATGTTTGCTTTGGCGTCAGAATCAGCTGACACAATCAAGCAACCTGTTCCAACATGTCGTCAAACCTACCCTTATTAAAATACTTATGGCTCAAGAGGCGCGACCGCACAGGTTACAGACTAGAGGTTTAAACTATTGGTAAAGCTCTAGTAGTCCGCTACAAATCGGTTCAAGTCAGGAACTAATAAGGCTTTTGTTCGTCATCTGTAACAACCGTAATAACCCCTGACGGTAAGTTCATTTCGGTCTCCCTACTTTGCAGTTGCCACCGTTCCGGAGCTCTTTCGTGAGTTAACAAATGATACCTGCGAGAGCAACCTCTTTGGTGATTAAACAAGGTGCATTTTTCCATCCCAATGTAAGCATGCGTCTTTCAGGTAGATATCAGTGGCCGCTGGGACCGTCTGCTTGAAAAGACGTACGCCACAATGACGTCTCTGGCAGAGGCAGTGTGTCATTTGCGACAGCAAAGTAAGCCGGACTTACCATTCCCGTTGGCAACTGTGCATGCTTTGCATGCATACGACGCATCACTACGGGATGTATATCGTCGAAATGCCCTGGTAAGCTTCACACATTGTCCATAAACGCAGCTAAGGCGCAGTACCTGAATTGCATACAGGGCGATACTGTTCAGCATGCTGCTGGGAAAATGTTGTCTGCCAAATTGGTTCGAGGTGTTGGAGCCGCAAACAATTTCTTCCGTGCCCGAGGTACCTACTCTTTCAGAATAGCGTATTGGTACGCCGTCAAGTTTGACCACACGCGGTTTCCGGTTTGCCTGTTTCTCTGGCCTTAACGCGGACACCCACAGGACAACTGCGCCTACAAAGGGGCATTGAATGTTGTGCGCCGTACCACCCACAACTCCACCCACACTTTATGTCCATTGTATGCCCGAAGGAATATGACCGGGAGGCATGCGGTTCGGAGTCACTTTCCATCAACGGATCCGGCCCGCACCGCTACGCAGGCTAACACCAGGACGCTGTATTTGGGGAATCAAGCGAACACAAGCCGTGCGTGAAACCGCTCTTCAAGCTTAGCACATCCACAAGTACCGTGCACCTCGTCCCCTCTAGAAATGACCGACTGTTTCCTGGAACCAGTATGAACTGGTTAGTGGGTAATAGACAAGCAGGCATGTTGTCAACATTCACATCAAGCGCAGCCACATTGGAGATGTCAATCAACAGCCCATCTCTATAAAGCAGATATTCAACTAAATCACGTTACAGCATGCGGCTATGCGGATATTGCTGTCGGCGAAGTTAGCATATACATAAGTTGGTTGGCAAGGAATTCGCGATAAGTACAAAATGTCCACAAGTTAATAAAAAAACTGACACAAATGCCAAGAAGTTAACGAAGAGTACAACACTTCGCGTAAGTCATGAGTGTAAATTAATAGATTGTTCAGGTAAGCAGTACAAACCAAATAGGGCGAAAGGAATTGTATCAGTTTGAAAATACCTAGTATACGTGTATTCAATACCTTGGAACATATTTGGAACGGATCGGGAAGTCATGAGTTCAGAAAACTTGGTAGACGACCGGTTAATGTATTTATGGTAATAGACCATTTATACAATAAATACCATAAATACATTAACCGGTAGTATACGTGTAAATTGGTTTGTACAATGAAAAATCATTTATCACGGGATAAAAGCAAGTGATTAACAAGTCCCGTAGGATAGTTGGAGTGAATACGATGAAATAAAACTATACGTGGGTCATCTATCAAAAGTCTGCCGAGATGAATACGCTGATAAATTACATCAGAGTAAAAGTAAAAAAATCATTCGTATACGTTCAGAAATACACTGGGGTGCAGTAGTCATTGAAATAAAGAGTGAGAAAGTACAATATGGTAACTCACATAAGCCCAGTTGATACAAATATCCTGTAGGAAAGCATGCTTTGCGTAATCCACAACTGAGGTGTTCAGATAAAATGTAGTTGGAAGCTGAGAGCAACATGTAATCGTTTTTTGAAAATGTCTAAGTTAGGGGAGGATACAACTGAGCCTGTTATGTTTTCTAGGTTTGGCAAACCCGAAGGGAAAGGTAATTACGTCGATACTCTAGGCGGCTATATTGTCCCTTTAATTTTAAGCAGTTACTCCTGAGCTGCGTGTTGTGATTAAGTTTCAGCAAATGGTGGCATACGTGGTTGGGGTCTTTGAAAATTTGATACGCTAGTACGAGATTGGCGCGCAGCCCTCGGCAGCTTCTACTGAAAATTCCCACCAACTTCAGCTTTCGGTGCTAACAGTGATAGCGCAGGCCCATTACATACTTTGTGTTGCTTCATGGTGGTGCCCCTAACGACTCCAGGTCGCGCTTCAACCAAGGTTGCCACGCTTGGATAGCGTAGTCAACATGCAGACGCACATAGGAATTGTGCATCATTGTGAAGATTGATGGGGCAAATCTCCCGAATGCACTTCACAGCATGCCGACGTGCTGGTTGCCTCTTTTCGCAGCTACCTCAGCCTGATTTGAAGAGTTGAGGTCGCTCCGTACGAGCACACCGAGGTCACGTTCCTAGGAGCTGGTCTGCAATCCATTCGTACAATTCGAATATGTGTAGTCGTGTCAATGGCATAATTGCACAACTCGATAGTTGTCTACGTTGAATGGTAGGGCGTTTTGAACTGACCAGTTCGAATCTGTGTTAGGATCGCACGGAAGCCGTTCGTGATTTTCCGGTCCTCTGATCCTTCGCCATGTCTTGATATTCCCGACAAAAGATAGGAAATCGGAAGCAAGTGATCTCGCTAAATCGTTACTGAACACAAAGGATAGACGAAATTTACGCACCGAGCCTTGTGGTACACCACATACCAATCGCTTGCATCCGACAATGATTCTCTGTCTCTCACCTCTAGCCCAAATGCGATGAAGAAGCATCATGAATGCAATATCAGCCAGAATAAATTACCTACATTCTAATGTGACTTTATTCGCAGGAACTCTGCTGACCCGTTTTGAAGCATGCGGCGTTTCTCCCCAAGAAGTTGACAAGGCACTAAATAAACATTTGCACACTGGGCGATACAATACTGCACCGCAAGGCATTGGCACAACACGGAATTCCACGGAAGAATTTATTAAGCAGATTAGTAGGATCCATTATTGAGTTCCAGGTTGCAGAAGTGGTTGATCTGAATCAAATGAACACGCAGTCATGACACCCATGTAATTACTTACAGCTGCATTTTGTATGCGCATATATATACATATATACATATATATATATATATATATATATATATATTCGTTCACTTCATTTTGCAGATTCGTTTTCCAAATCTGTGAGCTCTGTAAGCATGTGAAAATTGAGTGCATTTTCTTTGAGTGGTAGAGAGCTGAGGGGAAGTCCTGTGTCAGTTCCTTCACGTTTTGATCTTCTAAGGATTGCAGGCGTAGTAGTTGTGACATAACACAAGATGTAGTATCAGTCCTGCAAGGTCCTGGATTACTCAGTTGGACGATGTCTAGCAAACGTTTCGAACTCACTTCTCGCTATGCATTGACAATGGATCCGGTATTCGGTTGCAGTCCTTGGTTACTCGAGCAGAGAGAACAACATATGAGCGGACTTTGAAGCTCATAGGTTTAAACAGCTTTCAGCTGTGACGTCGAGTCTCACTGCCAAGTCTCAGCTGAAAGAACTGTCTCGGCTCGTTTCCCAATTCTCCTTGTTGGATACGCCTAGAATAGATGAGTTCCCCGCGACGTTGCGGATAGTCTAAAGGTAATGGTTTGTCTTCTGTAGTCGTGTAGGATAAGAGAGTTCGCGTAGCCCGAGGACAAATTTCGTGGCCCTCGGCGAATTCCTTCGACTTTGTTAATTTCATGCTTTGCTAGAGGGACCAGGCGGGAAGTCCGAATGCAAGTACTGGACGGATGTGGGAGGTGAGAAAGTCGAAATATCTGCGGCGTCACATCCCGTTCGCCGCAGAAGTCTTCCATTTTGTGTCGCGGGTAGGGTGGAGAGCAGAGTATATCAGGATCCTCAGGAACTGTACCCTTGTGGCCACCTTGAGTAAGTACCCGCTAATGTAATAGGTGCCCAGTGATTCAGCAGCTCGGATGGAAATGGACAGCGCACTTATCTTGGTTGATCGGTAAGTCTTAGTTGATAGACCAGGCGTGTAGCAGATCAAGCGTTTCCTGTAATCGGCCGACTTCTTCAGGGTGGACACCCCGATTACAGCTTGAGGTCGTCTGCATAGATAAGACATCCCAATGATCCCGGGTTCGATGTATGCTTACTCTATCTGATGAGGTGAAGTAACATTGAAAAGCCATAGAAGAATAAATTGTGCTTTGCAAACCTCCATACGCAGTCTAAGTGAACAGTGGAAGTTTTCTATGTAGCCGGCATTTATTTTCTACTTGCGGGTTTCCAACTGCTTAAAAGATTTGTGCATCCTGTACCAGCCGTATGCATCTCCTAGGAAGAATACTGTATTTCCACTTAAAGTTGCGACCAGGTTACTTTTACACGTGAGGAACGATAAGGCGCTTCAGGGACAGGAAGCAAAGCAGCCACTGAGGTAATCAGCTGATTCCTCGGTCATCTATTTCTCACCCGGCAGATTCCGCAACCGTCTGTTTGCGTGGTCACGTGACCAGCGTGAGGACTTGCGCCCACTATCTACAAGAATTCTTAAGTCACTTGAGTATGCTTCAGAATACGTGGACGAGTATTTGATGAATGCATGTATGGGCCTATGGATGAAATACAGCAGTTAGTCATTCAGCCATCTGCCTGTGCTGGGCGGATCAGTCTCAGTCTGGTTGTCACCAAACAACTGGCATCCGTCCTACTTCGTAGACCACTTCCGATTGGTGAATCACCGTGCATGACGATCGGTATGTGGATTAAATATTCATGCTGCGCCAACTCCTCGAACATCCCCACTACCATTGGCCTATCATTGGTGCATTCTTAGTCGCCTGTGTCGCATTCAACTCGGTTAATCGACTTAGTCTGTGGCTTTGCTTGCTAAGCAATTTGGGCCCAGGAAAGTGCATAACCATCTTGCGCGCAATCTATCCGCACGTCTCCAGCAGAATGATGGTTGTCTTTGGCAAGCTTTTTGATCCTTCGTGGTCAACAGCCATCTACGACAACCTGCCCAAAGTTGCCCAAAGTCGCAAGAATTAGCGACAGGTAGTTCCGAGCGGTGTCGCGCAGAGACCCCATTCTTGGTCCACAGCTATTTGGTATGTACGTAAACGTACTACCAGTGTTGGGGCTGCCTACCCTCATGTCCGCCGACGAATTGAAGTTTTAGTATACGGTGAGCGACCACTATGGATTCCAAGTTCTGCAGCAGGCACTAGATAGACACCGCGATGGGTACGTTCTGGGGCAGATGCTAATAAACTACAGCAAGTAATCACTTTCGCTCATAGGAATAAGTGGTCCAATCCTCTCAGCACATGCTGACGGCTGAATGACAAACTGCTTTATTTACAACAGCGCAGGGCCTATACCTGCCATCGTCATATAACCGGCCGTTTGTCTTATAGCACGCTTGGCTGACCTACCTAATTTCTGACCATGGTCGGCGCCAATCATCACGCTGCTCATCGGACCACGCCAAAGAGCTGCTTGATGAATCAGCCACCTGAGGAACCATCTGATCGCGGAAGCAGCTGTTTCTCCCACATAGCCACGGTGCTTCCCCTTCCAGAAATCCCTGTACAGTTTCTTACGCGTATAACCTCCTTGGTCGTAATCATCGAAGGGTAAAACTGTATCCATCTTCCGTGCCGTTTACTGCTGGTAGAGGACGCCCAACACTTGAAAGCAGTTGTAAACCCGCGAATAGAATGTAAATGTTAGCTACAACGAACACAGTTGGTCTGTTCATTTTGACTGGGTATAGAATACACAAAGGGCCGTTTATGTTCACCTGATTCCCATACTTTAGATTTGGAAAACGAATCTGCAAGGGGAAACAAACGAATATGTATATACATATATGCGCACGCAAATGCAGGTACAAATATGTGCATGTTAATTTGGTCCAGCTCAAACACTTCTGCAGCCTGAAAAACTATAATCGATCGGAATGTTGCAACTCATGAATTCTCCGTGGAAGTCGGTGCTGTGCCCATGTGTTGTGGTGAGGCATTGTGGCGCACGATGTGAAAAATATCTTCATTGCATTAGTAACTTCATCTAGGGAAAAGTCACATGGGGAAAAGTGGGTTAGTGAAGTTTATTTGAAGAAGGTCAAAATAAAAGCTTGGTAAATTGATCCGCATGAAGGAGTAATACGTTGATTTGCTAAAAGAGTAGGTACCTCGGGCACCGTAGAAATTTGGCAGACAACATTTTCCCGGCAGCATGCTGAACAGTATCGCCCTGTATGCAATTCAGGTACTGCGCCTTAGCAGCGTTTATGGACAATGTGTGAAGCTTACCAGGGCATTTCGACGATATACATCCCGTAGTGATGCGTCGTATGCATGCAAAGCATGCACAGTTGCCAACGGGAATGGTAAGTCCGGCTTACTTTGCTGTCGCAAATGACACACTGCCTCTGCCAGAGACGTCATTGTGGCATACGTCTTTTCAAGCAGACGGTCGCAGCGGCCATTAATATCTACCTGAAAGACGCATGCTTACATTGGGATGGAAAAATGCACCTTGTTTAATCACCAAAGAGGTTGCTCTCGCAGGTATCATTTGTTAACTCACGAAAGAGCTCCGGAACGGTAGCAACTGCAAAGTAGGGAGACCGAAATGAACTTACCGTCAGGGGTTATTACGGTTGTTACAGATGGCGAACAAAAGCCTTATTAGTTCCTGACTTGAACCGATTTGTAGCGGACTACTAGACCTTTACCAATAGTTTAAACCTCTAGTTTGTAACCTGTGCGGTCGCGCCTCTTGAGCCATAAGTATTTTAATAAGGGTAGGTCTGACGACACGATGGAACAGGTTGCTTGATTGTGTCAGCTGATACTGACGCCAAAGCAAACATTCCTGCGGTTATTGCAATGCGATACATGGCGTCGACAGGTAAGCGCTTTTTTCACGATCATGCATGAGTTTTCCTCATCATCGTTGGAAAGTAGTTTGGCAGATAGCATCCTGGAATTTTAGGTAACATATAGGAAATTGTAATACCGGATTCGTTGGCGTAGTGTGCCCATTGACACTGTGTCGCCCGTGTTCTGCATAGGTAAGAGACACGGAGAATCATATTGATGCTAAACTGCGAAATGAAGTCACCGAAAACAGAAACCTGTCTACATAATCACCCGAGCAATGGGCATGCGGTCCCCGGCTGTCCGTTGTGATGTGGCTTGAAGCTGGTAGGAATAGAGCTAGAGAAGTGTCAGCTGTACACCCTAACGGCGCTTCGCTGCCATGTGACAATCACTGGTCGCTCGTTTTTTGAGTATACCGCGAGGACGCCCACCCCTACACGGATTCTAACCGGCGCCGCAATATTACAAGCAACCTCCTCACCACTAGGCCACGGGCCGAGTAAAACTGGGACGAATGGACTTGCCTGTCTCCGTGCATTAGAAGAAGCGATCCACCAAGCGGACGAGTTTGATTTTTAATGCATACCTATTGGTACTTTTCCGTAGAATTGAAAAATAGTGCATTGTTGTGCACATGAAGTGAGAGTACTTTCTGTTGACGCGGCTCGATGAACCAGGCACATAACATGGTGATAGAGGAAAGGAAGAACCCGATGTCATTCGGATATTAGACGCCTGTATTACTGAGAGCACGTCAAATAACCGGAAATTCAAACAAGCGCGAGGTATTAGGTGACTATAGTGAAGGCCGTTTGAACCAGTTCGCCCGTTGCCCTCGATCAATCAACCTTAGTCTAGTGGATAGTGTTATACCATAAGCAGCGTCAAAGTGTTCGATAAATAGCAGTCGGGATCCTTACGAGGAGGGCTGCGATAAAATAAAACTGGCGACTCAAGTACAAGAGGTTCAAAAGCAAGCTCATACGCGAGCCACCGTACGTGTGCAACGCAAAACAATTTTCACTAATACTCTACAATAAGGTCTTTCAAAAGTATCACGACGGCTAAAGACGCGTTACAATCCAGTACCAAGACAACCTTATACTCTATCGCCTAATAATGAAAAAGGGTTTAAACAGATGTCTAGAGTTGAACGGTGTTGAATAAGGAAGAGCATCTGAAGGTCGGAAAAGGAAGAGAAGTGACCAACTGCGGCGGAAAAGGCGAGATGGGGAACAGGATCTACACTCGGACGAGAAGCCGCATCAGCTGAATAAGCCAACTCGGATCGCAGCCAAGCTACAAAGGCTCTGTTGCAATGAGAGGCAATACCGAACCTGAAACACCAGAATAACAAAAAATGAGAATGGGATGGATATGCTGTGGCTGAAAACTGGGGCGAACGGACTCGCTTGTCGCAACGCGATCTATCAGATGATCAGTCCACTGTACGGGTGAGTTTTAAATGCACCACGGGTTCCACTTTACTTCAGACTTGAGAATAGAGCGCTGGTATGCAGAGCCGTTACGCGTTCTTTCTGTTGATGCAGCTAGGTGAAGCAGGCACAGAACACGAGTGTCCGGTGACTATGGACCGCGTTATTGTTTACTCCGTGATGTAGTTTAGATATGACGACGATAAAACCATCATTGTGCAAGCGCTTGCTGCTAATAGCGGCAACCACCGAACCGCGTTCGGTTCGTAAGGATACGACGTGCCGCTGCGTTTGTGACCTAAACTGAAGTAAAGGTTATGTGGTTAGAACTGCCATGGACGTGTAAACGAAGTTCACATCAATGACGTCCTGCGTTACTGACGTGTACTAAAGGCCATAATATTGTAGTTATGCAGAAAACGGTGCAAAAACACAAATGCACGGGAGGGTAAGGAGCGAAATGTTTGCAACATGGGAATTATAACTCTTTTTCGTGCAACCTTAAGACACGCGCACATGCAGACAACATGCTGAAGCGGTAGTTCGCTGACAGTTGGTCGCAAATCAAAGACTACCTAATTGCCCTTCGCCGATGATCGTAGGCCGCATCTGTGTAGGTCGTACAGCTTATCAATCGCATGAGGAATGATGTATGCAGCACCGTCGTTTGTGTACTTGGTGAAGCGAACACAGGGCGTTTTGCGTAACACACTAAGGTTTTCTGGTCTATGTGGAGTGCACATGGAACCGTGGATGATGAAAGCCAGCTCAGCGTGATAGAGCATTATTGGAACACCGCTTTGTGTAGACAACCTGGAAGGAGCAAGGGGCTTTGCGGACAATTCCAAACACCTGCGCCTCAGTTGCGCAGAGGGGCTGACGGTATAGTGCAGGGATAGTTTCAGCCCGGACATGTGAGTAGGAAATGGGAATGCGGAAACTTGTCCAACACATCATGTCTTTTCACGTCCATGACCAAGTGAACCAATGAATGCCCATTGAAATTCATCTTCGCCTCACTGTATGAATTGTCATAATTTTGCACAAATATATACAGTGAATACTCCGCATCGTCTATATGCTTTTTGTGGAACACGCGGAGGCACATCAGATAAATTCTAGGGTAGAAATCTTAGAAATTCAGGTGATATTTGGTTTCAGATGCTACTGTAGCATTGGTGGCGCGGCGTACTACAGTAAATTACGAAACTCAGATGCCTACAAGCACCGTAAATTTTTGACTCTACGGCAACTCCTGCGATGTCTGTTGGCCAATCACTGTTTATTCCTTTCAGATGACCATTGGCGGTGTCCGTACCAGCACCCTGAGGTAAACGTCTCCGTTTAATTTAGGATTGTCCCCTTGAGGAAATGATAAATAAATAAATGTATAAGTATATATCTTGTCTGCCTCGATGCTGTGCCCGTAAGGGATCAGATCAATAGTTAAATTAACCACATGCTCTTGTATGGAAGTAGGGAAGTGCTGAGTATATGTTCCTTGTTTTCACTTTTGACTGCATTGCCCTCTTTAAGTGTAAAGCTGATGGGTTTGCACGCGCCCAGCTTGAATTTCCTCTGGCTTCTTCAGACCTAATTGAGCTCTCTGTTTTTATTTGATGTGAACGTTGCACCTAGCCGTAGTTGTGCAGGCTTTCTTTAGAAACAGGATCTAATTCACCACAACTTCACTATAAATTTTTGGACTATTTCGGCCTCTCGGTTGTCACAATTATTGGTGTGCACATGGAAAGAAATAGGAGCGGCGGAAATATAAGGAATATGAAAAGCTTAAAAATAATTTCCAGAAATGCAAATATAAATGTGACACCTTGGTTAAATGACATACTAAGTTGGCACATCAAACCCAAACAAACGGCTTGCATGTGGTCGGTGGGGAATGCTGTTATCATGTCAATTGATAGGCCCTCCACCGGTGATTTGGCTGCCCGTCGTCTAGAACAAAATGACTGGTAGCTTATCCGGCAGCATTTGGTTTCCGGGAAAGTCACTTTGCTTTTAACATACGTGTCGCATGGCACCCCCATTTTTCCAACAAGAATTCTTCATGAAGGGCCTGCGATGTATCCGCCATGGGTGATACATGAAAACCTATAAAATACCGGTACCACAAAGAACGTACACAAAATATGAGAACGAACACTACTAGGTCTGTGCACTAAAGGAGGTGAAAAGGCCAAGTATTTCTCATCATTATCTATAAAATTTGTAGTAATTATACTCAGGTTCTGTTCGAATGAAGGAAAGTAGTAGTCGCTGCCAGGCTGAGGACCGCGTGAAGCGGATTCCCAGTGGTTGGAAGTTTTGGAGGACATGGTCCGTAATAGGAATCAGTGGCGTCAACGCTGTTTTACCATATTTTCATCCTGTAGATTTTAATGTTAAACGAAACATGATAACAAAGAAACTTAAAACGGCGTGTGTGAAATTGAAAAAAGAACGTTTTCTATCATTTACCCTCTCTCTCTCTCGTGGTTAAACAATATATTCTCCTTTACCTACCACCATGGTTCGGATAGCACATTGTCTGTGTACAGACTGGTGAATATATATAAATACATGTATATGTATATACATATATATTTGTATATTCGTTCTCATCTAACTAATTAGTGAGCCCTGAGCGAGGCTACTGGGAACCTATAGAGAAGCGACGACGGGTCCTGCATAGAAGGTGGGCGGAACCGGCGCAGCGTTGGTAGGCACGCTGCATTCGATTTACTAACCGCGTGCTTGCATACTTAGTCTCTTTATTTCAGATGGTGGGTATTGCATTTTGTCCAAATGATTTTCTTCACCTAAAGAGGTCTACCTGTACTCTATTCCCTTAAATTGCGCACCTCGTTTAAGCCAATTTTATTCGATTTCCATGACATTTTTGTGTTCGTGACATTCCGTAAAGTATACTTTCTGACCTCGTGAACTTATCTAGGATTCGTTTGTAAACAACTTATGTCATATGCTCATAAACATAAGGTTAATGTAACCGTTTCCTTATTCATTAATCGAGTTATTTGCCTTGTATCTCTCTCAAGGGATTGGCTGTTGTTTGATATCCCCGGAGTGGCTGCGCTTAATGTGCATGATGACAAGGTGCCTACCTGTCTACTACCAACTATCTCGTCCATACTGGCTCCAGGAGACAGTTGGTCGTTGCTGGAGGGGACGGGGTGCACGGTCCTTGTGGCCGTGTTAGGATCAAAGTGTGGTTCCATGCACTCAGTGTGGAGCGGATTACGGTCTAGCTACCGCATTGCGTGCGCTAGATTCCCCAAATAATGCGTGCTTGTGTTTGTGGTGAAGGAGTGTGGGCCGGCTCCGTTGATGAAACGTGGTTCCCATCCGCATGCCTCCCGGTCTTTTTCCTTCGGGTTTACACTGGATATGGAGTATGTGCTTGAAGCGGTGGGTGGTGCAGCTCAAGCCAACCATGTTCCCTTTGTAGGCCAGTTCGTCCTGTGGCTTAACACCGTGACAGGCAAATCCGAAACAGGATGCAGCCAACTATATATATACAAATATATATGCCGTATTCCAAAGATACGTCATAACTGCGTTCCTTCCTTGGACTTATCAGCTACTACAGTGCTTCCTTACCATCGCTTCACGATGTACGGGCCCCGCTCAATTGACCGTTGCAAAAACATGTTCCTTGGCACTGCTCCTCCGCATGTAAAAATGCCTACGTTCTTCTGAGATCCATGCTTAGTCCTGACCTACTGCTGTGCCATTACGACCCAATCTTGCCGATTTTGGTCGTTGCTGACGTCTCTGCCTACGGTATCGGAGCAGTTTTCTCCCATAGCTTCTCCAGTGGTTCCGAAGAAGCGGTTACGCACGCATAACGTACGCTGACGCCTGCGGAAAAGATTTGTGGTCAGATTGAGAATCGTGCCCTGACCATCGTGTATGCCGTTACCAAGTTCCACAAGATTTGTTTGGCCGGCGGTTCACGCTATTGACTGGTCACAAGCCGCTACTATCAATCTTCGGTTCAAAGAAGGGATTTCCCGCATACTCGGCTAGCCGACTTCAGCGTTGGACCACCGCCCATCAAAGAGTCTTGTGGTTTTCCAGCCTATAACTCATCTAGTACAGGAACAGTATATCAGCTTAACAGACAAAATTATAATTTTATGCGGTACGTTATGATTGGTGTTACTATACGGATTTGAAAAAGACTTCGCGCTGGACACCATAGGAAACTAGTCGTCTTTGTTCACCGGTGCTTGCGAAGTAGTGCTCACGTCTGATGAGAACACCAAGTGAACAACACTAAGGTCCACCAACTGGTGTTTGACAAGGAGCTATCTATGACTCTCTTCACTGTCTGTTAAAATCGAACCGGTTACTCTGACTAGGACAAGTCTTCCGTATGCCCGTTGGCAGCGTTCCTTTGTGTGAAGTATTTGCTGTTATCGCAACAAACTGGACAAAACCATGAACTAGCCAATTGATGTGGCAAAAAGAAATCGACTGACAGACTTGATGCGCTTCCGTTTTCGGGAATAGAGGCCTCAGGATATACTATACTAGTGGCTAGAGCAGTCAGTGACGCTCTTGCATTCACTTTTTTGTATGCCGCTTTAAATATTCCATTCCGATTTGCTGTACTCACGTATTTCTAGTTCGCTTGCTTCCTGTTACTCACTATTGTTAAGTATTGCCATCCTGATGATATGGACCGTGGCAACTGAATTCACCACACTCCGCTGCCCGAGTTTTAGTTGCTTAACAGAGCCAAGTTATGGCCTGGCACAATCACTCACTATCAAAGTTTCCTCTATCACGTCACTTCAATTTTGCTTACAGGTATTCAATTTCCGTAAGTTACCGACAGCGTTTTTGTGTGAGTGCACATATGGGTGCGTCGTATATGTGCTGACCTTATCATGAGTCCCCGTTTTTTGATTTCCACTTTTGAAACTAATTTCTTATTCACATTGGGAAGCTAAATGACCACCCACTGAAGGCAATCATTTTGAGCGTACCATTCTACTGACGTTATATAAACGACATATTATATGTAACCGATCAATCCAACAGTTTGCAGAATGTAATCGAGAGTTTCAACAGAACGTTACCTAACACCTCATTCTTAGTTGAAAAATCAAGTAACCACCAACTGAATGTTTTGGATGCAAACGTAAGAAGAAGACGGATTACTCCAGATAGGATTATATGGGAAAACATAGTGGATGGGATAATACATGCCGTTCGGGAACTTTGTTCCACTCAGACACAAAACAACACTGGTACGTACTCTGACAAACCGTGTATGCAACATCTGCAGCGAGGATGTAGTTGAAGGCGGACTGAGGCGAATCAAACGGACGCTTTACAAAACGCTTATCTAGAACGCTTCGTCGTCGCTCATATGAAGCCAAGGAGCCCGAGATCCACAGTACAAACGGTCGCAAAGAAACTGCCGTTTATCATACTTCCTTTTAAGGATGACACCGGATGAATTATGTACACGATGACTTATACGGACCTGCAGCGCAACAATGTCATGCTTGGGAGCAAACCGTTGACTGTACCGAAATTCAAAGATAACGTGCCTGACCAGCTGCAATCCATGGTTTATTATCGGTTAACTTTCTCCTCTAGGGTTAGGTGCATTGGACGCTCGTCCAGAGGATTAGAAAACCAGCCGTGGGACACTTCGTTCATCCACTAGGTAACTAACGGGACACCCCATTTAAGTACAATAACAAACCGCCTGCTTTGCTCTGGGCATCCAATTGACAAAGGTAGTGCCTTCGAAAGCTTCTATAGTATACCGTCGCAACTAAACTGCCTGCTCTCGTTGTAGTAATATGTTTCAGGAAGACAAAACCGAATCATTGCATTCAGAAACTCGTCCTCGCAGTGGAAATACCTTGGTCAGCACCGAACCGAAAACAGTCGTGAAGGTAAAGCGGCGTTGACGTCACAATCGACATTAGACAGTCACTCTGCTTTGCTTCAATCCTACGCTGCATCGCTGCCTACCCGCTTATCGGCTGGATGGCTAGCACGCACGTCGCCTATCCAACCTAAATAACGTGTGACTCATCTGGCCGCGACACGCCTGAACCCACTGACATCAAACCAGTGCCGATAGTCACGCAACGGTGTGTCTCTATGTCCTATTCCTACTCCTTAAAACAGCACGCCTACTGAGAACATGTCTCCTATGAAGAGCCAATGCGAGTCATATGCTAAAGTGGTAAAAATGGTCCAGTGTGTACCATGTGTTTGAAGTCCTGTCACACTATCTGACTTGGGTAGGGGGATTTGTCGTATTTTTGAGAACATGTATTGCACTTTCATAATGTGCATGGCAGCGGAAGATGAGCCGCGCAGTATGAGGTACCTATCAGCCATGTTGTTCCACCGTCATCACCCATGTATCAGTGGAATAAGTTGCGGACTCATAAGAGTATGTTCGTTGGTCCACATCCGGCTGGTGCGCATTACTGCCGAGACTTAAGGCTACGAAACGGCCATGTAGCGCCTTCCTGAATGAGTTGTGATAGTCTGGTTGAGTCTAGCTGCGATGAATCTCCACGAAAACCCAATAAACCCCCCTACTACTCACTAATAATGTTTCCAGGTGTTAAGGACATTGCAACAAACACCACATTTCTGCTGCTTCAGTGGTTTCAAAACATCGCCCACAACGCACAGTTTGATTCCAGTCGATTTTCAGCTCACCCACCGCATTCATCAGTGTCAGTCAAAGGACCAGTTCATCCCAATATTGCTGAGTTTTGATTCGAGAATCCAAGTGACGGACGAAAGTTCTCTAAGGTGGACACTCACTGAGTCTCAATCGATGCTGGCGCATCATGTTGACACGCACTGGTGCACGATCTATATGTGCTCCAAGTAGAACGCCATCTGTGGCTGACAACGATACGGTCGAATTCGGTGTCAGTCGTCTGCGCTAAGTAAGATGATGTTTGCGTCTGCGTTGTTAATAGGTACTGTTGCTATAAAGGGTGTGGTCTGCACATTACTGAAAAGTCTATCGTCGTCATCTACTGGATAGCCATCAATGTCGAGTCGATTTCTCGATGTCCGGTCACACATTTAGTCAGCAACAACCACAACATGCGCATTTTTCGTTGCACAGATAATGGCTCTGAGTTGTACATGGGATTCATCTTTGACATCTTCTTAGGTGTTCCGAGGTTTCGGGTGTGCGCCAAGGCCGGTAAACAGCACCGCATTTGCTGCCAATACTGCTTTGGTAGCAGCTCAAAGCGAGTTGCCACAGGCGGCTATTCAAAAATATCCAGTCTAATGAATCACGTACATCATCTTCGCCAAATGCAATGCTATGGCCGTAAAAGCCTCAGCTGTTCGGCAGTGATCCACCGGTGTTATTATTATTAACAGGTTCTCAACCGAAGCCTTTTCAACTGCGTGATCTACACAACATTTTGTAAAAATCCTACTCGGAAATACAGTTGCAGGCTTCTCGGCGGATCTGAATTAGGTTAATTGTCCTCAGACTTTAGAGAGTCTCAGGCATATTCTTCAACCTTTTCCATTTGAACAGCTGCGGTCACGAGCAGTTTTGTGCTTTACCGACCAGTTTTTACTGGCTTGAGGGTAACCGGTAGCAAACCAGCGGTCTACGCCGGTGCTATTGAACCGTGAGAGACAGATCGCTGCGCTATTCCTTTACGACATTCGATCAGCGGACTTATAGTCTGTAGACCAATGTCTCCCGTGGATTAATTTCGTGAGCAGATGGCCCTCGGATTCCCCCTAACCGCCAGAGCACTGCAAACGTGGAAGCTGAGTTTATGTAAACTCGTTTCATTGGTTTTTATTTTGCATCCACCATATGTTCCCAGTAGGTCCCAGACACATGCAAATGAAGGCAGCACAACAAGCGGAAACCACTTCGCCATGTTTGGCTCAATTAGCATGGGATGCGTTTCAAACATTGGACACACACATGCCTTGTATTTCGCCTGGCACTGCTCACCAGCCTCATACTGTTTCATATATATCGCCTGATTACCTGTGCTCTGTGCACCAAAGTGCGATTCATCTCATTGCTAGAACTCACTCCTTTATGATAGCAATAGCTAACACGCCAGTGCCGCACATTTTACTCCCGGAAAATTTGCTCTGCATACTTTTAGGTGTGGACTGCAGACATGGGAAGTTTATAGCACTTGAAGAATTGCAGAGAAATATTTCCTTCACTAAATCGTGCAGCCTTCTTGTGTTAACATTTCTGATGAAAGTTTCCTCCGGAACTAGTTGTTTTTAAAACAGTAACGAATGAAAACCAAAATTTACTTGAAGGGATAACAAAAGTCACAACCTTCTGATTGATGATTAGTGAGTCAAAATAATGTGGCCGAATACATCACTGTGACTGTACCCTCTCCGGTAGGCTTTCTATACTCAGGTGTGGACGGTCCCGAGCCCACCCCCCACTGCACCATGAGGTTGTGCACAAAAGCGACTGCGCCTTCACCTCATTATCTTCATGATTCATTGTCACCTCGTTTGTTCACCTCGAAGGTTCACCTAACTAGACGCACTGGTGGTTAGTGTTAAGCGTCCGTGGTATACAGCAGGTAGCCGTGCGAGAGCGACGACATCCTTTATGTTGACGCTTCGAGTGGAACAGGCTCCCAAATCTGGCATCTGCTGGTTTGTTACCAAACACAATTCGACAGATATCCGCGCTACTCATTCTGTGCTCCCGCAAAGTATGTTTTGTCGCCGTGAGGTGTCGTAAGTAAACAAAGGCATCCCTAGTTTTTCCTAGAACCCAGCTAGGTACTCAGTGTTTGCGTAAGTTTTGCATACTAAGTTTTTTTCTTGTGATCGTTTTGGTCATCGTGTCTTAGCAAGCGTTGTTACGCGTATTGCTACAAGTGATGCCTGTCCTTTTATCAATAGCGGGAGATTCCACACAGTAAAGTCAGGCGGAAATGGACATATGGTTTCCACTTGTCCTGCCAGTCAGTTGGGATGAATTTTTATGCAACGGATTCTTGCGTGATTGATTTTGCGAAAATTCATCGCCGTCGGAAGCGCGCTGGATGACATTTCGTCCTACTGGTGGTCTTTAGCAGCAACACCAATGAGTCCCTCGGGATTATAATCCACGACCATCTGCCCCTGCGAGTTGTTATCTTAAGCCACTGAGTCGTGCGTGATGCCAGCTGGTGTGCGTTGTCTGTCTGATAGACAAATCTAAGCATACTTCAATTATCATTGTACTAATTTACAGTTCTGCGTACGAGGATCATTCCCTGAGGGATGTGACCCTTTTGCAGGAGTGCGCTGGACGGATCCATTTCAAGTTCTTAATCGTCCGGGGATATATCCGCACCGTAGTTGAGCCGACACATTTTAAAGCGATGAACAAAACCTACGCGGGCATTCAAATAGTTGTGAAGGTAATATCACCAGGTACTCTAGGCTTAGATGTGTTTCCGGATTCACCACTTAAACGTTTTATTCCTCGACATTGCGAGGCACAGACCAATTGAGTGGTCTTATCGACATGTACAACGTGATCGCATAATATAGTTAATTTTACGTGTTTCGTTCAAGGGTTCCCATATGTGTTTTTAAAGTGATTAGCAGTTCGAAAATAGTAGAGAGATTAATAAACTGGGAACAATTAAAGTGTATTTTGCACGGAAAGTTCAAGTAAAGTAATACGGTCATCCATGGAACTGTGCCCAGGGGACTTGCTTCCATGCATGGTATTTCCACGACGGGTTTCACCCGCACTTCTATGCTCCAGTTTGCACTGTGCCGGTGTGGCAAAACAGTAAATAGGCCATCAGACTGGGTATCATATATTTTAGGACTGTTTTATGCAGACATTATAGGCGATGAAGCCTCACCCTGTTCCGTCATACGGATCAATCAATTGTGGCACTTTTTGTTTTAATCCAGCGAGTCAGTAGCAATATGATTTGCATGGGCCTACTTTTTTATTTTGGAAGCTGTAATCAGTCACAACAAAAATCAGTCCAGTCATGACCAACAATGAAACAAAGAAAATAAAGTATGAGGAAGTAAAAAACATAATAATGAATACAAACGCTTGCCGATAGGCCAATCACAATTTGATGGAAAATCCTGGCGAGTGACGACGATGGTACAGAGACATCAGCTTGAAAGGCGTAGTGCAGCTACGCACCAGTGCGTCAAAGGAGAAAACAGAATTGATTAGACAGAATGATATAAGTAAGATCGTTTATAAATACATACCCAAGTATTGTAGGTAATCTTATACTAATGAAACGAATAGAAGATATCGCGACTTCCAATATATCCATGACCTTTCTCATACACATCATCTAGAGTCACGTTTTGGCTTAGTGTTGACCAGATATATGCAACAGTCAGGTGAACATTAATCATGCGTCTGAATTGCGGATAGGTAGTGCATTTTCTAACACACAGTGAAAGTTTGTTCCATATTAAGGCAGATTTTATGGAGAAAAACATTGAGCGGAGCTTTGTGCGAGACTTTTGTTTTTGCTGTGTGCACTCGCTGTTTCTTAGTTCATAGCGCATACGAGTCTGAAATTTGAGTTGTGGCTGAGGTGTGAAGCTTAACCCGAATAGTAAGCGTTGTAGAAGGCTCAGAATAAGTTTAAGTCTGCGAAGCCATAGCGGGTCCAGATTTATCGCCTCGCAACGCTCACGGTATGTCATGGTACCAGGCTTGTTCACAAAATTCTTTGTGAATGTTCCTTGAATGTATTCTAGTGTCATGATGTTCACTTTTCTCAGATTACTATACACTATTGTACAGTACTCAAGCTTCGGCCTAACACAAATTTTACAGGCTCGAAGCCTGGAATCCCTCAAAGTAATACTTCGACTTATGTAAGTGATTATTTAGGCAACAGGCTAGACATATACGTGTATTGAGACAAAAAGAAGAAGAAAGAATGAAAGTAAGGACAGCAAGAGCAGTAGACTGTTACGCAGTAACGACGCTTCGCTGCCGCACTACCACCCCCCAATCGCACGTGGGTTAGGGTTGCCCCGCCCCTTCACAAGCTCAAACCCGCGCCGCCGAATTACAAAACAAGCTAGTTACCTTTAAGTTACAGACCGACATGTGTATTGACTAACTGGATTGTTGTTTGGTGCCGTGCTATTTTGCCACTGCTACGCCTACGGGGGTAACGTGTACCCTTTCAGATAGGCATGCGTTACACACCTTTACTTTGCCACAGTGTCAACCCTCACCCCTTGCTCACATAAACACTCGCCAACAACCGCATGTTAGTTAATTCAACGTCTTTTCGTTCGGCTCGCAGCCCATACACAGTCCGGTTTACGTCCCTCCCCCACCGCTATTCGGGTCCACGAAATTGGTAGCCACTTTGCCCTTCGCACGCAAACCGAAGCCGTCCAAACGGGGTGCTCGTCACATGCAGGGCGGTGATCCGGTCCGGGCTGCCCTATCCACTGAGCTTCCTCACACAGTGCGGTCCGCAGACGATCTCAACGGTGAGACACCGGAAGACCTCCTAACTCGTCTGAGACAGCCACACGCGGACTTCAAGTAAAGCCAACGGGAGAAGACGGTGAAGCGTGTGGCTAAACACAAACAAGAGCTTGCGAAGCAAGAGAAGCGCCGCTTGGCAAATCAACGTCAGAAGAGCAAAGCTTTCTTTGCTTGCCAAGGGAAACAAGGCGTGTCGTTGCAAACACGATCGGTCAGAGGACTAAGACTCACACAATGAGAGCTGTTGATAATTTTTCCAATGTACAGACAGCACTTTGACCTCACGTTTTTCATCATTAGGATGGTCTTGGATATGCTAAAACAACAAGTCTTCTTTCTTGTGTCCGGACTGCCGCAGTGCTGTCTATTGCAAACGAGTACCAAACCTATTGTAGAGTGCCGTGTTGTGCTAGGGTAACACCTCTAACATTTTTTACAGCAGCTACTTCAATGCAAATCGTGGTCTGCATAGAGATTGTGTATCACAACCCATTCAGACAGCCTTACAAAATGACTCCCTGTAGGTGGCTACCATGCTATGTGATGGTGCGTCCGCAGGGCGTGAGGTTTAAATGTTGCCACTCGCTTTCTTATGGTTTGCGAATAATGCTCGTAATTTCTACTGGTGAAACTGCGATTTTATAGAGGCAAAGTGTGATACACCGCATCGCCGTTTCACATTTTCTTATCCGGCGGCTTATTTGACTGTATCTTTTATGCAAAAGAAGCATGCTGCGAGTTATATGCGCTGTGGCAATTATAATGCTTGGGCTCGTTGCGCACGAACAGTTTGCTCGATCGATTCATCTTGTACACACGTACTTTACACTAAAATTTGTCATCCTTTTGGTTCCAGGTGCATTGATGATAGGCCTAAAGCGCCTATTCTGCCGGTTACCTAACCAACAGTTTGTACCATTTTCCAGAAATTTCGCGTGCAGAGTTCTAGGAGTGCCGTTGGTTCGACCACTACATCAGGTCTAGTAAGACTCTGCACTGGTAGAGCATAAAACCATATAACTAACTGAGTGACAGTCCGAGATGAAATATTGCTCAGTGACAGTCATTCATTAATCGAGAGTACAGGACAGCCGAATTAACAGTGTCCATACTCGCAGCTGGTGATATCCATGAACCAACTCTGGAAGTGGTGACCCGTGGACAGTGCTCCACTGGATACCACGCCTTCACTACCATGTGTCTAAACAATGACAGGTTTTTCGGTCAGTTGAACTCATCTGTTTATCACGTTTGTGAACTAGCTTGTTCCCGCGTTGTCTGATAGCTGCATAGAACAAATGCCGTAACTAATTCATGAATAGGTCGTCCTCATCATTTTCAGTGCTCATTCTCACGTAATCATCAATCTTTGGACATAGGGGAATTGTGTCCAGAAGGCAGCATTTCCAGGTCGAGATTGATTCGGTCCGCACTCGTGAGCCAGCAGATAGATAGGCGAAGACGTGTGTCAAAGGTGTTTTCTGCTAGTGCATTGAAGTTGTTAGTAACAGTGTTCCTTTATGGGTGTGTCTATTTTCTCTTTGCGTCATCAGGATAGAGACCCAACGGCTCTAAAAGGTACCATGACGATTCCACACGCTACCAACTGAGTAAACAATAGTACTTGTACGAAATGAGTGGTAATTCACCCGTAAAATCCATTTTTGTGTTTGTTATCGAACCAAGATGGGCAGCCACCAAATGGCTATTTGAGAGTAATTCATCCAGACTAGCGACATATTTTCTCTCTCTTTTTACTAGCCTACCGATACTGTGACCCGGTACACCTTTCAAAAACACTTCAACTCAAATCAGTCTCAAAAATGAACGGTCAGAAAGGTTTTCTGAGCTCCGAACAACAGCTTCATACGAATCTGGAATCCACATACACACACATACACACACAAACATTGTAGCATGTGGCTAAGTTAAGGCGTTCTTGATTGGCTGTCTCGTTGATACTAATCGATTTTCGTCCTATTATGCACTTTCTCATCGGTATTCTGTCGGCACTATGGCTTCCTGACGGTTTTACACCCTGATATACTCTCAGATTTAAGTGAATTTCGGTTAAGCAATAGCTGCTGATGGAGCTCGTGCACTCCCCGTTCGAACATCGACACTGTCGGCCTGTGCCACGCGTCGGTTAGTAGAACACATTGTCACTACGTTTCGAGAACATGCTGCATGCCGAACTTTATACTCGAGCCGATATGTTTTCAAGGTATCGCAGGACGGAGATATAAATGCCTGAACTCTCTAGTCACTAACATTCATGCTGATGTAATTTCGATCCGGCTATGGAAACCGTAGCTGTGTGTTCAGAGGAGGCTCACCCGAGGGTTGGTCAGATGATTGGTGAACTCATATCTGCGAGGTCATATGTAGTCGGTTGTTGTAACCTAACTGACGTCCGCTGTCATCGTCCAGTTCACTCGTCCGATGAGTCAAAACTTGTAATGTCAGTGCGCACGTCTAAATTTGCATAAACTTGTACAGGTCTGAAGACGAATTATTGAACACATGAGTTCGTGTACTCTGACTTCCGATCTTGAAATGTAGCTATTCCGTTTCGTTCGACTGAAACATTGGATTTATATGATGAATCCACCGTTTGGGTAAGTGCTAACGACATCAGATCGCAATTTTCCTTCGTCCGAACATGGCTGGATGAGATTACTCCGAAGTTTGGCATTGAAAAGCAAGTTCAGTGCCTTTCCGCGACTGGGAAAAACGGCAAGAACAACAGTAGTACATAAGCTATTTATGGAAGGGAAGGCGATTAGCCCACACGTACTTACCTGCTGTCATGGCGAACCTGGTGATGCATGTCATGCAATGGCATGCTATGGCAAGGCGGAGGCGACAAGTGGGAATACGCGCAGTGGCATCCTTATGTCGGAACACAATGGGAGGAGCACGTAACCTGGGCTGTGAAAGATAAGTATTCATAGAAGACCAATGCATCCCGTGGATAGCTTTCCACGACGCATCACAAGACAAAAGCGATACCTGGGGATGGCTCATTGTCGGTGCTACCTTGGAAGGCATTGGGCGGCGCATTTCACTTATGCTGTTAAACAGAAATAAGCATGGAAAACCAAGGTTACCTGCGAGTATATCTGAATGATGCATCACATGCGGGAGGCCACACCTGGGAGGTGGTTCAGTGGCGGTGGTACGCTGCAAGGCGGTGCTCTTCGCACATCAATGCATGAAGTATTCTCCACCGTTCTTACAGCGATGTTTACGATAAAAGTGTTAAAGTGTGGTAGTTTGATTACGATATAGTATGTCAGATGGGTTCCACGGTACAGTAAAGTGGATTACTTTGCAGCTCGTTTAAATTTAAAATCATGCTTAGGAAATACCGTTTGTTAATAATCTATCTGACGTCAAACAAACGTAATCAGAACATACCATAAATGGTGGAATCAGCGTTGGCGTCACTGTTGCTTGAGTTATTGTAATGGCAGATTATTTGATCGGTTAATATGTGTGGGAGCATCAGGAACGTGTCCATTCCTAATAAGCTTGCGGATAGGGGTATTGTGACGTCCGCTAACGCCGGTATACCTTGTGAAACGTGAGGGTTGATGTGTCAAGGATACGTTGTGGTTCACTTGGCACTGAGTTTATCTGGTCATATGAAGAAATTTCAGAAAAAACAGGTGCACGTATTTGGCATGTGCCGAGTATGTAGGGAGTTTAAGTGGTCGCGGTTCTATTCCTATATATGTAGATAGATTATAAAATATCTACTGCATTATCTCTTGGCATAATTTTAATGTCGACCATTCGAGCGCGTCACAGCACCTTGTCTCCTAATAACACTGTAGCAATTTTCATAACGTGCGAAACCGAAGACTTAAAAACTGTGCTTCGATAAGCTTGCTGATTATATACCTAACCTCTCTCCTCATTTTCGTTGCATTTCGGATGAGACGAAGCAAGGAGAAATATCAGTAGCTTCTTACAATCAGATGGCTAGCGTCTGCAGTTATCGCGTAATTTTACAGTTCATGAACGCTGTGACTGCGACGGGAAATTTTAAAAGTCGTGCAAGGTTGCAAAATGCACTAGCGCCCAAGCTCTGCGTGCCCTAATAAACCAAAAGACTGTTCAAAGGAAAGTCTGGTGAAGATGTTCCATGTTGTCCTATAATGGAGTACAGCTAATAAATTATAAATTGGACACAGGTACTCCAGCCCGGTGATTCACACCAGTCTGAAAGACAAGCAGTTCACAGAATGAAATCATTTAAATTATTGTTAATACAGTTGGAACCATATTATTACATCCGATGAATTGCCTGCTAGCTCCAAGGCTTCGGCAATCGCATCACTCGACAACGACACACATCCCTTTGCTATAAACACTGCCGTATTGCTAAATACCACATCAGCGCCTAAGGCAGCATGGCAGGGACAAGAATTAGTGGCGGCGCACAACGTTCACTCCGGTAATTCAGGTTAATCCGGAAACCAGTTAAACGCTGTTCTTTCGTTTGTGACGTCTTTGCACCTTGTTATAAATCATTTACAGCGGAATCCTCGCAAACTAACCATGACATAGAAAATTATTGCAGGCATCCAAGCAAGCAGCCATTTTTGCACGCAGTGGCATACATTGCTGCCGAGGTGCAAGTTACGCGGATACACTTTGTCATCAGAGAGCAGCGAGATTCTGAAGCCTTGTTGAACGGTGACTGCAACTGCATAAAGCATGATTAAATGCAGTTGCAATGCCTACAACAGCACAACACGCAAGCAGCGCTTATAGTAAAGCGCAGGTGTTTTCATGTCCAACTTGTAGTTAAACAGCAACTCCTTAAATTTGTGTCATACCAAAAGCTCAGCAGCGATCGACGCCTCGTCAAAACTATTCCGTAATTAGTGGCCACTCATTTATGTATGAGAAAATGACTCAACTTCCGCACACAACCGTTATATGTAGACGGGGAGATTTAGCTATGTATTACGCCTCGTTTTTAAAAGGATTTCATAATTGCGAACTACCAACAACCTAGGTTAAATCTGAACTCTATGCGTAAATCACGTGCGGTTACAGGAGCAGGAATTTGATGTTGCGTGTCAGGGAAATTGAATCCTGCGTATCCTAACATCCCGTTGACTAAAGCTTAGGAAGCAACGGGCGAATTAAGAGACGAAGCCAGCCAAACTTAAAACTCGACGAGCTACTCACAACAAACAGTTAATCGGGGCGAATACCATGCAAAATAACCTTGAATATATAGATTGTTGTTAAAAAATAACCCCGTTTCTATGGATGCATTATCAAGTCACCAAAACACGCGGGTATGTATTTTTGTGGATGACGACTAAAACTCACCAACATCCACCTCAGTACCTGGGAGGCCGCGAAAAGCATGTGTGTGTTTAAAAATATGCATAAAGAAATAGTACAAGGCATACGGTTGAATGGCTTAAATTGCTGGTCACAAATTATTTTGGAGTATTTAAGAAATGTGAAAATCGTTTCTTTACTGAACAATTCGCATGTGATAAATGACGCCAGATAAAATGAGGTAGAGTAATTGTAGTCATTCACAAAAGCCAACTGCACCCAGGTGTCTTACATTCGTCAGATAATTGAGCGGTAACTTTGAAAATCGCGCCTATTAGTTTGTATTACGGTTGCTTAGTTTGTCGAAATTTTGTAAGGTAGACTTGGAATTTTAAGCGGAATATTTCTATGCAAAACTACACAAATGCGGTTGAGCATGCAAACGTAGTACATCAATCCACAGCGAGAATCCTAAAGAAACTACTACCGCGACAACGCTTAAGCTTGCTTAGTTAAAACCAACTTACAAGCATATAACTGCAACAACCACTGCAATACAATATACTATGGAGGAAAAAATCAGTTTGCAGCTTCTTCAAGTTGAGTTCAAGAGAAGAGCAGCATTTCCCCACCGCACCTACCCATCGCGCATGGAATGAAACAGGTGCAAATGTGATCGAACTGATAACTTACCTTCAGCTGCGCTGCCTATGTAAAATAGACCAACAGATTATTCACCATATTTAGCGAGGCAAAATTCATCAGTTGACGGCAAACTGGGAATCATGGATCGACAAACAGCTTATCCATATATCCCCGTAATATATTAATAAAGTTAAAACCGCGTTATTTTTGTGACACAACTTTCGTCCTAGGTAAGATCACCTACTCACAATAGATAGATGCACACATGCTGCTTCTCGAAGTGGATATAAAACTTCGACTGCGGGGGCGACGTCCAATCTTAATGGCGAATTCGAGTATAGACAGTCTCTGACAAATGGACTGAACGGGACCTGGTGACGAGGAAGCCTCAGGTAGGGGGAGAATAACGTGCTAAATTGGGCGTTGAAAGTAACACTAATGAACTTTTTCGGCCGTTTGTGCTACTTTGTAAAATGATAAATCGTCAGCGGATACAGCGGGAATCGCCGTAGTGTTGGATGGAAAATATTTTAGGCACAATTAACATAAGACTCTGTTGTTGAGTTTAGAGAAACCTACGAGAGAGCGCATATAGCAGAGAAGCTATGAAGTTGAACGACCACCCAGTTTAACTCCGGAGAGAAGTTGAAGTCTGGTCTCATCAGAAGCTGTAAGGCGTTTAAAAACGGCAGCCTTAAGCTTATCGTAGGGGGAATCGGTAGGAACAAACTCGAGTAGGTCTACCACATCGGCGGCTATGTGCGTGGGAAGATGGGCAGCGACATAAGAAATCATAGAAGTTTGCAAAGTAATCCTACGGCAAGGAAAACAGCTTCTAACGGTAAAAACCAGAAGTGTGCATTGTTAACGTCAAAAGCGGGTAAGGAAAAACCAACAATATTTTCAGAAGAGTAAATGTGGGGAGTGGTACTGGTCGGCAATACGCAGGCGAAAATAGTTCCAGCAGGAAAAACAGAAAACAGGGATCACCCAATATGTAGTGGAGTAAAAACTAGTCTTAAACTACCGCACCGGAAGGAAAGGATTAGTGTTAGATAAAAGTATCAACACGCTGACCTTCAGTAGTGACGGTTACACTAACTGCACTGATATTGCACACTCCCTGATCCGATATCCCAGCGTTGGTTCCGAGTAGCTCAGACTTTCCAAACACACAGAGTAATCGCAACACGTCGCCACAGGAAAGCAGAACGCGCCGTTTGAGGTCGAGAACTGTATATATGCAAAAACGGTCAATTAATACAACTGTAAAGACGCATAGAAAAACGAAATGAGAACAGCGCAAAAAATGAAAAAGCTATGGACACTATAGGCTGAACAGTAGTGGCGGATAACCCATAAGGGCAGCACAGATACACATCAGCTCTAAAAGCCACTTGTTAAGAGCCGATATACTTGCTGGAGGCGCAATGGAGTATATTGTCGGGAGCAAAGATTTCGTGGAGGATGAGAACTATTATCGTATCACCCATATAGGTGGCACGCGTACACAGCAGTTCTAAAAGCCACAGGTGAACAACCCATACATTTACCGGTGGTGCCAGGGAGTAGATAGAAGTGGCCAAGGTTACGTGGAGGCTGACAACTTTTGCCGGATCAATGATATACAGAGCGCGGATGAAGAGAAATTCTCAAAGCCACGTGTGCGCAGGCCATACATGTACCGGAGGTGAAACGGATTAGATAGCGGGAGCATAGGTTACGTGGAGGCGGATAACTATTACCCGAGCACCTTTAGACTAAAACATTTCAAACGATATACATTCACGGACAGAGTGGAACACGAAAGGTTGTTCAAAGGAACCCACTGAACCGACCCCCCAATGCCGTGAATGATTCCCACTACAGCATTACCAGTTATTTCCGCAGCGGAGTTTCCGGAGGTGCGCAACCAATAACGAGGACAAACCTGGCACCATTAAAGAAACAACACCGTGAGTCATCGATCCTAGTTTCGGACAGACACTGGGCGCCGAATTAACTCCTGGCATCCTCCTGTAGAGGGCCACCGATGGACCCAACCGAGGCCAAACCCGAATTGAGGGTCTTCATTCCTCTCGAGCAAGTTATCGCTGGGCCACCCCTCATATTCGTCAATGCACACCCCGTGTGAACAAACAAGGCACGTTGCGGGAGTCCGTAGGCTGGCATGCGAACCACGTGGCCGAGCCATCGAGCATGGTGCGTGAAATGACGGTGCAGAGCGGTTCAGTTCCTTTTCCTTTGCCAGAAGCAACGCGTCGAACACACTAGTTGCTCATGCCGTATTCCCACCAGACGTGAGCCAAACTGGGAAGACACCGATGGTCGAACTTAACTAGCCTCTTTATATCTCATGATCTATGGGGGCCGGTTCCTCAACCGTCGATTTCCGCCATCCACTCTTGCAATTCAACAATCTTTATGCGCCTGTCTATCACACTGTGTGCAAGTCCAACGGCGAAGACCGTCACAGGGTGAGCGCAATCCACCGTCGGTACATGCGTGTTATGACGGTCAGTCATGTCTTCCGCACAATTAACGACCACCTCGAAAAGCGGCCGGGTGGACTGACTACCCTTCACAATGTGCTGATTGAGGCAGTTCAATGTAGGCCAGTCGATCTTTGAACGGGTGTTTCAAGAGACAGTAAAAGTGTTTAAACCTTATCCGCATGACGTATGCAGTTTGTGTACAGGTTGCACGGTAAGTACAATCCATCTGCGAATGTGTAACGTTCCCGCGTACTGATTGTAAGGGAAATCCCAACGGAAATGTTTACCAGGTAACCCTCAATTTGCTATCATTTGTAACTCTAAAGAACCGCAACGTTACGCACCTCATATTTAACTTCCCCGCAGCAGTGCATATATGCGTAGGCCGGTTTACCGTGGTATCCCGCACAACTTCGATGGAACCCTCGCCCGCGTACGTCGCAACTTATGCAATCCACTTGCTTGCAGCTCCCGGAGTCATAATCCTCTTGCTGACACAGAGCGCAAACCGCATCTTCACCAGCCGTCGGCCTACATGTGCACCATGTGTTTGTGCTGCGACGTGCTGAAGTACTTCTTTTCAGGGAACGGAGTTTCAATTGCCATGATATCATGCTAGGACCCGCAACCTCCAGCGCAAGGGGTAGTAAACGTGACTTCCGTTTGTGACGCCTACAGCCCCTGTCAATACCCCTCGGAACACCAGGACAAAAATGATAGGAATACCATTTGAATGTTCTTTCTTGAGCAGATAGTTGAGTCATCAAATTTTAAGGTGTTGGAGAGTTGATAGATCTAAAAGGAAACACCAGAAATACACCCTCGCCAAACAATTACTGCCACCTTCCCCGCACCAGCAGACCACACCTTGCGGCTCACGTGAAGTAAGAAAGAAGTAGAAAGCAAGCGGAAGATAAAGAGGAATGAAAGTCATTTTAATGAAGGATAACACCAATAAGTGAAGAGAATGACAGAACACGAACTAAAAGTTGGAACATGGATATGGTCAGGAGAAGGGAAACGTTTCGTATTGCAAGCAAATCGCGTCTAACTGACGATCGAAACCCATAACTTTGGTATCACTGACTACACTTGATGGAAGCAAGTTCCAGCGCTAGATAACCGTACGCGATACTCGAGTTTCCGCCCTTATCTCGTCAGAACGCGGCTTGCGAAGGTTCATGGGATGACCGCGAAGACAAGTCAACCTGTCCGGGCTAAGTAGCCAGCTCAAGTCGGGTCCAACCTTCTCTGTCGAACTACTGAGAAGGGCTGAGAAGGGCTTCACAAATATGTCGGCAGTTAAGACCCCGAAAGAACGGCGTATTTACTACAGCATTCTGAAACCCCGTTTACGTAGATGGAGAACAGAATCGGTCCAAGCCCTGTGGGACACAGCTTGCCTAACGAATAAGCTGCGACCCACAAGTGAACACTGGTGTCTTCCCTGCAACAAAGCAGATACCGAGTGAAGGGCGCCGCCAGATACGCCGCCAGTCAGCATGACTGGCCTATAATTGGCTCACACACCCCTGTCGCCATGTTTGTACATGGGACACATGACAGTCTCCGTCCATTAAGAAGATAATGTACAGATGTCAAGTGATTTTTAAAACACCATCGTCAGCCGTATTACGACGTGTCAGGGGCTTTGATGCAATGCATCCGGAACTGCCATTAAAACCGTACTGTCGAAGTACGTGTCCACGGAGCTCTGTCTCCTCGTTTCCTTGGCCGCAAACGGGGTTCCACAGTTTCGAAATACTGGTAGCTCGGGTTGATGAAGCAATTGTTCATTTGTTCTCCGAGCTTGGCGGTTTTCTCGCAAACGTTTCACCACCATGCGAGGTGGCATCCTCAGTGCAGTGATATGCAGCGTGTAAGTTTACTAAATGAGTCCTCCAGCCATGATCGACCTGCAGGTGACTTTGAACGTGGCAGTGTCGATTTAGGTCCCGTGACCTCCACCCACTTCCCCAAGGCTAAAGTCGGCGCCCGAGTTGTTCTGTCTCAAACCGCGTGACAAATGGTTCTTTAGGTCTTTCTGTCGTAGTGGCTCGTATACTGAATCGATGTCCATGTGCATGTTGATTGAATGTTTCGTTGAAAACCAAGCTTCCAAGAATTCTCTTTCTTTTCTTGTTTCACCTCGTGCCAGGACTTCTGCTTTGCTCCAATCGAAGCTATGTCCTTCTTCATCTACATGCATTGAAACTAGCGACGATGCATAATGCTTTACACAGGCTCTCTTGTGTTCTTGTATCCTTGTTACCAATTTTCTTCCCGTCTGGCCAACATAATCCCTTTCGCAATCTCGGCAAGGTATTTTGTATACTACATTGCGTTGTTCATGTGCTTGCAGTTTTTCTTTTGGTTTTGAAAGGGTTTTTCTCAACGTGGCAGTTGGTTTGTGTGCTACGATCTGTGGTCTGTCCTCGGAACCCGCCTCTTTCTAGCCATCACTGATGAAGTCACACCGCAAGTACAGTCTTCCCAGCTGCTATATGCTGTAGTTGGGAAACTGTGGCGCTCAACTAACCAACCCGACGAAGCCCACACACCTGACAGACCAGTATGGTGCACATAGAAAACAACCTCCCATTTCATGCTTCCACACGTCCCGTCCTTTCTACCCGCCCTTCTGCTTTTTCCTATATAATACTTGGAAGCGTCTATCCACCAGATCTCTTCAGCTGAAAGAGACTTGGGTATCACTACCCAGACCTGTTATTCCGTATCTGCTTGTTGTCGGAAAGCACCTGCTGCTGCTAACCGCATGGTGAGATTGCTGAAATGAACCTTCGGTCAAGCTGACGCTAGTAATTTCCGCCTACTCCTCAACGTTTCTCTTCGACCGAACTTGCAGTTCGATAATCAGGCTACGAGAGCCTGGTTCTTGAACAACCAACGCGTACCCTAAGAACCACAACGTGCATCTACGATACTGGTCTGACGTCTCGAGGATTTTGATCAACCACAAGCAATTCACTGCCTGCGCCTGTACGCCCTTAAGTACACACGTCTACCGAGCGACGTGATCCTCGTATTTATGATCCTATCCAACACCGAACATCCCTGTCGCCAAGTAATCACACAGCATTAATCCCGCTCCCATCAACGTGGCCACTCACTAAGGCTTACACATTAGCACAGTCGCCTCAACTGCAGAGGACACCACTTCACTTTATGGATCAGTCGACGGTGGAATACCCTTCCTGCTGACGTAGTCTTGGCACTCACAATGACGGATTTTAAAACCCGGCTACACTGTCATTTGGCGGTGCAACACGCCGATAATCCCTGTTATAACTACCTAACACTTGATAGGGTTTCTGTCCTTCTCATTCTTCCGCATACTTCCTTTCCATGGCGGTTTCGGAGAAAGTGTCGGGACGTCATGCTTTCAGCCCGAGTGCATTCTGTTTCAATGCCGCATAAGCCCGATGAGGATACCGCTAACACGCGAGTCCAACCGGCTATAATGTTGCTTGACCTTTTATTAGACACCACGGGACATCTTTTTCCGTATGGGTCATGTGAAGTCCAGCAATGCAATGCTCTCCATGTAAAGTAAAGTTTAACCGCGCAGCTGTGTAAGCGGAAGCCACATACACCTCGGAAAAGCATTGTTGGCGGATTGACAGTGGTCACTAAGTAAGCAAGGAAGTATGGATTTCCTTCCGGAAATCCATAACGTGCGCACTTACCGATTGTAAGCGTTTTCCATAGGGAAAATTTCCTGAGGAAACAATGAAATTGTGTACTTGTTGGGACCCTAAGGAAATGCAACGTCACATACGTAAAACGTAACTTACCTGCGGCAGTGCGTACATGTGTAGCGGGCTTACCATGGTATGCGGCACAAGTTTGAAGAAACCAGCGGCCACATACGTCGCGACTTATCCGATCAACATGTTCGATGGTCCCCGAGTCGTCATCCTCCTGCGCACACAGATGGTAACCCGCGTTGTCCGCATCTTCACTAGCGGTCGCCCTCCTTGCACGCCGTGTATATGTGCGGTAACCAGAGGGTGTTCTCCTTTTCAGGGTACGGAATTTCAATTCCCGTTTCATCATGCTGGTACCCCCACCTCCACCGCATGGGCTATCGAAGGTGACTTTCGTTTGTGGCGCCGACCGTCATTGCAATTAATGTGCGAAACACCAACCCCTGCCACCACTAACGGAAGCGCTTCGCCAACGTGCGTTTCCGTTGAATTTCTGCTGGTCGAAGAACCCTTACCCGTCCACACCCGGGTAGTAACATCGGAGGAAGACGCGTCCACTGCTTGGAAGATAGGCAGGTCCTCCCAGGATAACCGTTGCAACTGTGCAACCTTCCATGATCGGCGAACACCTCCACATTACCGTGAGTAGCCAGCGGCTCACGCATGCATGCCATTACGCTCATTGTGCGGTAGAACTCCTCTGCGCCCATACTCAATACATGCGCCTCCCATTCAGCAAACATGTCCAGAGTGAGGCGAATTTTGCCGACCCGGTCAAGGATTTCATCACTACAGCATCACATCCGCGCCACCGTCACGGTTCCTTCCCAGTCCTCCCAAAGGGCCGACACTGCTACACTTTCCGCTGGCAGTACCCAACGGCAACCACCAAGCACCACCTGCTCGTCGTACGTGTGTAGGCTTGCCACGTGTATAATGTGCGCACATGGAATGCGCCAATGACGATTAAATCGACATCCGCATGGGCTGCCATTCTTAATGACCACACGTTGCATGCGCAGGCGCTCGTCATCCACCAGCCAATACCCGCCGTCTGGGTACACACTACGAATGCAAACGGGAAGACTTTGCCGCACGTACTGCCTCCGGGCGTATGCCAACAACCTCCTCAAAATCACCTGCGCTCTGCTTACACCCTGCACAACATCGTACATAGGAATCTGATCTCTGGCAAACAATGTTTCGCTCTTCTCCAAAATGCCAATGCAACGCTGCACTATCACCTGAAACAGGTGCAGTAGAGTTTACCGCTCAATCGAAGTTTCTTTCAAACGCTTATTTTCATTCTCAACACGATTTGTGCTGTCACACCCGAATAATACCATGTGGCCCATCGAATCCGCCGCTTTGCTAAGCCACCATGGGATCCACGTGCGACGGAGGTATTGGAAGCATTTCGCGCTGCGCAACGATATACCTTCCATAATCCGATGATAATGTGCGCAATCGTGGGCGTACAACAACGAGCGCAGCATGTTGAACAGAGCCCTCTTATCCTCCGTGTTACAGAACGTAAGGTGTGAACAACACTGCTGCATGTCCCGCATGATGTGTACCCGGCAGAATACGATGTCGGCAGTGGCATACGCATTGCGAAACGCATTCACTTGCGCAGCGCACTTGTCCATCACCAATGTTCGAGCACCGGCAACCCTGGGGGCCAACTCCAACATACCTCTCACTGCCTCTTCGTAAGTAGCCTCCGTCAAATGTGGTAGAAGTACATAAAATAAGCTCATACCAAGGCCGCTAACATGCACAAACATGCGATGCCCTAGAATGTAACCCAGTAATTGATCTGATATGTGGTGTCCGCCAAAATGACCTCACCGTATCGGCCCACCAACTCCGGCATATGCGCGGGCACGAAAAGCAGATACCGTAACTCATTTTCTCATGCATAATTTTAAGCAGAACATTTCTTCGCAACAGCTGCGTAGCCTCTTTCACTTCCGTGACACGAGCGTTCCGTTGACGCCGCCGTATGTCATACAAATCGCGCTTTGTTAAACAAATGTTATATTGTTGGCGCACAAATGCAAGCATCTCCTGCCTCCGACGAAAAGTTTTCATTAAGTCAAGCACCATGCGTTCCTGATCCGCCGGTAGTCTTCGGTTTTTCGCATACAGCCAAGGCTTCCCCACTTGAAATTTGTGCTAATGCCACAGACACGCGTTTGCAATCTAGTAACATTCGCCCTTAAACGTCGCTGAGAAGCGAGCAGGGCAATTTTAACAGCAGTATCCGTAATAATCTTTTCTGCAGACAGACGCAATGCACTTACCACTTTCCAGCAACATTGCTGCGTTTGCTATGCACGCATACAAACAGTATATACCAGTACGGGCATCCTTCTGGTAGAACCTATCCAGTCTCCCTTTGGTACGCCTTTGCAGTTATAACGTTCCGACGAATAAACGATGTTACCGTTTCCATCTGAAACACTTTCAGATCATCATTCATCGATGAGAAGTCCAGATAAGGACCCTTGAGTATACTTCGGAATACAAAAGAGTCATACGCCATGGCTGATACGCTTGAAGCGGGGGAAATGATTAAACACCGTAACGTATTTAGACTGCTTAATTTATTGACTCCAAATCCAACTCAACATTTCAACAAACGCCCTAAATTAATGAGAAACATTCACATGCGTCCGTTGTCCCAAAATTTACATCCAACCAAATCCAACCGTGTGTGCCGAAATCACACTGTGGAAAGATCATTGATCGCAAGTGGCCGATCCGACGCTCCGAAGTATGCCTGATACCTTTGCAATGCCGTTTCAGTACATTATTCATCCGATTACTGAAATTAGCCTACGTGCATCATAATCCAGATAATTTGTCAGGTAAATCTCACTTGATGTACTCCTTAAAGGCTGCATTAATTCGCTTTCAAAAATACGGCCCACCCAGCAAAGCGAACCGTTCTAACCATGAATCTACCACGGGCACGCATGAATAGGCTTATGAAGGAAGTGTTAGTGTTTTCGTTGTCCTTTAACAAACGGTGGTTTGAGTAATTACGCCGAGTTTTTGACTAACCGGAATCCGATGCTATCCACGCGTCACCTTGAACCAGCTTATAGAAGCTGAGCACTCAGGGTGCATACATACCGTAGACCACAGCGCAGGACCCTACGCAGGCGGCCATTCTCTGAAACACGTAAAGCTAGCACCGGTATCCCGCCTATCTGATATTGACTGCATCCGTACCGTAGGTGATTGTCGGTGCAAAATGGAACACAGGTACTGGGCACACGGCTTCTAAACCCTACGCGCCTCGACACATCCGCGCTCAATTGACGATACGGAGCTTTACCTTGGACGAGCAGTAGAGGACAGAGGCCGAAGTAAGGACGTTATATTTGTATATTTGTACTAAGTACACGAGTCTTAGTTGTGCAAACCTATTTCTTTTGTGGTACTGATGTCTACCTGCAATCTAATCATACATCAACTTGTAGCTGAAATGTACTCCTTTCTGCCGCTGCTGAAGCACTCGCCTCCGTATCCTACGAAGCGCTGGTCTAGGCCGTAAGGTAAGCAGCCAAATTTTAATGGCAACTGCTACCTCTAAAGAAGTGATGTCGCTGCAATGAAACTTTCGAAACAATATGTCCCTAGAATGGTTACTTTCATGTCAAGACAGGTACCGTGCATTGCAGCGTAAATTGCAGTTCTTCTGAATGCTAGCCAGTTTCCAGCATCTGAGAAATTTACCTGCGTGGACACTGCACGTGCCGATATGCGCGCATAAATTTTTCTCGTGCACTCGGAGTTCTTACCTGCTTGTATTGCTTGCAAAAGGGACACTGGTGAAAAAGAAACTTTAACGCACTCATGTGCTAACGTAAGTAACTTACACTTCTGTCACATCTATTTATCTCCAATGGAAGTTTCGAAAACATAGTCGCTTGCCGGGGATGCGCATACCAGCTGATCTGCCTTACAACATCAACAATTGAATTATGCGTATAACGCATTGCAATTTGTGTGCGCACCATAAAATGCAAAATCTCTGTAAACAAGGAAAAAATTGATGGAACGTGTTATTAGGTTACCGTTAAAAGATTTAACAGCTTTATGTATTTCGGAGGCAACAGCTGCTTGCGCACGGCGGAATTTAGAACAAAAATCCCAATCCTTGTAAGAAATCAAACAACAATTTTTCAGGGCATCTATTTTCGGTTCTAGCTGAGGTGTCGATCGAGGACCGTTGATAGTATTATGTAAAGCGATCACAATGTACCAGTGTCCCGTAGGGTGGCAAGCCTTTGAACGGAAATAGGTACTTACGGTAGGATAGGAATGACGATAAGATGAATCATTAGATGTTATACCCAATAGGTGTCCTTTATTGGAAATGCACTTCATTCGGATGCGTTGGGAACCGGTACTGTTGTGGCGGTCATATTAAGTATATTGACTGGCTCAGACACCTAAAATAAGCCGCGTTATTTGTGAAATCCAAATGAAGATGGGTAGGTACAAACGTCGATTCACTGCGTAATCTTAGCTGCTTACATGAACATAGTACGTAAATACTAGATCATCACCAGATCTAACGTATGTGCCACATTCTCGCTAGCTGATAACAACCATAAACCCATAAAAATGTGCGCTGAACGAAGAAGTTGCTGCTTGTTGCTCCGCGTGAATAGAAAGTTACCACCATGTTTTATAATTTTATTGAGGATTCTCATATGTGGCACTTTATTTTATTCGCTGCATCGTCAAATTGCTAATGCCAATGTCAATGGTCTGCCAAATTGCACACTGCTCTTGGCTGCACTTGCACCGTTTGTGTAACTCGACTGGACACATATTATCAGTGTAGGCTATAGTTTCTCCCCTTATCTAATTGCCAGTATGCTTAACATTACACGCCAAGTTTCAAAACGGTAACTTTATGCTGTAAGGTACGCTAAGTATACTGCAAGTACGATAAAACCAAGCAGCAGTGCGGCAGCCCTACTATACTCAACAAGGCACTCCAACATTAATGGCAGAGAGATCGGCATTAGAACCAATGCTTTTTGGTTCTTCACTTATCAGTAATCCGGTTGAGAATAAGTTGCGTATTTTACTTCAATGAAAAACCGTCGTTAATGCTATTTATCATTAATCTCACCCAGAGAGGTTTTAAAAAGAAATTGTCAAAGCGTGGGTGCAACATGTTTCCGCAGTGAGTGAAGATAATTTTTCAAGCCACTGTGCTAGAGGGAACGTGCTACCATGGTTGCGGAAATCTCCTTCACTGCATACATAACGTTAAATTATTTATTTACAACTACCTACTTACATTCCTTTTTATGGTTGTAAACTTATTCGTTGGTTTCTAAGCCTTGCGCTAGTCGGTTGGCTTCATCTCCCTAGCAGTTACAAACACCCCAACCTGCACTTTAGATAGGGAACTTGGAGTAATATGTTTCGCGTCACTAAACTTTTCCAAACACCGCATATCAGCCAGCAAAAGCCAGGCACTTGAATGCCTACATCACTATATCTTATGTTTTACCCGAAGCGAAATTGAAAATGTTTTAGATAATCATGAGACCCATGCTGGAATACAACACAATTATCCATAAACATTTGCGTAGGACGAAGCGCATAGCTTTAGCCAACATATCGAGTTTAGTAGTCTGTCAGTGCATTATTTCACTAAACTCCA
>OX104064.1:120675668-120784496 GCA_944474145.2 Dicrocoelium dendriticum
ATCGAGTTATTTGCCTTGTATCTCTCTCAAGGGATTGGCTGTTGTTTGATATCCCCGGAGTGGGCTGCGCTTAATGTGCATGTTGACAAGGTGCCTACCTGTCTACTACCAACTATCTCGTCCATACTGGCTCCAGGAGACAGTTGGTCGTTGCTGGTGGGGACGGGGTGCACGGTCCTTGTGGCCGTGTTAGGATCAAAGAGTGGTTCCATGCACTCAGTGTGGAGCGGATTACGGTCTAGCCACCGCATTGAGTGCGCTAGATTCCCCACATAATGCGTGCTTGTATTTGTGGTGAAGGAGTGTGGGCCGGCTCCGTTGATGAAACGTGGTTCCCATCCGCATGTCTCCTGGTCTTATTCCTTCGGGTTTACACTGGATATGGAGTATGTGCTTGAAGCTGTGGGTGGTGCAGCTCAAGCCAACCATGTTCCCTCTGTAGGCGCAGGCGTCCTGTGGCTTGCCACAGTGACAGGCAAATCCGAAACAGGATGCAGCCAACCATGTATATACAAATACATATGCCGTATTCCAAAAATACGTCACAACTGCGTTCCTTCCTTGGACTTATCAGCTACTACAGTGCTTTCTTACCATGGCTTCACGATGTACGGGCCCGGCTCAATTGACCGTTGCAAAAACATGTTCCTTGGCACTGTTACCCCGCATGCAAGAAGGCCTACGTTCTTCTGAGATTCATGCGGTGAGACTCCTAACTCGTCTGAAACAGCTACACGCGGACTTCAAGCAACGACAACGGGAGAAAATGGTGAAACGTGTGACTAAACACAAACAAGAGCTTGCGAAGCAACAGAAGCGCCGCTTGGTAAATCAACGTCAGAAGCGTAAATCTTGCTTTGCCCGCCAAGGGAAAAAGGCGTGTCGTAGCAAACACGATCGGTCGGAAGACTGTGACTCACACAATCAGAGTTGTTGATAATTTTTCCAATATACATACAGCACTTTTTCTTACGCATTTCACCATTAGGATGGTCTTCGGTATGCTCAACCAACTGGTCTTGTTTGTTGTGTCTGGACTGTCACAGTGCTGGCGATTGCAAACGAGTACAAAACTTAGTGTAGAGTGCCGTTTTGTGCTAGGGTAATACCTCTAACATTTTCCACATCAGCTACTTCAATGCAAATCGTGGTCTGTATAGAGATTGTGCATCACAACCCACTCAGATAGTCTTTCAAGATGACTCCCAGTAGGTGACTAACATGCGTTGTGATGGTGCGTTCTCAGGGCGTGAGGTTTAAATTTTGCCACTCGCCTTCCTGTGGTTTGCGAATAATGCTTGTACTTTCTACTGGTGAACCTGCGATTTTATAGATGCAAAGTGTGACGCACAGCACCTCCGTTCCACATTTTCTTATCCGGCGGCTTATTAGACTGTATCGTTTATGCAAAAGAAGCATGCTGCGAGCTATATGCTCTGTGGCATATATAATGCTTGGACTCGTTGCACATGAACAGTTTGCTCGATCAATTCATCTTGTACACATGTACTTTACACTGAAATTTGTCACCCTTTTGGTTCCAGGTGTATTGATGTTAGGCTTGAAACGCCTATTATGCCGGTTACCTAACAACCAGTTTGTACCATTACCGGAAATTCTGAGTGCAGCGCTCGACCTCTACATCAGATCTAGTAAGACTCTGTGCTGGTAGAGCAAAAAAACCATATAACTAACTAAGTGACAGTCCGAGATGAAATATTGCTCAGGGACAGTCATTCATTAATCGAGAGTACAGGACAGCCGAATTAACAGTGTCCATACTCGCAGCTGGTTTTACCCATGAACCAACGCTGGTTGTGTTGAACCGTGGACAGTGATCCACTTAACACCAAATCTTCACTACCATGTGTCCAAACAATGACAGGTTTTGTGGTCAGTTGAACTCATCTGTTTATCACGTTTGTGAACTTGCTTGTTCCCGTGTCGTCTGACAGCTGCATAGAACAAGTGCCGTAACTAATTGATGAACAGGTCGTCCTCATCATTTTCAGTGCTCATTCTCACGTAATCATCAATCTTTGGACATAGGGGAATTGTGTCCAGAAGGCAGGTCGAGATTGATTCGGTCCGAACTAGTGAGCCAGCAGATAGATAGGCGAAGACGTGTATCAAAGGTGTTTTCTGCTGGTGCATTGAAGTTGTTAGTAACAGTGTTCCTTTATGGGTGTGTCTATTTTCTCTTTGTGTCATCAGGATGGCGACCCAACGGGCTCTAAAAAGTACCATGACGATGCCACACGCTACCAATTGAGTAAACAATAGTCCTTGCACGAAATGAGTGGTAATTCATTCGTAAAATCCATTTTTGATTTGTGTTATCGAACCAAGAGGGGCAGCCACCAAATGGCTATTTGGGAGTAATTCATCCAGACTAGCGACGTATTTTCTCTCTCTTTACTAGCCTACCGATACTGTGACCCGGTACACCCTACAAAAACACTTCAACTCAAATCAGTCTCAAAAATGAACGGTCAGGAAGGTCTTCTGAGCTCCGAACAACAGCTTCATACGAATCTGGAATCTACACACACACACACACACACACACACACACACAAACATTGTAGCATGTGGCTAAGTTAAAGCGTTCTTGATTGGCTGTCGCGTTAATACTAATCGATTTTCATCCTATTATGCACTTTCTCATCGGTATTTTGTCGGCATTATGGCTTCCTGACGGTTTTACACCCTGATATACTCTCAGATTTAAGTGAATTTCGGTTAAGCAATAGCTGCTGATGGAGCTCGTGCACTCCCCGTTCGAACATCGACACTGTCGACCTGTGCCACGCGTCGGTTAGTAGAACACATTGTCACTGCGTTTCGAGAACATGCTGCATGCCGAACTTTCTACTCGGGCCGATATGTTTTCACGATATCGCAGGAAGGAGATAGAAATGCCTGAACTCTCTAGTCACTAACATTCAGGCTGTTGTAGTTTCGATCCGGCTATGGAAACCGTAGCTGTGTGTTCAGAGGAGGCTCACCCGAGGGTTGGCCAGGTGGTTGGTGAACTCATATCTGCGAGGTCATATGTAGTCGGTGGTTGTAACCTAACTGACGTCCGCTGTCATCGTCCAGTTCACTCGTCCGATGAGTCAAGACTTGTAATGTCAGTGCGCACGTCTAAATTTGCATGAACTTGTACAGGCCTGAAGATGAATTATTGAACACCTGAGTTCGTGTACTCTGACTTCCGATCTTGAAATGTAGCTATTCCGTTTCGTTCAACTGAAACATTTGATTAATATGGTGAATCCACCGGTTGAGTAAGTGCTAACGACATCAGGCCGCATTTGTCCTTTATCGGAACGTGGCTGGATGAGATTACTCCAAAGTTTGGCATGGAAACGCAAGTTCAGTGCCTTTCCGCGACTGGTAGAAACGGCGAGAACAACAGTAGTACATAAGCTATTTGTGGAAGGGAAGGCGATTAGCACACACGTAATTACCTGCTGTCATGGCGAACCTGGTGATGCATGTTATGCAATGGCATGCCATGGCAAATCGGAGGCGACAAATGGGAATACGTGCAGTGGCATCCTGATGTAGGAACACAATGGGAGGAGCATGTAACCGTGGCTGTGAAAGATAAGTATTCATAGAAGACCAATGCATCCCGCGGATAACTTTCCATGACGCAGCACAAGACAGAAGCGATACCTGTGGATGGCTCATTGTCGGCGCTAACTTGGAATGCAGTGGGCGGCGCATTTCACTTGCGCTGTTAAACAGAAATAAGTATGGAAAACAAAGGTTACCTGTGAGTATATCTGAATGACGCATCACATGCGGGAGGCCACACTTGGGAGGTGGTTCAGTGGCGGTGGTACGCTGCAAGGCGGTGCTCTACGCACATCAATGCACGAAGCATTCTCCATAATTCTTACAGCGATGTTTACGATAAAAGTGTTAAAGTGTGGTACTTTGATTACGATGTATTATGTCAGACGGGTTTCACGGTACAGTAAAGTGGATAACTTTGCAGCTCGATTAAACTTAAAAGCATGCTTAAGAAGTTCACTTTGTTAATAATCTATCTGACGTCAATCAACCGTAATCAGAACATACCAGAAATGGTATAATCAGCGTTCGCGTCACTGTTGCTTGAGTCATTGTAATCGCAGATTATTTGATCGGTTAATATGTGTGGGAGCATCAGGAACGTGTCCATTGTTAATAACCTTGCGGGTAGGGGTATTGTGACGTCCGCCATCGCCAGTATACCTTGTGAAACGTGAGGGTTGATGTGTCAATGATACATTGTGGTTCACTTGGCACTAAGCTTATCTGGTCATGTGAAGAAATTTCAGACATAACAGGTGCACGTATTTGTCATGTGCCGCGTATGTAGGGAGTTTAAGTGGTCGCGGTTCTATTCCTATATATGTAGATAGATTATCAAATCTCTACTGCATTATCTCTTGGCACAACTTTAATGTCAGCCATACGAGCGCGTCACAGCACCTTGTCTCCTAATAACACTGTAGCAATTTACATAACGTGTGAAAACGAAGACTTATAAACTGTGCTTCGATAAGCCTGCTGATCATAAACCCAACCTGCCTGCTTATTTTCGTTGCATTTCGGATAAGATGAAGAAAAGAAAATTACAGTAGCTTCTTACTATCAGATGGATAGCGTCTGCAGTTGTCGTGTACTTCTACAGTTCATGAACGCTGTGACTGCGACGGAATATTTTAAAAGTCGTGCAAGGTTGCAAAATGCACTAGCGTCCAAGCTCTGCGCGTCCTACTAAAACAAAAATATCGTTCAAAGGAAAGTCTGGTTGAGCTAAGTCTTGTTGCCCTCTAATGCAGTGCAAATAACAACTTATAAATTGGACACAGGTACTCCAGCCAGGTGATCCACACCAGTCTGAAAGATAAGCAGTTTACAAAATGAAACCATTTAAATGATTGTTAATACAGTTGGAACCATATTATTACATCCGATGAACTGACTGCTAGCCCCAAGGCTTCGGCAATCGCATCACTCGACAACGAACACATCCCTTTGCTATAAACACTGCCGTATTGCTAACTACCACATCATCGTCGAAGGCAACACGGCAGGGACAATAATTAGTGGCGGCGCACAACATTCACCCGGGTAATTCAGGTTAATACAGAAACCAGTTAAAAGCTGTTCTTTCGTTTGTGACGTTCTTGCACCTTGTTATAAATCATTTACTGCGGAATCCGCGCAAACTAACCATGACATGGAAAACTATTTCAGGCAGCAAAGCAAGCAGCCATTTTTGCATGCAGTGACATACATTGCTGCCGAGGTGCAAGTTACGCGGATACAAGTAATCATCAGAAAGCAGCGAGCTTCTGAAGCCTTGATGAACGGTGACTTTAACTGCATACAGCATGCTTAAATGCACTTGCAATGCTTACAACAGCACAACAAGCAAGTAGCGCATATAGTGATTCGCTAGTGTCTTTCATGTCCAGCTTGTAGTTAAACAGCAACTTCTTGACCTTGTGTCATACCACAAGCTCAGGAGCGATCGACGCCTCGGCAAAACTATTCCGTAATTAGTGGCCACTCATTTATGTATGAGAAACTAACTCAAATCCGCACGGAACCGTTATATGTAGACGAGGAGAATTATCTATGTATTACGCCTCGTTCGCAACCGGATTTCATAATCTGCGGACTATCATCCATCTAGATTAAATCTAAACTCTCTGCGCCAATCACGTCCAACATTGTGCAAGTGGCGGGGTCGGAAGTAGTGGACCACTTGGCCTATGTATCTAGAAGTCTGAAGAATGTAGCAAGTACGTCGCAGCCTAAAGGGGCGTGAAATTAAACGGAGTTGTGTAGATTATCAAATCAATTGCTCACCATAGGTGAATTGCTTGGGTTGGTGGTTCGCTGTGCCGTTTCACTTGCATCTGGGTTGAGATTCAGTAGGATCGGACTTATTCTGCCAGAACACAATTGCCTTAAGTTGATATTACTCTGCAGTTATTTAGAATTCAATGTTATATTATGCAAGCTTCTGTTGTCGCCCCTTCTCATTTTGATTGGGGCTAGGAATTCATTGATTCTATTAACCATCCTCTCAAGTTTTACTGAGTTTTCCACAATACCATTAATTTCAACGACTGTGCTCTGAAACTTGTCCATCGATATGCCATCCGCAAGATTAAACGCAAATGCACTGAACTCTACGTTGTTCCAATCAGGTTGCAGCGGTTGCTTGTCTACGTATCTTGATATATTTAAGGCATTTATAGACAACATAACTATCATACGTCGGTGTCTCGGTGTGTTCGCTCCGTGCAGCACTCTGTTTAGCACTAGGCTCCTTCGTAGTGTTGGACAAGATGCTGTCTTAGAGGTTACATGTCGCTCCTCGCATTTTGATGGATGCCCTTGGTTGTCGTTGACTTGACCCTGTTTTGTTGCTAATGTTCCTCGCGGCTCAACTTAAGCTCCGTTTAAGCGGCCCGATAAGAAGCTGTCTCAGGATGGTTACATTGCAAATTTGTTCGCGGTTAGCTGTAGGGATGAGTAATACTGCCTCATCCTTTACATTCAGTTTCATGGGAGCCGCAAATTTGTACTTCAGGCTTGGTCAGTCGTTGAACCTGCAGTGCATTCTCTGCAATGTAAGTAACCGCGATGATTTCACGCCTAAGTGAGTTTAACGGCATATCTTCTGGAACATTAAGCATTAATGGACTGCACGATCCATTCCTGCATGCCGCATTATATGGTGTTAGGGCCAATGCTGTTCTTATTTTCACACTTGACGTCGTTGTCCCCAGCGGCTCAGGTGAACTCTGTGGGGTGGTCCATACTCAGGGTAGTTTGGCTTTAGGCGCCTGCGGCTCTGATCTCTGCGTGTCGGTTATGATGGACAGACTTCTAAAGTCGTAGAAATTTCGCAACACGTCCGAGTTAACCAAGCTATTTACAAGTTGTGTTAGCATTTCGTGAAATATTGTCCCCTTCAATACGACGGGTCGAGTTGTATTAGCAGCTGAGCACTTAATATTAACTAAGATGTTTCATATATTGTTCTCAGGTTGACTGATTTCATCCATGTATGCTGTGGCTTAACGGGTAGTACTGGTACCACATTTTGCAAATTCGTCAAAGAAAGCATGTAGTCGATTATCCATATCAGTCGAGATGTCAAGGTCCACAGTAGATGAGACACTCAGGTTCACAGGCACCGGACAGCTCTCTTCCAAATCGCCAGACCACTTTTAGTCTGTGCGGAGCTCGCTGTTTGCCTATCGTGACCGCGTTGCAAAACCGTTCTTACTGGCACTAACTTTAAGTCAATGAATGTCGTGCGGGTTCTAAATTTGGTTCCGGAGGAGAGAAACTTGAGAGCCGATCTCTCATTATCAAGCTTGACTAAAAGGGAACATTTGTTTTTCGTAACCGTTTTTCTCAAATTTGTGCAACTCCGAAGGCTGTGTTCCAAGCCACACACTATTATCAGTATTTTGCTAATTGTGTTCCATTTCAGATCGTCCGGAATGTTATGCACAATTATCCCATTAAGACATTTCTCCGAATTTTCACTTCAGTGCAAATCATGCTGAGGAATCGCCCAGCCAACATGGCATGCTAAACCTGCACAAGCTCCTTGATGGAATGATGGTCGCTGTGGCTATCAGTCTATCAGTAAAAGCTTTCAATGTTTTAAAGGACATTTTGCTCTTCATGGCCTCATTTTGAATCTCATATAATTGAGAACGCAAAGAAGTCCGTTTGGTGAACGGTGCATGGTATAGTTGTATCAGGTATGTTCTCCCTGACAGTTTTAGATTTAGCTTTGGAACGCCTCAATGTTGACCTCATGATGACGTTCACAGACTATGTCCGAAGCCTCGATGTAATAGATAAGAAAAAACAAGGGCAGCATAACTGTATGTCTGATGACGAAGATAAGTGAATATCGTGACTAATATGCTCTAAAAACAACAATATCCTTTGGAAGCATGAACAAATATAGAGGAGACAAAACGGATCTCTGCACCGCGTACGTTTCGGAATCGTAAGACTGTCGTTTTTCGGGTAAAAAGTGTCTCCTGCTACATGCATATGGGGGATGGTACACGCACTAAAAAAACATTAAATGAGAAGTAGAAGGAATTTCAGGTTAATGCTGCTAATTTTCCTTGGGGAGATTCGGTTCACCCCAATAGAGTGCCTGACATATAGCCTAGACTTGTGTTCACTCGATCAGCCGACAACGGTCTTATTATTTCTCACTATACACAAAATGTACAAATGAAGGCACCTGTCGATTGCTTCTGGTTGAATTAACAACAGTATCCAAAACATTTTTAATTCAGTAACATGTTTATGCTCTTGCATGCATGCTTTGCGTCAGCAGCCTTCGTGTACTAAAGTGGATGTAATACAGTCTTGGAAATTGACCAAACCGCAAATTCTGACTTAAGGGACTGTGGTTGGTTCTGCATGTTCGTTTCAATTGTGTTCTTGGTTTGCAGGCGGAAGGCAAGATTTTGGCGCAAGTTATAGAACTGTTGGCTAAAAGACGCTTTAATTTCCTTGCTTATGTACTACAAGGTGGCCAGATAGTTCAGAATACTTTGTCGATGCTGCTTGCGATGGACGGATGGGGCCTTCGGGTTAATTCTACTAGTCGCTGGAAGGTCTTCGCATGCTCAGCGGACATTTGACCTCCGTTCGATATGTTAATAGGGTATCCGTATTTACCAGTGTTCTCCAATTGTCATTTTCATTATTGACAGGATAAGGCAGTAGATGGTGTGGTATTAAAATGCCACCTGGCATCCGTATGATATGCGTGCACATTATCCGGTGGAAAAGCGAGTTCAACCTAGGCGGCCAGTCGAGGGTCAGATGAAGAACTGGGACGTTGTTAACCTAAATGCCTTAAGCTTTTTTATTTGAGGCTGTGATCGTGCGATCCGTATTTCCCTGGTTGAAGTAGATTAATGCAATGACTCTTCTGATGTTTATTAGTTTAGCTAACAAAGATGGGTCTTATTCCGCCGAGGTGGTTAGTGCACGAAATCAGAGGAAATTACAACAAATTAGTGCGGTCATTCATGTAAAAATACACAAGATTTTAGCTGCTTAGTTAACGTGACTAGGCGGGTAGTGCGAGCATGAAGCCAAATTTTCTGATGATGAAATGTGAATAGGAGTGTGGTTTGGAAAGTTGGAATCAGCTTTGGCGGAGGCCGAGATCTTAAACGTAGTGGTACGGAGGCCAACAGGCATGTTGTCTTTGCAATTCATAGCAGTGTATGTAGGTCAGCAGGCTAAGACTTGTGTCACTGGCTTTTCCGAAGCCACAATATGAGGCTGAGACTTTGTGGGATTGAGTGGAGCCGTTGATTGTGGATGAACTACTGCGGGTTCAAGGGGTAGAATAATGTATTTAAGATAAAAGAAGAAAGGCGCCCGCAGTATGCAAATACGCAGTACAAACGTCTAACTGCTGCGCAACCTCCAACAGTCGTACGTTGGCTAAGAATATTGTGAGGGTCATCTGGTGTCTACACGGGATTGGACCAGGGATTTCAGATTACAAGACAATCCTTGGATCAGTACTGCTATGGCCGGTGAATGGAGGCTAACTGGATATTAAATATTCCTGAGGTTTCCATAATAAGACGGTTGAAAATGGAACACAAGTAGCCTAACAGCTCAATCAGCACCTACAAAACCGTTGTAATGGTATGCGATCAAAATGAAGGCCGTCATAGAACTCCCAGCAAAAGTGTATAACCGGCTATCAGGAGTGAAAAAATGGAAAACATCACAAACAACGTCCATACAGGGGAGTGGCAATCATGGTCGGGAGAATGCACGCCAAAAATGGCTTCATGCTCTAAGAACCGGTAGATACCCAGCCTTGACGCACGTCTTCAGCAATGCAGCATAATAAAAAAGCAATTCGAAATGCCTGTGTATAACTGAAAAAAGAGCATCGTAGTTACTCCAGTTTGTTAATCCTTGGACAAAGCCCTTTGGTCTCAGTGATGGGTACCTGACGAAAAGTACTCCGTTTTACTGGCTTATATGGATTCATATCAGTTTACATATGATGCGGTTGACAAACAGTCTGACATTACAAAATAAAATATGTAACATTGGTCGACAGCTACTGCGGACACCTGGCTCTTGCAAGTACCGAACTGAGTGGATACAAGTATATCAGCAAACCTCGGTTTGCTACACCGCTGCATCGGGACAGTAGCTTGAAGACCTGGGAATAAATCGAATTTCGTTCCAACAGACTTGGAAAGGTCGCTGATGAGCCGTATGTCTAGTGTGGAGGAACACAGGCATTGACAAAGCGCACCACTGAATCGTGTGGTAGTGGAAGCCAGAAAGGCTTGAATCCAAGTGCAATAAGTTCTGAGTTCAGAGAGGTTTGGAAACAATCGGTTGGTATAGTAGTTTGGTAACGTTTCGCGCTTAACACAAGGGCTTCGTCAGACCAGGTGAAGCATTGCATTTGGAGTGGGATTTTTATAGCGAACAGGGGCGATAACCGCGTTACCCGGGACTTGGATCATGATGTCATTACAGCAACCTTTCGCGATATCACCTTAGGTGGTTTAAACACAGTGGGAATAGTCCAGGTGTTCCTTTGTGCGTCATGACATTGACGGATAAGTCCATATTGTTGACAATGGAAGTCGGTTTGCACTTTCCAATCTGATCCACGCACCGGTGCTCGTCAAGCTGGCCGGCTTAAAACCGCCCGCCATCCATAAGGGAATTCTACCCTCTCAATTCTATGCACACAGTCGTCAGATTTAGCAATTTCCACTACCTCGGCAATCAACCACTGATATGTTGACCGTATGCCCCTCCTAAGAACCTCTACGTTTTCGAGGTCTATCTGGTGACTCATGTCTAATGCATGCACAGCTACGGCCGTGTCTCTTACTACTGCCTGGTATTCAAACTCGTTTTTTGGTAGCCTAGAAATGCGCCTCCTATGCTCCAAAATTCGTGTGCGTTATTCTCTCCCTGTTTGGCCTGTATACACATGTGAACAGTCCTTACATTTAATTGTATAAACACAGTTAGTCGTCCTATCCTTGGAAAGGGGGTCTTTCAGGTGTACCAGCGCCGAACGTAATGTTCGATCTCGCTGAAAGGTCACCCTTATATTTCCCTTGTTTAGTACCTTCCGAATTGCCTCGGAAGTGCCTTCCTTATACGGAGTTCTGACCGTCCCTATCCACTCTGCTGTGGGTCTTGACTGCCGGTGTAGCACTTTATGCAACTGACGTTTGACTAGTCGCCGTGGGTAATCGCTTTCTAATTGTTGGCCCATTGCCACTTTCCGCGAAGCCTTTTTGTCCTACTCCATCGTGCACAAGTTTTGCGCCCTGTAGAACAGCGTTGAGGCTATTACAGCGTAAACCTATTTCGGATGACCCGATGTGTAGTGGAGTACGCCGTCAGTATCCGTTGGCTTCCGATAAAGTGTCGTCTTTAACTTTCCCCCATTCCTGTGAACCACGCAGTCAAGAAATGTTATTGTACCGCTACAAGATTCTAACTCAATAGTAAATTGTATTCTCTCATCAATGGAGTTTAAGTGACCAAGCAATTCGACATACTTATCCTTTTTAACAAGTACAAAGGTGTCGTCTACACAACGCCACCAAACGTTTGGTGAGTTAATGGTGTCTGTGAACGCCCTGTTCTCGAAGTCTTCTATATACAGGTTCGCCAGCACAGGGGATATTGGAGATCCCATTGTGAGACTTTGTTCCTGACTGTAAAGCTTCCACTGAAAAACGAAGTAAGACATGTTAAGACACACTGTCATTCCCTCGATTATCTGGTTAACTGTTAGTTTCGTCCTATTATTCAGAGTGGCGTCTTCATTTAGACAACTTCTTGCTACTCTTAGCGCTTCTTCTTTGGGTTCGTTTGTGAAAAGAGATGTGACATCGAAGCTGACCATCAAATCATCTGACTCAATTTTGAGACGCTATCATTTGAGCGAAGTCATAAGAGTTTCTAACAAATGAACTCTTTCGCCCTATTAGAGGATGCAGTAGCTTTGCAAAGTATCTAGCAAGTTCATGGGTCAGGGAACCAATACCGTCGACTATGGGCCATACCAGCACTTCGGGTTTATGAACGTTTGGCAAGCCATAAACCCCCGGAGGTAAAGTCGATTTTGGATAGAGACTATTCCACTTGCCTGCCCCTAAATCGTCCTTCACGGTTCTTAAATGGTTATGAACCTTTTACTCTTGTTCATTACCGACGCCACTGTCTTATCAAAAACTACTCTATATGGACCCGTCTCCAAGTGTTGTTCCATTTTTTCCAAGTATTCTGACTTATTCATTACAACCAGGGCTTTTCCATCGTCAGCCTTTTTAAGTACAATGCTGCGATGTTCCTTCAAGGAATTTAATGCGATACGTTCAAACTGCAGAAGGTTTGGCTCACCCGGTTGCTGCAACTTAATGATATTTATTAACTGTGCTCGAATATTCTCTGTCTTCGTAGCCGGCAACTTTGACAATCTGGTCAGCTTGACAAGTATCGGTGCGTGGATCAGATGGGAAAGTGCAAACCGACTTCCATTGTCAACAATATGGACTTATCCGTCAATGTCATGACGCACAAAAGAACACCTGGACTATTCCCACTGTGTTTAAACCACCTAAGATGATATCGCGAAAGGTTGCTGTAATGACATCATGATTCAAGTCCTGGGCAACGCGGTTATCGCCCCTGTTCGCTATAAAAATCCCACTCCAATTGCAATGCTTCACCTGGTCTGACGAAGCCCTTGTGTTAAGCGCGAAACGTTACCAAACTACTATACCAACCGATTGTTACCAAACCTCTTTGAACTCATGACTACCCGAACGGTTCCAAGTATCTTTCAAAGAGAAATTACTTTCAGAATTTCGCTAAAGTTTATTTTAAGTAATGCGGACAAACTAAGTTGTTGCTCAGCATGACGCAATTTACCGATGTGAAAGAGGGCAAACAATCGCCATTCACTGAGTACGATCATCATGAACTCAAACAGCACTACAGTTTTGATCCTCCTGATCACTTTAGCTACGGTTGCCACAATTGGTGAGTTGATAGGTGTCCAATTTGCGTTGTCTGTTTGTGCCCACTTGCATTGGTCCCTTTTAGTATTCGCGGCGTGCCAGTTTCCAAAAGTTCTAAATGCACCCGTAATGATTAAAGTAATTAGTAATGCGAGATTATAGCTTTAACTGCTAAACTTGTTCTTATCTGTCCGTCTACCCAATAATCGCTTTACCAGCAACCCTTCATATTTTTCACGGCAAATCCGGTATTTAAATTAAAACGGTACGGTGAATTGCATGCGCTGAAAGATGTCATGTGAACAGTGGGATGATGGTTTTAAAGGGGTAAAAACCCTGAAGCTAAACAGGTCCTGTTGGATGATCTTAGTGAAAATTCAAAGTAGTAGAAATTTAGTCAGCATATTAGGTGCACATAAATGGACTCACCAAAGGAACTGATTAAATGCTAATCCCCTTTTATTCAACTATTGTTCCAGAACACATATGTGTGTGCGTTTACAAAAGCATACCTATTCGTTTACACCGATTTCGTGAGAGCTGGAGAGCACATTGTTCGTCTATTTCCTGTTGTTAATAAGTGAACATAAATCAAATCAGGTAAAGAAGGTGTTGTAATGCACCGTCTTGTGGATTTATAAATACAGGTAGCATAAACGCCGAAATGATGACAGTCGAAATAGCGCTCCGAGGGTGATAACTTCGAAAGGAAAATAGTTTCGGTGGCATTCCAACCGATATATTGCGCGGCTAGTTTCAGCAGCTAAGTCCAAAAATTTTGTGTTACGTCTTAGTTTCAGGAAATAACTGCAAGTGTTACCGGAATTGCAAAGATTTGGAACCTCAGTATTCGTTCATCCCCTAGACAGACATAGCTACCGCTGTTTACTCTTATAGATTTCAGTCGCAGCTTGCACGGCTGGTAGAGAATTCCCTTCACAATCTTTGTTGCCCTTCGCTGTGCGTACCCAGTACAACTAGACCGCGTTTTAACCAAGGTTGCCAGGTTTGAATCACGTAATCCACATCGGGTTACACACGTATTGAGCCTCTGGGAAAGCATGGAAGGATCGAACCCCAAACGGTAACCGTAAGAGACCAAATTGTTAGTTAGCGCTTTTTGGGCAACTTCAGAGACTGCACCGAACAGCCGAGGTCATCTTGCGTTATAATCACAAGCTCGCACTAATGTGAGAGGGTTTCAGCATGTGTTCACCCAACTTATATGCGTACGTGATCTGACATAGGACAAAAGTGGGGTCACACAGAATAATCCTGTTTTAACTTAATTAATATATTACAGGGAACTATGCATAAGATGTTTGTGGATCCATGATTCCTAGTTTGTCATCAACTAATGAATTTTGCTTCGCTAAATATGGTGAATATTCTTTTGCTATATTTTACATAGGCAGCGCATCTTAAGGTAAGTTAATAGTTCGATTACATGTGCACCTGTCTCATTTCATGCGCGATGCATAGGTGCTGTGGTAAAATGCTGCTCTTCTCTTGAACTCAACTTGAAGAAGCTGCAAATTGATTTTATCCTCCCTAACATATTGTATTGGTAGGAACGTTCAGTTATATGCCCGTCCGTTTGTTTTAACTAAGCAAGCTTAAGCATTGTCGCGGTATAGTTTCTTTTGAGAATTGCGCTGTGGATTGAGGTACTGCGTTTGCATACTCAACTGCATTGTGTAGTTTTTCATTGAAAATCTTCGCTTATAATTCCAAGTCTACCTTACAAAATTTCGACAAACTGAGCATCCGTAATACAAATCAATAGGTATTATTTTCGCAGCTTCCGCCATATAATTTGACTAATGTATACCAACTGCGTGCAGTTGGCTTTTGTGAATGACTAAAATTACGCTGCGTCATTTACCACATACGAATTGTTCTGTAAATAAACGATTTTCACATTTCGTAAACACGCGAAAATAATTTGTGACCAGCAATTTAAGCCATCCGACCGTATGCCTTGCACTATTTCTTTATGCATATCTTTAAACACACGCATGGTTTTCCGCGGCCTCTCAGGTACTAAGGTGGCTGTTGGTGAGTTTTAGTCGTCACCCACAACAATATATACCCGCGTGCTTTTAGTGACCTATTTATGCATCCATACAAACGAGTCAAATACATTTAAAAATGTTATTTTGTGTGTTATTCGCCCCAAAAAACTGTTTCTTTTCAGTGGCTCATCGAGTTCGCCGGTTGATTTCTAATGTTCAGTCAGCGGGATGTTTGGATGCGCAGCATTCAATTTCCCTGACACGCAACATCCAATTCCTGCTCCTGTAACCTCACGTGATTGACGCAAATAGATTGGAATTTTTCTAGGTTGTTAGCAGTTCCTCGATTATGAAATACTTCTGTGAACGAGATGTAATACATAGATAATTCTCCTCGTCTACATATAACGGTTCCGTGCGGATTTGAGTTAGTTTCTCATACATAAATGAGTGGCCACTAATTACGGAATAGTTTTGCCGAGGCGTCGATCGCTCCTGAGCTTGTGGTATGACACAAGGTCAAGAAGTTGCTGTTTAACTACAAGCTGGACATGAAAGACACTAGCGAATCACTATATGCGCTACTTGCTTGTTGTGCTGTTGTAAGCATTGCAAGTGCATTTAAGCATGCTGTATGCAGTTAAAGTCACCGTTCATCAAGGCTTCAGGAGCTCGCTGCTTTCTGATGATTACTTGTATCCGCGTAACTTGCACCTCGGCAGCAATGTATGTCACTGCATGCAAAAATGGCTGCTTGCTTTGCTGCCTGAAATAGTTTTCCATGTCATGGTTAGTTTGCGCGGATTCCGCAGTAAATGATTTATAACAAGGTGCAAGAACGTCACAAACGAAAGAACAGCTTTTAACTGGTTTCTGTATTAACCTGAATTACCCGGGTGAATGTTGTGCGCCGCCACTAATTATTGTCCCTGCCGTGCTGCCTTCGGCGATGATGTGGTAGTTAGCAATACGGCAGTGTTTATAGCAAAGGGATGTGTTCGTTGTCGAGTGATGCGATTGCCGAAGCCTTGGGGCTAGCAGTCAGTTCATCGGATGTAATAATATGGTTCCAACTGTATTAACAATCATTTAAATGGTTTCATTTTGTAAACTGCTTATCTTTCAGACTGGTGTGGATCACCTGGCTGGAGTACCTGTGTCCAATTTATAAGTTGTTATTTGCACTGCATTAGAGGGCAACAAGACTTAGCTCAACCAGACTTTCCTTTGAACGATATTTTTGTTTTAGTAGGACGCGCAGAGCTTGGACGCTAGTGCATTTTGCAACCTTGCACGACTTTTAAAATATTCCGTCGCAGTCACAGCGTTCATGAACTGTAGAAGTACACGACAACTGCAGACGCTATCCATCTGATAGTAAGAAGCTACTGTAATTTTCTTTTCTTCATCTTATCCGAAATGCAACGAAAATAAGCAGGCAGGTTGGGTTTATGATCAGCAGGCTTATCGAAGCACAGTTTATAAGTCTTCGTTTTCACACGTTATGTAAATTGCTACAGTGTTATTAGGAGACAAGGTGCTGTGACGCGCTCGTATGGCTGACATTAAAGTTGTGCCAAGAGATAATGCAGTAGAGATTTGATAATCTATCTACATATATAGGAATAGAACCGCGACCACTTAAACTCCCTACATACGCGGCACATGACAAATACGTGCACCTGTTATGTCTGAAATTTCTTCACATGACCAGATAAGCTTAGTGCCAAGTGAACCACAATGTATCATTGACACATCAACCCTCACGTTTCATAAGGTATACTGGCGATGGCGGACGTCACAATACCCCTACCCGCAAGGTTATTAACAATGGACACGTTCCTGATGCTCCCACACATATTAACCGATCAAATAATCTGCGATTACAATGACTCAAGCAACAGTGACGCGAACGCTGATTATACCATTTCTGGTATGTTCTGATTACGGTTGATTGACGTCAGATAGATTATTAACAAAGTGAATTTCTTAAGCATGCTTTTAAGTTTAATCGAGCTGCAAAGTTATACACTTTACTGTAACGTGGTACCCAGCTGACATATTACACTGCAATCCAGTTACCACACTTTAACCCCTCCATCGTAAACATCGCTGTAAGAATCTTGGCGAATGCATCATGCAACTCCATCACATTTTAAACGAAAACCACACAAGTGGGGTGGGCAGAGAGTGCATTGCCACACGAACTTGCCATTGACAACTTACAGGCTTGTAAAAATTTAAACCGCATTGGCTTCTCATGACACAACGCGGATGATGAATTGTGTGATTTTCCATTCCAGGTACTTACGAGGCTGAGCTTCGAGACAAAACCTCCAACTTTCCAGCATGTATCTCCGCTTTGCTACATCCGTTTCTGGTGGACAATCATTCACAATGTGACTCAGATGTTCCTGTGAAGTGGACAGCTGCCAATATCCCGAGCGGAAGTCTATGAAGAAAATCCGCTCGGCACTGTGAAGGCTGCAAAAAGCTTCTTCCATCTGGGGCGTCGGAAGTGCTTCCCACACTGTCTCTGTGCAGTTCTCCGAAACCAACGTAAAATCGATAGTTATCTTCGGCCAGTTGCTTCAGTAGAACAGGTGATGAATACGGACTGTCTTCGCCTGGTGATTCCTTTCGCTACCATCTCAACTACCGACATTAGTATCGCCTTCAGTATATTCGGTGGTATTCCTCTGAAGATTGGCTTTCGCTGCCCTCCAGGGAGTAATGATATTCGATTTTCCACCCAGCTGCAGATGCCGTAATCTTCATCTACATCCGTGAATATGAGGGCATACTTGCTCAATACACTCCGTAATTCAAGGTGCTGGCATTTAGACAGGCCCTTGATGACACCTTCTCTATCAGCTCTCCCAGTGTTCATCTCAATTGTCTCGTTGCCCACGATTATCAAATTTTTTCCAAATCAAATGCGGCACCGAGCAGTTTGTAGATGGCGTTGCCGATGATTCATTGCTGGTCTCCTCCATGATGAAGATAGCATGGATGCTGAGCATTTCCCCTACGCTTATTTGCAATCGGTGCGCGTGCGTCACCGACAAACGATGTATATTGATGATCTGCGTCGCGATGGAGCATTGGATTTCTGAAACCCTTACGCACCTTTACGTAATGGGCAATGCTGCTCCAGAGACCTCTGTATCCCGAACGGACGCACCTTTAATTGTCACCCTGATGACCGGTAGCCGCCACCTACTCGGCCATTATAGAGAGAAACAATGGTACAAATTGCAGTTGGTACAAGATCCAACCACATGAGCTACCTGGTTGTATCAAAAAATCATCGGCGGTCTGTCGAGCTGCTGGAAAAACACCACCAAATCCTCTGGTTCATCTCATCAGGCTTAGCGAAATTGCTTCATTGCGCGCTGTCTATCGCCTTCCTTTCTGTCTTCTATCCAACAACGTGCTCAAAGCCGTTACAAAATTGACGTTAATTTGACCATGTTTCATGTGTCGATGTAAGCAAACTCATCGAGCTAGGACTCCATGTCTGTGCGCGAATTGCGCTAGACAGCTGAGCTTTATACTGATTGGTCATTGCACCAGTGTAGTGATAAACACGAAAAGGGTTGTGCAGAGCGTGTACTACTACACGAAGGTGCCACTGACAACTAAAGAACCCATACAGATTTAAACTGCGCTTTCTTTCCCCAAAACAACGCAGACGAGGAATGGGATGACCGACAATTCCAGTTGCGTTCGAGGTCGAACTTTGATACAACCCCACCAACCTTACATCCGGTATCTTCGCTTTTCTACTTCCGTCTATGGTGTGCCATTAACGTTCGCAAGTTCGCAATTCGCTCTTCCGTGACTGCATTACTCGACCCGCGTGTACTCCTTTGCGCTTCGATAGCGACGTGTTTGTTTGATGCATTGCGATCACGGCAAATACCTCCTTCATTGATCTGGGCTCAGGCTCATTATGTGATGCTGCCCATGATCCGCCGTCGGCTCGATTCGCAACGCCCGCAGAGCCTTGTCCCTTGTCGTTAATTCTGTACAACCACCTTTTGTTGTCGTTCCATCTCACGAGTAGTCACTAGCTTCTGCTGCATGGTAATATGAACCACTGAAATGTTTGAAAATCCACCGCAGGGAATTGTCCATAATTCTGTTTTCTCCGTCTCAGGAGCCTCAGTTTTCTTGCGACCACTAAATTCATCAATCATGTCCATATCAGCTCGGATTCCGATTTTCCATTGGAATATACGCACAAACAAAGCATCGTTGTGACTTCAAAATACCTAAGATGCACTAGTCTTCCAAGTCAGTTGTGTCTATACACATTCCTTCTTGTTTTCAGTCAGAATTAGTTGGACCCATTTGGTTACTATACCAGTGAGGTTGCCGAACACATTAGACTTGATGTGTACATTGGGTCTGGTCAACTTACTAAGAAACGTTTCAGCGAACAACCGTGGTAGCAACGGCAAAGTGATAATCTTAAACTGCACCGGTAAAATGGCCACCAAACAAACAGCTCCTCCTTAATACAGCAGCCACAGTATTAACTGGAAACACTTCTGTCAACTAATCCGGTCTTGCCAATGAGGGGCCTTGTTTCTCTCCAACAGTGCATACACAGCCCTACAGCACTTTTATCGTTAGTTTCAACCTTCCGTACCCCTTGTTGCAGCACAGTAAAAACAAATAAGTAACGTTTAAAAAGAAGCAGCTGAACGTTCGCTGAGTCAGAAATCTAGCAGATTGATCATAAGCTAAATAAGGATAATATATTTTACAATGATACCACTGATGCACTGACTCTTCTTTGAAATCAAGCACTTAAATGTGATGGAGAAAACACATGACGATCAAGCGACTCTACAAATTCCATGTAAATCAAAAGATTTCATTTGACTTCTCAGTCAAAGTACCAACAAACCCTCTTCATTAATCACTGAAATGGTGGGCGATATCCAGACGCAATTATTTATTTCTTCTACACCTACTTGACCCTTGACACCAACGCTCTAATTACACGTAGGCTTCATCTCGTGTGATATTGCTCTCCGCGATATCCGCCAAGCACCACATTGTTTTAACCGTGCCCGAATCAAGATGCTAATAGCATCTCCAAACCCCTTCTTGAAACTGGGAGGGCCTGGTATGTCACTGCTCTTTTGTATACGTTTTCTGTTTCCGTTGGATCGAAGTAGTTTGTAGATCAATGGAAAACTTTATTCATCAGCCCCTCGCCATAAGGGTTACGCAAAAGAAGAGATTGACAATGACAGGCCAACGCAAACAATCCTTTGATAGCCGGATTAATGGTGAAATTGGTAAGAAGATGTGAGCATTTTCATCAAAGCACTAAAACTGATAGACAGATGTTAAATGGTTTCCTTGACTAACAACCGAACACATTCTGGTAGCTGCAATACCAGAACTACATACCGGACTCCTTCGACTCAGAGTATACTATATTAATGTTATGCTTGCGCAGGTAGAAAACATTTGATTGGGTGGCTCGCAAACGGATAAGGAATCAGCTAGATTATTTTGAATTCTGAAACACATCAATGGGAAAATATATACCCATGCGGTATCCCATTTATATTTGCAAGCAATTTCCCTGTAGTTTATTAAGTATGTAAAAATTACAAATGCAAACGGATGTCACCAAATAATTAAACATAATGGTAAATTTCGGTATTAACAGTACTCAAAGATGCCGATACCTATACGACATTAAATTTCACTGCCTGATTAGTTAGCGAAACCCGACAGTTATGTATATGTCGTGGGACATATGCAAGCGCCAAACCGGCAACGCTGCTGGCAGCTAACAATTCAGAACCTCTGTGTCTTCTTTGCAATGGACTTGTGGGCGGGTAGGATAATTGCACATATTAAGTGCATCGTCCTGAAAGCAGCGTAGGTTCGCTCATTTAGGTTATACAAACAGTATGCATTTGTTCAATTAGATTTACGCACTAACCCAGCAAATCTTTAAAGCTTTCCGATATTCACTTACTATAAATTACTTCTCAACCTGGGTCGAAGCTAACAGCGCGCACTCTTGATATGTAGGACAAAAGCAGCAAGTACGATAAGGGGCTAGAGAGCTCTTAAATGCTCACTGTATGATCCCGTTGCAAAATTGCTATGGAAACGCAAAACGTAATAATAAAAGACCAGACTATGTTCGATAAAGCACAGCTTTGTCGCCCTCCCCCTGTCGCGTAATTACATGACTGTATGTATGACGTAAAAGTCAAATCAGCAATAGAAATTTTATGTGAAACGTTACAATTGTCACAAACAAACACCAAGATATTTTAATCCACTTGTTTCAAGCACTGCAATGTAGGACAAGAAATGTATTCAGTTAGTGATATCAGACAAAACGCGAGAACGCTCTATCAGATTATCCAACCAATTGCAAATGTTTTCAATTGATATGGCACCCATACTGTTGTAACGTTTCACTTTTTCTCTCTGCTCTCTGCCACTGACAAACGTTGTATTGTTGCTAGCTGCCCTAGGAGACTGCCACCATCTGACTTTTCAATCACGCGCCCAGTCAGCCGAAGAAATACAAAAGGCCAGCAATCGGTAGACAGAGAGTATGTATCTACAGGACATGTTTACTCTACGTATTGGTAAGCGAAACGTGGTAAATAGTAGGCAAAGATCACTCACTATTCTGTGTCTGGTTTGCAACCAACATGACTGAGTTCCACTCCAGTGATTTAGAACATTGACGGAATACTTCGATTCTTTTGACGCGGGTTGGTGTTTGCTGGTCGATCAAGTTTTACTCGATTCCCAAGTTTAGCTCCGCTTACGTCTCCGTTAATTACCGTCAGCGCGTATTTTCAAAATCCCAACAAGTACTTATGATAAATAGTATGCAACTATCTAATAAACCTAAATATTTATCCCCAGCAATGCCCGACACGCCCAGCAAGGTATGAGCAGTGACGTAAGCCTAGTTTTGAACACGGAACACAGGGTGATTTAAAAAGTACATGGATAACAAAACAAATTTTGGCGCACAGATAAAAATGAAATGCACGTAAAAAGAAGACGCCCATAGTAGTAAAGACACCGCACATCATTTTAAATTACTTTTAATCTATGTACACGACAACACCAACATTATGTGTAAATTATAGTTCCGCCTCTCGGATTTGAGGGAATTATTTGCTTCAAATCATGTTCGAATTTTACGAATTAAACTGCAGACGTAGACCACAGATAAGATGCACGGAAATAACTACGAGACTATTTTAAATGATCGTCCTTTTCATCATATGCAATTGGGCATCAATGCATTGATTAAGAGCAAGGGTCACAATAAACCGGAAGGTAAAGGGGCAGCACTCTGAGAGAGATAAGAAAAAAATGTGGTCATCCATGGAACCGTCCCTTTAGGACCAACTTTCAGGCAGGATGGTCAATATATGGGTTGCACCCGCACATCCACACCTATCTGGTCGCGTGGATTATAGCAACCAAAACACTGGCACGTTCACTTATCAATCGGGAATGTTATGTTTTATAGGGAAGACACTCAAGCTAATAATGCCGTTGGAAGTTGATTTTTATACAAAGACTGATATTTTATTCATCAGGTGATCGAGCGGTAATAGGCTTTTGCAGGAAAATATTCGACATGGAAACATCAAACCGGATTTGGAATAAGGTTGTAACAAAAAAATATGAGAGTACTCATCAAATATTGTTCATACATTATAGACTATGCATCTTGCCTAAGTACTTGAAATTATTGAGTAATTTACGGATGTGTTTATCCATAATATAGAACAGACGGAAGGAGCACTTTGCATGAAAGCTCGCCACTTCGGAAAAATTATATCTTTACCAATGCCACATGAATAAGAAAGATCGTGACACTTACCAGAGAGGAACGATCAACCTGCGACAATTCGGAATAATAGAACAATGGTACTTTCAATGTTATGTTAAAGTTACTTGCTGTTTTATATGCTGCACATAAATCACCATAGATACTCGTGCAAATTTGCTCGCAGAAACAGTCATAACTTAGCAGAACTAAAAAATTCAACTCACCAATGCTTTGACCAAAAGCCTCTGAGAAGTAAAATCGGTGCAAAGTAATCAGGTGAGAAATAGTCAGAAGGAAGCAACAAAACTGATTTGTACATGGTATTCCAACTCGTTGATTTATATTGCTTCACAAAACATAGAAGATGCGCTTGATATCTACCTCAGTCTGCTGAATACAAGGCAATGACAGAGAGAGATATAAGAATGTAGTTATTTGGTTTGTTACTTCACACAGACAAACTGCCGATGCTGCAAGTTTGTCTAATACTAAATTTTGTTATAGTAATTCATACACGAGCTAGCCCTGGGTTAATTAACATAACATACTACAGGTTTACAGAGTTTTCAGCAAGGTGGCTGACAATTGTTGACTCTCCGCATCATAAGATATGCAATTTCATAATGCCAAATGGCACTCATCCAAGGCGGCCACTATAGAGGAAAAATTCGCAGCTCATTGGCGAAATGTTTGAACTATCATCCACTATCTCGACAGATCTCCAATGCTCATATGTCAAACCCACATACATGTTCAGGCATTTAACTCGCAAACGCTACTTGTTCTCCATTGCTTTGGACACATTGCAGCCGGTTGTCGAATCTCATGAAGAAGATAATAGAAAACCAATAATTGGTGATTAAAAATTGATCCACCATCCATTTGGAATAACCTTCAAATTTCAAGAATAAATGTGTATGAAACAAAAGGGTCAGATACCGGAACAAGATTTGTGACAAGCTTGATAACGCGGTATGCGTTTATCCAAATATTTTATTGTTGGAAATTTGTAGGATTATTAAGAAATAATTGGATGCGGACTGCAAATATTTCAATAAATTGAGCGCTGTATGTTTATTCTTCAACTAATAAACACGCTGCACATTATTTTCATTAACAGGCGGCGCCTCATAAGAAAATAATGTTTTTCTAAATATCCCGTTTAATAAGCATGATAATCCATGTCTGCCATGAAGCACCTGCTGCAAACACTCGTCCTAATCGAATTACGTAATGGTCCTAACCATTAAATGCGCGCTTATGCTGCTCAAAATGAAGCATGTTTCGGCTAACTGATATATAAAGCGTAAGTATTTTATTTTCCTCTGAAGTATACGACACGTTCTAAAGCTGTAAGACATACACGACATGAAACTACTCACTTTGAATTCCGTTTGTGAGATCCGAACGCCAATCTATGAAAATGTATTTGGTTTGTAGAAATATGTTGGATTACCAAGCATAATTTAACTGTTAAACAGCAACTATTTACCGAGTTGTGCACGCGCACAAATATAAAGTTAGGTATGTACTGCGGTTAACTCAGCATGAGCGTATTTCACACATGCTTAACAGTGCTTATAGATTTGTAAAAGTAAGAAATTTAGCAGCTGACGCGCTTGTTTGCCTCATTGCTATTGGGCCGCGCTGTAACTTTAACCCAATTTCCGTCCCAGTCGCAATAGTGACCGCGTCGCAAACAAACTTAACGTAGGACGATACCTATAATCATGTGAAAGTCTGCCTTGCGAGTCCAAATAAACAACTTTACCAGGTTAAACATTCTGAGACTAATAAATTTGCAAAATTTCAACTAGCTGCATTTGCTGTCGCATTGCGGGATTACGAGGTTGATAATCAAAGGATGTGGAGATACCAGTTGCAATTATACGACTATTCTCTCAATTAGGGCAAGAACGATGGCAATACGGATAAAGTGATGAATGTATGAACATCACCTGTCTGTCGTCGTTAATCTTTGTGATCAATAAATTCTTTACGTGAGTCAGTGGGCGCTTAACCTAGGTCTTAGACCCGGAAATTGCCCGAAAACACGCCGCAGGTTACTTGATGCAAAGGGCGCAAAACTGGGCTTGTGATGGTGATGAATTATGGTGGATTTCGAAACATAATGGAAATTCACAAGTATTGCAATATTTGCAAACAAGTTGTTTCTGACCAACGAAAGGTTACCTCTTTTTCTACGTTCACCATGTTGGACATCTAAAGGACATACGGAGCGAAACATTGAGATCAATTTATTGCACGGACAATCAAAATTATTAACCATTGCAGTGTTGAATTTGTCTCGAATTTAGAGAAGACAAGGACGTGTTAATTTCGGTCACGCTTTTCCTTGTCAATTTAATACATCGAAATTCGCAGTCTGATTGCTAAATGCACCGAACTGGGTGAACATGAGTTATAGGGAAAATGACTTAGCAGTACTGAAAAACATTAAATTGTGAAGACTCGGCTTTTCTCGTCCCTACTGTAAAAATCTAGTTCAAGGTAGTTATGATCCTGTCTCGGTAGACTAAGTGAACAGGCGTTCCCTATATGTCTATATATGGATCTTCTAACAAGGGAACTCTCAATTCCGTAATGATTGAGCTAAAGCAGCTTATTAATATTGCTGAAACAAATATAGCAATTGCCATAATACGAAAGGATGCTTGGTTTGGCGAATCCGGACTCACTGCATCATGACGCTACATGCAGTCATAGGGGTTCCTGCCGCCGCTGCGATCTCGATCGCAACTATGTAAAACACATGCATAACAATGTATGCCACTTTTGTGCTTTCCTGAAAGCTAAGATTATTACCTCTCTCCGCAGGCTGGTTGAACATTGAGGGAATTTTCAAGTAAGTCCAGGTAAGTATCTAGTCAGACTTCTGGTGGAATAGCGCCACACATTTGCTAGCGGGCGAGCTTTACATCCAAAGTAGCCACGTCGTAGCAGGACTTGGAATTTTTGTTGAATTGTTGTATTTGAAATTCGTTTTGAACCTGAGCTTAGTTCGTAAGGAACAAACCCAACCGCACTCGACGGCATGGGTTACCGTTTTTACGATTTAAGCTAGCACTGGCTAGCCGTGACTGCATGAAGCTTGTGAATTCTGCTCGGCTCCATCAGTTGATTCTCAAGTACTTATCGGCCATCAGAGAGACTATTGTATATCATTATCTGGAAGTACGTTGCCAACCGACTAGAAGTTATCCATATAGAGCCATTTACCAAGGTCTGTAGTGCAGAACAATCGTATATATACCGTCGGTTGGGAAAGAAACCAACTGGAATGCGCGCCTGGAAATTTTTCTACTGAGCGACACAGATTTATGACAATGGCTCTCGGGATTAAGTGTTCATTTTTAAATAACAGAATGCTCTACTTTCATTGTACCAAACACACTATTCGATTTAATAGAATAAGCTTTCACATACGGTGACGAAATATAACAGGACTCACTAAATGCCAACTTTTGATCTGCACAGCAATATGAGCGAGGTCAGAGGCGTCGGTTCAGCATTTATCACAACGATATCGCAAAGTCCTAATGGCGCTAAGATTCCAATTACGCTAATTAGCGGACCTCGGTTAATTTTAATGTTCACCTAGTGGATTACGACTTACCCGGATTTACACGTTGATCTAAAATTTGTGGGTGTATATATTACCATGCTTGGCTTGAGATTTAGGACATTATTGTTTGAGTCAGGTCCAGTCATGTACGTTCGAAAGTTATACGTTAGCGTCATGACATTGTAACTAAATGTTTTAAGATTTTAGGTTCAAAACTTATAGGAGTATGGCTAATGCAATTTTTACTTGTTTCGGTTATGTATCCCAATAACACTAGTTAGGCAGTTGTAGTAGTGTGTTGGGTGATATTTCGGCTTCCCCCAAACCATGGGGATTGCAAGAGTATCTTGATAATGAACTTGGGAAATTGAGTCAGACATACATTGAACTACAAACGAACAATATGTGACGCTGACATATCATCCCGGTCTACCATTTTCATCCAGAAATATACGTGGTGGGCAGACTTAAGAGAAGAAGAAAGAGTCAGCATTACGAAATCGAAATAAACTGTAACAGGGAAAATAAAATCAATTTGTTTAATTGAAACAGCAGGTTCTTTGAGGCATGCTCACGCAAAATATTATGGAAACACAGCTCACGAGAGAATTTCATTATTGTATGGATACCAAAACCAGAATTGCAACATTTATGTAGATACAGGGAACTAATGGAATAAGCTCAAGCAAATATTCCATGCATGGAGAGCACTGCATAGATACATTGAAAAAAGAACTTTTTAATTGTCTTACGTGCAAAACAATAGGTATACATGTTTGTAATTAACGAATTCGTGCCCCATGCTGAAGCTGATGTCGCATTCATGATACTTCTTCACCGCAGTTGAGCTAAACCAACTTACACTGAAACTAGGTCTTTCAATGTGGATAAAATTCATTACATTTTATTTGGTTTCTTCTGTGTACTTGATAATCTTCTCCCAACTTACACACGTCGCTCATGCAAATTGTGGTACACTTGCGTAACTGTTTCGCGTGGTATTTTGAAAATAACTTTCAGACATCTGTACTTATCAAGTATTAACATTTAACCAATTTCCTCCATATGGTCATTTAGCGAGTATTCATGTCGTCATATGAGTTTACTTAATTCGATATCGGCATTTCGAATGATTGCAAGTTGTTTGACATCCCACCTGTGGCTTCGCTTGATGTGCATGTTGACAAGGTGCCTAAAGGACTATTACCCACTACCGCGTCCATCTGGCTCCAAAAGACATTTGGACCTTGCTGGAGGGGACGGGGTGCACGGTCCTTGTGGTCGTGCTAGGCTCGAAGAGTTGCTCCAGGTACTCAGTGTGGAGCGGACTGCGGTCCAGCCACCACCACCTTGAGTGTACTTGACTCCCCAAATGCAGCGTGTTTGTGTTCGCCTGTGAAGGAGTGTGGGCCGGCTCCGTTGATGAAACGCATCTTCCATCCACATGCCTCCCAGTCATATTCCCTTATGTTTACACTGTATATGGGTTATGTGGATGAAGCTGTGGATGGTGCAGCGCAAGCCATCCATGATCCCTCTGTAGCCGCAGGCGTCCTGTGGCTGGCCACCGGGACAGGCAAGTCTGAAAACGGACGCCGCCAACCAATCAATGAAGTTGGTACTAGTAGCACGACCCGAAATCACTTAAAATTGATGTCATTACAGCCTTATTATACCAATTTGCTGGAACAAATCGTGCAATCGCTCTTGAGTTTGTTGCCACTATTATTCCCACAAAGGATTAATCTCGCGATACTTGAAGGATAATAGAGTAAAATCATTTAAACCCTTAAGTTTAAGCCACAGTTGAGGAGCGATTGGAAACTATAGCATCTAAGAGGGAACAATGCGAACACCGACGAATAATTTAGCGATGCTCTCCTAGTGTGTCTTGCAAAGATTGACGCATGGTCACAACTATTCGGTAGGTAGTGGCCACTGTTATTTTACGAGAACATAAACCAGCACGCAAACGTTATGTGTAGACGGGGAGATTTAGCTATGTATTACGCCTTGTTTGCACAAGTATTTTAAAATGTAGAAACCGCCATACAAACCAGATTAAATCCAAAATGTATGCGTCAATCACGTGCGCTTACAGGAGCAGGATTTTGATGTTGCGTGTCAAGGAAATTTAATTCTGTGCATCCAAACATCCCGCTGACTAAAGCTGACAAAGCAACAGGCGAACTAAAGAGACGAAGCCAGCCAAACTCAAAACTCGACGAGCTACTCAAAACAAACAGCTAATCAGGGCAATTACCATGCAAAATAACTTTGAATGCACGGATTGTTGTTAAATGAAATAACCGCCTTTCTATGGATGCATAATCAGGTCATTAAAAACATGCGAGTATGTATTGTTGTGGGTGACGAATAAAACTCACCAGCATCCACCTTAGTACCTGAGAGGCCGTGCAAAAGCATGTGTATGTTTAAAGATATGCACAAAGAAATAGTGCAAGGCATACGGTTGGATGGCTTAAATTGCTGGTCACAAATTATTTTCGCGTGTTTACGAAATGTGAAAATCGTTTATTTACAGAACAATTCGTATGTGGTAAATAACGTCAGATATAATGACGCAGCGTAATTGTAGTCCTTCACCAAAGCCAACCGCACGCAGTTGGTTTACATTCGACAAATAATAGAGCGGTAGCTTTGAAAATCGTACCTATTGTTTTGTATTACGGATGCTCAGTTTGTCAAAATTTTGTAAGGTAGACTTGGAATTATAAGCGGAGTATTCCAATGCAAAGGAACACAACCGCAGTGAAGTACGTAAACGCGGTACATCAATCCACAGAGCGGTTCTCAGAAGAAACTACTACCGCGACAGTGCTTAAGCTTGCTCCTTTACAAACCAACGTGTAGACATATAACTGCAACGTTCCTACCAATACAATATACTAGGGATGATAAAATCAGTTTGTAGCTTCTTCAAGTTGAGTTCAAGAGAAGCGCACCATTTTACCACAGCACCTATGCATCGCGCATGGAATAAAACAAGTGCACGCGTAATCAAACTGATAACTTACATCCAGCTGCGCTGCCTATGTAAAATATAACAAAAGAATATTCACCATATTTGGCGAGGCAAAATTCACTATCATATAACAGGACCTGTTTAGCTTCAGCTGTTTTGCTCATATAAAAAACCATCATCCCACTGTTCACAAGGCATCTTTCAGTGCGTGCAATTCACCGTACCGTTGTAATTGATATACCGGATTTTCCGTGAAAAATATGATAGGTTGCTGATAAACCGATTATTGTATAGACGGACAGATAAGAACAAGTCCAAGAGTCAAACATATAACATGCATTACTGATTATTTGAATCATTACGGGTACATTTAGCACTTTTGGAAACTGGCATGCCGCGAATACTTAAAGGGATCAATGCAAGTGTGCACAAACTGGCATCGTAAAGTGGACAACTTTCAACTCACCAATTGTGGCAACCGTAGCTAAAGTGATCAGGAGGATCAAAACTGTGGTGCTCTTTGCATTCATGTTGATCGCACTCAGTGAACAGCGTTGGGCTCATTGTAGCTTTTATACTCCCAAATAATAACAAAAACAAGCTCTCATCAACCATGAGTTTTGGAGTGTAAGTGTTGACAGTTAGCGGAAAATCATTGACGTGAAAATCACCACGCCCATGCTTTCACTTCTCCATTGTTGTATTGATTCCTTGTATACTGATTTGTTATGTTGCTTACCCCTACAATGTCCTGGAGAGCACGAGTGTTTAGGACGGTTTTGATTGTTGTCGTAAAAGTTGTTATCTCCCTCTCCGTACAAAATAATGCCCTGTTTTGCAGTGGGAACAAAATAAACCAGTTATCTTACTAGGCACTTGTTGATATTAAATTACCTTCAGGATTGCATTCCCAATCTCACCGACTGAGATTTATCTACCAATATCATTACGAAAATTGTTGCATTGTCCATTTGCTCAATGTTTTTCACTCAGTTTGCATACTTGGTTTCTTGCTCAGTTTCCACAGTGAATTAGGAAATTCGCGAAAGCCTTTAAATCTCAACGACCTGTGAAGAAATAGAAAATTCCGTCGCATCTTCGGATTGCTCTACTCAAGTGCCGAGGGAGTGTTTGCACAACGAGGAGCTTGTTCCTACTTAGCTGTAATTGGTCAGTACGCAGTGTGGTTCTCTTATGACCATAGATTGGGTAGCTGACTGTTGGCTCATCGTTCTAGGGCTGTGTGTTCAAAATTGGGCGCTTGCAGCGGCACATCAGAAACTCGACACGGCAGAACTACGCTACGCTAGCGATAGCATCTTTTCTCATAGATTATGTAATTCATGACTGCAATTGCCTGACGAGAACCGTAGAAAAGCAATTTCTTCACAACTGCTTTTTGATACAGTCAGTACGAGTTAACCTGCCCAGACACTGACCATGCTATGTGTGGGCCTTCAGATGCATTCCGATAGACCATCAAAGAGTCCGTTCGAACCTATGTAACCAGGTGTCCATCCCACTCCAAAAGGCATCTACCCAGTTATCGGGAGCTTACTCCATGCTACAGTTTAAGCTACTTCGCGTCCCATCTTGCAAGCCATAGATGGTCATCTTGTCCTCAAGCGAGACATCTACTGCTAACACAACCTCAGCCCTCCGTACATTCCATCGAACTCTCTAATGCTCATTGGTGAAGAACAGTCTCGAAATCTTCGTCAGGCGTTCGGCAGCTCATTCGATATTATCCACATCGTGCTAGCACTGGACACTCACAGACCCGGTAACGCACTCGATGGCGCATTTGACCAATCAATGCATTGTCTGGCAAATAGTTTGCTTCTCCAGGTTGGATTCTTTCAGAATCCATCTTTGCTTCATGCTACGATAATTACTTTCAATCATCGGCCTCCTACTTCACGGTCTGTTTTCTCCAGATCCTCATGTTTTCGCAGAAGTTCGGTCAGCAAGTTTGTTGCTCTAAACAACTTTGATAACGGTATTTATTCTCACCGCCGTGCTCAGTGTCATATTAACCATAGGAAAGCTAGATGGGCGCGTGCCGTCATTTGCAACTAAGAGTAAACGCACTTCCACAGATCGGCCGGGTTAAGTAGAGCAACTTTCACGCAAAGATTCATTCACACAGCATCACAAATGGCAAAACGTTTAGATGCAGACTACTATTCCATCATAATCGCGATGCATTTGCCTCGGAAGTGGTGATATCCGCCCGTTGGGATGGTCAGTGGTTATCTGTCTAGGTATATGGTACGCGATATTTCTTCTCACGAGGAAGGTAATCATCGTTTCCTTCTCATCGGTGTCCTAGATAAACCACGAGATAACGACTGGCTTCTGTATTATTACGCCCAAGTTCGGAATAAATTAGTAACTGCAAGCAATGAGTTCTTGGATGCGAGAATCATCATCATGCAAGTAAAAGCGCTGAAGCTTTTGTTGTCTTTCTCAGAGCAGAATATGTGGGATCTCTTGCTCTGTTCCGTCAGCCTGCCACTACTCCATTCTTTATGGTGAATAGAGTAATGTGCTCTACAATACAACTGGGATGACAATAATTCTGCCATTTCACAATGCATGAGACGAATGGTGTCAATGCGATCTGAAGATGTTAGCAACAATAGAACGGTTCTGCGGTGTCATCAAGTGGGTGAAGGGAATGCAGTATGGATTTCCGACACAAATCGCTGAAAGCACTTCAGATTTTAATTGCCCACAGTTGGTGTCAGCCAGGATGGGCATTGATGGCGAGCAGCTAAGACGACGATGGAGGGAGTCAATATGCTTATTACAATCAATAGTCACAGTAGCAGTACAGTTGTCGTTTGAATTGTCGCGTTAGTCCGGTGTAATTATTAAGAAACCAGCTATTAGACATTTATTTTTAGTGAACGAGCTTAATAGCTATTTCTTACTCTACCTTTTTTCTCTTTTTGGCTGTTGTTTGAACGCTCTACTGGGTTAGCCCGATTGGTTTTTGCCACTATTAATCGTGCGGCCGCACTTTAACTCGTCTCTCGCTCTGCCCACTGTGGCCACTCCAATTCTTTCAACACAATATTGTGCGTGCGCTCGTTCGAACCAGTTCGACGAGTTCTACTCAGTGCTTTCCAACTCCTGGATCTAACCTGTGTGGATTATACTCTTGCTCCAGTTCCCAGTTTTCGGCATATTCTTTGTCGAATTCCATTTGTGTAACTACATCAAACCAAGCTTTCGGAAAAGATTTTGGTCTCATTCGGAAGAAGAAGTTGAGGGCTCCCGAACTACGCGGCAACCATCCCTGCAAGTTGCAGCATAACAAAGTTACAGCCATTTTGCTCCGCTCATCAACTGAGCAGCTCTAGGGACGCTTATCAGCGTTCCACCTGCATCGTCGCTTAAGGCAGGTCGATTAACACACGCTGCCGCTTTGTGCGTGTGTGTACCCTGCGAGTCGATTGATCGCTGAATCCGACAGTCTGAGCGTTACGACCTCCATCTGTCTCTCCGCACTGACCTTGGTGCGGTTGAACAACCCTCACTTCGTGTGCGAGTTCTGACCTATTCAGGCGTCACCCCTAGGGCAAAGGTGAGCGCTTAGATAGGCCTTGCTGTAAACCATGAAGACGACTATGGTTCAACGTCGCCTATGTTGCGCAGACAACTGCAGTAAAGCGCTTAAGATCAGTATTACCTGTTCTAGCTGCATCAGATCGTACTGTCCCCAATGTGTAGGCAAATCCGTCCAAGAAGTGAGACAGACAAACCAAGTTGCTGACACAATTTGGTTTTGCCCAAAATGTCAAGTGATTCCAGTAGTCAACTGTTTACCTTTACTCATGAAAAAATGCGATAGGATGACTGAAATAATCGCGCAATTTGTAAAAACTAAGATCGCTCACTCGGAGGTAAATATGGCCACGATAATACCTCACCCGGCCAAAGTAAGCTCTGAGTCTAAACCGAAGAAGAGAGCTAGACGCTCTAACTGCACTGCTGCGTCTGTGTCTCTAAATCCACTGGGTCACCTCACTCCCATAAATGGGCAAACCTCAAACATGCCTGCTTCCACTTCTCCAACCATAGCCGCTTCACTTGGTGATTCAGCCATAACACCGACAGCTAGGAGCCTAAGGAAATCCGGTGTAAATAACAAGCAGGTAACGTACGCATCGATTGCCTCGACAAACACACCGAGAGGGACACACATAGGTCCATTTTCATTACCGAGCAGGCGTTGTGCAAAGCAGCTTTCACCGTCAAATCCAGTGGTGACCTCTAAACAACCCGATTTGCCGGCAAACAGTATAAAGCCAAAACTCGATAGACAAAACCACGCTGCATTAACTTTCGTGCGCACCAATGTTCCCGAATCCACATCTGTCACAATAAAAGGCAAGTTGCAAGACGATCGCAACCAGTGGAGTTCCATCTGCGAGGCGATTGGCATTCGGGTTGAGCCTTTAATGCTGCAACGCGTAGCGCGTCATCCGACCTCAGTGCACTCTGGTGAACCTCGAATTCTTCGAGTAACACTAAACTCAGCAGATGAGACAAAGGCTGTCCTGCTCTCAGCAGTTCGTCTTCGCAACTCACCGAGCGGAGTGCGCATATTACCTGATCTACCGTGGAAAGAACGCTCAAAAGAAGCAGTTGAGCAACGCGGCATTGCTAATAGGGATAGCAAGAAAACAATATTTGTTCATGGAATTCCTGAGCTTCTGCATTCTTCTGATCACGATGCACAAATACATGACCTAGAGCAGTGGTATTACATCCGCGAAGCACTCTCTGTAGACAATGTTATTGTCAAATCCCTGACAAGAGTGCCGTCATCACCTAAATACAAGGGCTGCGGACCAAGGCTATAGAAAGTACTACTACACTCCGAGGGAATGACACAAGTTCTGTTGGATAGCTGGTTACAGTTTCGAGCTATGTTGCCAACAGATATCCGGCTAAAGGCAGCAGGCAAACGACCAAAAATCGGAAGCAATTCAATGGAACTTGCAAACACAACAAATTATTTATTTGTACAGTCCTGCGAAGAGACTGACACGACAACTCTCACGGTACACAACAGGACAGAGCACAGCACGAGTGAAAGTTCTGTTCAGGAACGCTCAATAATGCCATGAACACGACTAAAATACACTAATCAAAAAACGATTAACGGCCGGCCACCTAACGACCGGCTTAAAAACTAACACAAACTTGACATCTATCAATGAACTCTTAACAACAAAGTCCTATCCTGCACGTACACAAACGCCCAAGGCCTCCTACGCAAGTTGGCCGAACTTAGAGTACTCCAAGCCTCACAAACGCGGGACCTCGTCATGATTACAGAGACATGCTTAAACTTTGAGATAACCGATTCTGAGATCAATTTACCCGGTATGCCGCTGCTTCTGACCGATAGAACCGGAAGGGGTGGCGGTGTGATTCTTTACTATAATACCAATCTCCGATGTGAAGTTATCGATTACCTGGCAATCCGAGCTCCCGAATCGCTTTGGTGCCGCCTTTGGTTGCGAAACAAGGACATATGTCTACTAGCCGTGATTTATCGCCCACCAAACTCTACGTCGGAAATGGACTCTAAACTAAACCACGTTTTTCAGTTTGCTTTGAACAAGTCCTACACCCACATTCTTATCGCGGGAGACTATAACATGCATGACATAGAAACGCCGGTAACCGACGGTATGCAGTTTAAAGCCTGCTTGCAAGAGCTTATTGCTAGCCACCGTCTTTACAACCACGTAACCACTCCCACCAGATTTCGAACTGCTAACAAGCCGTCGATACTGGGTCTTGTGCTCACTAAGGAAGAACTCATGGTTGACGGGATAGTTACAGGCACACCACTGGGTGGCAGTGATCATTTTAATATACTCTTTGACTATATATGCTATGCGGAGTACCCTGAAAAGGAGGTTGCTAGATTGCATACTGTCGTCCACCACAATGTGTTGTCTAAGCTTGTTAAGGATACATCTTGGACATTCTTAAACGAATGCCCCCAGATGTTGCGTGGGAAACATTTACAAGGACGTTTAGCAAAATGGTAGCGCACGCATCAGAGCAGATGTCCTTCCAACCCAAAACAAGCGTGTCATTTCTGAGGAGTAGAACACGTAAATGTATGGCCCGGAGGGATTTAGCATGGCGAGATCACCAGAACTGCCCGAATGCGGAAACCTGGACTGCATACGTGACACATCGTAACTTCTGTGTGAAACTGATCCGCGAAGACAAGGTCATGCATCAGCAGAAGTTAATGAAGCGATTCTGCACTAACCACAAACTCCTGTACAGGCACGTTAACGGCCTTCGAAAGGTAAAGCGAAGGGTTCCAGCGCTAGTCACGGCTGATGGGTGCACGCGATCAGCAGTGGAAGCAGCTGATGTCCTACGGTTTCATTACTCCAGAACTTCCAGGTGGTAACGAGCACAAACATTCTCTTCATTTCTAATACTCCATCTGGTTTAGAAAACATCACCTTCCCTGCGAAAGCTGTGTTGAAGAAGTTGCTATCCTTGCGTTCTCCCGGAGCTGATGACATCTGACAAAGCTCTACAGGCGGTAGCTAGTGCTCTAGCAGAACCACTGGCAGTTTTCTATCAGCAATGTCTAGAAGCGAACCGTATTCCATCAGTATGGAAGCGAGGGGTCATCACTCCTATTCATAAAGGAGGTAGCCGCACTGATCCTGCCAACTACCGTCCAATAACCTTACTTCCCGTACTATCCATAAGTGATGGAATCAATCATCGCAGACAAGCTGATGCAATACCTGGAAAGCCACGGTTTAATAGCCCCATAGCAACATGGCTTTCGTCAAAAGCATTCGTGTAATCCTAACCTATTAATTGCACGTAATAGCTGGACTGAAGCTGTTGATGATGGAGTAGGAATCGATGTCATCTACCTGGAATTTTCAAAAGCGTTTGATCGCTTGGACCGTCGAATTCTCCTTCAGAAGCTTCGGAATTACGGCACTGGCGACCCAATCCTGAGTTGGATTGACACTTTTCTACAAGAACGGTGGCTAGTGGTGAGAGTCCGAGAAACATTTCCTGATTCAGTCGATGTGGCTTGTGGAGTACCACAAGGCTCGGTTCTTGGACCTCGTTTATTCTTGGTGTTCATTAACGATTTGACGAGATCAATTACTTCCAATTTCCTATTTTTCGCTGATGATATCAAGATATGGCGAAGGATCAGAGGACCGGACGACCATGAACGGCTCCAGCACGGTCTTAACACAGTGTCGAACTGGTCAGTTCAAAACGCCCTACTGCTCAAAATAGACAAATGTCGCGTTGTACGATTACGCCATAGACATAACCACACCTATTTCCTTGGGACAAACGGATTGCAGATTAGCTCCCAAGAACGTAAACTGGGTGTGATCGTACAAAGCGACCTTAACTGTTCAAAACAGGCTGAGGTAGCTGCGGAAAGAGGCAACCAGCACGTCGGCATGCTGCGAAGGGCATTCGGGAGACTTGACCCATCAATCTTCACAATGATGAACAATTCCGACGTGCGCCCGCATGTTGAATACCCTATCCAAGCTTGGCAACCTTGGTTGAAGCGCGACCTAGAAGTGATAGAGGCACCACAACGAAGGGCAACAAAGAATATAAAAGGCATGCGCCACCACTCTTATCACCGTAGGCTGAAATTGCTGGGAATTTTCAGCGGACGCTATCGAAGGCTGCGCGGCGATCTCATTTTGGCGTATCAGATATTGAGTGACCCAACAACGTATGCCGTCATTTGCTGAAACTTAGCCACAACACGCAGCTCAGGGGTAACAGCGTAAAGTTGAAGGAACAATATAGCCGTCTAGAGTGTCGACGGAATTACTTTTCCCTTCGGGTTTGCAAACCTTGGAACGCACTCCCAGACTCAGTTGTATCCTCTCCTACCTTGGATGTTTTCAAAAAACGACTAGATGTTGCTATTAGCTCCCAGCATTTTGTTACCTAAATTACTCTATTGTGGATTACTACAAGCGTGCTTTTCACCAGGATTTGTGTATCAAAATGGACCTAAGTGAGTGACCAAATTTAACTTCTCTCACTCCTTACATCAACGATCACTGCACCCCAGGGTCTCGCTGAATGTCTACGCTCGAAAATGTTTTTAATTTTACACTAATTTTACTTGTCAAATTATTCATTTCCGTAGACGTTCGATAGATGACCCAGACATATTTTGATTTCATCATATTCACCCCAACCATTCTAAGGGACTTGATAAATCATTGTTCATTTTCATTATTAATGGACGCTCATCGTCATGTTCTTTTTCAGCAGTGCCATTTGCAAGAACACATTCCATTGTCTTTTCTTTTCATCACTGTTTTACTTTAGTACGTTAAAGAAATATGTAGTTGTCACACGAGTATATAGCAAGTTTTAAATTGTTGGGTCTGCATTTCTTATTCTCGCTTGTTTCGTGACATTTGTTTAAACGCTTCATTTCGTTATTCTGATTGGCCAGTGTCCTTCACTGTAATTGGATGTCCACATTGTAGCATATCACGGAGCGTTTGGTTGCCGACTAACACTTTGTCTTTTCTGTTTTAGAACCACTGGCGCACAAATTCCGAAGCGACCATTTAAGGCAACAGAAGATCGAGGATTGCACGGACAACTAGTGTTGTTTGACCCACCCCTCCTTCCCTCGGTTTCCCCTGACGTGACCTTGACCGTAACCTGACGACTCGTTCTTCTCTCGCGCGAAACTGTTCCCCGTTCTTCCTGGGTGTGAGGACGCTTGTTCCCTCTGTCTTTGTTGCTGTTGTTTCTTTCGTAATCGCTCATTCATCCCACCAACACTGTGGAATAAAACTCCTACTGGTTATTGCTTCTTCTTTGTGCGTGAACTCACCTTTGCCTCGACGCCTATTACATATTTGGCGACCCTGCCAGGATCGGCAACAAGAATTACCGCTTTCCTTGTAAAATGAAAATCATGCCGAAAACTGAGGTCGAGAGCAAAGTTTCGGATGATACCGAATCTACAGTCAGCGAGTCCACTGTGTTTGGACGAATGGTGTCGGCTCTCTTGGGGTTGTTAAACTCAGTTATTTATCGTGGTCAAGTTCGGGTACAAGCTCCACCCCAGCCGTTCCCTCCCGAGAAGTTTTGTATTGGGGATGATTATGAACAATGGGAACGACAAGCCCGATGGTACGTTGACAGGTTCCCCGAAAATGAAAGGGCCGCTGCACTTTCTAGCCTCCTGAGCAACGATGCCTATCATATTGCAGCTTCGAAAGATATTATTGGAGATGTGGTGAACGGAACAACGTTTGCCCAGTTGAAGGAAGCCCTGCAACCGTCCCTACATGAGTGGGAATACGGTCGACAGTTCCACGCTCGTGTTCAACGACACGGGGAACAGTTCACCATATTTGTCGCTGCGCTGCGGAAACTTGCCATATTGGCTTACCCACATGCCGACAAGGCCAGTCGTGAGGAGAAGATCTTTCTCCAGGCTCTTCAAGGCACGACTAACATTGACATCAAGAAGGATTTCCTGGAGAAGCCACCTGCCACTTTGCAAGAAGCTGTGGACTCCGCCACTCGTCGGGAGAAAATCTTGGCTGTGATCGCTCGGGAGGAACCACGGCGAGTATCGGATTACACTGAATTGGTATCGGTTGTTCGGCCTCGTGAGCAACAACGGAGAGGTCAACGCAATTTTTCTGACCATCGGTCCACCCAGTGGAATAACGTTCCTCGCTTTACCAAGGAATCGCCTGTAGGACCTCAAATGGATTGCCCCTATTGCCGCAGATTCGGAAGATTTGCCTACAGTTGCGGACATAACCGACGGGGTGAGTCTCAGTGTTTGTTTAAGGTTCCTGCCGTTACGTTCGCCAATGCCATCTCAGCTCCTGTTGTGTCAGGTTTTGTGTGGTCTAAGCGTGTTGGTATGCTAATTGACACTGGGGCTACATGTTCTCTGGTCCATATACGTGTCGTACCGAGAGGAGTCTCTGTACATACCGACAGATCTGTCAGTCTGATAGCAGCCAATGGTTCTTCTATCAATCCAGTAGGCTGGATTACTGCTACTGTATCGCTGGGCGGCATTTCTACCAGTCACCGCTTGCTCATAGTTGGTACACTACCATGGGATGTGATACTTGGGGTTGACTTCCTTTTTGAGCACGATGCGAGAATCGACCTCGTCAACAAAACACTCGAAATCGGTAAGCAAATAATGTCATTTGATTCGACTATTGCTTGCAAGTCATCATGTATGGTAGAAGACACACCCGTGCAGAAACTTATTCGTAATGTTCCTCCGGACATCCCATCCTCAGCCCTCGATAAATTAAAGGAAATTTTGAACACGTATCAGCATGCTTTTGCGTGGACAGAGGGCGATCTCGGTCGGTGCAGTTTCATGCGACACCGCATTGATACGGGCAATGCACCACCGATTCGCCAAGCGGCCAGGCGTGTGCCAGTGCATTTTCAGGAGGAATTGAAATGTATGATCGAAGATATGCTTAGACAGGACATAATCCGACCGTCCAATTCCCCGTGGGCTTCTCCCATAGTTTTGGTGAAGAAAAAGAGTGGTGACTTACGTCTGTGTGTCGACTACCGGAAATTAAACGCAATCACACGAAAAGATTCGTTCCCACTGCCCCGAATAGACGACACCATGGATGCTCTTGCAGGTTCGCACTGGTTCACTACGTTAGATTTAGCTTCTGGTTATTGGCAAGTGGAATTACATCCTGACGATCGATGTAAATCAGCATTTGTTGTTCCATCTGGTTTATATGAGTTCCAGACGATGCCCTTCGGGCTCACGAACGCCCCAGCTACGTTCCAGCGACTGATGCACACAGCATTGTCAGGAATGATACCCGAGTCTTGTCTAGTTTACCTGGATGACATCATTGTCCACGGAAGGACGGTAGCTGAGCACAATCACAATCTGAGTTTAGTGTTGAATCGCCTGATACAATTGGGATTAAAACTCAAACCCTCTAAATGTCAATTTCTAAAAAATGAAGTAGCTTATTTAGGCCACATCGTTTCTGGTAATGGAGTACGCTGCGATCCAGAAAAAGTTGAGCGTGTCCGTTCGTGGCCCATCCCAAAGAATACCGATGAAGTACGCAGCTTTCTTGGGCTCGCTTCTTATTATCGGCGCTTTGTAAAGCACTTTGCTACTATTGCCACTCCGTTGAACGAAATCCTGAAAGCAAACCAAGCGTTCACATGGGGCGAAGCTCAGCAAAAAGCATTTGAATGTCTTCGAAATTCGTTGTGTGAAGCACCGGTACTGGCGTTTCCGGATACGCGTCTATCTGCGGGACCCTTTATATTAGACACAGATGCCAGCAACACAGGCATCGGAGCTGTACTTTCGCAGCGGACACCAGATGGAAAGGAACCAGTGATTGCCTATGCGAGCCGAAGTCTTTCACAACGTGAACGCAATTATTGTGCAACACGTAAGGAAATGCTTGCTTTGATATTTTTTATCAAACAATTCCGCCATTACCTTCTTGGCCGTAAGTTCATCGTGCGCACCGATCATCAATCATTGGTTTGGCTGCAAAATTTCCGAGACCCCGAAGGCCAGATTGCTCGGTGGCAAGAACAGTTACAGGAATACGATTTTGAGTGCCATCATCGGCCGGGGATAAAGCACGGGAACGCTGACGCTTTATCACGAAGACCTAACAGAAATCATGGGTCATGTCCGTCGTGCACAGCTGCGTGTGTGTCCGCCGTTATTTTCGATGAATCCGAGACCGAGGAATGGGTCCGTATGCAGTCGACCGACCCAGAATTGAGCATCCTGTACAGTCGCATCGTTCAAAACGGGGACCGACCAACACAACAAGAACTGGCTGGCGCCAGTTGGGAAACGAAATGCCTGTGGTCGCTATGGCCTCATTTACGAGTAATAAATGGCATCATGTATTTTCAAAACGGACCCAGTTATTTACGCAGAATAATCGTTCCAACAGTCGCGACCCAGGAAGTTATGAGACGCATACACGAGGAATTAGGTCACGCAGGACAAAACAAAATGGAGGCTGCAATCCGACGTCGTTTTTGGTGGCCTCATTTGCGACGTGATATCGCCATTTACTGCCAAGCATGCCCTGACTGTGCAAGAATCAAGAACCCTACAAATCCCCGTCGTGGTCCGCTTCAGCCGATGACAGCTGGGTTTCCTAACGAGATAGTGGGCATTGACATTATCGGCCCCTTACCAGAAACAGCACGAGGCCATCGCCATGTCTTGGTTATGGTTGATTACTTTACAAAGTGGTGCGAAGTCGTACCGCTGCGTAATGTGGACGCGTGGAGTATAGCGAAGGCTTTTTTAGCGACTGGGTGGCAAGGTGGGGAGCACCTTACCAGTTACATTCGGACCGAGGAGCAAATTTTGAGAGTGTACTGATGAGGGAAATGTGTCACATATTTGGAATTCGCAAGACGCGCACGACGGCGTATCACCCGGAAGGGAACGGTTTAGTTGAGCGCACCAACCGTACGTTGAAGATGCTGCTAAAGTCATTTTTGAATGAGGAGACGCCCCGAGAATGGGACACGAATTTACCCAAATGTATGTTGGCGTATCGCGCCTCTGTCCATTCCGCCACGGGTCAGACACCACACCTCATGATGACGGGGCGCGAACTACGACTACCTTCAGATACGTTGTTGCCAACCTCTTATCACGAACCTCTAATTGCGACCGACCATATACTTCGGATGCAGTCTAGCCTGGTTCGCGTACATCAGTTGGCACAGTCTCATTTAAAAACGGCGCAGCGTTATCAAAAGGCGTACTTCGACAGAAAGGCTTTTGGGAGTCCGTTCAAGCCTGGTGATGCGGTCTGGCTGAAGGCTTTGGCGACACCAGCAGGCGTCCCGGCCAAGTTCCGCCGCGGCTGGGAGGGGCCATATGTGGTGGAGGACGTATTATCGGATATAACGTATAGAATCATGAAACCCGGTGCGCCTGCCTCATCTACCGTCGTACATTTCAACCGGCTAAAACCGGCGGAGAAATCCATGGCGCTGAGGACAGCGCCTGACGATGAGGGGGAATAATGTAGCATATCACGGAGCGTTTGGTTGCCGACTAACACTTTGTCTTTTTCTGTTTTAGAACCACTGGCGCACAAATTCCGAAGCGACCATTTAAGGCAACAGAAGATCGAGGATTGCACGGACAACTAGTGTTGTTTGACCCACCCCTCCTTCCCTCGGTTTCCCCTGACGTGACCTTGACCGTAACCTGACGACTCGTTCTTCTCTCGCGCGAAACTGTTCCCCGTTCTTCCTGGGTGTGAGGACGCTTGTTCCCTCTGTCTTTGTTGCTGTTGTTTCTTTCGTAATCGCTCATTGATCCCACCAACACTGTGGAATAAAACTCCTACTGGTTATTGCTTCTTCTTTGTGCGTGAACTCACCTTTGCCTCGACGCCTATTACAACATTACGCTTAGAGTCTCATGATGCTCGTTTTAAGGACATATGCGATTCGCTCTTGAGTTCACGGTTGCTTATTCGTCCGTTGCATTTGACGTTTTTCCTTCTGCTGGTTAGCTCACGTGCAATTTAGCAGCTTCCCTTAATTTGGCCTTCAAAACTGTGTAAGCAACTGTGATTTCATGTATACAAGTCTCTTTCTGGCTCGTCTTTGGACTTCTTCTTGCGATGGTGGGGTGAAGGCGTCAGCGGCGACGCAACAGACTTTCTGGAAACGGAGATGTTGAAAATCGTGACTATTTCATTCGAACAGATGCAGTTCTTCCTTTAGCAGCAGCAACAGCAGTTACATTTTGAAAAGTCTCAACCGCAGTTACTCGAGTTGTTATCAGAATAACTGCACATACAGGTGGATTGGAAAGCGGAACCCAGGTTGACATCACATGAAATTGAATCTGAATGCCATTGGCTGCTCAATTCGAACAATGACACCAAAATGATTGAAGTTTCAGATTCCAGAACAGAATCCCAATCTTGTCATACAGTTATTCGTGGCCAACATTTGAGCTGTGATGTGCCGGACCGGAAACCCCCGACAGCATTTTGGAACGGTGGTGAGAGGCAACCATTGCGAGATTGCGCCTACAAAATTCCTCACTCTCAAGAAGAAAGTAACTTTAGGCGTGTACGTACTCCAAGGGTGCAGGCATGCTTGAAATTGTAAAGGACCAGATTCCACGATGTATCAATATTTGCAAGGAAGAGAAAATGCTTGACAATGAAACGTGATTATATTCCCATGTCCATACAACCACAAACTGCGTCTGCTATCACGATCGTTTCTCGATCGATAAGGACAACAGCTGAAAATAAGTCGGTCAACGTAACCAAACTTATGGCCCAAAAGACAGTCAAACGGATTAATCGCCTGTGAACGATGACTCAATGAAATGCAACGTCGGGAAGCCATTTACCTAAGCAGACGTGCGGACATTAATCTGTCCAAAGTGGAAGGAATTCAGAATTTATACTTGCTCAATGCGTCAACGAAGCATGTCACGCCGTACACTAAAGGGGATAGATGTCCCGAATATTCCTGTGCTGACTAGGTACTAGAAAGAACGACACTGCACACCCTTTCTGAGACCGAACCATTTTGGTGTTGGATGCACGTGGACCCAGGCAACGCATTCTTTAAGTGAGGGAGGTGTTGGAGATGCTAGGAAAACACAGGTATGCTTGTGTAGCCGTTCATGACTGCAGACTTTCGTTCTGCTACGGAGCTTCACCGATGTTTGTTTTAACGCAGCATTTCGCTATCCCTATTGGCTATTTGGAGTTGTTGTGTTTGTCTTCAGATCACAGCGGCACTCTGACGCTATCACTCTCACCTTACGTTATTTGCGTGCCTTTGATTGGTTTCTCATCTGCTCTGTTCTTATTGGTGTTGTGTCCGCATGCCTTCTGCACTCTGGCTGGCTTTCATACTTGTGCGTTATGGGATATAACGAACTGGTTTCCCTATGTAAAAGAACTCTTGAATCTCTGTCCCTGGTCGCTGGTGTTCTCACTACCGTTAGCGGGTGGAAGCAGTCGCGGGGTTCCGACACAACAGTAATCATACCACTTGTGGAATGAGACTGATTGACTAGAAAATATGGGAGCTGTCGTACAACCTTAACGTCCTAACTAAACGTTTGGAGTCAAGGCGTCTACAAAAAATGCGTTCATAAGCAGCTAGATATCGTGCGAATATAAGGCGGCATCAATGAGACAGCTTCCTTGCGGCTTTCACTGTCCCTCGGGATAATCAGCCTTATCCCACACTTAACCAATCACTATACACAATTAAAATAGGCAGCCCGATTGCGTGATGACAACAGACACGCCACTGATTCTGGCTGTGACGTATGTCCTGCAACATCTCCAGTCAAACGCAAGGTGGGTTTTGTTAATTCAGCCTGAAAGGTAAGACGGACCAACAACATTCACTTTGGTTGTCGGTGACTTTTTTTCTTAAAGTTTGACTTTTGTCCCGCAGTGTTGTACCATCACAATTCTAGCAACCAAAGCATCGCCTCTCCTCGGTACGCGATGCACAGCACGGTCCGCAGCCGACACAACTTCTTTAAGATTACTTCTTGTCATCCAGTACCTGCCTGCGAACTCCATGTTTATGAGTACGTTAGGGCCAGCCGCCATTAACAATGCTTCGTTGGCATTAATAGTTAGAAACCTGAAAGTGCGTCAGATCTTCGTATGGAAGATCCCAGATCTCACCACCGTAGAGGAGCACAACCCTCACCGTGCTCCAGTATACGCGGTCTTTTAGACTGGAATCTTTAGATGAACGCCGTATGATAGTAAAGTTGTCCGACACTTCGCGACAAATTAATACGACCTCAGATATTCGGGCACATGAAGTAAAGCGTTCATACTTTGAATTGGAACTTTCTTTCAAGCAACTCTACCGAACCAGTTGGCTCACGTGACCCCGTGAAGTCGGCTCTACGTACATGTGATGCTCCATCACGTACGGAAACCAACCGTCTTTTTCCACACATATTTCCCGGTCAGCAGTCAGTCGATAGACTAAAAGTAAAGCATAAGTTTGTCACAACTAGCAACAGGTTAATATTCTTACAGCCACATGAGGCGGTTCGACTGCCCTTATGCTCGATTCGCTTCCGCAAGCTGCAACGGTTTATTCACCTCACACCAGTTCTAACCGACGGGTCACGGCTTCGCAGTAGATCCCGCTACCATTTTTATCTGGGGACTGCACGAGTGATTCTGTACTGTCTTCGCGCCAGTTAATTATTGCGATACGGACCTCAGCGTTGGTTGCAAACCCAACTGACAACTGTGGACTAACCTGTGCCACCTGACCTGGAAGCGGTTGGGGACCAGAGGGCAAGCTGTATTGCTTTTATGTCCTCCGCTCACTGTCCCAGATGGCATGCCCCAGTGTGAAGTACAGTGCCAGTGCTGTACCTGATTGCCCACTAGGCATTCTTGTCAGCTCGCAAGTTCCGCTCTACCGCACGCCTTACAACCACTCTGGTCACATTCAGCACGCTTGGAAGTGGGTGTGTTTCTTCTGGATTCCAACAGGTTCACTGACGCTTCTGATATCCAACATGTGCTGCGGTGACAATTTATTGCGTCACAATCAGAGCCTTTGGCGTTGTGTATTCAAACGAAATACTATGAAACGATATCCCCGGTGGTTAACGAAGCTTGATGCCTAGTGCATCCCTGTAGGTTTACCTGATCAAGGGTTAAAGTTTATTTTGCACTCGGGATGGTGAAAAATCGGTGGCATATTGCTACGGTATGATCAGTCGACGCACATTTTCCCTGTGCAATGGGGAACAACGCCACATGAAACTTATGGTACCTTTCTGTCCTTCGCTGGCTGGGGGACGGCCGGTGGCACATCGGCACCCATCATGTCAGGGCAACGCAGCACAGTTTTAACAGACGATGGACATTGTCCGTGCTTTCGGCGACAAGTACAAACATCCCACGAATCAGAATTTCCGAGTACTTGTGTATTCATAGCCCCAATAATCTAACCAAGTCGATCCGTAGCCCAGCCAATTTCCTCTGCCACACAATGAAGTCCGTAGGATTCACAATGTATCCAGCGCCGTAGACACGCACGCAAGTACATGCAGTCAATAAGATACGTGATACGCTCCGTCGTATTTCTGTGCGCACGTGTCTAGCTCAATTCCGTGCGGCTGCCGGCACACTTGCGGAATACCCAGTCCACGCGCGAACGGTGGTAGTTGCGTACTTCTGACGTCATTCACAGCCACGCTGAATAAGACAAGCAAGGGTCGGACACGTGCCACACAGCATTGCTTCAGGTTGGTCTGGCGACTGAAGGTGGTGGCGACACGACAGGTGACGCACTGGCACATACCTCCAAAGCGCTTGTCCTGTCTGAGCTGTTGCATACCGTAGGCATAGGTGCCCACCAGCGAGCAAGGTACAGACGCGCATTGAGGTTTGTTTAGTCTACCTGTCACATGTGAGCCAGTGCACAGGCGGTGTACCAAACTGGCCTTAATACTTTCTGCCCAGCATTTCCGTTGTTGGCTTAGAATGTACCGGTACTCCATCATCTCCAGTTGTCTTGCTAATGGAATATTTTCTTGGGCCCGTTTTCCAGAGGAGTACCCTTCTGTTTCCAATAACGTTGGCCTCCTCATTGTTTCACGCGTATCACCCCTATTCAGTTCGTTCCAGGAACCGCAGTCAGACAATGTTTCAGGGTTTTTGAGATTCGTCGCAACTAGGCTCAACCAGCGCTGGAGGGCCGTTTCATTGGAACTCATTGGTTGCGCGCACCCGCCGAATCCTGCCGGATTCGAAACCATTACCTTTCTTTTGCGAGTCTGAGACTTATGACGCTAAGCGAAGGATGACGACGGCGGACTGCCATGACTGACAACACTTCTTCAAGGGTATTTTGTGCACCCAGAAATGCGAATTTTCAGCTGTTATCCACACACTAGCATTGTAATTCCGCGGACGGAATAGAAACACTCTAGATTTGAAGGCCTCGTGATACAGCGTGGCTCATGCTCCAATGACATGCATACTATGTACGCGCAGCTGACTATGGAGTGGCTCCAGAGTTGCAAGCCACCACCAATCGAAGTAGCAAATATGCTATTAAGTCGATCACTGATCTGTATTGTGGTAGGGGGATTTGTCGTGTTTTTGAGAACATGTATTGCACTTACATAATATGCATGGCAGCGGAAGATGAGCCGCTCTGTATCACAGTTACCTATCAGTCATAGTGTTCCACCGCCATCACTCATGGCTTAATGGCATAAGTTGCGGACTCGGAAGAGTAAGTTCGTGGGTCCACATCCGACTGGTGCGCCCTACTGACGAGTCGAAAGAGTACGAAACGGCCGTGTGGCGCCTTCCTGAATGTGTTGTGGCTGTCTGGCTGAGTCTAGCTGCGATAAATCTTCACAAAAACCCAATAAACCCTCTACTACTCACCAATAATGTTTCCGGGTGTTAAGGACAGTGCAACAAACACCACATTTCTGCAGCTTCAGCGGTTCCAAAACATCGCCCAAGACGTAAGGTTTAATTCCAGTCGATTTTCGGCTTACCCACCCCATTCATCAGTGTCAGTCAACGGACCAGTTCATCCCGATATTGTTGAGCTTTGATTCTAGAATCCGTTTGACGGACGAAAGTTCTCTAAGGTGGACACTCACTGAGTCCAAATCAATGCTGACGCATCATGTTGACACACACTGGTGCACGATCTATATGTACTCCAAGTAGAACGCCATCTGTGGCTGACAATGATACGGTCAACTTCGATGTCAGGTGTCTGCGCTAAGTAACATGATGTTGGCGTCTGCGTTGTTAATAGATACTGTTGCTATAAAGGGTGTGGTTTGCACATAACTGAAAAATCTATCATTGCCATCTAAAGGATAGCCATCAACGTCGAGTCGATTTCTCGATGTCCAATCACACACTTAGTCAGCAACAACCACTACATTCGCATTCTTCTTTGCACAGCTAATGGATCTGAGTTGCACATGGGATTCATCTTTGGCATCTTCTTAGCTTTTCTTAGGTTTGGGGCATGTGTCAATGCCGGTAAACAGAGCCGCATTTTCTGCCAAAGCTGATTTGATAGCAGCTCGAAGAGAGTTGACACAGGCGACCATTCGGCAATCTCCAGTCTAATGGATCACGTACATTGTCTTCGTCAAATGCAATGCTATGGCCGTAAAAACTTCAGCTGATCGGCAGTGATCCACGGGTGTTGTTATTATTAACAGGATGATGTTAAAATTTTATATTTTTCCGCCCCTGGGCAACAAAGTCCTAATTTAGCCTGTATCCAGTCTGCCTTGTCCGCACTGGAGCACTGGAGTAACTCCTGGAATTAGCACCTTGCCATTGACAAGAGTAATCTATTGTTCCACGGCTGTGGCCCCTCTCTGAACATCCTTACATTAAACGATACCCCTATTCCTGTGTGTGGCACAGTCAGGGACCTTGGTCTAAGCTATTCTACTTCGTTTAATCTTTAGAACATGCTAAATTCTTGCAGGCTTCTGCCAGAAATGTGATCGCCTACATAAGTCGAAGTCTTATTTTGAGGGATTCTAGGCTTCACACATTTAAAATATGTGTTAGGCCGAAGCTTGAGTACTGTGCGATGGTGTATAGTAATCTGAGAAAAGTGGACATCATAGCACTATAAAACATTCAACGATCATTCACAAAGAGGTTTTTGAACATGCGTAATACTATGACATACCGTGAGCATTGCGAGGCGCTAAATCTGGAGCCGCTATGGCTACGCAGACTTAAACGTAATCTGAGCCTTCTATACCGCTTACTATTCGGGTTAAGCTTCACTGTTCAGCCACAACTCGAGTTTCAGACTCGTATGCGCTACGAAATAAGAAACAACGAGCGCCCACTGCAAATACAAAAGTCTCGCACAAAGCTCCGCTCAAGTTTTTTCTCCGTAAAATATGCGTTAATATGGGACAAACTTCCATTGAGTATTAGAAACTGCACTACCTATCCGCAATTCAGACACATGATTAATATTCACTTGACTGTTGCAAATATCCAGTCAACACTTAGCCAAAAGATGACTCTTGATGCTTGGTATGAGGAAGGTCCTGGATACGTTTGAAAGTCGCCGTATCCTCTATTCGTTTCAATATTATACGATTACCTGCAATTCTTGGGTATGTATTTATAAACCATCTTACTTCTATCACTCTGTCCAACCAATTCTCTTTTCTTTGACGTATTGGTTCGTAACTGCACTACGCCTTTCAAGCTGATGTCGCTGTACCATCGTCGTCACTCGCCAAGATTTTCCATCAAATTGTGATTTGCCTATTTGAAAGCGTTTGTATTCATTATTATGTTTTTTAATTCCTCATACTTTATCTTCTTCTTTGTTTCATTGTTGGTCATTACTGGACTGATATTTTGTGGTGACGGAGTACAGCTTCCAACATAAAAAGTATACCCATGCAAACCATTTTGCTACTGACTCGCTGGATTAAAACAAAAAGGTGCCACACTTGATTGATCCGCGTGACGCAATGGGCTGAGGCTTCATCGCCTATAATGTCTGCATAAAACAGTCCTAAAATAACATTTGGTACCCAGTCTGATGGCCTATTTACTATTTTTCCACACCGGCACAGAGCAAATTGGAGCATGGTAGTGCGGTGAAACCCGTCGTGGAAATACCCTGCATGGAAGCAAGTCCCCTGGACACAATTCCATGGATGACCATATTACTTTACCTGAATTTTCCGTGAAATCCGCATTTATTATTGCTCCCAGTTTCTTAATCTCTCTACTATTTTCAAACTGCTAATCACTTTAAAAACCCATATGGGAACCATTGAAGGAAACACGTAAAATTAACTATATTATGGGAATATGTTGTACATGTCGATAAGACCACTCAATTGGTCTGTGCCTTGCAATGTCGAGGAATAAAACGCTTAAGTGATGCATTTCGGAAACACATCTAAGCCTAGAGTACTTGGTGATATCACCTTCACAACTGTTTGAATGCCCGCGTAGGCCTGGCTCATCGCCTGAAAAGGTGTCGGCTCAATTATGCTGCGTATTTATCCCCGAAAGATCAAGAACTTGAAATGGATCTGCCCAGTGCACTCCTGCAAAGAGGTCACATCCCTCAGGGAATGATACTCGTTCAGTGAGCTGGAAATTAGTACAATGATAATTGAAGTATGCTGAGAATCGCCGATTAGACAGACAACGCACAGCAGCTGGCATCACGTACGACTCAGTGGCTTAAGATAACAACTCGTAGGGGAAGAGGGTCGTGGATTATAATTCCGAGGGCTCATTGGTGCTGCTGATAAACACCACCGCTAGGACGAAACGTCGTCCAGCGCGTTCCTGACGGCGATGAATTTTCACCAAATCAATCTCGCAAGAGTCCGTTGCGTAACAAAGCGTCCCAACTGGCAGGCAGGAAAAGTGGAGATCGTATGTCCATTTCCGTCTGACTTTACTGTGCGGAATCTCTCGCTACTGACAAAAAGACAGGCGTCACTTGTAGCAATACAATGGAACAATGGGACAATAGTTTATTAGGGGTAAAATGGAATCGCTTAACAAGTCCCGTGGGATGGAAATTATTGCGAAAATCAATTGTATAATAAAGTGCAAAGCGTTGTGGCGGACTCAGCATAGACTTATGTGGAATAGTGGAGATGTTCTCGTATTAAACGTATAAATCCATCAATCCATTTGCTTAGGCGTTAGGTAAGACACCGTTTGATTGCGTTTTGCAGCCCCTGGCTAACAAGTCATAAAATGAAATGAAAATGAGGCAATGCATCGTCAGCACTTTTTTAAATATCGCCAGATTAGGAGCAAAGGTGACATAATTACGGTGGGCGTTCCAAGGCTCACACACGCGGAGAGAAAAGAAATTGCTACGGCATTCAAGCCGGCTATACTGAAAAGCCAGTTTCAGATGGTGACCAGTTTATTTGGTGTTGCGGTTCAATTCCAGCAGCGGACGGCAAATGTGCTTTGGGTTCTTCAGAATCTGGTAAACCATTATGAGATCCCCCTGCCAAAGCCGATATCGACTGCTGTACATTCTTAGAGATTTCAGTCAAAGTTGATAGGGCAGATGAAAGATGAAAGAGGCCCCTGACGTTCTTGGTTGCCCGTCGTTGAGGAGTCTCGAGAGCAACGAGATCCTGTTTCTGCTACGCCTGAATAGCATATTCCACGTGAGGTCGCACGTAGCTATTAAGCATTTGGGGAAAGATTGAGGGTTCAAACCGACCGAAGGCTCTGCGAAGAAGGCCAAAGTGTTGATTACCGGTTCACGTCACCTGCTCTGCTTGTTTTGAACACCCGAGATCTTCCTGTACCAATACACCCAGGTCACGCTTTTAAGAAACCTTCGCCAAGGTGTGGTCTCCAACCATGTAAGCGCTCACCGGCTGGTGACGCAGATGCATCACTTTGCACTTAGCTATGTTCAATTGAAGCTTGTTCCTCTTTGACCATTCGTTAATGCAATCTAGGCCATGCTGGAGCAGATCCTGATTTTGCTTGTTACTAATCGCCTGCCATGTCTTGACGTCATCGGGGAAAAGCAGGAAATTTGAGAAGATGACCCTTTCCAGGTCGTTGACAAACACCAGGAATAAACACGGTCCCAGCACTGAGCCTTGTGGGACACCACATTCCACCTCAATTGAGTTAGAGAGTGATCCCCTAACACGTACTTAAAGCTTCTGTTGGTAAAAGAATTTGCCAACCCAACCAAGTACAGGACCTCCGATTCCGTAACTCTGAAGCCGTTGAAGTAGGATGCGGTGATCAAGGCGGTCGAAAGATTTGGAGAAGTCCAGATAGATGATGTCGACTCCGACCCCGTCATCGGCCACTTCGGTCCAACTACCTCGTGCAATCAGTAGGTTGGTGGTGCTTGACCGGTGTTGACGGAAGCCATGATGTTCCGGTACCGCGTAACAACGCATGATAAGACACGATAGCAAAAACGATCACAAGAAACAAATTTAGTATGCACAACTTACGCAAACACTGAGTACCTAGCTAGGTTCTATGAAATGTAGGGATGCTTTTGAATGCTTACGACACCTCACGGCAACAAGACATACTTGACGGGAGCACAGAATGAGTAGCGCGGATATTAGTCGAATTGTGTTTGATAACAAACCAGCAGATGCCAAAATTGGGAGCCTGTTCCACTCGAAGTGTCAACATAAAGGATGTCGTCGCTTTCACACGCCTACCTGCTGTATACCACGGACGCTTAACATTAACCGCCTAGTTGGGTGAACCCTCGAGGTTAACAAACAACAAGGTGAGAATGAATCATGAAGATAATGAGGAGAAGGCTCAGTCGCGTTTGTGCACAACCTCATGGTGCAGTGGGGTGTGGGTGGGCTCGGGACCGTCCACACCTGAGTATAGAAAGCCTATCGGATAGGGTACAGTCACAGTGATGTATTCGGCCACTACTCATCAATCAGACGGTTGTGATCTTTTGCTATCCCTTCTAGTGAATATTGGTTTTCATTAGTCTCTGAAGAGACAACTAGTTCCGGAGGAAACTTTCATTAGAAATGTTAACACAAGAAGGCTGCACGATTTAATGAAGGAAACATTTCTCTGCATATCATCAAGTGCTATAAATTCCCAAGTCTGGAGTACACACTTAAAAATGTGCAAAGCAAATTTTCCGGGATGAAATTTTGCGGCACGGGCGTTAGGTATTGCTATCATAAAGGAGTGAGTTCTATCAATGAGATTAATTGCACTTTGGTGCACAGAGCACAGGTGACCAGGCGATATAGATGAAACAGTATGAGGCCGGTGAGCAGTACCAGGAGAAATACAATACATTTGTGTTTCCAATGTTTGAAACGCATCCCATGCTAATTGAGCCATACATGGCGAAGCGGTTTCCTCTTGTCGTGCAGGCTTCATTTGCATGTGTCTTGGACCCACTGGGAACATATGGTGGATGCAAAATAAAAACCAATAAAACGAGTTTGCATAAACTCATTTTCCACATATGCACTGCGCCGGCGGTTGGGGAGAATCAGAGGGCTATCTGCTCACAAAACTAATCCACGGGAGACAATGGTCTACAGACTATAAGTCCGCTGATCGAATGTTGTAAAGGAAGAGCGCAGCGATTTGTCTCTCAAGGTTCGATAGCACCAGCGTAGACCGCTGTTTGCTACCGGTTACCCTCAAGCCAGTAAACACTGGTCGGTAAAGCGTAAAACTGCTCGTGGCCGCAGCTGTGCAAATTGAAAGGTTGAATTATATGCTTGAGATTCTCTAAAATCTGAGGACAGTCAACCACAAGAAGATCCACCAGGAAGCCTACAACCGCATTTTTGAGTAGGATTTTTACAGTGTTGTGTAGATCACGCAGTTTGCTACACCGCGTGCGCACCGGCTCACACGTGACAGGTAGACTAAACAAACCTCAATGCGCGTCTGTACCTTGCTCGCTGGTGGGCACCTATGCCTACGGTATGCAACAGCTCAGACAGGACAAGCGCTTTGGAGGTATGTGCCAGTGCGTCACCTGTCGTGTCGCCACCACCTTCAGTCGCCAGACCAACCTGAAGCAATGCTGTGTGGCACGTGTCCGACCCTTGCTTGTCTTATTCAGCGTGGCTGTGAATGACGTCAGAAGTACGCAACTACCACCGTTCGCGCGTGGACTGGGTATTCCGCAAGTGTGCCGGCAGCCGCACGGAATTGAGCTAGACACGTGCGCACAGAAATACGACGGAGCGTATCACGTATCTTATTGACTGCATGTACTTGCGTGCGTGTCTACGGCGCTGGATACATTGTGAATCCTACGGACTTCATTGTGTGGCAGAGGAAATTGGCTGGGCTACGGATCGACTTGGTTAGATTATTGGGGCTATGAATACACAAGTACTCGGAAATTCTGATTCGTGGGATGTTTGTACTTGTCGCCGAAAGCACGGACAATGTCCATCGTCTGTTAAAACTGTGCTGCGTTGCCCTGACATGATGGGTGCCGATGTGCCACCGGCCGTCCCCCAGCCAGCGAAGGACAGAAAGGTACCATAAGTTTCATGTGGCGTTGTTCCCCATTGCACAGGGAAAATGTGCGTCGACTGATCATACCGTAGCAATATGCCACCGATTTTTCACCATCCCGAGTGCAAAATAAACTTTAACCCTTGATCAGGTAAACCTACAGGGATGCACTAGGCATCAAGCTTCGTTAACCACCGGGGATATCGTTTCATAGTATTTCGTTTGAATACACAACGCCAAAGGCTCTGATTGTGACGCAATAAATTGTCACCGCAGCACATGCTGGATATCAGAAGCGTCAGTGAACCTGTAGGAATCCAGGAGAAACATATCCGTTACTGAATGCGACCAGAGTGGTTGTAAGGCGTGCGGTAGAGCGGAACTTGCGAGCTGACAAGAATGCCTAGTGGGCAGTCAGGTACAGCAGTGGCACTGTACACCACACTGGGGCATGCCATCTGGGACAGTGAGCGGAGGACATAAAAGCAATACAGCTTGCCCTCTGGTTCCCAACCGCTTTTAGGTCAGGTGACACAGGTAAGTCCACAGCTGGCAGTTGGGGCTGCAACCAACGCTGAGGTCTGTAACGCAATAAGTAACTCGCACGAAGACAGTACAGAATCACTCGTGCAGGCCCTAGATAATTGCAATTGTGCAATTGTGAATTACATAATCCGGGGGATAATATTCTATCGCTAACGTAGCGTTGGTATGCCGTGTCGAGTTTCTGATGTGCCACGGCCAGCGTCTAATTTCGAACACACAGCCCTAGATCGATGAGCCAACAGTCAGGTACCCAATCTATGGCCATGAGGGAATCACACTGCGTACTGACGAATTACAGCTAAGTAGGGACAAACTCCTCGTTGTGCAAGCACTCCCTCGGCACTTGAGTAGAGCATTCCGAAAATGCGAGGGAATTTCCTAGTTCTTCACAGGCCTTTGGGATTAAGAGGCTTTCGCGAATTTCCTAATTCACTGTGGAAACTGAGCAAGAATCTAGGTATGCAAATCAAGTGAAAAAGCATTGAGGAAATGGACAATGCATCAATTTTTGTAATGATATTGGTAGATAAAACTCAGGCGGTAAGTTTGGAAATGCCATCCTGAAGGTAATTTAATATCAACAAGTGCCTAGTAAGATAACTGGTTTATTTTGTTCCCAATGCAAAACAGGGCATTATTTTGTACGGAGAGGGAGATAACAACTTTTACGACAACAATCAAAACCGTCCTAAGCACTCGTGCTCTCCAGGGCATTGTAGGGGTAAGCAACATAACAAATCAGTATACAAGGAATCAATACAACAATGGAGAAGTGAAAGCATGGGCGTGGTGGTTTACACATCAATGATTTTCCGCTAACTGTCAACACTTACACTCCAAAACTCATAGTTGATGAGAGCTTGTTTTCGTTATTTTTTGGGGGCATAAAACAAGATTGAGTCCAACGCTGTTCACTGAGTGCGATCACCATGAATGCAAAGAGCACCACAGTTTTGATCCTCCTGATCACTTTAGCTACGGTTGCCACAATTGGTGGGTTGACAGGTGTCCACTTTACGATGCTTGTTTGTACACACTTGCATGGATCCCTTTTAGTATTCGCCGTATGCCAGTTTCCAAAAGTTCTAAATGTACCCGTAATGATTCAAGTAATCAGTAATGCGAGATTATAGGTTTAACTGCTAGACTTGTTCTTATCTGTCCGTCTACAAAATAATCGCTTTACCATCAACCCTTCACATTTTTCACGGCATATCAATTACAACGGTACGGTGAATTGCATGCGCTTTAAGACGCCATGTGAACAGTGGGATGATGGTTTTATAGGGGTAAAAACCCTGAAGCTAAACAGGTCCTGTTGGATGATCTTAGTGAAAATTCAAAATAGTAGAAATTTAGTCAGCATATTAGGTGTACTTGAGTGGACTCACCAAAGGAAATGCTTAAGTGCTAATCCACTTCTATTCAACTTATGTTCCAGAACACACGTGCGTGTGCGTTTACAAACACATACATATTCGTTTACACCGATTTCGTGTGGGCTGGAGAGCACATTGTTCGTCTTCTTCCTGTTGTCAATAAGTAAACATAAATCAAATCAGGTAAAGAAGGTGTTGTAATGCACCGTCTTGTGGTTTTATAAATACAGGTTGCATGAACGCCGAAATGATGATAGTCGCAAGAGCGCTCCAAGAGTGATAAATTCGAAGGGAAAATAGTTTCGGTGGCATTCCAGACGACGATACTGCGTGGTCAGTTTCAGCAGCTTAGCCCTAAATTTTGTGTAGCATCTTAGTTTCAGGAAGCAACGGTAAGTTTGATCGGCGTTTTAAAGATCTGGAACCTCAGAATTTGTTCATCCCGTGGACGGCGATAGCTACCGCTGTATACTCTTAAGATTTCAGTCGCAGCTTGCACGGCTGGTAGAGCATTCCCTTAACAATCTTTGTCGCCCTTCGCTGTGCGTACCCAGTGCAACCAGACCACGTTTTAACCAGGGTTGCCAGGTTTGAATCGCGTAATCTACATCGGGCTACACTTACGCATTGTGCATTTCGAAAGGATGGAGAGACCGAATCGCCCGAACACAATCCGTAAGAGACCAAATTGTTAGTTAGCGCTTTTTGGGCAACTCCAAAGACCGCATCGAACAGCGGAGGTCATCTTGCATCACCATCACAATCTCGCACTAATGTGAGAGGGTTTCAGCATGTGTCCACCCATCTTATATGCGTTGGTGATCCGACCTAGGACAAAAGTGGGGTCAAACAGAATAATTCTGTTTTAATTAATATATTACAGGGAACTATGGATAGGCTGTTTATGGATCCATAGTTCCTAGTTTGTTATCGACTGACGAATTTTGCTTCGCTAAATATGGTGAATATTCTTTTGCTATATTTTACATAGGCAGCGCATCTTAAGGTAAGTTATTAGTTCGATTACATGTGCACCTCTTTCATTCCATGCGCGATGCATAGGTGCTGTGGTAAAATGCTGCTCTTCTCTTGAACTCAACTTGAAGAAGCTGCAAATTGATTTTATCATCCCTAGCATATTGTTTGGTAGGAAGGTTACAGTTATATGCCCGTCCGTTTGTTTTAACTAAGCAAGCTTAAGCATTGTCGCGGTATAGTTTCTTTTGAGAATTGCGCTGTGGATTGAGGTACTGCGTTTGCATACTCAACTGCATTGTGTAGTTTTTCATTGAAAATCGTCGCTTATAATTCCAAGTCTACCTTACAAAATTTCGACAAACTGAGCATCCGTAATACAAATCAATAGGTATTATTTTCGAGGCTTCCGCCATATAATTTGACTAATGTATACCAACTGCGTGCAGTTGGCTTTTGTGAATGACTACAATTACGCTGCGTCATTTACCACATACGAATTGTTCTGTAAATAAACGATTTTCACATTTCGTAAACACGCGAAAATAATTTGTGACCAGCAATTTAAGCCATCCGACCGTATGCCTTGCACTATTTCTTTGTGCATATCTTTAAACATACACATGCTTTTGCACGGCCTCTCAGGTACTAAGGTGGATGCTGGTGAGTTTTATTCGTCACCCACAACAATACATACTCGCATGTTTTTAGTGACCTGATTATGCATCCATAGAAAGGCGGTTATTTCATTTAACAACAATCCGTGCATTCAAAGTTATTTTGCACGGTAATTGCCCTGATTAACTGTTTGTTTGTTCATAGGTCGTCGAGTTCTGATTTTGGCTGGCTTTGTCGCCTGAATTCACCCGTTGCTCTGTCAGCTTTAGTCAGCGGGATGTTAGGATGCGCAGGATTCAATTTCCCTGACACGCAACATCAAATTCCTGCTCCTGTAACCATACGTGATTAACGCATGCATTTTGGATTTAATCTGGTTTGTATGGCGGTTTCTACATTTTAAAATACTTGTGCAAACAAGGCGTAATACATAGCTAAATCTCCCCGTCTACACATAACGTTTGCGTGCTGGTTTATGTTCTCGTAAAATAACAGTGGCCACTACCTACCGAATAGTTGTGACCATGCGTCAATCTTTGCATGACACACTAGGAGTGCACTGCTAAATTAATTGACGGTGTTCATATTGTTCCCTCTTAGATGCTACACTTTCCAATCGCTCGTCAACTGTTGTTTGAACTTAAGGGTTTAGATACTTTTAGTCTATTACACTTCAAGTATCGCAAGGTTAATCCTTTGTGGGAATAATATTGACAACAAACTCAAGAGCGATTGCACGAATTGTTCCAGCAAATTAGTATAATAACGCTGTATAACATAAATGTTAACAGAAATGATTTCGGGTCTTGCTATTAGTACCAAATTCGTTGATTGGTTGGCGGCGTCCGTTTTCAGACTTGTCTGTCCCGGTGGCCAGCCACAGGACGCCTGCGGCTACAGAGGGACCATGGATGGCTTGCGCTGTATCACCCACAGCTCCATCCACACACCCCATATACAGTGTAAACATAAGGGAATATGACTGAGAGGCATGTGGATGGGAGATGCGTTTCATCAACGGAGCCGGCCCACACTCCTTCGCAGGCGAACACAAACACGCTGCATTTGGGGAGTCAAGTGCACACAAGGTGGTGGCTGGACCGTAGTCCGTTCCACACTGAGTGCATGGAGTCACTCTTCGACTTTAGCACGGCCACAAGGACCGTGCACCCCCTCCCCTCCATTAACGTCTAACAGTCTCTTGGAGACAGATGGACGAGGTAGTGGGTAATAGTCCTTTAGGCACCTTGTCAACATGCACATCAAGCGAAGCCACAGGTGGGATGTCAAACAACTTGCAATCATTCGAAATGCCGATATCGAATTAAGTAAACTCATATGACGACATGAATACTCGCTAAATGACCATATGGAGGAAATTGGTTAAATGTTAATACTTGATAAGTACAGATTTCTGAAAGTTATTTTAAAAAATACCACGCGAAACAGTTACGCAAGTGTACCACAATTTGCATGAGCGACGTGTGTAAGTTGGGAGAAGATTATCAAGTACACAGAACAAACCAAATAAAATGTAATGAATTTTATCCACATTGAAAGACCTAGTTTCAGTGTAAGTTGGTTTAGCTCAACTGCGGTGAGGAAGTATCATGAATGCGACATCAGCTTCAGCATGGGGCACGAATTCTTTAATTACAAACATGCATACCTATTGTTTTGCACGTAAGACAATTAAAAAGTTGGTTTTTTAATCTTCCTATACAGTGCTATCCATGCATGGAAGGTTTGCTTGAGATTATTCCATTAGTTCCATGTATCTACATAAATGTTGTTATTCTGGTTTTGGTATCCACGCAATAGTGAAATTCGCATGCGGATGACCAGTGCCAACAAACTTGTTTCTGCAATGGTAAATTGAGCGGGGTCCGTACATCGTATAGCGGTGGTAAGAAAGCACTAATACCTGATAAGGCCAAGGAAGGAACGCAGTTGTGACGCATCTTTGGAAGACGGCATCTATATATACGTATACATATATATATATATATTTATTTACTTATTTATTTATTTATTCACAAGTCTGTACACAGACCAGTGTCATCCGAAACATGGTAATAGGGAAAGGAGAATATAATGTTTAACCAGGAGAGAGAGAGTAAAACGTTAGAAAAAACGCTTTTACAGTTTCACACACACCGTTTTGAGTTTTTTGTTATCATGTTTTGTTCAACATTAAGAAGTACAGGATGAAAATATGGTAAAACAGCGTTGACGCCATCGATTCCGATTGCGGACCATGTCCTCCAAAACTTCCAATCACTGGGAATCCGCTTCACGCGGTCCTCAGCCTGGCAGCGACTACTACTTTCCTTCATTCAAACAGAACCTGAGTATAATTACTTCAAATTTTATAGATAATGATGAGAAATACTTGGCCTTTTCACCTCCTTTAGTGCACAGACCTAGTAGTGTTCGTTCTCATATTTAGTGTACGTTCTTTGTGGTACCGGTATTTTATAGGTTATCATGTATCACCCATGGCGGATACATCGCAGGCCCTTCATGAAGAATTCTCGTTAGAAAAATGGGGTGCCATGCGGCATGTATGTTAAAAGTAAAGTGACTTTCCCGGAAATCAAATGCCGTCAGTGAAGCTACCGGTCTTTTCGTTCTAGACGACGGGCAGATAAATCACCTGTGGATGGGCTAGCTATTGACATGATAACAGCATTCCCCACCGATCACATGCAAGCCGTTTGTTTGGGTATGATGTGCCAACTTAGTATGTCACTAAACCAAGGTGTTGCATTTATATTCACATTTCTGGAAATTATTTTTAAGCTTTTCATGTTCCTTATATTTCCGCCGCTCTTATTTCTTTCCATGTGCGCGCCAGTAAATGTGACAACCGAGCAGGCCGAAATAGTCCAAAAATTTATTGTGAAGTTGTGGTGAATTAGAACCTGTTTCTAAAGAAAACCTGCACAACTACGACTATGTGCAACGTTTGCACCAAACAAAAACAAGGAGCACGATACGGTCTGAAGAAGCCAGAAGAAATTCAAGCTGGGCGCGTGCAAACCCATCAGCTTTACACCTAAAGAGGGCAATGCAGTCAAAAGTGAAAACAAGGAACATATACTCAGCACTTCCCTACTTCCATACAAGAACATAGGGTTAATTTGAACATTGTTCTGATCCCTTACGGGCACAGCATCTAGCCAGACAAGAAATATACTTATATATTTATTTATTTTGCATTTCCTCAAGCGGACAGTCCGATATTAAACAGAGACGTGTACCTCAGGGTGCTGGTATGGACACAGCCAATAGGCATCTGAAAGGAATTAATAGTTTTTGGCCAACAGACTTCGCAGGAGTTGCCGTAGTTTAAAGCACTTACGATGCTTGTAGGCAACTGAGCTTCGTAATTTCCTGTAGTATGCCGAGCCAGCAATGCTTCAGTAGCTTTCAAAACCGCAATACCACCCGAATTTCTAAGCTTCGCACCCTGGAATCTACCTGACGTGCCACTCCGTGTTCCACAAAAGCATATAGACGTTGTGGAGGATGCCTTGAATATATTTGTGCATAATTAATACGATTCTTACGGTGAGGCGAAGATGACGTTTAATGAGCATTCATTGGTTCACCTGGTCAAGGACGTGAAAAGACATGGTGTGTTGGGCAATTTTCCGCATTCCCATTTCCTTCTAACGTGTCTGTGCTGAAAATATCCCTGCACTATACCCTCAGCCCCGCTGCGCAACTGATGCGCAAGTCTATGAAAATGTCCGATAACCCCGTGTTCCTTCCAGGATGCCCACACAAAGTGGTGTTACATTAATGCTGTATCATAATGAGCTTGCTTTCATCATCAACGGTTCCATGTGCACTCCACACAGAGCGGAAAACCTTAGTGTGTTTCGCAAAACGCCCTGTGTTCGCTCCGTGAAGCACCAAAACGATGGCTGCGAATACATCATTCGTCATGCGTTTGCTAAGCTGTACGACCTACACAGATGCGGTCTACGATCATCGGCGAAAGACAATTATGTAGCCTTTGATTTGCAACCAACTGTCCTCGAACTACCACTGCAGCATGTTGTCTGCATGTACGCGTGCTTTAAGGTTGCACGAAGAAACGTTATAATTCCCATATTGCAAACATTTCGCTCTTAGGCCTCCCGTGCATTTGTATTTTCGAAAACGCGTTCTGTATCCTAGCCTTTATTACACGTCAGTAACACGGAATGTCATTTAGGTGAACTTTGTTGCCATGTACATGGTAGTTCTAACGTCATAACCTGTACTTCAGTTAAGGTCACAAATGCAGTGGCACGTCATAGCCTTACAAACCGGAGGTTACCGTTATTGGCAGCAAGTGGCTGCCGAATGATGGTCTTAAAGCCGTCATTCCTGAACGAAATGTACGATAAAGCTTCACACATTTTCCATAAATGCCTCTAAGGCGCAGTACCTGAATGGTATATAGGGCGTTACTGTTCAGCTTGCCGCCCGGAAAAGTTTGTCCGCACAATTAGTTCGAGGTGTTAGAGCCGCAAACAAATTCTTCGGTACGCGACGTACCTACTCTTTTAGGAAAGCGACTAGGTACGCCGTCACGGGTAACGACATGCGGTTTCCGATTTGCCTGTCACTGTGACCTTCACGAGGACAGCCACAGGACATCTGCGCCTACAAAGGAGCTTTGGACGTTTTGCGCTGTACCATCCACAGCTCCAGTCACACCTCATATCCAGTGTAAACCCAAAGGAATATGACCGGGAGGCATGCGGTTGGGAGCCTCGTTTCATCAACAGAGGCGGCCAACATTACCGCACAGGCCAACACCAGCACGTTGTATTTGGGGAATCAAGCGAACAGAAGGCGGTGGCTAGACCGTAGTCCGCTCCACACTGAGTGCATGGAACCACTCTTCGAGCCTAGCACGGCCACAAGGACCATGCACCTCGTCACCTCCAGCAACGACCAACAGTCTCTTGGAGCCAGTATGGAAGGGTTAGTGGGTAATAGTCAAGCGAGCATCTTGTCAACATTCACATCAGGCACAGCCACATGGGGGATGTCAATCAACAGCCCATCTCTATAAAGCAGGTTTTCAAATAAATCAAATGTTACAGCATACGGCTATGCGGATATTGCTCTCTGCGGAATTAGCGTATACATAAGTTGGTTGGCAAGCAGTACGCAATAGGTACAAAATGTCCACAAGTTATTAAACAACTGACACAAATGCCAAGAAGTTAACGAAGAGTACAACAGCGTAAGTAATGAGAGTAAATTAATAAATTGTTCAGGTAAGCAGCACAAACCAAATAAGGTGAATGGAATTTTCTCCAGCTTAAAAATACCTAGTATACGTGTAAAATGGTTTGTACAATAAAAAATGATTTATCACGGGATAACAGCGATTGACACGTCCCGTAGGAGGGTCGGATTGAATACGATGAAATCAAAATAAATGTGGGTCATCTACCAAACGTTTGCCGAGATGAATACGCAGATAAATTACATCAGTGTGAAAGTAAAAATCGTGTGTATGCGTTCAGAAACACACTCAGGTTCCAGTGGTCATTGACATAAGGTGTGACAAAAGCACAATATGGTAACTCACTTAAGCCCAGTTGATACAAATATCCTGCAGGAAAGTATGTTTATCGCAATTCACAATTGAAGTGTTCAGATCAAAAGAGGTATGAAGCTGGGAGCAACACGCAAGCGTTTTTTGAAAATGTCCAAGTTAGGGGAGGATACAAGTGAGTCTGCGGTGCTTTCTAGGGTTGGCAAAGCCGAAGGAAAAGGTAATTACCTCGACACTCTAGATGGTTATATTGTCCCTCCAATTTTAAGCAGTTACTCCTGAGTTGTGTGTTGTGATTAAGTTTCAGCAAATGGCGACATACGTGGTTGGGGTCACTGAAAATTTGATACGCCAATATAAGATCGGCGCGCAGCCCTAGGCAGCTTCTGCTGAAAATTCCTACCAACTTCAGCTTTCGGTGCTGACGGTGATAGCGCAAGCCCATTACATTCTTTGTTTCGCTTCATGGTGGAGCCCTTAACGCCTCCAAGTCGCGCTTCAACCAAACTTGCCAAGCTTGGATAGCGTATTCAACATGCGGGCGCACGTAGGAATTGTGCATCATTGGGAAGATTGATGGGGCAAATCTCCCGAATGCCCTTCGAATCATGCCGACGTGCTGGTTGCCTCTTTACGCAGCTACCCCAGCCTGTTTTGAAGAGTTGAGGTGGCTCCGTGCGATCACACCGAGGTCACGTTCCTAGGAGCTGGTCTGCAACCCGTTCGTCCCAAGCAAATATGCGTAGTCTAATCTTTGGCGCAATTGTACAACGCGATAGTTGTCTATGTTGAATGGTAGAGCGTTTTGAACTGACCAGTTTGACTCTGTGTTAGGATCGCATTGGAACCGTTCGTGATCGTCCGGGGGTCTGATCCTTCACCATGCCTTGATATCACCAGCAAAAGATAGGAAATCGGGAGCAAATGATCTCGCCAAATGGTTACTGAACACCAAGGATAGACGAGGTCCAAGCACCGAGCCTTGTGGTACACCACATACCAATCGCTTGCATCGGACAATGATTCTCTGACTCTCATCTCTAGCCCAAATGCGATGAAGAAGCATCATGTATGCAACGTCAGCCACAATAAATTATCTACATTTTAATGTGACATTATTCGCAGGAACTCTGCTGACCCGTTTTGAAGCATGCGGCGTTTCTCCCCAAGAAGTTGACAAGGCACTAAATAAACATTTGCACACTGGGCGATACAATACGGCACCGCAAGGCATTGGCACAACACGGCGTTCCACGGAAGAAGTTATTAAGCGCATTAGTAGAATCCATTATTGCGTTTTAGGTTGCAGAAGTGTTTGATCTGAATCAAATGAACATGCAGCCATGACACCCATGTACTTACTTACATCTGCATTTTGTATGCGCATATGTATATTCGTTCACTTCCTTTTGCAGATTCGTATTCCAAACCTGCGAGCTCTGTAAGCATGTGAAAATTGTGTGCATTTTCATTGAGTGGTAGAGAGCAGAATGGAGGTCAAGTGTCAGTTTCTTCACTTTTTGATCTTCTAAAGATTGCAGGCGTAGTAGCTGTGGCATAGCACAATATGTAATCTCAGTCCTACAAGATGCCGGAGCACTCAGTTGGACTATGTCAAGTGAACGTTTCGAACTCGCTTCTGGCTATGCATTGACAATGGGTCAGATAGTCGGTTCCAGTCCTTGATTACTGTAGCAGAGATAACCACATATGAGCGGACTTTGAAGCTAATCGGTTTAAACAGCTTCCAGCTGTGATGTCGAGTCGCACTGCCAAGTCTCAGCTGAAAGAACTGCCTCGGCTCGTTTCCCAATTCTCCATGTTGGATACGCCTAGTGTAGATGAGGTTCCCGAGACGTCGGCGATAGTCTAAGGGAAAAGCTTTGTCCTCTGTAGTCTTGCAGGATAGGGCAGTTCGCGTAGCCCAGGGACAAATTTCGAAGCCCTCGGAGAATTCTTTCGACCTTGTTAATTTCATGCTTCGCTAGAGGGACCAGGCCGGAAGTCCGAATTCAAGTACTGGACGGATGTGAGAAGTGGAAAAGTCGAAATATCTGCGGCGTCAGCTTGATGAAGGGTCTCCGTATGACGCCCCACATCCCGTTCGCCCCAGCAGTCTTCCATCTTGTGTCGCGGGTAGTGTGGAGAGCAGAGTATACCAGGATCCTCAGGTTCTTTACCCGTGTGGCAATGTTGAGTAAGTACCCGCAAATGTGATAGGTGCCCAGTGGTTGATCAGCTCGGATGGAAATGACAGTGCACTTATCTTCGTTGACCGGTAAGCCTTAGTTGATATACCAGGCATTTAGAAGATCAAACGTTTCCGGTAATCGGTCGGCATCTTCAGGGCTGGAAACTTCCGAGTATAGCTTGAGGTCGTCTGCATAGATATGACATCCTAATGATCCCGGGTTCGATGTATGCTTACTCCATCTGATGAGGAGCAGTAACATCGAAAAGCCATAAAAGAAAATAAACTGTCCTTTACAAACCTCCATACCCAGTCTAAGTGAACAGTGGAAGTTTTCTATGTAGCCGATATTTATTTCCTACTCTCGGGTTTCCAACTGCTTAAAAGATTTGTGCGTCCTGTACCAGCAGTATGCAGCTCCGAGGAAGAATACTGTATTATGCCTTTAAGTTGAGACCAGGCGACTTTTACACGTAAGGAACTGTAAGGCCCTTCAGGGACAGGAAGCAGCGCAGTCACTGAGGTAATCAGCTGATTCCTCGATCCTCTAGTTCTTCATCCGGTTGATTGCGCAATCATCTTGGCGTGGTCACGTGACCAGGGTGAGGACTTGCGTCCATTATCTACAAAAATTATTAAGTCACTTGAGGATGCTTTAGGATACGTGGACGAGTATATGATGAATGCATGTATGTTGATGAAATACAGCAGTTAGTCATACAACCATCTGCCTGTGCTGGGCGGATGAGTCTCAGTCTGGTTGTCACCAAACAACTGACACCCGCCCTATTTCGTAGACTCCTCCCGATTGGTGAATCACCGTACATGACAATCGGTATGTCGATCGAATATTCATGCTGCGCCAACTCCTCGAACATCGTCACCTCTACCATTGGCCTATCATTGGTGCATTCTTAGTCGCCTGTGTCGCATTCAACTCGGTTAATCGACTTGCGCTATGGCGTGGCTTGCTAAGCACTTTGAGCCCAGAAAAGTACATAACCATCCTGCGAGCAATCTATTCCCACGTCTCCAGCAGAATGATGGTCTTTGGCAAACATTTTGATCCTCCATTGTCATTAACAATCTACGACAGGCTGCTCTAAGCTGCTGTTTCCCTTCACTTTTGCGATCGCTGACGCCCAGTGTAAAGCTGTATAGAATTACCAGCATTGTTGTCCGCAACAATTACCGACAGGTGGTTTCGAGCGGTGTCTCACAGAAACCCATTCTTGGTCCACTGCTATTTGCTATGTACGTAAATGTATTATCTGTGTTGGGGCTGCCTACCCTCATGTCCGTCGACCAATTTAAGTTTTGGTATTTGGTGAGCGACCACTATGGCTTCCAAGTTTTGCAACAGGCACTAGATAGACTCAGCCATTGGTACGTTTTGTGGCAGATGCCAATAAACTACAGCAATTGATCAGTTTCGCGCATAGGATTAAGTGGTCCAATCCTCCCAGCATATGATGATGGCTGAATGATGAACTGCTGCATTTACAACAGTGCAGGGCCTACACCCACCATCGTATTATAACCGGCCGTTTGTCTTAAAGCGCGCTTGGCTGACCTACCTAATTTCTGACGATGGTCGGCGCCAAGCATCACGCTGCTCCTCGGACCACGCCAAAGAGCTGATTGATGAATCAGCCACGTAAAGAACCACCTGAGCTAGGAAGCAGCTGTTTCTCCCACACAGCCGCTGTGCTTCACCTTTCCTAAACCCCTGTACAGTTTCTCACGCGTAAAATTTATTGGTCGTAATCAGCGGTGCCGCTTATTGCTGGTACAGGACGCACAACTCTTGAAAGCAGTCATCATCATCATTGTACAAGTCAGCTAGAGGTGGGAAACACCTCAGCTACTGTGCCGCAATACATAAAGGAAAAAGAAGATAAATACAACAGCTGCACGCCAGCTGAGCTACCAGTAACGGATATGCATCGCTCCGGTAAGCTATCAGCCGGCTGAGACAAAAAGAAAAATTATTATGTTTTACACTATGAAATGAGGTCGTGGGTTGAGAGAAGGCTAAAAGGGATGGGAAGGGACAAAGAAACTTAAAGCAGCAACGCCAATGAGGTCCGCTCCTTGCCATGTCAGCAAGTGTATCCAGCCAAACCTGTTCACCGTCTTTTGGACTCCAACCAGGGATCCATGACGCTCCAACCGAGGCCAGCTCCGAAGTGAGGGTCTTCATTCCTCTGGACCAAGTCATCGCTTGGCCGTTCCTCCACTTCTTCCATCCGCATCGCCGGTGAGCAAACAACGCACGTCGTGGAAGTCGGTGGGCTGGCATGCGCAACATGTGGCCCAGCCATCGGAGCCTGGTGCGTGAAATGCCGGTGCTGAGCGGTTCGGCTCTTTTATCTGTGCCGCGAGTAGAAACCAAATGTGGTATAAAACGAACAGCGTCCATCTTTCCATTTAGAATGGATATGAAGGTTCGCAAAGCGCCGTTTATGTTCACATGATTCCTAGGTTGTAGATTTGGAAAACGAATCTGCAAGAGAACACAAACGAATATATATACATATTTGCGCATACCAAATGGAGGTACAAATATGTGCATGTTAATTTGGTCCAGATCAAACACCACCGCAGCCTGGAAATCAATAATCGATCACAACATTACACCTCATGAATTCTCACGTAGAAGTCGGTTTTTTGCTCATGCGGTGTGGTGTCGTATTGTGGCGCATGTTGTGCAAACTTTTCTTTACTGAATTGGTAACTTCACGTATACCATGTTGCACTTGCTAATATCCTTAACGCAATCACTTCCATCCTAATGCAGAAGCTATCATTCCTAGTGCAGAAGCTAGCATTCTTAGTGCAGAAACTTCCCTCCTTAACGCAAAGGCTATCATCCGATAATCATCGCACTTACATCCACGTATCCCTGCGTGGGCAGAGGCTACCAGCCTATAGAATCCGGCATGGCATAGCAACTGAAAACAGTCACACACAGAATACTCACGCTTTCGGAGCTGGGTAGGAAAACTGTGACACTTGTGTGAGACTAGCGTGGTCCAACTCAAATGGACAGCAATTGAGACTTTACTAAACGGAGCTCATCCGGTGCCTAGTGCACCGCGCGCCCTCACTAGACAATGGTGATGTCTGAGACATCCGTTCGAGCACTCACAGTCCCTGAAGGAAGGGAAACGACTGCGCTCAGAGCACCGGGTATAGGCCTGTAGTGGAGTCTTGCCCATTTTGTAAGTGAACTTCGGAGATGTCTGAGGCTAGGGCGCAATTGATGCACGCAAGACAACAGTGAACAACGTTATCTTGGTACTAAAAAGGAGCTCTAGACAAGAGGCGCGGATAGGTTGTCTCGTTTTGATGGGTATTCAGGCTAGGTCAGTCAGATTGTTGAAAACGCAGCAGAAGCTACCGCTTGACCTTGAAGTCAAATTGTCCGTAACATAAGGAGCGGAACGACCTCCGCCGCAGCAGAATGGATACCAATCACTACACGTAACTTCTTTAGTTATGCGATGAAATAGCACTTTCGTGACGAATCTACAGGTCTAAGTTGAAGGTGGGGTAGAAGGTAATCATATTCCGAACAATTCGCCCCCATACCAACCACACAAGTCAAATCGAGGTAGACAGGACAGCTCCCAGATGGAATGATATAACCACCAAGGGAGCAATGAAGGAGGCATGTGATGGATGTTTGACTGCAGCCTTGCAATTCCCTTTCAAAGTATATGTTAAACGGGGATTTATATTACTTTTCTTCTTGTGTCGTAAGCACCCAGACATGTACTATTTTGTTGCTAAGGGATTACACTACAAGTAGCTGGTCTCGTGAAATATGGGGGTATGGCGTGCCGGTGCACTCTGCGGCAGTGATCCCCAACCTATGTATCGCCGTGGACCGGTCGCCTCTCGATAATTATAACCCGGCCCGCTGAAGGTGATTGTTGAACGTGCACGTTTCAGATTGTTTTGAGTGAATAATTTAATTGTAATTGTGATTGGAAGTAACTTGAAAATTGTTGTGTCGGAGCCCCACGGTTGCTTCCACCCACTAACGGTGGTGAGAACTCCAACGACCGAGCAACAAACAATGTTCACGTAGCAAGCCAAACCGGCCACTAAGCGTCTGCCTGTGCAACTCAATCAAAATATTCAAATTAGGGCATATCACAGGCTATGCGGAAAGGCTGGCATTTTATCAGTCAAAGCTGGACATTTCAAAAAGCGGGGGATCGATAATTTGCCCCAAAAACGAAAGAAATACACAAAGTACATGCGAATAAGCGTAAGCTTCAGTGTCCATACAAGCTAATCACAAATGTGAGGCAAAAGTGAACGGATGCGTGGAACCGAAAGTGAGGGCAGGGTGAGTAGGGCAAAACTCACAAAACAACCGGGAAGAGTGGAGTCTTCTTATCTCCGCTATAACAAAAAGAAAATCCACTTACACCAACAAATAGGTAGAAAATGATATGATACGTTAGCTCAGTAGAAAGCTAACTTATAGACAACCATGAGCGTGTCCCTCTGCAACGAGACTGCTCCATCTGGGGGGAATAGGAGACAATGACGTTTGATGTGTGCTGCCTAGGTCCAGTTAATTGTAAAGTTTTCTTTCGGCTGCTGACACTACAGAACACGCCGCTTCACACAGCTAGGTTGACAGGAATGGCAACCTGCGCGTAATTCACTGTGTCTTTAATTACAGAACACCGGCGAAGTTCAGAGAGGTTTGAAAACAATCGGTTTGGTATAGTAATTTGGTAACGTTTCGCCTCTAACATAGAGGCTTCATCAGACCAGGTGAATCAGTGTGCAATTGGTGTGGGATTTTATAGCGAACAGGGGCGATAACCGCTTTACCCGAGTCTTGAGCCATGAGTCATTACAGGAACAGTTCGGGATGTCACCTCAGGTGGTTCGATCACAGTGGGAATAGTCCAGGTGTTCCTTTGTGTGTCATGACATTGACGGATAAGCCATGGGCGTCGGTTTGCACTTTCCAATCTGATCCACGCATCGATGCTCGTCAAGCTGGTCGGCTTAAGACCGCCCGCCACGCATTAGGGATTTCTACCCCCTCCATTCTATTCACGCAGTCGTCAGATTTGGCAATTTCCACCGCCTCGGCAATCAACCGCTGAGTGGTGGATCGGATACCCTTCCTAATGACCTCTACGTTTTCGAGGTCTATCTGGTGACCCGTATCTAATGCATGCACAGCTACGGCCGAGTCTCTTATTATTGCTTGATATTCAAACTCGTTTCTTGGTAGTATTGCAATGCGTCTCCTATGCTCAGAAATTCGTGTGCGTAATTCTCTCGCTGTTTGGCCTATGTACACATGTGCACAGTTCTTACATTTAATTTTATAAACACAGTTAGTCGTCCTATCCTTGGGAAGCGGGTCCTTCAGGTGTACCAGCGCCGAACGTAACGTTCGACCTCGGTGAAAGATCACCCTTATATTTTCCTCGTTTAATACCCTCCGAATTGCCTCCGAAGTGCCTTCTTTGTACGGAATTCCGACCGTCCCTATCCACTCGGCTGGGGGTCTTGACTGCCGGTGTAGCACTTTATGTAATTGGCGTTTAACTAGCCGTCTTGGGTAACCACTTTCTAATAGTTTGCCCATTGCCACTTTCCGCGCAGCCTTTTTGTCCTCCTCCATTGTGCACAAGGTTTGTGCCCTGTAGAAAAGCGCTGAGGCTATCCCAGCGTAAACCTGTTTCGGATGACCCGAGGTGTAGTGGAGTACGCCATCAGTATCCGTTGGCTTGCGATATATTGTCGTCTTTAAATTTCCCCCATTCCTGTGAACCAGGCAGTCAAGAAACGGTATCGTGCCGCTACAAGATTCTAACGCAATAGTAAACTGTATTCTCTCATCAATGGAGTTTAAGTGATCAAGTAACTCGTCCTTCTTATCCCGTTTAACAAGTACAAAGGTGTCGTCTACATAACGCCACCAAACTTTGGGTGAGTTAATGTTGTTTGTTAACGCCCTGTTCTCGAATTCTTCCATATACAGGTTCGCCAGTACCGGGGATATTGGCGATCCCATGGCGAGACCTTGTTCCTGACTGTAAAGCTTTGACTGAAAAACGAAGTAAGACATGTTAAGACACACTGTCATACCCTCGATTATCTGGCTAACTGTTAGTTTCGTCCGATCATTCAGGGTGACATCTTCATTCAGACGACGTCTCGCTATTCCTAGCGCCTCCTCTTTAGGTACATTTGTGAAAAGTGATGTGACATCAAAGCTGACCATTAACTCATCTGACTCAATTTGGAGATTTGCTATCTTTTGAGCGAAATCATAAGAGTTTTTCACGAATGTAGTCGTTCGCCCTGTTAGAGGCTGCAATAGCCTTGCCAAATGTCTCGCAAGTTCATGGGTCGGAGAGCCTATACCGTCGACTATGGGCCGTACGGGAACTTCGGGCTTGTGAACTTTTGGCAAGCCATAAATCCTCGGAGGTATAGTCGATTTTGGGTATAGACTGTACCACTTGCCTACCCCTAAATCGTCCTTCACGGTTCTTAAATAGTTACCAACCTCCGTTTTACTCTTATTCATTACTGACGCCACGGTCTTATCAACAACTACTCTATACGGACCCGTCTCCAAATGTTGTCCCAATTTTTCCAAGTATTCTGACCTATTCATTACGACTAGGGTTTTTCCCTTGTCAGCCTTTGTAAGTACAATACTGCGATCTTCCTTTAGGGAATTTAATGCTACACGTTCAGTTTTCGGAAGATTTGGCTCACCCGGTTGCTGAAACTTAATGATATTTACTACCTGTGCCCGAATATTCTCTGCCTTCGTAGCGGGCAACTTTGTCACCGCACTCTCAATGCTTGGGATAATCTCTTCCGCATATATCTTAGATTTATTAATGGTAAATGTCAAACCTTTCTCTAACAATCTACATTCCGTTACATTCAAAACCCTATCTGACATATTAACAACATTACAATATGTATTAATAGATCCAGAACTTTCAGTAGGACCGGTAGCACTAGGATGCACAGACATTAAACGCTCGAACTTACGCGTTTGTCTTTTCTTTGCATCCTGCCCTTGTTTCAATTTGACATCTGAAGCCTTGTTGAAAATTCGGTTGTAGTCGAGAGGCGTTATGGCGGTCTGTAGATCCAAGCTCAGCCGACTCGCATCAATGCGGATCTCGCTTAAACGTTTGGTCACAAGGTAAATCCGCTGTTTCAGAAACGCCTTGGAAGCATTAAAGGCAATCCTTGCAGAGGTATACGTACTGTCCGGAGGTTTCACTGTGAGACATTTGGGGATCAGATTAGTCTTAAGACATCTCATGTTGAAAACGCGATGGTTCTCCCAGTTCGCTTCAAGGCCCGCCAATCGAACGAATTCACTTGCCAGTTTTCGAACACGGGGTCCGTAATTGGTTTCAAATTCTTGGAAGTTACTTGGAACCGATCGAGTAGTCATGAGTTCAGAGAGGTTTGAAAACAATCGGTTTGGTATAGTAATTTGGTAACGTTTCGCCTCTAACATAGAGGCTTCATCAGACCAGGTGAATCAGTGTGCAATTGGTGTGGGATTTTATAGCGAACAGGGGCGATAACCGCTTTACCCGAGTCTTGAGCCATGAGTCATTACAGGAACAGTTCGGGATGTCACCTCAGGTGGTTCGATCACAGTGGGAATAGTCCAGGTGTTCCTTTGTGTGTCATGACATTGACGGATAAGCCATGGGCGTCGGTTTGCACTTTCCAATCTGATCCACGCATCGATGCTCGTCAAGCTGGTCGGCTTAAGACCGCCCGCCACGCATTAGGGATTTCTACCCCCTCCATTCTATTCACGCAGTCGTCAGATTTGGCAATTTCCACCGCCTCGGCAATCAACCGCTGAGTGGTGGATCGGATACCCTTCCTAATGACCTCTACGTTTTCGAGGTCTATCTGGTGACCCGTATCTAATGCATGCACAGCTACGGCCGAGTCTCTTATTATTGCTTGATATTCAAACTCGTTTCTTGGTAGTATTGCAATGCGTCTCCTATGCTCAGAAATTCGTGTGCGTAATTCTCTCGCTGTTTGGCCTATGTACACATGTGCACAGTTCTTACATTTAATTTTATAAACACAGTTAGTCGTCCTATCCTTGGGAAGCGGGTCCTTCAGGTGTACCAGCGCCGAACGTAACGTTCGACCTCGGTGAAAGATCACCCTTATATTTTCCTTGTTTAATACCCTCCGAATTGCCTCCGAAGTGCCTTCTTTGTACGGAATTCCGACCGTCCCTATCCACTCGGCTGGGGGTCTTGACTGCCGGTGTAGCACTTTATGTAATTGGCGTTTAACTAGCCGTCTTGGGTAACCACTTTCTAATAGTTTGCCCATTGCCACTTTCCGCGCAGCCTTTTTGTCCTCCTCCATTGTGCACAAGGTTTGTGCCCTGTAGAAAAGCGCTGAGGCTATCCCAGCGTAAACCTGTTTCGGATGACCCGAGGTGTAGTGGAGTACGCCATCAGTATCCGTTGGCTTGCGATATATTGTCGTCTTTAAATTTCCCCCATTCCTGTGAACCAGGCAGTCAAGAAACGGTATCGTGCCGCTACAAGATTCTAACGCAATAGTAAACTGTATTCTCTCATCAATGGAGTTTAAGTGATCAAGTAACTCGTCCTTCTTATCCCGTTTAACAAGTACAAAGGTGTCGTCTACATAACGCCACCAAACTTTGGGTGAGTTAATGTTGTTTGTTAACGCCCTGTTCTCGAATTCTTCCATATACAGGTTTGCCAGTACCGGGGATATTGGCGATCCCATGGCGAGACCTTGTGGTAATGGTAAATGTCAAACCTTTCTCTAACAATCTACATTCCGTTACATTCAAAACCCTATCTGACATATTAACAACATTACAATATGTATTAATAGATCCAGAACTTTCAGTAGGACCGGTAGCACTAGGATGCACAGACGTTAAACGCTCGAACTTACGCGTTTGTCTTTTCTTTGCATCCTGCCCTTGTTTCAATTTGACATCTGAAGCCTTGTTGAAAATTCGGTTGTAGTCGAGAGGCGTTATGGCGGTCTGTAGATCCAAGCTCAGCCGACTCGCATCAATGCGGATCTCGCTTAAACGTTTGGTCACAAGGTAAATCCGCTGTTTCAGAAACGCCTTGGAAGCATTAAAGGCAATCCTTGCAGAGGTATACGTACTGTCCGGAGGTTTCACTGTGAGACATTTGGGGATCAGATTAGTCTTAAGACATCTCATGTTGAAAACGCGATGGTTCTCCCAGTTCGCTTCAAGGCCCGCCAATCGAACGAATTCACTTGCCAGTTTTCGAACACGGGGTCCGTAATTGGGTATAGACTGTACCACTTGCCTACCCCTAAATCGTCCTTCACGGTTCTTAAATAGTTACCAACCTCCGTTTTACTCTTATTCATTACTGACGCCACGGTCTTATCAACAACTACTCTATACGGACCCGTCTCCAAATGTTGTCCCAATTTTTCCAAGTATTCTGACCTATTCATTACGACTAGGGTTTTTCCCTTGTCAGCCTTTGTAAGTACAGTACTGCGATCTTCCATTAGGGAATTTTATGCTACACGTTCAGTTTTCGGAAGATTTGGCTCACCCGGCGCGGCCCAGGAATGTACGGAGAGTGCGTTTCGAGGTGGGAACTAGACTGCCTTGTATCGTCATTATCTACTCAGGTAGCGGTTTCAGTTCGCCTTGTCCTACTTTACGGCCCAGTAGGGTGACACAGATCTTTCCGACCTGGGACCTTGGTCCATTTATACGGAGTCCCGACTGCGGAATGCGTTCCAGTACTGCCGCGAGATGATGGATATGTTCCACTTCTGATTGGCTATACACCACAATATCATCCCCGTACACAACCACGTTTTCCAATTCACTCAGCAATCGCAGCATTAGACGTCGGAAGGTAAACGGGGCTCCTGTTATTCCAAAGAGCATCCTCTTAAACTGGTACGGTTTCTCACCAACGATAAACGCCGTCTTCTCTCGATCTTCCTGGTGTATTGCCAGTTGCCAGTATCCTGATCTCAAGTCCAGGACCGTGAATATCCTCGACTGCTGCAGCCGACCAAAAATCTCAGCAACTGATGGAACTGGAACGAAGCGAGTCAAGGAAATTTCATTCAGTCTTCGGAAGTCGACACAGAATCGGTACTTCCCATTCGTCTTCTTCACTAAGATCACAGGAGAGTTGTACGAGCTATGTGCCTCCTCAATCACGCCCGCGTCTAGCATTTCCTGCGCTCGCCTGTTCACCTTAGCCTCCAGATGGATTGGTATCCTTCGAAGTCCATGGGGCCGATACGGTTGGCGAGTTAGCGGGATGGTGTGTTCGATCCAATCGCAAAACCCATATTGGCTGCTGTCATCCGCAAACAAGGGTTGGTATTTGTTTAGCAGCGACTGCAAAGATAGGCTCAAATGTAACACAGCAACAATCAACTGCGAAGATCTCCTTTCTCCACAATTAATAAGTGGTAGTGACTTGCATTCCATTAGCAAATTCCCACGCTTTAAATCAATGACAGCTTTATTGAGCTCCAGGAAATCTGCTCTCAATATGGTTTGTTTCGCATCTGGTGACACGAGAAAGAAGTGTGTTCGCTTTCGTCCTTCAATTCCCATGGTGTGTTCGGCTATCCCATCAATTCCCACTGAATGACTGCCAGCCCCTCTTACGATCGTGCAGCACGACTGAAGCTTCTCACCTCGCCGATGATTGAGTAGACACCATTCCATCATTCCGTCTACTTCCACCATTGCTTCAACCGCACTCCTGCTCAACGCCCCAAGTATACAATCCTCGATCCGAAAAGAAAAATAAGGTTGCACACGTTTATTCGAAACCCGAGTAACCTCACGCCTCTGCGGACATTGTCGTTTCCATTGCCTTGATTTCCCGCAGTTGAAGCAACATCCCTTTGTGCGCACCCGATAACGCTGAACGCGAAGCCCACTGATGTCTTCCGTAAGCTGTTTTATCATCCGTTCCAATTTGTCCATCCGTTCCACATTCTCATGTGGCTATTCCTTCAGCAAAGCTAGTGGTGCATCGCCCATGTCTCGAGTAACTTGCGCCAACTCCTTCAATTGCATCTTCCAAGTAGCATTGGCAATCCGAGCGCGCTCCGCGGTTGGCCGTGGGAGGCCGGCCAAAATCTGATCCACCAGCAACTGCTTCTTTGACAGCCTATCCAACCCCGGCAAGGCGGGGTCCAACAAGCCCCTGAGGTGCACAACAAACACGAGGGGATTCGTCCCAGCACCAAGCCGCGGCGCCTTGAACCGTCGCATCGCCTCCTGGCGGTCCGCTGGCGTGTCCAGGCCAGGCAGCAACGCTTCCTTAGCGGCGTTCCACTCCAACTTGACCAGACCTCTTCGCGTCGCCTCCAGAACAGCCTTCACCCTGCCCTTGAAGAGACTCGGTAGGGCCACCATCTTCGCCCGGTCCGTCTTCAGTCCTACCGCCCCTGCCACCTCCTCGAAGTCCTCCAAAAACGCCTCCACATCCCTGTCTTAAAATGGTCCCGGCCAGAGAACCTTCATGGCATACGAGGTCACGGCACCAAATGTTAGAATCCGACGGGCAGGCGGTAATCGTTTATTGCTAAAATGGCTTACCCTAGGTGTGTTCGTTTATAACTTGGAGGCGTCCGCTCATCTGCGTGATCTCCCTGGAGTGTTCCCCAACTGGTGCTTGCTTCTGTGTTCACTCCTAGTGCACACGTAACTGTAATCCTGATGTCATCTTCAACTTTGGGGAAGCCGGCAGGGCTCGCTGTTGGTTTGTCAGCTTGCACCACCACAATACTTATACCCGGCGCAGTAGTATCCACTTTTAATCCACCACAATTGCACAGCATATAGCAGCATACATGCGTTAGTCACATAGGATGAAAACCCGGGGATTGCTGCGTCACTCGACAATCCCGATGTGACTTCTTCACATCGTAGGTTGTCCACCGCGCTTGTCCAGCAACCGTGAAAAGCGCACGACACTGAAGACGATGACCGGGCATACGCAGTACGTGTCCAAGACACCGCAGGTGACGCAACGTGACGAGCTCCTTCAGTGAACAACTGCCTCCACCCAATCCATGCTGTGTAACTTGCACATTGGCTACGTGGTGCAGTGACCACACAGGGGCAATCAACCGCAAGCAACGGTGCTCAGTGACAGAGAGAGGGCGCAGGTCGGCGATCCTAACGGGCCAAGTCTCGCAACAGTACAACAGTACAGCGCGGACGGTCACACAATAAATATGTCCTTTGATGGATATACCGATGTCATAGCGGAACCACAAGTGCTTCAGCTTAGAGAAAACGAGGCGAGCTCTTGAGCTACGAAACAAAATCTGGTCTCGAATAGCTCCATTGGCTATAATGCAACCACCTAGGTAGGCAAAACTCTCCGTAACCTTCAGTCTCTCACAACCAAGATTAAGTGAAGGTACAGGCTTTGCAATCGGATGGAAAAAGACATCCTATAGTTTGACTCTTTAATCGCAAGTTGGACGGTCTGTGGACCGTCACCCAGCAAGACGATATCATCAGCGTAGTATAAGTCAACAGCTCGGCTATCTGGGAGGAGCTCAACGCCAGCACGTTTAACGAATTATGTAGAGCATACTTTAGGACTTCCTCAATGGCAAGGTTATTAAGATACTTGTACCTACAGTGTCCCGGAATATCCCGGATGAAAGCTTCAGTCAGAGGTTACGTATATTGGCCTTTTATTGACAACACTATCCATGATTATGTCCCCACATGCAGCATATGTGCGTCAGCAGCGGAACTTCAACGTAAATTCATCCAACCCTGGATGCCAGCCCCTAAGCCACGGGAGAGCATTCACCTTGATTTCCCTGGTCCCACTTAAGGCCATTTTTTGCATTGTGATTGATGAGTATACCAACTGATCGGACGTATACATGCTGAACACAACTACGACAGCGGCCATGGTACGAAAATTGCAACAGTTGCTTGCACAGCTCGGTTCCCAAAACACCTCGGTTTCCGATAGCAGTTCGCAATTTATCTAAGACGATTTTGGTGCCTTTTGCCAGTGTAATTGTATCAAGCATTGCCGGTCGCCTGCGGAACATCCCCAGTCCAACGGGTGAGCAGAATGTTTGGTAGATACCATCAAATGTTTACTTCCATGGATGCGGGGAGGGACCCACCGTGGATATCATACACCTGTTCCTGTTAAGTAATATGGGCTACGCAAAATCCCGATCTACCAGGCGGCAGATACCGAGCGGAAGCCATGTTCGGGCTTGAGCCACATGCTCCAATTAATGCAGTACTCTCTAAGGTTACGCAACGGCTACTGGCAGGAAGAGTGAACAGGCGTTTTCCACTTGTGGAGCCGGTGTACACGTCGAACGCATGGTCAAACCACCAAATCTGGCAACCTGCAGTTGTATTCAATACCGGAATGTATGAATACCATTCAGAACAAGAGGCTAAGGAATGTTTACGTCCTGACACTGAGGAAGTTGGAGGCTGAAGGACGGCGAGCAGCATGGATGGATGAGAGAAACTTCAATCTGTTCAGCGTGCGCACAGAAGGTCGATCGACACGCGGCACCCGTGCACAGTGTACGGTGGTCAACAGTGGGGGACAAAATTTGCACCTAATAAGTGAAATGACCGCGGACGGGTTGCTGGGGTATTCCGTTCCAAGGGGCAGTTACAATAAATAGGATGTGCGCAGATGCTTGATACAGATGGTAGACATTTATCTGACAGCTGTGTTCTTGTTTGTGGTAACGCCCCACGTCACACTAACCTGGAGCGTTTTTGTCAAGAGGAAGCTTACACTTCGGGAACACTGCTACGACTCGCACTGTATTCTCCACAGCTGAACCCATTGACTGGATTTGGAGCATCATTAAGGCCTATGTTAAACAAGAAATGTGGAGGAGATATAGCGAAATGTTACACGGAGATCCAGCTGGTGTTCTGAGCAAGACGGAGTGGAGGATGAACTTCCTGGAGCAGGTTGTTGTGGTAGCACGCGCATGCGTGACACTGAGCCACTGTCCACAAATGGTGCATCATGTAAGGCAAAAGTATGCTGCTGTTTTACGCCTACTTGACCTGTAAATGCTTCAACGTTACCGATAAATTTCACTGCAGTTGTCCCTGTGGGTTTTATTTTTCAAATATTTGTTGGCCCGACCCAAGTGTGGGTGCTATTTCTTCCAGTCCTGCGTGGTTCCCTCGGACATGGAGATACTTCAAGTAAGTTACCATGGCAGTTGTTTCCTGCTGTGTTAGTAACAGGTTGTGAGCCAGTGGAATCAGCAGTTGAGGGCATACATTTCGGTTGCGTAGAAAGTCAGTGCGGTGGATACATAGATAGACCGATGACCAATGACCACGAATAGTGCAGCTGGAATCCCGGAAGGTGTACATACACTCCAATCATTCATTCTGTAATTAAGAGGTGTGGACATCAGCCTGAGCGTTACCTGTCATACCTTAGTGCTGTCGAGCTCGTAAACATGACCTCCTACATTCGGGTTGCACTTACGTCCGCATGAGTCAGTGAACTAACCAGGTGTTAAAGCCACTGCCTTTCCGGTGTACATTTAATCGAGGGGTCTGGCTGAGTACCCGAGTCGTTCTCCTGTCAGATGTGGGCGCCCTGCCTGTATCATAGCCCCCACTTCGGAGGTTAGGAAGTGGTCGATGGCCATCTTCCCGTAAAACCTAGCCATGAGAGAACTGGTCTTCGGGTTATAAGCTCACGGCTCGATTAACGTAGAGCACGAGCGCCACGCACTGTCCATGACGGTGGGAGGGCACCTTCGGGTGTTCAATGGTTTGCTACTGCCCTCCTCAAGTGAGGCCTCTGCTGGTTAAATTGGTGCAAACCCGCCAAAACCCACCTGCGTCTGGCCGTCGTCACAGGTACGTATCCTACGATGGTCGCAAAACGTACATAAGCCGTTTCATTGCCTCCAAGGCTACGTGTGACGATCGTCAAGCAGATCACAATCCTTCTCCGCAATCACATTCCAGAGCTGGATCCGCTCCCTACCACCTTGTGGGTCAGGCTTTTGAGTCAAAAGCTCCGAATGGATTGCCTCCAGCAAACCTCCAAACCACCCGCTGCCTTGTGGGTAAGGCTATTGAGGCAAAGGCCCTGGACGGAGTCCCTAAAGCAAACATCCGAAGCATAAGGAAAACCTCGCGTGCCATTCCCCACCATTGCAATCATATGCCCGCGCGCAAAGCACTCAGCATCGGGTGCTGGAACGTGCGCACACTACTGGACCGAATTCCCAGTGAGCGCCCGGAGCGAAGCACTGCATGCTTACAATGGAGCTGGCGCGCTACCACATCGATATTGCGGCGCTCAGTGAAACGTAGCTCGCTGAGTAAGGTAAGTTGCATGAAGCAGGTGCTGGCTACACATTCTACTGGGTGGGCAACGTCGTCTCAGCACCACGTGAACATGGGGTCGGATTTGCAATATCCGATCCCCTCCATGGCCTGCTGGTGGGTGAACCAACTGGCATCAGCGAGCGACTGATGACTGTTCGCTTACGACTCGGAAGCGGTAAGTTTGCCACTTTAATAAGCGCGTGCGGTCCGACTATGTGTTTTCCTGATGACAGGCGTGAACCATTCTGCGCTCAGCTATCCTCCATGGTACAGTCTGCGCTGTGGAGCAACCGACTATTTATGCTGGGTGATTTCAACGCGCGCGTTGGGCGTGATGCATAAGCGTGGACAGAGGGTATCGGTGCGCATGACATGGGCTCAGCTAGTGCGAACGGTGGCAGGCTGCTCTCATTGTGACCGCTCAGGGCCTGACGATCACGAAAACTCGGTTTACACTGAGTGCGAGTGATGTAGCAAATTAGACACACCCACGGAGTGGTCACCATCACCTGCTCGACTATGTCATCGTACGTCGGGGTGCCATGTATAAAGTGCGCATGACACGTGTACTGTGTGGAGCTAAGAGTGACACTTATCACTTATTGGTGAGGACCAAACTGCACATATATTCTAGTAATTCGATGCATTGCACTCCCGCCGTGAATCGGCGTAAATTTAACATTCCCTCGGCACTGTAGCGAAACGTACTGAGCCGGGGAAGGTGATCGCCGCACGCCTGTGTGATGTGGAAGGCATAGCCACAGTGGGCGGCCTGTGGCACCACCTTTGCGACCAGGTGACAGCTGCTTCCGAGGAGACTTTAAAGTGCGCAAACTGTAAGCGGCCTGATTAGTTTGCTGAGAACAATGAGACTAGTGGCTTATTGGTGTCGGGGAAGAATGCAACATTTGCGGAACTTGTTGCAGGTCCCAGTGACTTGGGGAAGAAGAGTCAGTTTCACAAACTTCGACGGTGACTGACTCCAGAGCCCCGTCGCATTAGATATGCATGATGGACGAAGAAGTCGAAACAGTGGAATGCTACGCCGAACGCCGCCAACATAAGAAATTCTTTGACTCCTTGAAGGCGGTGTATGTACCGAGATTAGGCCTTTGAGTACGCTGATCGATGGTAGTTCAGACGCTACATGCACGCAGACTGCAGACATAATGCAGGTCTGGCGAAAGCACTGGCAGTCTCTTGAACAACCTTTCATAGCTTTACTGGCCTACTTTGGACGGCCTGAAGCCGCATGATGTGAAAGCGAGTCTGTCTGCCAGCCAAGCCGACACTGGATGAGAACAAATAGCACTTGATCAGCTGCGAAACGGCAAGTGTACCGGGGCCGACGTGATTCCGGCTGAAGTACTAAAACACGGCGGACCTGCGTTGGTGACTGCGCTGCACCACTTGGTGCAACGCGTATGGATTGCGAAGGAGGTGCCTCCCGAGCTGAAGGATACCCTTGTGCTACCACTGCACAAGGGCAAACCGAGCAAGCTATGTTGCACGAATTATCGTGGCATCAACTTGCTGAGTTGTGTGGGTAAGGTGACTGCCCGAATCCTGCTCAACAGCCTCCTCAGTCTGTTTGTAGAACCTAGCATGGCGGAAGAGCAGTGTGGATTCCGTTCGGGTGGCAGCACTATATATATGGTGTTTGCAGCTCGTCAGTTGCAGGAGAAGTACAGAGAACGACACCAGCCATTGCACTCGCTTTTGTTGATTTCACCCTTGTTCTAAAGAATAACAATACCTGCACGGAACACCTCTGAGGACAGACCTGCGACGCTGCCATGGATACAGAAGCAATACAGAACAAAGAAATCACCCGCACTTCACAATCCTGGCACACTAAAAGAACCCAGAAAACTACGCAAGCCAATGCAGTCACCTGAGTCGTCCGACTGCAACAATTCCAACCACTAGCGGCCAACTCCGAGAGAGACTACACAACCATGGGAAACAAATTGGCGAAACGTGACTGCGAATATCCGCGAGAGTAATCTTTCAGATGCAATATATTCCATGTCATACCACCAGTCACCAGTGTTCCAGGACGTGGTGGGTCTTCGTCTGGCAAGCGTTTTCCCTACAAAAGGCCACAAATGTCTGCTTAACAACATTGCGACGTGGCGGAAGTGACGCGCCACTCAATAAAGTCACCGCCCCTAACACACATAGGCCAGTTGACTGAAACCACATTTACAAATTCTGTGCAAATATCTGCTCTCGTACGAACACGCCTACATATCGGATTAGTGACATGCCACTATTCTTAAATATTTTTTCAGCTGTTTCCTCATACTTCACACAACTGACCAGCACTGTGTACACACCCTAATCGGACTAGTTGCTCATCAACATGCGCCAAATTGGTGATCTGATTCCTCTCTCTACATCTTGCATTCTGTGGACATAGACGTCCTACAACCTTTGGGCCATTTTGGTCCACACTACTGTCTCCAACGGTATTAATCCCGTGCTTGGTGCTGCCAACCATGCACAGTATTGCAATACGCTGCTCAGGCTCCAAAGGCGTGCCTCGAGTAGTCCGGAATAAACTAGTTATTTGTTTATTTTATACGATGAAACGCGAGACATTGTGGCTGGTTTTGAGCAAGTTTGGTTGCCAGCGTAAGTTTGTAAGTTTAATTGAATGTCTGCATAGCGGCATGCGAGCGGGGGTGCAGCTGAGTGGAGAGACCTCGGATGACGTTACAGTTGTCTCTGTTGTTAAGCAAGGCTGTGTCTTAGCTCCTGCTCTGTGTAATATATATCTCCATGCCATGACGTCTTGTGCTTTTAGTGCGGCTTGTGCTTACGGTGTTCGTGTGGAGCACCGTATTGTTGGCGGGTTGCTGACCTTCCGTGTTTCGATGAGAAACCTATAGTCTATAAGATAACTATCCGTACGTTGCCGTTTACTGACGAGAATGCTTTGTTTTCACACAGCGCGGAGGAGTTGCAGCACATGACTAGTGCTCTGGTTTCGACAGCGGCGAAATTCGGGCTCACTATTAACACAAGCAAAACAGTCTGTCTCTTTCAGCCTTCAGCGGATGTACTCACAATAAGCAGGATTTTAGTTGTAAATCTGATAAGGCTTTCATCCCAATAGTTCACGTGCTACATAGCAGAGTCTAGTCCGGAAAAGCGCCAGACGCGTTTCGCCCTGTTGGGGCTCGTCAGTGGTGGGCATTCCCTCGGTGCTCTAAGGATGATCGAACCCATGACAGCTAGAGGCAGATGCGAACTAGCCAGCAGCTTAAGCCACTGAGCCATGAGGAACGTTGGCTGGGTAACATAATTTGCAAACTAACGGGGATATAGCACCACCTATCTACCACTGTCACTGAGTGTGGTTAGCCCGCAAGGTGATGACGTCCTCTCACGAGACACTATTACTATAGCATTTGAAACTAGAAGAGGCTTTTAACTTATAATGCACATGGGTAACAGTTACGCACTCACTCCGAAACCGGATGCCGCCAAACAGTATATATATATATATATATATATATATATATATATATATATATATATATATATATATATATATATATCGGCATCCGGTTTCGGAGTGAGTGCATTGAACCACTCTTTGACCCTAACGCAGCCACTAGAACCGTGCACCCAGTCCTTTCTAGTAACGACCAGCTATATCCTGGAGTTAGGATGGAGGAGGTGGTGGGTAATAGACAGGTAGGCACCTTGTCAGCATTCACATCAAGCGCTTCCACAGTTGGGATATCTAGCAACGGCGAATTACTTGAAACGACAATAAGAAATAAAATCAACCGAATAGTGCATACTTGTAGGGTGGCATAACCTTGCTGCTTTAGCATATGAAGTAAGATGGTTAGCAACGAATCCTTGATAAGAGAAAAATTTTCATATTATTTAAAAATGCTAAAAACGCAACAAATTTACCGAAGATAAGTGTAATTAGCATAAGCAACCTGGCCAGTTAATAGATTATTCAGGTAGGCAGAACAAACCAACTGGATTAGAAAGCAATTTTTGCAGACTAAAAAGACCTCGTCTAAGTGTAAGTTGGTTTGGCCCAACTGCGGTGAAGCAGCAATAAGGCTGCAACCCCAGCCTCAGTATGCGGCATAACAGACATATATACATAAATATATCCGCAATCTTAACTTTATGCATGTATAAATATTAGCATTAAATATTTCGATGCACAGAAATGTGCTTGTGTTTGCCTGTGAAGGAGTGTGGGCCGGCTCCGTTGCTGAAACGTGGTTCCCATCCACATGCCTCCCAGTCTTATTCCTTCGGGTTTACACTGGATATGGGGTGTGTGGTTGGAGCTGTGGGTGGTGCAGCGCAAGCCATCCATGGTCCCTCTGTAGGCGCAGGCGTCCTGCGTTACCTTACTATTTCACGCTCTACGGGGGAGTTATGTAGTGGTAATTAAGCTTCTATATTTTTTCTTTATGTCTGCAATTTTATAGCGACATCTTTTGTACAGTTTGTTTGCATGAATGATTACAATAAACTTCCTCGTGCCCCGCGTTCCCACGTGCTGATTTCTGGCTGTGCTGCTACTGCGTGCGTACGGTGCCGTCCAGTCCGCTTGCGAATCGGATAGTATATTCGGCATCACTATCGAACGTCTATTTCCATTGTGTTCTGCGTGTTCCACAGGTATAGCGCAACCTACTACTCGAACTCAACTGTGATTAGACTGTGAGTTGACACTCTCCAACTTTTTGTCTTTTACTAAGGGGTTGAAACCTTCCTACTATTTTTCGACCACTGCATAAATTGGCGACCTCGCCTTATTTCTTTTTGAACCCGAATGATTCTTAGTCGTGTCTGACCAGAGCACATGTGCTTTTACTGACAATTCCGTCAAACTCTCGCTCGCTACCTTTGACATTTCTAATCCACTTGTATGGTTTATTCAGGTAGAAGCTACTTTCCAATGTCTTAAGATCACTTCACAATCTTCCATGTTCTCCTACGTCGTCTCCCGCTTACCCGTTTCTGTTGCACATTATGTCGTTGATATCCCTGATCCTATGGCTGTAGAAGCGTCGTATGATAAACTTAAAGCCGCTATCCTTAAAGGCACCACTGCGTCTGATGATGCTTGTCTGCAACAGTTACGTTCCATCGTCGAGCTTGGTGATCGCACCCAACCTCAGCTTTTTAGACACATGCGTTCCTTAGTTGGTTCGCCGAAGTTCGACGACTCCATATTTCACCAACTTCGGGTGAAATGTCTTCCGGCAAACATCGCAGCGATTTTATCCGTTCTTAGCGACGGTATCAATCTGGAAAAGCTCGCATAAGCTTCGAAATAAACGCACGAATGTTTCTTTAAGCATACTCTTATCCACGTAGCTGAGTCCACCAAAGCCACCTCATCGCATAGCACTACGCTTGATTGGATCAACGATAGAATCACCCGTTTAGAACTCAACATGTCTGCTATTCTACGTAAACGCACTACTAACCGAAGAAGTCCTCGTGGTCCGCGCCGCAGCACTCCACGCGTAGTTCAGCGTTCGTATTCCTACATCCACCGTCGATACAGTAAAGTAGCACGTAACTGTCGCCCAAGATGCAAAAATCCGAAGGGAACCCTGATTTCGCAACCAAGAAACGCCAAAGCCAGCCAGTAGAGGCGACTGCTGCCGCCAGCCAAATCCTCAGTTGCCTTCTGCGCGTGTGCGACTCCACGTCTAGACTCAATTTTTTGGTCGATACAGGCGCAGAACCGCGTTGTACCATGATCTTTGGCAAAACGCCCTCGCCAACAACCCAGACTTACGTTACAGGCGGCTAACCTGACTAAAGTCGCGCCTTGGTTTGCGACGCGCATTTCCTTTCATCTTTACTATCGCAGATGGCTGGAAAACCATAATTGGCATTGACATTCTTAGCAAATTCGGACTCGTTGTCGACCTACGTTGCAGGAAGTTACGGGACGACAGCACTTTGCTCACTGTCCCTTACCATCTCGCGCCAGTCTAGTCCGTCGGACCACGCGAACTCATGCCAGACACTACGCCGTATTCATCATTGCTTCAGCAATTTCCGGCTTTGGTCCATTCTAATACCGAATCTACCGTGGCTAAACAGGAGGTCCGCTGCACTGCGGATAGCGACCTCCGATCGGTTAATTTTGGCTGTGTTGACAAGATCTCTTTTAGTTGACTTTATGCATTCATTGGATGTATTTCGTGGAAACTGAGATACAATTCAGTTTCATTAATGATTCTGAAATTTCTGACCAGAAATACTTGTGTTTTCATCGCTTGACTTCGGCCATCTTGCTATTGACATTTTCTCCATCCATTGGCCGCCATCTTGTTTTCGGATTATTCACAATGTCGAAACAATCATCCTGTGGTACTTGCTCCAGACTAGTCGGATACCGTTCAAATGCCGTCACGTGTGTTTTGTGTCAAGTTAAATACCACGTTTCATGTGTTGGATTATCAGTTGAGCATTTTCATCTTCTTCGCGAGATCCAACACGATTTTGTCAAAATAAATCTGAAAATTGCCGAAACAAGATACAGCCAGAAAGGGTAAAGCCGACGCATAGGCCTCAGCGTTTCGTTGCGAACAGCTCCGTGGGTTTGGCCTAAAAACCTAGCCCGATGAGCCTTCAGGTTTCGGCTCAGTCATCTTCCTCTACCCGTGCAAACTCACCGACACGAAGTTCAACGGTTGTGAGAAGCCCAGTTGCACCTGGCATAAATTGTTTACCTTCGTTGGGTCCAAAGTACACCGATGTCCCAGCAGGTGAAGTCTGAGTGCTGAAGACCAGTGGAAAGAACAGAGAACGATATTAAGAAGGGATGTTGGGCGTTTACGTTCTGTAACCCAACAGTTAGCAAGAACACGTGAGGCTGGTAGTATACTTCGCTCCGCAAGGGCAACCTCGTCCGACCAGAGGCGTTATAATCTCGTGCTCTTTCACCACCGGAGTCTAGCGATCCATCCTCTCAAGTACGCTACGAGCACGATGGCAAGGTTTACAGGGTTTAATTGCTAGACTCCTCGACGCTGGTGAGGACTCGGTAAAAGTGAGGCGGGTTACCCGTCTTGGAAAAGAAGGGGATCAACAAAATCGGCCCATGAGAATCACTTTTGTGGACGAAGGCAGTGCAAGACTGATCATGTCTCGCCCAAGTAGGCTGAAAGGTTTGAAGAGCCATGTTCGTCCCGACCTGGACGCAGTAGACGGGGAGTGGCTCAAGTCTGCCATCATTGAGCTGAAAAGACGCACTGGTGAGGGGGAAACAATTCTTCTTAACGTAAATTTTCTGGTGGTTTTCAACCATCCGCGAATCAGGATAAACAGGCTGGTCACACTTCAAGCACGCCCGGTGGCTCCTGCTACGGCCTGCGAGTAGCCTTCACAAACATTTGCAGTAGTATGAATAAGCGCGATGAGCTTCGTTGTTTCGTTGCGTCTGAGCGGCCAGACGTAGTGGGACTCGCAGAGACATGCCTGCATGCAGCGTTATACACCCAAGAACTTGAACTCAACGGTTACTTGTGCTTCCGATGCAACAGACTAAAGAATGCCCACAGTGGTGTCCTTCTTTACATCCGGTTTTCCCTGCGTGGGAGACTTGTGAGCACCTACCGAAGTGACGATGGTCTGTGTTAGCTACTGTGGTGCTCCATCCACCTCAGGCGTAGAGAACTGCTTGTGGGCGCAGTTTATCGCAGTCCACTGAGTTGTTGTTTGGATTGACTGTCCATTCTTCCAACCCACATGCATCGTCCACACTTTCTACTTACGGGTGATTTTAACTGTCCTCGAACACGATGGCCTGATGTGCATTTGATGCATGGACATAGTGAGGTTAAAGCAAAGTTCCTGGATTTGGTATTTGAAACTTGCGCATCGCAACACATGTGCCAGCCAACACGCATATCAACAAGTTAAACCCCGTCCGGTCTCGACCTGATGTTAACGAGCTATGAACAACGAGTGCATGACGTTAGGATCCTGGAACCCCTGGCTACGAGCGAACACTCAGTGCTGATAGCTGATATGGAATTATCTTTGTTGTATTCACCTCCGCTGCAACCAGCTCCCAACTACTGGAAAACGGACTTCGATGGTCTAGCTCGAGCCGCGGGCCATCTTGATTGGTCACTGTCACAAGCTGCACCTGTGGAAGGTTGTTGGATATTTATAAAAGAGAGATTTACATCATTGTGTTCCCAATTTGTGCCATTGAAATGTCGAAAGGTTGGACCGATTAAGTTTCATTGGTTTGACAATAGTATGGAAACCTGGCTCGGAGACGGCGCAGACTGTGGGACAAATTCCTCCTCTCTGGCTCTGCCAATGATTGCTATGGGTATAATTGTCAGCGGAAACTCTGCAACGGTGCAAAAAAGAATTAACGCCGCCATTTCGAAGAGCAACTCGCAGTAGACGCGAAGACCGCCCAATGAGAATCTTTGCATACGTGAAGCGACGCCTGAAGCCGGCAGGTGATGTGCCAGTGCTGGATGGCCCGCATGGACAGCCCTAACCTCCAGCCTTGAGCGTGCGCCTGCGTTGGCGGCGCACTTTGCTTCTGTATTTGCGAATAACCAGGTGTCTGTTCCGAGTTCGACGTGCACCGCTTTTACCGCACTCGATAGTCAGCTTTGTGGAGTTGAAGAGAAAGCTCAACTACTCTCCAACAATGTCGGCACCGAACCTGCCGGACCTGATGGGCTTCAACCACTGGTTCTGAAGTCACTTTCAACCATCTTCTTTCCTGTCGTAACTGGCCTTTTCAACAGGTCGCTGTCCGATAGTTTGTTGCCGGTTGACTGGATATGTTCGATGGTGAAGCCTATTCCAAAAGGCGGCGACCCTAGCAAAGTATACAATTACAAACCAATTCGTCTGATGCCTATTTTGCCAAAGATTGCTGAGAAAATCGTGAGGAAGGGATTGCTACAGTTGCTGCAGTCAAACGAGGTCCTGACGCCCGCACAGCCCGGTTTTTTGCAAGGTCGCTCATCCTTTACGAACATGCTTGTGACGAGACATGAGTGGTTGAAGGCAATAAACAAAGGGAAGTCTGTCGGCGTGATATTCATCGATTTCAGTAAAGCGTTCGACAAGGTCAGTCATGAAGTTCTCCCTCACAAACTCAGGATGTGTGGTGTCGGTGGCTCACGACACCTGTGGATCCGCGACTTTCTTGTTGGACGAAAGTGGAGGGTACAGGTTGACGATCATCTAACTGACTGGTACCCCTCTAAAAGTGGCGTGCCACAAGGCAATGTTCTTGGACGCACTCAGTTCCTGATCCACATCAACAATCTATCGTAGGTTCTCCGGTCTCCGTGTGTATTGTTTGCGGACGACATGAAGATGTGGAGAAAAATCGACGCACCCGATGACTGTGGCCTACTTCAGCAAGACCTCAACCGCCCGTCCACATGTTCTGCAAAAGTTCTTCTCCCGGTCAACCCATCCAAGTCTGTATTTATGAGCCTGGGGAAGGGTGATAACGGCCAAACCTACACCCTTGACGGCCAACTGCTATATCCCACACCCTCCATGAAAGACGTAGGTGTACTCTCTTCCTACGATTTGAAGTCCGTGGACAACACGAACAGGTTATAGCGCAACGGACAGCGCATGCTTTGGGCGCTCAAAATTGGCTTCGGCACATGGTCTGAACAGGCTGCTAATCGCTTCTTCTCTTTCAACGTTAGACAAATGCTAGAGTACGGTTCGCCCGCCTACTTTCCGATTACCCGAGGCGAGATACTAAATATCGAACGGGTCCAACACGTTGCTACCAGGCTCATCCCGAGTCTACGTGGCTTTGGGTATGTAGACCGGTGCGAGAAAATAGGACTCTACACCTTATCCTACCGTCGGGTGCGAGTCGACCTCATTATGTTCTGCCGTATTCTACATCTTGGTGACTTCCCAATGCTAAGGCCAATGCTGCACTTCCGAGGGCCATGTAGCACACGCGAACACAGATGCAAACTTGTCTTGCCGGATGTGAAATGTGTTCGCCACCCACTGTGCTTCGAACGGAGAGTGGTAAATATTTGGAATAGTATGCCTGAACATGGGTTTGAGACAACATCTGTGTAACTGTTCAAAAGGTTTTTAGATTGGTAGTTTGCAACTATTCGATTCAGAGAACGACTGCACACTTACGATGACATATCCCGTTTGTGAATCCTGAAATACCGTAAGTCGAATACTTTAAATAGTACGTGAGAACGACAATCATATTCACGGTTGACAACTTTATAACGTTTTTCACCATAATTCTAGAGCGTTGTACAGAATCAAATTCTACTTGCTCTATATTACAGTATCCAATATTCAGTATTCATCACCACCGGTCCACCAGTGTCAACCAAACCGAGGCTTCTTCCAACTCACAAACTCCAAGCAGTTAAACGTGAATTCCAGCACGTTATCAACCTCGGCATCATCCGCCTATCCGACAGTCGTTGGGCCTTCCCGCTTCATCTTGTACCCAAAAAGTCCTGTGTTTGGCGTCCATGCGGTGATTACCTGGCACTAAATGCCGTTACCATCCCCGACAGATAACTTATCCCCCATATTCGTGATTTTTCATTGGGTTTGTCCTTGAAATCAGTCTTTTCCAAGATTGACTTTGCGCGAGCCTACCATCAAAGTTCAATGGCAGCTGAAGACACTGCTAAAACGTCGTTTCTTACACCTTTCGGTTTGTACGTGTTCATTCGTATGCCTTTTTGCCTACGCAGTGCAGCAAAGTGCATTCAGCGCTTCATGGATCAGGTCGTCCGTGGTCTAGATTGTTTTCTACGTCGATGAAGTCTTAGTAGCCAGTGTTACGCCAGAAGGCCAATTTAATCACCTCCAAGTATTCCGACGCTTCGATCATCATGGGATAACCATTAATCCTGATACATGGCTATTTGGCCAATCTAACGTCGAATTTCTTGGCACAAAATTGATAGCAAAGGCATTAGTCCCATCCCTGATAAACTCCAGGCATTCATGGACTATCTACTGCCTCAATCCGTTAAATATCTGCGCCGATTCTCTGGCACAGTTAATTATTACGGAAGATTCATTGACAATTGCGCTGCTTTTCTTTAGCCTTTGACTGCTTTACTTAAAGGTAATTCCAAATAGTTCGTCGTTACGCCAGGAGCCGAAACAGCATTTGTTGCTATCATGCAGAAGTTGAGGCGGGTAAGTTCCCTGAATTGCTTGGACACCGACGAGAAAGCTACTCTCGTTCTCATGACTGCTGCCTCACAATCTGCTGTCGGTGCCGTATTATAACAACTAAGCGGCAGTGAAATCCAGCCGCTGCCTTTCTTTTCTTGGAAGCTACAACCAGCAGAAACGAGTTGTAGAACTTTCGGTCGCGAACTACTCGCGACCTACTTGGCTGTCAGACATTTTCGTCATATCTTTGAAGGACGACGTTTTGTAATTCTGACGGACCACAAGCCTTTGGTCTACGCTTTTCGTGCCGCTTCCGACCGCTCCTCTCCAAGAGAGACACAACATCTGGATTACCTCTCACAATTCTGTGTCGATATTCGCTAACTCGGCGGTCCAAATAATGCGGTCGCTGATGCACTTTCACGTGCTCACGTGCATCAACTGTCATCCTCTCCAATAGATCTTGAGGAAAGGTCTGTTGCCCAGAACAACGATCCTGAACTCTCTCAGCTTCGATCGAATACCACATTGAAATTCTTGCAACTACCAAGTGTAAACGCAAATGCAAGGCTGCATAGCGATGTCTTTACCGGCAAGCCAAAACCGTTTGTTCCCCAGCCTTTCCAAATAACCATCTTTTACCATCTTCATGGAATATTGCATCCTTGCATTCGATCCACCGCGGAGTTGATTGCTGGTCGTTTCATCTGGCCTAGTATGCGCTCCGATATCCGTAAATGGGCTAAACACTGTCTCAGCTGCCAGCGCAGCAAAGTACACAGACACCCTATCGCTTGCCCCAGGAACCTTCTCACTACCTGAGATGCCTTTTAGGGATGTCTACCTAGACAAAGTTCAACCGCTTCCTCCATCAAAAATTCGACTTTCATTCCTACTTGTGTCGACCTGTTTACTCGTTGGCCGCATGCCATTCCTTTACGTGACACATCTTCAGAATCTGTTGCCCGTGCATTTTTGGACTTATGGATTTCCTTCTTCGGTAAACCATCTACGATCACTACAGATCGAGGATCGCAGTTTAGTTCCATCTTGTTCCGTCACTTGAATCGTCTGTTGGGTTGTACCCACATTCAGAAAACTGCTTACTATCCGGCTTCGCATGGCCTTGGCGAGCGTTTCCATCGAGAGCTTCAAGCCGCCATCACAGCTAATTCATTTGACCCACCTTGGTCTGGACGCATCCCAGCTGTCCTTCCTGGTATTTTGAATACCGTCAAAGAGGATATCAGATGCAGCCCTGCCGCACTCGTGTTTAGCACCAATCTCGGACTTCCAGGTGAGATGATTTTGGTTTCCCGAGTCACTGGTGCGATGGATCTTGTGTCCTACGTCGAACGTCTTAAATAATTCTTCCAAACAATTCGACCTATGTCTACTCGCTTCACTGCCCGCCGACAACGAATCCGTCCGGACTTACACACTTGTCCTTTTGTTTTCATTCGCATTGATGCAGTTCGTAAGTCTTTGACACTCCCTAATGAAGGTCCTTTCAAAGTGTTGTCACGGAAACCTAAGTACTGCATACTGGAAACGAATGGATCGAAAGAATCTGTGAGTATTGACTGTCTTAAACCCGCTTATGTCGAGCCTGTCATTACTTTGACTGATCCTAAGTTGCTACCTCAGTTGGTCAACCGACTGATTCCAGTGCGCCAGAAACTTCATGCGCTCGCCAACGAATCATCCCAAACATACACGTTCAGGAAGTTCTGTGTCGTTCCCCTCCAAACTAGCTGAGTTTGTTCCCCGTGATAGTTATATCGAGCGTTACCTTACTATTTCACGCTCTACGGGGAGTTATGTAGTGGTAATTAAACTTCTACATTTTTTCTTTATGTCTGCAATTTTATAGCGACATCTTTTGTACAGTTTGTTTGCATGAATGATTACAATAAACTTCCTCGTGCCCCGCGTTCCCAAGTGCTGATTTCTGGCTGTGCTGCTTCTGCATGCGTACGGTGCCGTCCAGTCTGCTTGCGAATCGGATAGTATATTCGGAATCACTATCGAACGTCTATTTCCATTGTGCTCTGCGTGTGCCACAGGTACAGCACAATCTGCGAATCGAACTCAACTGTGATTAGACTGTGAGTTGACTCTCTCAAACTTTTGCCTTTTACTAAGGGGCTGAAATCTTTCTAGTATTTTTCGACCACAGCAATATATATATATATATGTATATATGACCCACCTAGCGTATATATATATATGTATATATATACACATGTAACTTCAAGCCATTACAGTATCCAAACCATATTAGTAAATGTTCAGATATTGCTATGCATATATATATATATATTTTTTCGTATATATATATTCTTATTCTTTTGCGTTTCTTTTAAATTTGCATACTTGCATCAACTCAAATACATGTCCTTAAATTTACAAATACTATTAGCTTATATATGACACCGCACAGCTACCAGTATTACCCATTAGCATTGCACATTTGATTGATGCCTTAAGTATAGGTTTCAATAATCATTCACATTTCCATCCTTCATTAACATTCCGCGATCCCCTCTAACGCTTCAGTAAAATTCCTCTTATTAGGCCATGCAACCTCTCATTGACCTCATGGCTTCCAACAACAAATTGCCTCTGCATTGCAAATATTGATTCCTCTGTTTCTGCATTACCAGTACTACAACTTTGCATATCAGGTGCCGTCTCTTTCATCCTGCTTTCAAAAAATACGACAAATACAATAATCAGACAAGTGACATAAATACCTCATATCCAAGGAAGTAAATTACAATTGCCGGTTGCCTCATGCAAGCGGATCCCTTATATACCTGAAGCAATTGTATTAACACTTATTTGGTCCATAAATGCTCCGTTGACACTTCACCTATATTTATCACAGAGCGTCGGATTAATCGAAAATAGCTGTTCGTAATTTGGGGCGGTACTTTTTGCTGTACTAGCTGCTAAGGAGGAATGAAATGGAATACGTTGTTAAGATCTACTAAGGGTTTATTAAAGTTATATTGATTTAGGGGAACTGTAAATGGTGGTGCATTATTTTTCGCGGTATGAAACGGTGTTTGCTTTAGCGCACAGGTGCTGTTTCGGTTTCGCTGCGACGGCTGTGGATAATACCGTTACGTTCCGCCTTTAGCATAAGGCATTTGATGAATTCGAGGCAGATATGAGGCGGTTTCAAGTTCAGACGGCGACAAGGTTTTACAAATATGACGTATTGACCGCTGTTTCGTATATGAAGAGGTCCGGTCAAGTGTTACCCGACGGGATGCGGCACAAATGGATACAATATCGGTATGTTCCTTGCAACAGAAAAGGAGAAGGTGACCGTCGGTAAATGCGAAAGTTGTGTTTTGTGTACTTCATGTTGCAAAAGCGAGCGTAGCCATCAGTGTGAAGGGCAGTTACTATGAGAAAGGCTCGCATCGTTTGGTGCATAATCATAATTTTCACTTGGGGAATCCAAGTTTGTACGTGAGTAACCGGCGCCTGGCTCCTGAGGCAGAGCGGCAGTTGTCTGATTTAATGTAGTCCTTCCGTAATACCGGAGCACTGAGAGACTATATGTTGGAAAGGTATAACAAACGATTGAATCGACAGGACCTCTTTTCTATCCGGCATCGCTTAGGTGGGAATTCTAAGGAGAACTATGTAAACGCGATTGCGGTATTTTTGAGCCAGCATGGTGTTGTGCATGTAGAAAGGTATGGTTCGCACGCGCGAACCTTATTTTTCGTTCCCGCATCCATGACGTCCATAGTGCCGAAATACGGGGACGTGCTTCTTGCAGATGCTACGCACCAGGCGAAATTTGTTGGTTACATTCCTTGGCACTGCATGGTAATTGACGATTTCGGCGTAGGTCGCAGCGTGTTTTACGCTTTCCACGCCCAACGAGACGTCAGGCAGTTACTTGGAGATTGCTCGGGGGATGTCAGAAATGTTGGCCACCACGCTATCAGCGAAGACTCTAGTCATGGATAGGTGCCTAGGGCAAATGAAGTCATTTAAGTGGGTATATTCACTGACTATAGTAGTATTGTGCCTGTTCCATTTCCTGCGGGACGTCACACGCAAATGCCAGTCTCTGTCAAAAGTGCAGAAGGCGGACAGAGTTTTGCTGGAGCAGTGCATGCACAGGTTAGTATACACAAAGACCGAATTACAGTTTAAGGTGCTGCTTAGAGCTATAAGAGTAAGAATCAGAGAGGCGTTCACGTAACTCAGTCGGACATGGTTGCCATTCGCGGGAAGTTTGGCGTACCACAGACTGCGCAAAGTGCACATCTTGAATGCGTTCACCACCAACGGATTGGAGAACGAAAATAAGCAACTCAAGTGTAGATTAAGCGAAGGGACATCGCTTTTGCAACGTTGTGGCATTTGTACGGAAAGCACTCGTTGCAGAATCCCGTTGGACCGCGTCAGTAGCCAAGTTGCGGATATCAAAACCACCCACCATTCCGGAAACCGGGCGGGTAAAGCAGTTGGTTTCTTGCATTTCTTAGCATGCTGCAGTCATATTTATGCGGGCACATTTCTTCGTAGACGGTCACATCAATACGACATAACGGCACTGCATATAATTATTAGGTAAGGGCGACGGAAGGCACACCGTTGTTATGGGTAATGAAATGAGCTGCGATTGCTGGTTCCTTAGTCAGTGGGATACGCCATGCGCACACACTTTGCGAGTTGCTGGCATGTTAAACGCCGACCTAACCCCTTTATGCAAATAAGCCGATAGTCTTTGCTGGACCGTCAAATCCCCATCCCTGATTGGGAAAAATTCTATGCAGAACTTGCACCCATGCCCTCTACATCTACCTCCCCGCAGGTGGTGTGGAAGCGTGAGGAGAAGTTGTCCGGTTTTCATAACCAGCCTAGGTACAAAGGCTTTCCTTGAGGCGGAGCAATTCTATCGAAGCAGCCTGAGTACCTTGCTTCGTAGCAGAGCATGATGGCAATTGGAAATTGCCTTCCTAGCAACGTCGACCATACCATACCACAGCGTCACCGGCCCAAGGCAACCAAAATGAAGCAGTCGCTGTCGCCCATGGTGATGTAAGCCCCCAGCTGTCGACCGAAAAGCACCCGCGTACTTCCGACGCCTCTTGACTGTCATTTTAGCAGCGTACAAAACCTTGAATAAACGAGCCAGAGCAGGGCGTATGAAACCTGCAAAGATGAACGAAAAAGCGTGCATCATTTGTAACACCGAGGATGGACCAAGAACCAGCAGAGCCTTCGTTCACTGGTTTATGTGCTGCAAATGCAACCGATGGCTTCACTAGCTATGTGCGGCGTACAATGGAGACAAGGAGCCCTATACGTGAATCTTTCGCTTGTGAGCACATTTTCTAACCCAACTTCCTTTCATGCATGCTCACGCGAACGACAAACCGGTCCTTTTTAAGGCCACCCTCTGGTGCTGCAGCGGCATGCTTCCCCAGGCTGGTAACCGACGCTACGACAAACGTGCTTGGTACCGCTTGGAACAGACCGCATGGCAGTCTAGTGGGTAGCTCTACGAACGACGGTTATGCCTTAATGTTTATTCATTTGACTACAGAACCCAATTCTCAGCGGCAATTCATATACACAGTATGCCAGGCGTACTGCCGCCAAACACGCTTCCTCAGCCACCATGGCGTGAAACAAGTAAGGGTAAGTCATTTTCGCCCCGTAGTAAGTGTGCACACAACACTACGTTTTCACCTTGTATCCACATGTCTTTCTATGGCTCTTCGAAGGTGTTCGCACGAGTCGCTCATAATGGCATCCTTCACCCGGAAGATTCAGCATTCATTTCCTATTTCTATTGCTATTGCATGGAATATTGCCCGGACCTCATTGATCCCCTGTGTTGACGCGGCAGACCAATACTGTCTTCAACATCAACGTGAGCAATTTGCATGTGCATGAGCATCACTTCCGCTACGTAACATTCACCCTTCCCCTTATAGTATATTGACGCTGTATGGCTGTGACACGTTCTGTAGAGCCGGCAACATCTTCTCTTTGGTAGTGGCCAGCTTATGTGAGTAGTTAGTCAACGCTGTTACATATGGTAGCACGGCTCTGACTTCTTTAGTGGAGCCGGCAACGTCTAACCCTTTCCGGCGCCCAGCGTATGTGAGTAGTCCGTCAGCTCCATTGAATATGGTAGCGTTGTTGCGACACATACTGTGGAGCCGGCAACATCCGTCGTTTGCTAGTGGCCAGCTTATGTGAGTAGTTCGTTAGCCCCATTTTATATGGTACCACGGCTGTGACATCTTCTATGAAGCCAGCAACCTCTAATACGTAAGAACGGCCAGCTTAAGTGAGTAGTCATTTAGTTCTTTTACACATGGTAGCATCGCTAGGAAATCTTAACTAGAGTAGGGAACCTCCAAAATTTACCGGCCGCCAGCTTATATGAGTATTCATTTAGCTCCACTGCATATGCCAGCATCCCCTTGGACATATGAAGTGGAGTTGGGAACATCTACTACTTACCCGTCGCCAGCTTATTTTAGTGGTCCGTCAGCTGGACTGCATATGGTACCAGTGCTATAACATCCATGAACCCAACAACCTCTAATACTTAAGAGAGGTCAGCTTTTGCTAGTGTTTAGTTGGCTCCATTGCACATTGCAGCGTTGCCGAAAGACAATAAATGGAGCCGGCAGCATATTTCACTTACTGACCAGCAGCTTGCTTTAGTAGGCAGTTTCATGTACTGCGTGTAGTTAACCGCATAATCGCCTCGTCATCCATTCGTCGTCCGACTATAAGGATTGCTAACATGCATGCCTATCCAAAGTTCACCGCTTATTTTTTTAAGTAAATTGGTGTAAAAGCTAATTCACCTTATTAAAATGGCTGCAGGTAAACTCCGTTATTTAACACATAATATATAACATAGCAATTCTAGAAACACACGGATTATCTAAATTCCGCCTTTCCCTTACACACTCACGTCTTTTTGACATGGACTCAGGCTTCTGCAATAGCACAGCTTCTTATACCGCATAAAAATTCCTTGTAAATATCCAAACCATCGAGTCTACCATCACCGCTCGCCGAACTATTGCCGATTACAGCCTACACCTTTCCTATTTACGCACATTATTTGCCCTTACATAACCACTCCTTAAAAACAAAGCTTACGCCATGCCAAAAACACTAAATTGCTTCAAACTAACGTTATTTTTCATAGGTTGTTCACATGATGGCATAACGGTTGTTTACCTTTGAATATATTTGACAGTGATGTACCTAAGAATCAAGACCGGCAAATTAATTTTGCTCGACGTATTGATTCAACCTTCCGGTATTTATCAAATGCCTGCTGTCGAGTACGCCGTGACCTTCAGCCACACCATTAATCAGGTCAGGTCAGGTCAGGTCAGATGGACGATAGAGGCTTCCGCCTAACGAGCGTCCAGTTCTTGTGCAAGTAAGTGAAGCGACCCCCGGCACTTCGACGTTGGATTGTCTCTCCTTGCTTCTGCAATGGAATGAAGCAAGAACAAGAGCAATCTCTGCACTTTCATATGCCAGCATCAAAATACACTACATATTAAAGTACAACTACAATAGTTCTTGAAAAAGGATGGACTAACAATTGTCTAAGCCCGTTTTGATGGCTTCTACGGTCTCAGACTCCACTAAATCACACTTGTTTATTATAACTGTTTTTAAAGGAAGCAAACCTATTATTTCCCACACTGTTAAACCACCGGAATTAAGAATATACTATGCAGCCACTCAAACTATCTTGAGTGTCACCGAGGACAATGGATGCGAAAACCTTTCCCGCCAATACAGAAATTAGCCCTTCCCCAAGCTTGAAGGCTATCGTGTTTAACTGTCTACCTCGATTCAAAGGAAGAGATAAAGTGTATATTTGATCAACAATTGCATTTGCAATCGAGTAATTTAATGCTGACTCTTAATTATGTATAACATATTATTTTAATGCAATACCAACCACTTGCCGCTTGTTATGAACTGCTGCAAATCTTTTGTATTGTATTGTCTATTGACGGTTGTCCCGCCGATAGGTAACGATTTTTCGGCATGCGTGCTGGGTGGGTACAACGCACCAAATGCTGGGCGAAAAGGAATAAGCACAAGTAACCAAACAAATTGTTTTGGGGATTAATTTACGCGGGCCTTTAAATATATCGAGAACTGAAATAAAGCGTCTAGCAGGCCCCGGGTTTTCGAACTCTTTGCTTGATACGTAAGGTAACCCGTAACTAACGGACTGGGGGGAAAGGTGTAGTGACCTGGAGATTCCCCTGTTTGGCTGCCGCATGCTGCGTAAAATATTACAAAATAACAAAAGTATACTTTCTCGATGTACACATCAAATTAACCGCTCGCCTGTTTGAACGTTGCTCGCGTTTGTTTAAGTCAACATAGCATCCGCCTTCGAACGGCGCGACGCTCATCGGCTCCGCGGCCACCTTTGCTCTCCGCGCACGCGACCACACCTTTCCCCTAGCTAGCTATTTTTCGGCGTCTTATTTTTAGCACTAGATAGCGCTTCGCCCCACTTAATAAATTTTTCCTAGCGTTACTTTTGGTGTCCTCCACTCATTGGATGTTGGCCTTATATTCGTGTATTGGTTCTAAAGCGTACTGATCCTGCTTCAAGCTTTATTGGTGACTCCGATTTTTGGTCATTATCCGGTGAGTTTTCGCCAGCCATGCTTTTCGGATTTGACCACAGTTTTTTCGCTAACCCGTCTGATTTTCACTTTTCTTTTTCCGGTTTAATCTCGCTTGCTCGCTATTTTGCTCGCTATGGAAACTGATCGCGTATATACTGACGTTCAGATCGGCACAGTTACGATTTCTATCGCACCTTTCAGCGAGACTAATCCTAAGTCTTGGTTTAGTCAGCTAGAGTCGCAATTTTCTTTGCGTGGTATTTGGTCCGAACAGACCAAGTTCCACCTTGTCGTTTCCGCGCTTCCGCTAAATGTCATCGATGACATTGATGACATTCTAGATCTTCCTGACGACCAAAAGACTTACGATGCAGTCAAGACAGCTGTTCTGAGAAGAACAGGCTTATCCGATCGACAACGAGTTACGAAACTCCTCAACAAAACCGACCTTGGCGATCTTAAGCCGTCTCAGCTGCTTCGAAAAATGCAGCGCCTAGCTAAACCCACTACGATAGATGATTCTATTTTCGGGAAATGTTGTTGCAACGACTTCCGCGCGAGATGCTACACATCCTCTGCGCTAGTGAGAATGCATCTTTATCCAAACTGGCCGATACAGCCGACCGAATTTGTGAGTCGTACGGCCAGGTTTTGCGGGTCCAGACGAAATCGGACAAAGATATCGCCAAGCTTAAATCCCAGATGGCAAAATTGACTCGCCAATTCGCAGACTTTTCGGCCTCCGGACATAACCGCTGTAAGTGCTCTAAGAGTCGTACGCGTTCACGTTCGAACTCTCCTTCGCGATCACCGAATAGAAACGGTTACTGCTGGTACCACGAACGATTCGGACAGCAAGCTAAATCACGTCGCCCGCCCTGTTCCTTCAAACGACAGCGTCAGGGAAACGGGCGGACCAGCACGTAGGGGCGACGAACGTAGCTGGTCAACGCAGTCGCCTTTTCTTCGTCACCGGTCGTAGAACCGGAGTTCGCTATCTCGTCGATACTGGCGCAGAAGTCAGCGTTCTCCCGCGTGATCTAAACGACCCGACCGAAAAAGTGACTAGCTAATTGCGCGAAGCTAACGAGGCCATAATCCGCGTATATGGTCAACGTTCGCGCACGGTAAATCTCAGCCTCCGACGCGCTTTCAAATGGATATTCCTCGTTGCGGATTTTCAAACGCCTATCCTTGGTCTCGACTTCGTACGTCATTACGACTTACTCGTCGACGTTAAGCGACACCGTCTAGTCGACCGCCTTACGAATCTCGTAGTCATTTGGACTTTGACCCACACCGCGTCTATCAGTCCCGTGTACCCGACTCAACTTAGTTCACCCGTCGGGCAAACGCTGCTCGCTAGTTTTCCGCAGGCCTTCCGTCCTGCCGTCCCGTTGCCTTCTGCGAACAACGCCGCGACACATCAAATCGTTACGAAAGGTCCGCCTGTGTTCGCAAAAGCCAGGCGCATGAACCCCGATAAGCTCAAACTTGCACGCTCCGAATTCGAGCACATGCTAGACTTTGGCATTATTTGCCCGTCTAAGAGCCCTTGGGCTTCGCCTCTACACATGGCGGCTAAAGTTTCAGGAGACGGGCGTCCATGTGGCGACTATCGCGCTCTCAATAAAGCTACCGTCCCCGCCCGCTATCCGATTCCGCACATTCAGGACATAACGACTAGCTTACGTGGCGCCCGGGTGTTCTCGAAGATCACTCTGGTTCGTGCTTACCGCTAGATACCTGTAGCCGAGGATGACATTCCAAAGACCGCAGTCACCACGCCTTTCGGACTTTTCGAATTCTTGCGAATGCCCTTCGGTCTTCGCAACGCAGCTCAGAATTTTCAATGCTTCATAGACTCTGTCACGAGACTTCTCGACTTTGTTTATCCTTATATAGACGACATCTTAGTAGCTAGTTCTTCCGAAGAACAGCACGCGAAGCACCTCAGGATGCTTTTCGAGAGATTAGCCTCCAATAGCATTACTGTCAACGCTGAAAAATGCATCTTTCAGCAACCATCTATTGAATTTCTTGGTCATCGAATTGACCAGCATGGCATACGGCAGCTCGAAGACCGAGTCGGGGCTATTAAGGATTTTCCCGTTCCGACTACTTTGGCCGCCATCCGCCGTTTTAGTGGGATGAACAACTACTACTGTCGATTTCTGCCACGTTGTGTCGACTTGCTCAGTCCATTGACCGACTTACTTCGTGGACGCAAGAACGGCAACGTCGAGTTGAGGCCCGCTGCAACCAAAGCCTTCAAGGACTGCAAAGAGGCCTTGGCTGAAGCCGTTATGCTTCACCATTTCGACCCCAAAGCTCCACTCAGCGTTGCAGTCGATGCATCGGACACCGCCATTGGCGTTGCCCTGCAGCCATTCACTGAAGGATGCTTGAAACCACTCGCTTTCTACTCCCGACGCTTACAACCGGCAGAAGTCAAGTACAGCACGTTCAGCCGCGAACTGCTGGCAGTTTATTCTACCTTCCGACATTTCAGACACGTCTTAGAAGGTAATCCGTTTGTTATCTCCACCGATCATAAGCCGCTTATTTACGCCTTTCGAAATCAATCAGCTCGACACTCACCACGTGAGGTTCGTCAGCTGGATTTCGTGGCTCAATTTTCTACTGACCTCCGACACATTTCAGGTCAGAATAACGTCGATGCTGACGCACTTTCGCGCGTCTCCGCAATCCACACCGCCGGCCAGGCAATCGACTTATCTGCCATGGCTACCGCGCAACTAACCGGCACTGACTGTCAGAACGTCAAACAAGCTTCTTCGCTACAAATCACATCGCATCCACTGCCGTCATCCGATGGCACAATCTTGTGCGATAATTCTACTGGACTACCTCGACCCGCCGTTCCAGCAACCTTTCGACGTCTAATTTTTGGCACACTTCAGAACATCGCTTATCCAGGCATCCGAGCCACGATCAAGCTCAAATCCGAGAGATACGTTTGGCTCGGAATGCAACGCGATCTTAAGCGCTGGGCACGCGGTCGTCTAACGTGTCAGCAGGCCAAGATACAGCGGCACGTGTCCGCTCCGCTTGGTGGTTTTCCGCAAGTCTCAGGTCGCCTCGCCCATGTCCATCTCGACATAGTTGGACCCTTGGCACCATCCAGAGGAATGGTCTACATTCTGACCGTGATCGACCGATACACCCGTTGGCCCGAGGCCGTACGTATACCCGACGTATCCGCGGACACCCCAACGCGCGCCTTCGTTGAGCGCTGGGTCGCATCACATGGCTGTGCAGCCACCGTGACTACCGACCACGGTCCGCAGTTCGAATCCTCGACCTTCAACGACCTTCTCAAAGGCCTCGGATGTCAACGCATCCGGACTACCGCCTATCACCCGCAATCCAAAGGCATGGTGGAACGTTTCCACCGACAGCTAAAGGCCTCACTTAGTGCCGCTAATGCACTAAGCTGGACCAAAGCACTGCCTATGATACTATTTGGTATCCGATCAGCTCTTAAAGCTGATTTGCACACGTCCAGCGCCGAACTGGTATATGGACAACCGCTTCGACTACCCGGGGACTTCTTTTCTGGAAACCCCAGAACACCCCGCTACGACGCGAATTACGCTAGGCAGTTAGCCACGAGCATGAGCCGAACAACCTCCTCGTGGTGCCAGCTGGGTGGTTCGGGTATAATCCGTTCCAGCAAATAGTTCGGCGGCAGTGTTCCAGGACGTGGTGGGGTTTCGCCTGGCAAGCGTTCTCCCTATAACAAGCCACAAATGTCTGCTTATCAACACTGTGACGTGGCGGATGTGACACGCCACAAAATAAAGTCACTGGCCCGTGGATATCCGGAAGGTGCTATCCAACCCAAGGACATAAATCGCTTATGCTCACTTTCCTGACGACAACAAACATTCAAAAATGCTGCGGTACAGTCAAAGACACAAGCTACATTCATACACAATTATATACGCATATACACCCGTACACTTACATACATTGTTATGCCAAACATGTACTTTTGTACGTTATTGATCACACTGTTAGCTAAACATGATCATGCCTGTAAAGGTGTGTCTCGCATGGTCGAGAATAAAAGTTTATGTATTTATATCAAAGTAACCGACGTGTAAGAACAACGACGTAAATCGTTCGTTCCACAAGATCTACTGCATTGCGCTTACGTTTTCCTTCGAGTCGCTGGTCTACGCAGATAACTCGAACGACCCTACGAAGGTCCATTTAAGGTCCTTAAACCTAAGGACCGCGTATTCGTTATCGACCGCCACGGTAAACATGAAACCGTTTCCATCGACCGTCTCAAGGTTGCTCATGTGGAAACTGAGATCGACCATGACTCCCGTCCACCTTCGGACGAGTCAACGCAGCCTATGATCGACGACACACCTATTTCCGATGCTACGAAGCATTCTCCGACTAATCCTTCCGACTCAGTTCCTTCCGATTATATCGAGCCGAAAGCTTCCTCATCTGACAAAACTGCTGGATCAACAACGCCTCGGACCGAACTTCCGAAATCGACTAGGTCAGGTAGTCGGGTTCAGTGGCCAGCGCGATTAAAATATTAGCCTTTTTTCATTCTTCCTTTCCCGTTTCGCTTTCGCTTGTGGCCTAACCCGCCAGACAAAACGGCAGTTTTGAAAACCCAAAAAATTTGCAAAACGTTTTGAAAACCTAAAAATGGATAAAATCGTTCTGAAAACACAAAACGGTTCTCGCTTTTTTCGCTTAGCGCACTCGGTAAGTGCTATCACCTTTTGTTAGCTCTGTCGCTCGCACCTGTTTGACAATGCGCGTTTCCGCTTCTTTTTATATCCCCGACAGACGGCCGTTCAACGACAATCGAACGTTACGTTTTCGGACTCTACATGCTCAAACATCATGTGCTGTGACACTACGCACTCGAACTCTACGAACGTTTCCCCCATTATGTGTTTTTGGCACTTGTAGGGAGGACACGTGTGGGAGCCCCCGAGCCTCCGGTCGCACTGGTTCTCCCCCAGCGGCTGCATCAGTTTTCACAGCCTGGTCTCGCAGAAGGCTGGCCAGCGACGGACTGTCCTCACGTAGATCGAAGGGACACCTACGGTTCCCTTCTAAGAAGGGGAGCTGTGTAGTGCCCTGGAGATTCCCCTGTTTGGCTGCCGCATGCTGCGTAAAATATTACAAAATAACAAAAGTATATTTTCTCGATGTACATATCAAATTAACCGCTCGCCTGTTTGAACGTTGCTCGCGTTTGTTTAAGTCAACATAGCATCCGCCTTCGAACGGCGCGACGCTCATCGGCTCCGCGGCCACCTTTGCTCTCTGCGCACGCGACCACACCTTTCACTTAGCTAGCTATCTTCCGGTGCATTATTTTTAGCACTAGATAGCGCTTCGCCCTACATAATAAATTTTCCCTAGCGTTACTTTTGGTGTCCTCCACTTATTGGAGGTTGGCCTTGTATTCGCGTATTAATTCTAAAGCGTACCGATCCTGCTTCACGCTTTAAAGGTTATTTAGTAGGTGATTCTTATTCAGCTGAACTTTCAGTGCTGGATCCAGGACAGAAACAGCGGTTGTGCCAAAATAATAATACACAAATATTATATAAGGAAAACCAGTCACTGAATCGGTTAGGGTGGCAAGAAACATATAAAGAAAATCATTTATATAATGAAACTTAAGTAAAAAAATCGCCAAGCACCTACGTGCGCGATTAGGTTCAAGATTGTATCAGTCGTTTTCTAAATAGACACATATGTACGTAAAGAAAATAATTAAAGTAAATATATTAGAAATAATTTACTAGAGGTTATATAAATGTATTTCAGCAACACCTTTGACAAATGCCCACACAAACGACTGCTCAAACTTCATGGAACCAACCTAACTGAAAATTTCCTTGTATCTGTAGCGCATTTCTTGTGACATCGTAGGCTTCAAGTGAAGCTACATAAAACGCTGTCCCGCTCCGAGTATATGACTACCGGTGCCCCACAATGCTCTGTTTCTGGGCTGGAGCTTTTCAAGCTCTGCATTGATGTCATCTCAGCAACTTCTTAAGCCGACAGCTTAGTCTTCGCTGATGATTTCAAGATAGGATCAGAAGTATCTAAGCTTTAGGATGCATACTGACTCCAAAAGCCGCCGAAGCAGCTGCACGATTGGTCCGTCAAGTGGCAAATACCCGTTAACTACGACAAGTGTGCTGTTCGTTCTATTGGTAAACCGAATTCATTAGGTACATACCATATTGATAGACATCCACTCAAGTATGTGCTACACGAGATGAAGCTGGGGGTTTACGTGTCATATGAACTAAAACTACCCATTACACCTTGAGAACATTCGTCGCCGCATGCATGACGCTGGGTGCTCAATAGTGGTCATATTCCCGCATTACACCAACAATTGTTAGTACTGTTCAGGTCCCCAACCGCTCGATATGGGAGTGTAGGATTCCAGCTACATATCCTCACTTAACATCAGAATACGTCTTACTATAAAGAGTTCTGAGGCGTGGCTCGAGAGCTGGCATGGGGCTTCGTGGTCTTGCTTACCCTCTTTAACCAAGAAAGCTGAACATTTTCCTAATGGATAATCCTCGGCACCGTGGAACTCTTTTTTACACCAGACGGATCCTGTGAGGAGAACTTCTGTGTGACGTATAAAAGCATTTTCGGTTCAACGTGGACGGCTCGACAACGGGCCACAAGTGCAAGTTGTACAAGTGTCGAATACTGTACGTCCATCCGAAGACTGCTCTATCAATTCGTGTAGTGAACGAATGGAACAGCCACGGAGATCATTTCTGATGCACCGACAGAGGAACACCTCGATAGGCTGCTTGACTGCCATCGTATGAGTACCTTAGTGCTTTGCTGCTCCTACGGCAACGGTGATGATTCACAGAGGAATACCACATCGCATCCAGTTGCATCATAGCTGCACTGAATCGGTATCGACGAAACTGAAATGACTTGCCCCTTCTGCTCTCTATACACTGATAAACGAATGAAATAACACTAGCACTGAAGAACCCTTGTATTATTACTTTGCTATATTCACATGCTAGTAAGATGCAAAGCATTTAAAACTAGATATTTATTTTAAGCACTAAATGGCTCTGGTAATAGTTTCTGTACCAAACCACAGGGCCCATTTTCTGCATATTTAGAGGCCGTAAGTCACGGACTGCGATCCGTTGATCCTCTGTGAATACTAAGCTGTAACTCGATTTTTGGCGTGCCATATTGAGGAAGGTTGAATCGGTATGACGCGCGAAATTAAGTTGCTGGCCGAGGAATTAGCGTACATCAGTCTCCAAAAGCTGGAAAGGTAAACAACAGTTACGGCGTAGTGTGGACCAGGTGTGAAAAAGGAATGCATAATTAAGGCTATCTTTTGTTTTTGGCGTGGAATTAGTTTCTGTTTTAATGAGTAGTTATGTAAGGGCACATAATGAGCGTCAATACGAAATGTGTATGCTGTAATCGGGGTAACGTGCTGCACAACGGTCGATGCAAGGGGTAATAAATAGCAGTACCGGAGGTACATCC